>JAECWO010000078.1:8400000-9000000 GCA_018150735.1 Drosophila sp. 14030-0761.01 | reverse complement strand
GAGGGATTGCTTGGTGAATACTGCTGCCTATAAACGGCCCGTTGTTGATATGGTGGCCTCACTGAAGCGGTCGGGGAAGCTAAATTTTTCGCATTCATGACGTTGTCTAGCTCCAGGGCAATTGAAAATGCCTCTGGTAAGGTTCTAGGGCGATTCACCGTGATCAAGCCCGACATTTCTTGAGGTAGCCCTCTTACGAAGGCCCGCAAGGCTCTTTCGCGGTACGAACCAATGAGGGCTTCAAGCACTCCGCTAGCGTGCCCTGCCTTCCTGAGTTTTGCTACGATCAATGAGAGGTGTCTATTGATATTATTGTAGTATGCGTCTAAGTTCCCATCACCGCGGACTAACATACTCATCTGGTATTCCAGGGTCCCTATGTCCCTTCTGTCCTCATAGTTTGAAGCAAGGACCTTCCTGATTTCCGGCCAATCGTCATCCGCTACATCGCTGGAGATAAGCATCTCGTCTGCCCTGCCTTCTATCTTTGATCTCAGGTGGAGGACGACGGCCCTATATATCAGCTTGTCCCTTGCTACATCGTAGTCCCGTATTATGACTTCGGCTTGCCTGATCCAAGTCGGGTATTGAGCATCTTCCCCCGTGAAGGGCCTTATTTCTTTGACACAGTCTGGTAGAGTTGCTATCTGCCTTAGATCGAATTTGGAAAGGGCGGCTTGTCCGCCACGATTACGGGGTCCGAATTCTGCCCTTCTAAAGTCAACTCCTTCTCCTTTTGCTTTCTTAGCTCTTCCGTAAGGGAGGCTACCTGAGTCAGTAAACTGGAAATGGCATGTTTCATTTCATCCATCTCTTCTTCCAAATATGTTTTTATTCAAAAACAAAATACAATACAACAAAATAATTATTCCTAAATAAATACAATGCAATAAAGTAATTATTCAATGAAATAAAATACGATGCAATAACGTAATTATTTTAAGTAAATTCTTTGTTTCTATTGTATGTAAAATTATTATTATTTTTTTGAATTTTAAGCACTCTCCACTTACCGCAGTGGTCGTAGTTAGTAATAGTGGTGGTGGTGTGGTGGTGTGGTTCGTGTTGTGGTGAATCCCTCCTTTCAGGATCAACGTGTTTCTAGGTAAGAAAAAAAAGACGTTAAAAATTTCTTAAATTTATTTAATTTTTGTGTTTCTTAGTTTGGTCTTTAGTTTGAATTTGAATTGGTTGAATTTGAATTGGTCTTGATTTCGCATTCTTTGATTTCTTTTTTCTTTTCTCTTTTTTTTTTTGCAAACATTTTTTATTTTAATTTTTAAATTTTCTTTTTTTCTTGCTTTTTTTTGTCACAAGCACCTTTGTTTTGCTTGTCTCGAATTTATTTTAATTTCGCTTTTTATTAATTTCTTTTCTTTTTTTCTTTTTGCTTTTTGTGTCGCAAGCATTCTTGTTTTGCTTGTCTTGAATTTATTTTAACTTTGCTTTTTATTTTTTCTTTTCCTTTTTGTTTTTTTTTTTTTATGTCACCATTTTTTGTTTTGCTTGTCTCGCGCGTGAGCTGCCTGTTGCCATGTCCCCCTGTGTTCGTAAAGGGAGGCTCCATTTATCCCTTTCAGTCCAGTTAAGGACCTACTTAGGTAGGAGTGGACTCCACGCCCCCGCTTGAAGGGGACACTCCCGGTGGAAGACACAGCCAGCGGCCAATACCCACGCACTGCGACAAACATTTCCTTAAAGCTAAATTTCTCTTAGTTGCCGCCGTGGTTTGACTGTATCAAAATACTCATACGTTTTCAAGTTTTTTTTTATTATTTTTCTTTTTTCAAACCGCCTCAACACCGTTCACTTTTGTATCAACCGAGTGCCCCACACTGACAAACAAAGTTGAGATTTTTCACGAATGGTGACTCCTCAGCGAGGTTTTGAACCCCGGGCCACCGTTTCTCAGGCGGCGGCCATCCACTTGAAAATTTTTTTGAGGCCATTTGATTTTCACTCGCGTTTGTCAGGCGGTTGTTAGAGATTTTTTGTTATTCTTTAATTTTTTCATAACTTTTTTGTTTTTTTTTTCCTCTTTTTTTTCACTTGCACTCGGCTTAACACTCGCGATTGGTTTTTTTGAGGCGGTCCCTGCTCGGCCGCCAGTTCAGCTTTGTTAGCTCTTAAGTTAACTCTCACACCAATTTGTTGGAGTTACCTTGCAGTTCGCAAGGATTTTATATCAACAACCATTACCTAAGTAACAAGCCCGTGAACATCGATTGCATTCTTAATTTTATTACAATATTCGTTCTCCAATCTAGGTTCTGCTGAGGCAGCAGTTTGGTCGGGGAATGTATATGTATATGTATATGTATATGTATATGTATATGTATATGTATATGTATATGTATATGTATATGTATATGTATATGTATATGTATATGTATATGTATATGTATATGTATATGTATATGTATATGTATATGTATATGTATATGTATATGTATATGTATATACATATATGTAAGAAAAAAAAGGCGTTAAAAATTTCTTAAATTTATTTAATTTTTGTGTTTCTTAGTTTGGTCTTTAGTTTGAATTTGAATTGGTTGAATTTGAATTGGTCTTGATTTCGCATTCTTTGATTTCTTTTTCTTTTCTCTTTTTTTTTTTTGCAAACATTTTTTATTTTAATTTTTAAATTTTCTTTTTTTTTTGCTTTTTTTTTGTCACAAGCACCTTTGTTTTGCTTGTCTCGAATTTATTTTAATTTCGCTTTTTATTAATTTCTTTTCTTTTTTTCTTTTTGCTTTTTGTGTCGCAAGCATTCTTGTTTTGCTTGTCTTGAATTTATTTTAACTTTGCTTTTTATTTTTTTCTTTTCTTTTTGTTTTTTTTTTTTATGTCACCATTTTTTGTTTTGCTTGTCTCGCGCGTGAGCTGCCTGTTGCCATGTCCCCCTGTGTTCGTAAAGGGAGGCTCCATTTATCCCTTTCAGTCCAGTTAAGGACCTACTTAGGTAGGAGTGGACTCCACGCCCCCGCTTGAAGGGGACACTCCCGGTGGAAGACACAGCCAGCGGCCAATACCCACGCACTGCGACAAACATTTCCTTAAAGCTAAATTTCTCTTAGTTGCCGCCGTGGTTTGACTGTATCAAAATACTCATACGTTTTCAAGTTTTTTTTATTATTTTTCTTTTTCAAACCGCCTCAACACAGTTCACTTTTGTATCAACCGAGTGCCCCACACTGACAAACAAAGTTGAGATTTTTCACGAATGGTGACTCCTCAGCGAGGTTTTGAACCCCGGGCCACCGTTTCTCAGGCGGCGGCCATCCACTTGAAAATTTTTTTGAGGCCATTTGATTTTCACTCGCGTTTGTCAGGCGGTTGTTAGAGATTTTTTGTTATTCTTTAATTTTTTCATAACTTTTTTGTTTTTTTTTTCCTCTTTTTTTTCACTTGCACTCGGCTTAACACTCGCGATTGGTTTTTTTGAGGCGGTCCCTGCTCGGCCGCCAGTTCAGCTTTGTTAGCTCTTAAGTTAACTCTCACACCAATTTGTTGGAGTTACCTTGCAGTTCGCAAGGATTTTATATCAACAACCATTACCTAAGTAACAAGCCCGTGAACATCGATTGCATTCTTAATTTTATTACAATATTCGTTCTCCAATCTAGGTTCTGCTGAGGCAGCAGTTTGGTCGGGGAATGTATATGTATATGTATATGTATATGTATATGTATATGTATATGTATATGTATATGTATATGTATATGTATATGTATATGTATATGTATATGTATATGTATATGTATATGTATATGTATATGTATATGTATATGTATATGTATATGTATATGTATATGTATATGTATATGTATATGTATATGTATATGTATATGTATATGTATATGTATATGTATATGTATATGTATATGTATATGTATATGTATATGTATATGTATATGTATATGTATATGTATATGTATATGTATATGTATATGTATATGTATATGTATATGTATATGTATATGTATATGTATATGTATATGTATATGTATATGTATATGTATATGTATATGTATATGTATATGTATATGTATATGTATATGTATATGTATATGTATATGTATATGTATATGTATATGTATATGTATATGTATATGTATATGTATATGTATATGTATATGTATATGTATATGTATATGTATATGTATATGTATATGTATATGTATATGTATACAATATGTGTATATTTAGACAAGTAAGTAATTTAAGAAATCGTTGTCGTCTTTTTCGTCTTTTCCTCTTTTTGTTCCGCACGTCGAACTTTACGTCTTTCGCTCTCGATGTGAACTTCTAATCTCTACTTCTCGAGCTCAACTCCCGTCGTCGTCTCAATTCGCTCCTCGTTTCGTCTTAATTCGCCCCTCTCGCCTTGCTCGTCAGGGCTGGTTGAACAGCGATGCCAGACCAATCCCACAACTCGGCCATCCTAATATGCATTTGCCTCAAATGCATCTTGATCGTCTATGTCAGGTGCAATCCATGGCTTCATATAATCAGCACAAGTAGAAGTACGCCCTGGACCGTCGTTGAACAATGCATCTTTGACTACGTCGTATGTGTCTCTAGGCTTTACCTTAGTTATTCGGTAAGGACCCAAATATTTCGGCTTGAGTTTTAGTCCTCCTCCAAGATGCGTGCATTTAATTGCCACCAGATCACCGACTTTGTATATTGATGCAGGTCTGCGACGCAAATTGTATGTTCTTTTGTTTTCTTCTTGCATGCGAAGGATCTGTTGTTTCGCCTGCTTCCGTAAGTCATCTCGGTCGTCTTTGAAAGTCTGGATCATCTCATCTTGAATCATCTGTTTCAGCTGCAGGTCGTCTTTTGTGTGCATCTTTATTCCAAATAATAACTCGAATGGAGTCGCGTGTGTGCTTGTGTTGTACGTTGAGTTAATGATTTGCTGTTCTTTGTCAACAAACTTATACCATTTGCTGGGGTCTTCTATGGACATCTTAGATATGACGGATACTATGACAGCGTTAAGTCGTTCGACTTGCCCGTTTGCTTGTGGGAGTCCAGTCGTAACTGCGTGAAGCTCGATATTTTCCAGTCATAACTGCGTGAAGCTCGATATTTTCACTCTTACAATAATGCATGAATTCGTCTGACGTAAACGCTGCGCCTCTGTCGGAAATAATTTGGACTGGATTTCCGAAAATTGAACTTTGTGCCTGTAGTCTTGATATAACTTCTTTCGTAGATGTGGTTTTCGTCGGATACAACCAGCAGAACTTCGTGAAGCTGTCGATAACTGCTAGAATATGCTTGTACTGCTTGTGGGTTGACTCTAAAGGACCAAGAAAATCGATGTGAAACGTCTGAAGGGGCAGCTCTTCTTTCGGCAGTGGGTGTAGTTCTCCTTCCTTTTTGCCATGCTTTCGATTTAGCGTTAAACATGGTATTCAGCATCTTATTTGGTGTTGGATTTTGTCATCAAGTTTTGGAATATAAAACTCTTTGGCGATTATTTCCTTAGTCTTCTTCACTGAAAAGTGACCTCTTTCGTGAGCCTGCTTTATAATTTCACGTTGTAGAGCTGAGGGAACAACAATTTAATACCATATATAGGATAAACCCACTTTATAATATAGAAGATTATGCTAAGGAATCAAAATTTAGATTAGAACAGGCATATAAAAGAGCCAGGATTATGTTAGATTAGATATGATAGAAAAATAAACAATATTGAATTAGAAATAGGAAATAAAGTTTTATTAAGAAATGATACGGGCCATAAGTTAGAACCTAGGTATTTAGGCCCAAATAAGCAATAGAAGATAGGGATAGGGACATTTTAATCAGATATAAAAAGAATAAGAAACAGCTAGTACATAAAGATAGGTTAAAAACTTTCATTTCCTAAACAAAATAAAATAAAAAAAATATACGAAAAATTGAAAAAATGACATTTTTACATATATCATAAAAATAAAAAAAAAAATAATAAATAAGTTTTACAAAATCAAATCAAAAAATAACTGCATAGAATTACATTATTTTTCTAAAGGAGGGGGATGTAACATGTTCTGTAATATCAAGTGATCACTGTACGCAGTACATATATTAATAATATTCCAAATATATTGTAACACTTTGCTACAATATTCATGTATGTATACAAAATTCAAGTACCATGCCTCTTAAGTAACATGACCATCCATGAGTGCATGGTACTGGACAGTGCTGAGTCGGCAGATCCAACACGCGCTAAGCAATATGATACATCCTCACTCTTTCGCTACGGCGACTTATATATATATTTATTCTTATGTAAATATTTATACATAAGCATACCGCTCCTCTGCCGGCGTCACTGGCAGTGCAGCTACGCTGCTTTAGCTGTACAAGAACCTTGTTAGAGATTTAAGAATTCATTCAATAAAGAACAACATACGGTTCTTACCCTCCCTGCCTTTGGCTATCGATGCTTCTAAAATAGACGACAGCCCCTTTTGAAATTGCCTACTCTACCCTGGCATTATGACCGGCGTGGAATCAAAGAAAATATTTAACAAAACATTATAATTTCTTTAATTTACAAACTAAATTTGACTTCATCCTTTGTTATTAATTAATGCTAACATGCTTTTCCTCGCCGATACTAATAAGGACTAATCGTAATATTTCATGAGATGACTTATGTGTTATAGGGGATAAAGGTATATATGTATGATAAGTGGGGTAAAGATATATACTACGTGTAACTAAGAGATTATAAAAATATTATTATTCACGGAAGACATATTCAACCTTCCTTAAACTTAAATTGACTTAATACCGAAGAAAATTATTATCGAGACGATTGCGTTTCGAAAAGCAGAAATGAAGTTAATTTACGAGATATGATTCAAGGTGACTTTTGTATACTCTTCATTATATTCACCGCACATTTAAATTTTATTGATCGCGATGTTTAAAAAGGTATAAAACAAATCCGACCAAAATATATGACTTTGCATTTTAGAAATTTTCTTTAGTAATTCATTAATATTGTCGTTCGCATTATATTCAGATTTCAAACATTAAGTTTATTTTATCATAGACTTTTGTACTCACTCACCCAAATTTTTGTCCTCGTAGAAGCGCTTCCAGGAAGATGATGTTTGCTGGGGAAAGGTAAAAGAAACTTCACGAAAAATAATATAAACTACTATTGAAAACTTTTCTTTACGCCTATCCAAATTGTGGAACTATTTGCGAATACTCGTTCTTTAATTCTTTTTCATTTCTTGTCTTCACTGAACGGTAAATTAATGGATGGAAAACGTTACGTCCTATTATCTCGAAATACTCTTCCTTTTTACTTTTGATTATTCGTTTCACCGACTTAGAAAATATTCACAATATTCGAAAATAATTAAACAATTGCTTTAAACACATTTTAATAGATTTGCAATATTAGAAATTAAATAAATCATTGCCTTGAAAATTAAATTAGGATGTACGCGAATTCTGGTTGATACCCCTGTCTTGGTACAATTCTTGGTTTCTCTCTTTTCGCTGTTCTTTTAATATTCGGACCACGTGCACTCATTTACAGTTAGCTAGGTTTGCTCGCTGTGCCTGCACAGTGGCTACAAAAATTATTCCGACACTTTAATCATAAATAAATGAAACGCGAGGATGCTCCTAAATTCTATGCGGGTGCTTGTTTTCGCGCATTTATTCCGCCTTCATGATAATTATATGAGCCAATCCTCCGGTATGTGTTCCTTTGGTTATATATTCCGGGTCGTCTACATGGGTCGGGGCCTTTGCATACGAGGCCTAGCGTGGATTTCTAGTGTACGGATTTTCTTTCCGCAGTCACTTTAATATGAAAAATTGTCCATGCTGATCCTCCAAAAAGACTTAGGCGGGACTAGACAGAATTTATTCTGTACTAAATAAATGCCAACCTGACACCAAAACCGAAAAGAAACCCAATTAATTACTTCTGCCAATTTTATTGCGGAATAAAAACTCACCCTAAAGTTGGCATCTGACGAATAAAATTAATTCTGGCTTTGATCGATTCACTCGATAAACCAATTTATCACTTATTTTCCGCAGCTTAGGAATTTAACTATTAAATATTGGTACTCGCCCAATCTTTTAATTTCTCTTATTTTTCACTAAACTTTTTAAGTCGCGCGACTACTTTTGGCTGACTCAGGAAACGGAAAGAAATGCCATAACCCAGATTCTAATCACCAAAGCTAATTACAGAAGCTTAACAGCCATGTACCAATTACATCCCTGCTGCTGTAATGATTCCCTGCTCCTAAATGAGTAACCTTGAATTCCAGAGGGCGCTTTTTGATCGCTACCCTTATTTTGGGCTTTCGCCTATTTTCCAAGAATATTTCACTTAAAACCAGTATTTGAGAAAATACCAAAAAAATTAAATAATTCATGATTTTTTTGTTGCTCAAATATACGAGGCTACAAGCGCATTACAAAGTACCCCCCGCTAAAGATTAGAATTGGGGTTTTCACCAAGGCTAATCCACGCTTGTAGTATACTAAGCTTGGCGTATATCTTTTGCGTGATAACGTCCGATTGCTTTCCCTTGCAGATCTTCGAGCTCATAACAAGAATTGCCAATCTTCTTTCTAACTCTTGCCTTGACAAACGTCGGACCAAGCTTAGCATTATAGCCAGAAATGAAATTGCTTTGCTTAAAGTTTCTTCTGAATACCTCTTGGCCAGGCTGATAATTCACGTCACGGGATCTAAGATTGTATTGTGTAGCATTTTTCTTCTCCTGTGATGCCATCACCGCAAGGGCCTTTGTACGGACTAACTCCAAGGAATCCTCACGACTAAAATTTGTTCAACGATCCTCGATTAACTTTAACGCCCTTAGCAACGAATAAGTCCCTCCTGACGTCACCATTTGCTGACTGAAAACCATATAATAGTGTAGTCCCTATTCCGGCGTGAACTGCTGACCGCAATGCACACGAAATACTACTAAGACTCTCGTCCGAATCTTTCTGATCGCTACGCACATAAGAACGTATCGCCGCCAGGATTGAACGGTTGACTCTCTCCGATGCATTCGCTTGGGGAGCGTGAACGGCTGTAAGCGTATGCGAAATCTCATGTTCTCGCAAGAGCTTCTGAAATGTCTCCGACCTGAACTGCGAACCATTGTCCGATACCACTGATTCGGGAACCCCGAAGGTATGAAACAGATCCTGTTGCAAATATTTGACTACTACGTCTGCACTTAGTTTCTTCACGGCTTTCAAAAAGACGAACTTAGAAAAATGATCCAATACAATGAAGATACCAATATTGCCCGTACGAGAACGCGGGTACGGACCCAGAAAGTCAATGTAGATTCGTTGGAAAAATTTCTGAGACTTGCTTGCTCTACCCATTGGAGGTCGTAAAGTTTGGTTAGGAGCCTTGGTGGCTTTGCACACCTCGCAAGAACCTACGTATAACTTAACATCGCCTACCATTTTCGGCCAATAATAATAACGCCTTATTCTCTCCAGCGTTTTATGCACCCCTCCGTGTAACGCTAACGCCTGATCATGGGCTTTTTCAAGAACCGTAGCTATCAGGGAATTCGGGATCCACAATTTCCATGCATGGAGCAACGCGCCAGAGCAATGAAACGACCGCCTATAAACCAAATTATCGACCACCTTTAAGGCTGGTAATTTATCCTTATTTGCCGTGATATCCTCGATAAGCTCAAGATACCCTTTATCCTGAAAACAATTTGATTTTGTATCCACCAGAAACCCCTGCGATACATCTATAGCCGCTAGTTGATTTTCATTAACGCGTGACAAAACATCAGGCACTACATTGTCCTTTCCCTTACGATGCTCGATAGTGAAAACCTTGCAATTTCAATGCCCACCGCGCTAAACGTGAACTTAGATCGCTCTGTGCCATGAGCCACTTTAAGGATGCATGGTCCGTTATAATGGTGAAATCATGACCTTCAACATACGCTCTAAACCGCTTTACACTTATCAAGGCCGCCAGGCACTCCCGTTCGGTGACGGAGTAATTCCGCTGCGCTTTATTGAGCTTATTGGAGACAAACGCAATTGGACATTCGTCCCCCTCCTCTTTTGAACTAAGACACCTCCTACACCTGTGTTACTAGCATCACAGTGGATGTAAAATGGCTTGGTAAAGTCGGGACTCTGCAAAACTGAAGCACTGCAAAGCATTTTTTTCAGCTCCTCGAACGCTTTAATCGCCTCCTCGGACATTGCAAATTTGTTTTTCAACTTAAGCAAATCCGTTAACGGCGCTGAAACGGCCGTAAAATTATTAATGAACTTCCTGTACCAACCGTCTAGGCCTAAAAGGCTTCTCAATGATCTTAGCGTTTTAGGAATGGGAAAGTCTGAAATAGCTGCAACCTTCTCGGGATCCGTTTTTATAACTCCTTCCCCGATAATGTGACCGAGATATTTCACCGACTTCATACAAAAGTGACTTTTCTCGATATTTATTGTCAGATTAGCGGACTGTAACCGACTGGCGATTATTTTCAAAACTCTCATGTGGGAATCAAAACTATCTGATACTATCAATAGGTCGTCGAGATATACAAAAACTTCGTTGCGCAACTCAGCTGGAATTACTTTGTCCATGAGCCTAGTCATTGTCTGACTGGCATTGCATAGGCCAAAAGGCATAACAGTATACTGGTAGAGTGGCCTACCCGGGACCGTGAACGCCGTTTTATCTCTAGACGACTTATCCAGTGGAATTTGCCAATAGGCGTGTTTAAGATCAAGACTTGTAATGAAATGTGCCTTTGGTAATCGGCTTAATATGCCTTCAATCTGCGGCAAGGGATACGCGTCTTTTTGTGTAACACTATTAACTTTTCTACTATCAAGACATACACGCACCTTTTCTGGCTTTTGCACTACTGGTGATGCCCAAGCACTGTCGGCCTCTTCGATCACTCCGAGCTTTAGCATCTCGTCAATCTCTTGGTATATAATCTTCTCCACTGCCGGAGATATCGAGTAATACCTTTGCTTAACCGCTTTTGCTTCCCCCACATCAATGGAATGTGACAACATTTGGGTCTTTCCTAAGCCTAATACGCTAATTGAGGGAAACAGTTTAATCACTTGGTGTAACTCTGCAAATCTCTCCACCGGTAATCCATGGGCTTCTAATTCGCTTATTTGCAAACATGGAGGTAACAGCCCAAATTTACGCCAAAAATCGATACCCAGATAAATATTTCGTGTTAGACTGGGAATGACAAAGAAACACAAAACTTCAGCCCGATCTCTAAAACAAATTTCGGCATCTACAAAACCTACTATATTTTGACCTCGACCGTCCGCAGTAGTAGCTGCATCTGGCAACGACATTTTAATACACATCCTTTTTTGAATAACCTCTTTCGCCAGGTTACCACCAATGCATGTCATATTGGCACCTGAATCCAAAAGGGCACGTACCAATCGCTCAAAAATCCGCACTTGTACATATACTCTACGATCTCCATTTTCACCTCTAACTGCGCTTACACATTTTCCAGAATTCCAAAAAGTGCGCTGCCTAATCCTATTACGAGATAGAAACTTCTCCTTATCGCTCTTACAATCAAATGGATTAGATAAATGCTACTTAAACTCCTCGGGCCAATATTTGCGCTCCGTAGACTCGTTTGCCGGGGTAAGAAGCGAAGGTTCTTCGGTTTTCCCGATACTACTTAGTGGGAGCTCGTCGACCTCTCGTTTGGAATACACTGAGGACGAGCTGCCGTTTTTTTGACAGCGAACACATGTGGGTTTGTATGTGTTGCGAGCACCGCAACCATAGCAAAATATTTTCCGTTGAGCACCACAATCTTGATAACGGTGGCCCTTTACTCTGCAATTCCAACAAACTAAAGACAAAGCCGCTATTTCCGCTGAAGCATCCGCTTCAGAGCCGCATTCAGCTGGCTCTGGTTCTTCGTCAGAAAAATACTCAGCTAATTCAGCCACTTGCTTTCTGAACGCCTTGACTTTTTGAGGAAGATTTTCCCCCCTTACTTCTATGGAATCTACATGGATATTCAAAATCTCATGCCTTATTTCTGGCCGCAAATTCCTTCTCAGAATCTCGACTAACGTAGCTTCTGGTAGGGGTTGGTCTAGTCTATCCGTCAGCTGAACGACTGCTTCCAAGAATGTGTCAAAAGGCTCTTGATCCTTTTGCTTCCTATCCCTTATTAGTTGTCTTATGTCGACATCTGTCCGGGTATCGCGGAACTGCGTTCGTAATGCCGCGCACAACGGTATCCACCGCACGTGCCCTACTGTCTTGTGGAATCACCAGTAAAAGTCATTCGCTTTACCCTCAAACAGACCACTAATATTACTACATAACACCTCGAAGTTGCCTGCCAAAGTCTGGTGTGTTAACGCCTCTATGCGAAATATGAAATTGTCGACTGTAAGTCCACCTGTTCCTCCTGAAAAACCGTGGACAATTTATCGCTTCTGAAAGACAAACAAAAAGTAATCCTAATCACTTGAATGTAAGATGTGGCTTGCTTCTTCAAGCTCGCCTAAACTTATGTCTCGAATAGTTAGGCGTGGACCAGAATGCTCTACTTCGAGAATGAGTAAGCTGGCAATCCTAAGCGTCTACACTACCTTGGACAATAAACTCAAAAAGGGAAAGAAATAAATATTCACAGTTATCCGTGGTAAGAACAATCGTTCGGAAATAATTTGATCAGAAATCCTATGCGTCTGACTGTAAACCTAATTTCAATCTAAACTTGAGTCCCAATGTGCTTGTTTTCTCAACCACTAAGAGCATGGGACAAAACCAAAAAAATGCATCTAGTGGCCGTATATTCAGGCACTTGGTTTGAAGATAAAGAGATATTTGATAACGACGAAGTGTCTGCTTGGCCGATCCCATGGAACGAGAAACGATAAAAAGATAATGGGAACAGTTTCACTCACACTTGCGTCTTCAAATGAAAAATTTAAAAGTATAGAATAGTAAAATTGTTGAACCTGCGTTGTTGGGGTGACTACATTACCGAACCAAATGGTTAGACAATTGAATTCTAATTGAACAACCTTAAGTTGTTAAAAGTTTGGCAATGAATAGGGCCCCACACGTTGGGCGCCATTTTATCATAAGAATTATAATAATTATAACTGCGACGGGTACAAGTAATCTGTGAGCTGATGTTGGGTCGCTAACTAGGAAGCTGCACGTTTATCGTCCGGCTCAGGCTCGTCGGCTAGTGGGGTGGTGATCTTCTCAAGTTGCAGTTGCTCATTGTTCTCATTAGTTTTCAATACGTGCTAATTCGACAAGCTATACTAGACCGGGATAAAATTCAAGTCAACAATACTAAACGACAGAATCTCGCTATAAAGACGAGCAGTGAAAGGGGAGAAATTAGTGGAAATAGTAGTGAAATAAAGTGAAAATGGTAGGGGATCATCATAGCGACTATATACCAGTTGATCCCTAATGGGACTAAAGCGCGTCACGGTTCTGGTGTTGCTGAAGCGGTTCTTACCCTCCCTGCCTTTGGCTATCGATGCTTCTAAAATAGACGACAGCCCCTTTTGAAATTGCCTACTCTACCCTGGCATTATGACCGGCGTGGAATCAAAGAAAATATTTAACAAAACATTATAATTTCTTTAATTTACAAACTAAATTTGACTTCATCCTTTGTTATTAATTAATGCTAACATGCTTTTCCTCTCCGATACTAATAAGGACTAATCGTAATATTTCATGAGATGACTTATGTGTTATAGGGGATAAAGGTATATATGTATGATAAGTGGGGTAAAGATATATACTACGTGTAATTAATTTGCGTTTCGAAAAGCAGAAATGAAGTTAATTTACGAGATATGATTCAAGGTGACTTTTGTATACTCTTCATTATATTCACCGCACATTTAAATTTTATTGATCGCGATGTTTAAAAAGGTATAAAACAAATCCGACCAAAATATATGACTTTGCATTTTAGAAATTTTCTTTAGTAATTCATTAATATTGTCGTTCGCATTATATTCAGATTTCAAACATTAAGTTTATTTTATCATAGACTTTTGTACTCACTCACCCAAATTTTTGTCCTTGTAGAAGCGCTTCCAGGAAGATGATGTTTGCTGGGGAAAGGTAAAAGAAACTTCACGAAAAATAATATAAACTACTATTGAAAACTTTTCTTTACGCCTATCCAAATTGTGGAACTATTTGCGAATACTCGTTCTTTAATTCTTTTTCATTTCTTGTCTTCACTGAACGGTAAATTAATGGATGGAAAACGTTACGTCCTATTATCTCGAAATACTCTTCCTTTTTACTTTTGATTATTCGTTTCACCGACTTAGAAAATATTCACAATATTCGAAAATAATTAAACAATTGCTTTAAACACATTTTAATAGATTTGCAATATTAGAAATTAAATAAATCATTGCCTTGAAAATTAAATTAGGATGTATGCGAATTCTGGTTGATACCCCTGTCTTGGTACAATTCTTGGTTTCTCTCTTTTCGCTGTTCTTTTAATATTCGGACCACGTGCACTCATTTACAGTTAGCTAGGTTTGCTCCCTGTGCCTGCACAGTGGCTACAAAAATTATTCCGACACTTTAATCATAAATAAATGAAACGCGAGGATGCTCCTAAATTCTATGCGGGTGCTTGTTTTCGCGCATTTATTCCGCCTTCATGATAATTATATGAGCCAATCCTCCGGTATGTGTTCCTTTGGTTATATATTCCGGGTCGTCTACATGGGTCGGGGCCTTTGCATCCGAGGCTTAGCGTGGATTTCTAGTATACGGATTTTCTTTCCGCAGTCACTTTAATATGAAAAATTATCCATGCTGATCCTCCAAAAAGATTTAGGCGGGACTAGACAGAATTTATTCTGTACTAAATAAATGCCAACCTGACACCAAAACCGAAACGACACCAAATTAATTATTTCTGCCAATTTTATTGCGGAATAAAAACTCACCCTAAAGTTGGCATCTGACGTATAAAATTAATTCTGGCTTTGATCGATTCACTCGATAAACCAATCTATCACATCTTTTCCGCAGCTTAGGAATTTAACTATTAAATATGGGTACTCGCCCAATCTTTTAATTTCACTTATTTTTCACTTTTTATTCAAACTTTTTAAGTCGCACGACTACTTTTGGTGACTCAGGAAACGGAAAGAAATGCCATAACCCAGATTCTAATCACCAAAGTTAATTACAGAAGCTTAACAGCCATGTAACAATTACATCCCTGCGCTGTAATGATCCCCTGCTCCTAAATGAGTAACCTTGAATTCCAGAGGGCGCTTTTTGATCGCTACCCTTATTTTGGGCTTTCGCCTATTTTCCAAGAATATTTCACTGAAAACCAGTATTTGAGAAAATACCAAAAAAATTAAATAATTCACGATTTTTTTTTTTGTTGCTTAAATATATGAGGCTACAAGCGCATTACAAAGTACCCCCCGCTAAAGATTAGAATTGGGGTTTTCGCCAAGGCTAATCCACGCTTGTAGTCTACTAAGCTTGGCGTATATCTTTTGCGTGATAACGTCCGATTGCTTTCCCTTGCAGATCTTGGAGCTCATAACAAGAATTGCCAATCTTTTTTCTAACTCTTGCCTTGACAAACGTCGGACCAAGCTTAGCATTATAGCCAGAAATGAAATTGCTTTGCTTAAAGTTTCTTCTGAATACCTCTTGGCCAGGCTGATAATTCACGTCACGGGATCTAAGATTGTATTGTGTAGCATTTTTCTTCTCCTGTGATGCCATCACCGCAAGGGCCTTTGTACGGACTAACTCCAAGGAATCCTCACGACTAAAATTTGTTCAACGGTCCTCGATTAACTTTAACGCCCTTAGCAACGAATAAGTCCCTCCTGACGTCACCATTTGCTGACTGAAAACCATATAATAGTGTAGTCCCTATTCCGGCGTGAACTGCTGACCGCAATGCACACGAAATACTACTAAGACTCTCGTCCGAATCTTTCTGATCGCTACGCACATAAGAACGTATCGCCGCCAGGATTGAACGGTTGACTCTCTCCGATGCATTCGCTTGGGGAGCGTGAACGGCTGTAAGCGTATGCGAAATCTCATGTTCTCGCAAGAGCTTCTGAAATGTCTCCGACCTGAACTGCGAACCATTGTCCGATACCACTGATTCGGGAACCCCGAAGGTATGAAACAGATCCTGTTGCAAATATTTGACTACTACGTCTGCACTTAGTTTCTTCACGGCTTTCAAAAAGACGAACTTAGAAAAATGATCCAATACAATGAAGATACCAATATTGCCCGTACGAGAACGCGGGTACGGACCCAGAAAGTCAATGTAGATTCGTTGGAAAAATCTCTGAGACTTGCTTGCTCTACCCATTGGAGGTCGTAAAGTTTGGTTAGGAGCCTTGGTGGCTTTGCACACCTCGCAAGAACCTACGTATAACTTAACATCGCCTACCATTTTCGGCCAATAATAATAACGCCTTATTCTCTCCAGCGTTTTATGCACCCCTCCGTGTGACGCTAACGCCTGATCATGGTCTTTTTCAAGAACCGTAGCTATCAGGGAATTCGGGATCCACAATTTCCATGCATGGAGCAACGCGCCAGAGCAATGAAACGACCGCCTATAAACCAAATTATCGACCACCTTTAAGTCTGGTAATTTATCCTTATTTGCCGTGATATCCTCGATAAGCTCAAGATACCCTTTATCCTGAAAACAATTTGATTTTGTATCCACCAGAAACCCCTGCGATACATCTATAGCCGCTAGTTGATTTTCATTAACGCGTGACAAAACATCAGGCACTACATTGTCCTTTCCCTTACGATGCTCGATAGTGAAAACCTTGCAATTTCAATGCCCACCGCGCTAAACGTGAACTTATATCGCTCTGTGCCATGAGCCACTTTAAGGATGCATGGTCCGTTATAATGGTGAAATCATGACCTTCAACACACGCTCTAAACCGCTTTACACTTATCAAGGCCGCCAGGCACTCCCGTTCGGTGACGGAGTAATTCCGCTGCGCTTTATTGAGCTTATTGGAGACAAACGCAATTGGACATTCGTCCCCCTCCTCTTTTGAACTAAGACACCTCCTACACCTGTGTTACTAGCATCACAGTGGATGTAAAATGGCTTGGTAAAGTCGGGACTCTGCAAAACTGAAGCACTGCAAAGCATTTTTTTCAGCTCCTCGAACGCTTTAATCGCCTCCTCGGACATTGCAAATTTGTTTTTCAACTTAAGCAAATCCGTTAACGGCGCTGAAACGGCCGTAAAATTATTAATGAACTTCCTGTACCAACCGTCTAGGCCTAAAAGGCTTCTCAATGATCTTAGCGTTTTAGGAATGGGAAAGTCTGAAATAGCTGCAACCTTCTCGGGATCCGTTTTTATAACTCCTTCCCCGATAATGTGACCGAGATATTTCACCGACTTCATACAAAAGTGACTTTTCTCGATATTTATTGTCAGATTAGCGGACTGTAACCGACTGGCGATTATTTTCAAAACTCTCATGTGGGAATCAAAACTATCTGATACTATCAATAGGTCGTCGAGATATACAAAAACTTCGTTGCGCAACTCAGCTGGAATTACTTTGTCCATGAGCCTAGTCATTGTCTGACTGGCATTGCATAGGCCAAAAGGCATAACAGTATACTGGTAGAGTGGCCTACCCGGGACCGTGAACGCCGTTTTATCTCTAGACGACTTATCCAGTGGAATTTGCCAATAGGCGTGTTTAAGATCAAGACTTGTAATGAAATGTGCCTTTGGTAATCGGCTTAATATGCCTTCAATCTGCGGCAAGGGATACGCGTCTTTTTGTGTAACACTATTAACTTTTCTACTATCAAGACATACACGCACCTTTCCTGGCTTTTGCACTACTGGTGATGCCCAAGCACTGTCGGCCTCTTCGATCACTCCGAGCTTTAGCATCTCGTCAATCTCTTGGTATATAATCTTCTCCACTGCCGGAGATATCGAGTAATACCTTTGCTTAACCGCTTTTGCTTCCCCCACATCAATGGAATGTGACAACATTTGGGTCTTTCCTAAGCCTAATACGCTAAATGAGGGAAACAGTTTAATCACTTGGTGTAACTCTGCAAATCTCTCCACCGGTAATCCATGGGCTTCTAATTCGCTTATTTGCAAACATGGAGGTAACAGCCCAAATTTACGCCAAAAATCGATACCCAGATAAATATTTCGTGTTAGACTGGGAATGACAAAGAAACACAAAACTTCAGCCCGATCTCTAAAACAAATTTCGGTATCTACAAAACCTACTATATTTTGACCTCGACCGTCCGCAGTAGTAGCTGCATCTGGCAACGACATTTTAATACACATCCTTTTTTGAATAACCTCTTTCGCCAGGTTACCACCAATGCATGTCATATTGGCACCTGAATCCAAAAGGGCACGTACCAATCGCTCAAAAATCCGCACTTGTACATATACTCTACGATCTCCATTTTCACCTCTAACTGCGCTTACACATTTTCCAGAATTTCAAAAAGTGCGCTGCCTAATCCTATTACGAGATAGAAACTTCTCCTTATCGCTCTTACAATCAAATGGATTAGATAAATGCTACTTAAACTCCTTGGGCCAATATTTGCGCTCCGTAGACTCGTTTGCCGGGGTAAGAAGCGAAGGTTCTTCGGTTTTCCCGATACTACTTAGTGGGAGCTCGTCGACCTCTCGTTTGGAACACACTGAGGACGAGCTGCCGTTTTTTTGACAGCGAACACATGTGGGTTTGTATGTGTTGCGAGCAGCGCAACCATAGCAAAATATTTTCCGTTGAGCACCACAATCTTGATAACGGTGGCCCTCCACTCTGCAGTTCCAACAAACTAAAGACAAAGCCGCTATTTCCGCTGAAGCATCCGCTTCAGCTGGCTCTGGTTCTTCGTCAGAAAAATACTCAGCTAATTCAGCCACTTGCTTTCTGAACGCCTTGCCTTTTTGAGGAAGATTTTCCCCCCTTACTTGTATGGAATCTACATGGATATTCAAAATCTCATGCCTTATTTCTGGCCGCAAATTCCTTCTCAGAATCTCGACTAACGTAGCTTCTGGTAGGGGTTGGTCTAGTCTATCCGTCAGCTGAACGACTGCTTCCAAGAATGTGTCAAAAGGCTCTTGATCCTTTTGCTTCCTATCCCTTATTAGTTGTCTTATGTCGACATCTGTCCGGGTATCGCGGAACTGCGTTCGTAATGCCGCGCACAACGGTATCCACCGCACGTGCCCTACTGTCTTGTGGAATCGCCAGTAAAAGTCATTCGCTTTACCCTCAAACAGACCACTAATATTACTACATAACACCTCGAAGTTGCCTGCCAAAGTCTGGTGTGTTAACGCCTCTATGCGAAATATGAAATTGTCGACTGTAAGTCCACCTGTTCCTCCTGAAAAACCGTGGACAATTTATCGCTTCTGAAAGACAAACAAAAAGTAATCCTAATCACTTGAATGTAAGATGTGGCTTGCTTCTTCAAGCTCGCCTAAACTTATGTCTCGAATAGTTAGGCGTGGACCAGAATGCTCTACTTCGAGAATGAGTAAGCTGGCAATCCTAAGCGTCTACACTACCTTGGACAATAAACTCAAAAAGGGAAAGAAATAAATATTCACAGTTATCCGTGGTAAGAACAATCGTTCGGAAATAATTTGATCAGAAATCCTATGCGTCTGACTGTAAACCTAATTTCAATCTAAACTTGAGTCCCAATGTGCTTGTTTTCTCAACCACTAAGAGCATGGGACAAAACCAAAAAAAATGCATCTAGTGGCCGTATATTCAGGCACTTGGTTTGAAGAAAAAGAGATATTTGATAACGACGAAGTGTCTGCTTGGCCGATCCCATGGAACGAGAAACGATAAAAAGATAATGGGAACAGTTTCACTCACACTTGCGTCTTCAAATGAAAAATTTAAAAGTATAGAATAGTAAAATTGTTGAACCTGCGTTGTTGGGGTGACTACATTACCGAACCAAATGGTTAGACAATTGAATTCTAATTGAACAACCTTAAGTTGTTAAAAGTTTGGCAATGAATAGGGCCCCACACGTTGGGCGCCATTTTATCATAAGAATTATAATAATTATAACTGCGACGGGTACAAGTAATCTGTGAGCTGATGTTGGGTCGCTAACTAGGAAGCTGCACGTTTATCGTCCGGCTCAGGCTCGTCGGCTAGTGGGGTGGTGATCTTCTCAAGTTGCAGTTGCTCATTGTTCTCATTAGTTTTCAATACGTGCTAATTCGACAAGCTATACTAGACCGGGATAAAATTCAAGTCAACAATACTAAACGACAGAATCTCGCTATAAAGACGAGCAGTGAAAGGGGAGAAATTAGTGGAAATAGTAGTGAAATAAAGTGAAAATGGTAGGGGATCATCATAGCGACTATATACCAGTTGATCCCTAATGGGACTAAAGCGCGTCACGGTTCTGGTGTTGCTGAAGCGGTTCTTACCCTCCCTGCCTTTGGCTATCGATGCTTCTAAAATAGACGACAGCCCCTTTTGAAATTGCCTACTCTACCCTGGCATTATGACCGGCGTGGAATCAAAGAAAATATTTAACAAAACATTATAATTTCTTTAATTTACAAACTAAATTTGACTTCATCATTTGTTTTTAATTAATGCTAACATGCTTTTCCTCGCCGATACTAATAAGGACTAATCGTAATATTTCATGAGATGACTTATGTGTTATAGGGGATAAAGGTATATATGTATGATAAGTGGGGTAAAGATATATACTACGTGTAACTAAGAGATTATAAAAATATTATTATTCACGGAAGACATATTCAACCGTCCTTAAACTTAAATTGACTTAATACCGAAGAAAATTATTATCGAGACGATTGCGTTTCGAAAAGCAGAAATGAAGTTAATTTACGAGATATGATTCAAGGGGACTTTTGTATACTCTTCATTATATTCACCGCACATTTAAATTTTATTGATCGCGATGTTTAAAAAGGTATAAAACAAATCCGACCAAAATATATGACTTTGCATTTTAGAAATTTTCTTTAGTAATTCATTAATATTGTCGTTCGCATTATATTCAGATTTCAAACATTAAGTTTATTTTATCATAGACTTTTGTACTCACTCACCCAAATTTTTGTCCTTGTAGAAGCGCTTCCAGGAAGATGATGTTTGCTGGGGAAAGGTAAAAGAAACTTCACGAAAAATAATATAAACTACTATTGAAAACTTTTCTTTACGCCTATCCAAATTGTGGAACTATTTGCGAATACTCGTTCTTTAATTCTTTTTCATTTCTTGTCTTCACTGAACGGTAAATTAATGGATGGAAAACGTTACGTCCTATTATCTCGAAATACTCTTCCTTTTTACTTTTGATTATTCGTTTCACCGACTTAGAAAATATTCACAATATTCGAAAATAATTAAACAATTGCTTTAAACACATTTTAATAGATTTGCAATATTAGAAATTAAATAAATCATTGCCTTGAAAATTAAATTAGGATGTATGCGAATTCTGGTTGATACCCCTGTCTTGGTACAATTCTTGGTTTCTCTCTTTTCGCTGTTCTTTTAATATTCGGACCACGTGCACTCATTTACAGTTAGCTAGGTTTGCTCCCTGTGCCTGCACAGTGGCTACAAAAATTATTCCGACACTTTAATCATAAATAAATGAAACGCGAGGATGCTCCTAAATTCTATGCGGGTGCTTGTTTTCGCGCATCTATTCCGCCTTCATGATAATTATATGAGCCAATCCTTCGGTATGTGTTCCTTTGGTTATATATTCCGGGTCGTCTACATGGGTCGGGGCCTTTGCATCCGAGGCCTAGCGTGGATTTCTAGTGTACGGATTTTCTTTCCGCAGTCACTTTAATATGAAAAATTGTCCATGCTGATCCTCCAAAAAGACTTAGGCGGGACTAGACAGAATTTATTCTGTACTAAATAAATGCCAACCTGACACCAAAACCGAAAAGAAACCCAATTAATTACTTCTGCCAATTTTATTGCGGAATAAAAACTCACCCTAAAGTTGGCATCTGACGAATAAAATTAATTCTGGCTTTGATCGATTCACTCGATAAACCAATTTATCACTTCTTTTCCGCAGCTTAGGAATTTAACTATTAAATATTGGTACTCGCCCAATCTTTTAATTTCTCTTATTTTTCACTAAACTTTTTAAGTCGCGCGACTACTTTTGGCTGACTCAGGAAACGGAAAGAAATGCCATAACCCAGATTCTAATCACCAAAGCTAATTACAGAAGCTTAACAGCCATGTACCAATTACATCCCTGCTGCTGTAATGATCCCCTGCTCCTAAATGAGTAACCTTGAATTCCAGAGGGCGCTTTTTGATCGCTACCCTTATTTTGGGCTTTCGCCGATTTTCCAAGAATATTTCACTTAAAACCAGTATTTGAGAATATACCAAAAAAATTAAATAATTCATGATTTTTTTGTTGCTCAAATATATGAGGCTACAAGCGCATTACACAAGTCAGATCAAATTTCATAAAGTAGTTGTTGTGATACGTCTTTTCAGCATTTGCCGTCTTAAGCTTTTCCGGTTTATAGTTCTTAATAAGTTCGGACACTTCTTTTTTTGCACTTTTTGCTGCACTCGGGTTGATGTCGATTTCTATGTTTTCCACGTCTACTTTCAATATCGAACTTATTACCGTTTCGTTTGTACCACCTTCGTATTCTTTGATTTGTACACCGTCGCGATTGATTATTTTTTCAGCTTGTTTGCAAAAATCTTCTCCTAAAATCACATCATCAGCTAGGAATTCCGTCGCTACTACTAGAAAGTTTACTTCAAAGTTCAGATGATTCACATTAACCGTTCCTGTGAATGCGCCACTGGGTTTCACTCTTTTATTCTTGTCGCCAAAACCGAACAGAAGAACATTGGCTTTGCTTAACTTTGGTTTTTTCAAATGCAAATAAGTCGTTTGGGAAACAATACTATGTTAACTACCCGAATCAATAAAAGCTATACACTTTTGATTGTTAATCTTTATTTCTTTGCGCATAAACTTTTGGTCGGACGATATTGTACTCATGTTACGTAAATTCGAGTTTTCTTCAGGTTTCTTTATTGAACAATCTTTTGCTATGTGGCCAAAATTATTGCAATTGAAGCACTTTCTTCCTTTACTTTTATTGTCACACTTTTCAGAAACATGTCCTTTTTGTCCACAATTATAACATTTCACGTTATTACTGCCTTTGCTTTCTGCTTTCATTTCATTTTCTCTTTTATTTTGCACATATTTATACTCATAATCTTTCGACTTTTCACGCATTTTTTCATAGCACTTGATTTTTTCTTTAAATTCTTTTTAATTATTAGCGTTGTATAAAATTGATTTATTTATACTAAGGTCATTAATTCCGTCTATTACATACTGCATTAGGGCACTGTTTTCTATTTTTCCACGTGATCCCACTTCTTTCATTTTTAGCAAATATTCTTGAACACTTTCACCTTTTTTAATTTTTCTTTCTGACAATTGTTTGTGTAAATCAGCACTGTTAATTTCCGTTTTAAATTCATTAATTAGAGATTCTTTTAAGGTTGTCCAATTCTTTATTCCTCGTTCACTCATAACAAACATTTTTGCTAGTCCTTTAATCGCTCTTTTAGCAAAAATTAATTTTTGCAAATTGTCCCATTGCATCATGACATATGACATATATACTATATATTCAAACATCCGTGCGAAATTTGATCACGATCGGACTACTATATCATATAGCTCCCATACGAACAATCGGACCAAAAATAGTTTTGCTTCTAAAAACTTTTTGTTTCTTTTGCGATCATCACCAAACTTGGTAAATAAGATTTGCACATAACAAATTATAATCTTGCCAAATCAAAAAATCAAAACCAAAAAAAATTGATCAAAATCGGGTAACTATATGATATAGCTGTCATACAAACAAATGGCAAGCTACATGCTGCATCTCTACATACATGCATATGCATGAGTGCCGTGCTATAGCGTGTGGATTGAGGTTTTTTCACAAAAGCTTTTTCATTTTGCGATCTCCATTTAAGGACTGAGTAACGCAATAACTTGCAAGAGTATACAAACTTCGGTATGGTCGAAGTTATCCCGGTCTTCTGGTTTCTTTTGAGATGAGGAATATAAGTTGATACTCGCGCCAGTCCCAGGCGTTCCGCCCACCGATCGAAGGGCGCAGTCGCATAACGTACGACACGTTATCGCGTGGACGAAGACAAGAAACAAATAATCGAATAACTAAAGCTAATTACGAGCTAAATAACATAAAATATATGTTTTTAGTATAGGAAGAGGACTCTGTGCTGATCGCTCGGTACAACCGATTGTAGTCAGCACAAAGTACTCGAAAGGGACATGCATAGCAAACTAAGTGGTACAGCGAGTCAAAGATAAAGGAATAAAGTTTCTAGTAGGTCTACATGGTACAGATAGATTAACCTGAGACAATAACTCAGGCAAATCTATTTGACCATTCACAAAGAAGGCCAAACTTATCTGACGTGGAGAGCAACAATATAGTAGCGATAGTAGGAAAATTAAAATCACCTACAACTATAAGATTATCCCGATTAGAAGCTAAAGCATAGACAGATTGAATTACCTCCAAATGATTTAAATATACTGACTGCGGTGGAATATATGATCAAGTGGAATATATTAAAAGTCTAGCTTAACACTGATAAACTTAATCTCTTGGATATTGGAAGACTGAATCAATTCAAATGCTAAAGCAGAGTCAATATCAATCTTAACCCTCTAGGACGTAAGAGTGCCTCTATTTCATTTTTAATTTAAAAAAAAATAACTAAAAGCTTTTAGTTTAGTTTAGCTTTTTAATTTAAATATTGTTGAACACGGAAACTTTTATCGGTGCTTTTGATAAACATATTATCGAATCATGTGTTAACTCGCGCCAAAAATTTCAGCTGCTGCACATTGTCTTTTGCTGTGTTGATAAAAGTGAATTTATACAACCAATTGAACTCAATATTTTTTTTTCGTGAAAGGTAAGTTAATGTACTATTTAAATAAAGTTTATATGTTCTGCTTTGTAGCATCGTAAAAGTGATAACTGCCTTGAGGCACTCTTGGGGCTCCACGTCAAAATTTGTTGCTAGCAGCTATTTCACAACTGCTTGCACTTCTTATGTGATTTGTGTGTGATTTTTATTTATTGTTGAATTTTTTTAATAGAGATTGAATAATGGCTTTGAGAGCTCGCTATAAATGGTCTGATTTGACGGATGAACAACTGCTGGAGTTGTTCGAATCAGTCCCGTCGGATGTGGACATGTCGAGTATTTCGAGTGACGACGAGAATGAAGACGTGTCAGAGGCACTTAACACTGCATTAGAAGATGTCTCTACTGTATCCTTAATGTGCAGTAATATTGAAAACAATGAAAATACTGTGCAGAGCCATGAGCATTCCCGAAAAATTCGTAAGAGGCCTCGATCACCATTGCCAATTATTGAAGGAGCAACACCTGTATCTTTACCGTCTTCTGGTGGCTTTAATGGGCTTGGTAAGCAAATCATTACTTTGATTTGTAATAAAACTCATTAATTTATTTATGAATAGGTATCGAATCAATTATAAAGGAACCTAGTAAAGTTATGTGGCGACAGCAATCTATGCAATCGCACATAAACAATGTTGCTTTTCAAGGCGACTCTTCGTTGCCATCCAAAATAACTGATCTAAAAACTCCGTTTCAACTATTTTGTTATTTTTTAAACTCGGACTTTATAAGTCTGATCGTCGAGGAAACAATTCGCGCAGCCTTAAAGGACAATATTGCCAACAAGTTTAAGATAACAACGGAAGATATTCATCACTATATAGGAATTTTAATTTACATGTCTATATAACGCTACCCTAATTTGAAAAGTTACTGGGGGCAAAACGCATTTGCACCCATACAAACCTGTATGACCCGTAGCAAATTTGAAGCAATTAAGAAATACTTCTCATTGTGTGACGAGAGTAAGCGAATCAAAAAGGGTGAGCCTGGCTACGATCCACTATTTCGCACGCGAAGAGTTATTGACATTTTGAATGAAAGATTTGACTCCGTGCCTAAGCAAGCTCGATTATGCGTTGACGAACAAAGGTGCAGCACAAAAATGAAGCACCATTTGCGGCAATACATGCCCAATAAACCACACAAGTGGGGTATTAAATTATTTGTCCTATGTGCATCCTAGTAGATATGGCAACAACAAACGCCTACATCCTATATAGACGAATCCAAAAGGAAACCATGAGAAGCGAGAAATTCATTGAACTTCCGGACTTCCGAGAATCTATTGCTGCGGGTCTAGTGGGCTACCAGTCAAAAAACCTGCCAGGTCGTCCACTCATGAAGAACAATTTAACTTCACCATCTTCATTTTCGTCTGCGCGATCAAGTCGGTCGCCATCACAGACTTTGCTGTCGCCAATTTCTCGGCGACCATTGCAGCCACAACTCAAACAAGGCCAAAAATCAAATCACCCAATAAAGGACTTGATGTTTGACCAATTCAATCATTTTCCAGAGTGGTTGGATCGCATTACGGGAAAAAGAAGCTGCAAGCACTGCAAAACTTCCCAAACGCAGTGCATTTGCACAAAATGCAAACTGCATTTATGCTGCTCGGCCAACAAAAATTGTTTTGCTGAGTATCATAGCAACAAAAAAAATTATTTAATCAAATAAAATAAAACAAAAATGAAAAAAAAATTCAATTTATTTGGAAACTACTTGTTTACCCTCAAAGCCCCAAGCGTGCCTTGAGGCACTTATTTACATTTTCCCACCTTCCAGGTAAACGAAAGCTTCTATATTTTTTCTGAGTTCATATTTAAGCTCAACAGCCCCTATTTACTTAAAAAAAAATTATTCGAATTAACTTCTGCCTTTACTTTAGAAAGTAGTCTTAAAGGGTTAACTCCACCACCTAGCGAGGAATTCGTTTATGACATATCGAGCCCTATTTGCGACAATAACGTATGCCCCAAAAATGTTTACAAACACCACCCGCATCTGCACCTAAAATATTACATTTTTATTTCATATAAAAACCAGAAGGCCGGGCTAACTTCGACCATGCCGAAGTTTGTATACCCTTGCAAGTTCATGCGTTACTCAATCCCTAAATGGAGATCGCAAAATGAAAAGGGTTTTTGTGTAAAAACCCTTATCTACACGCTATAGCACGGCACGCACACATATGCATGTATGTATGTAGATATATGTATGCTGCAGCATCCAATTTTTCCATCTGTTTGTATGACAGCTATATCAAATAGTAATCCGATTTTGATCAAATTTGGCAGGATTATAATTTATTATGTGCAAATGTTATTTGCTAAGTTTGGTGATAATCGCAATAGAAACAAAAAAGTTTTTAGAAGCAAAACTATATTTGGTCCGATTGTTCCTATGGGAGCTATATGATATAGTAGTCCGATCTTGATCAAATTTGGCACGGACGTATAGATGTATAGTAAACTGCCAAATGTTAAGTTTTATAACAATCAGATGAAAAACAACAAAGTTATTGATCTAAAACTCTATTTTCGACCGACGGGTTCTATGGGAGCTATATGATATAGTTGTCCGATCCGGATGAATCCGAGATATACAATGCCTGCAGTATATACAAGACTTCGTGCAAAATTGCAGCTCTGTAGCTATAGCGGTTTAGGAGGAGAAGCTGTTGATCCAGACAGACGGACAGACGGACAGCCGGACAGCCGGACAGCCGGACAGACGGACAGACAG
Organism: Drosophila sp. 14030-0761.01; assembly: GCA_018150735.1. Lineage (NCBI taxonomy): Eukaryota > Metazoa > Arthropoda > Insecta > Diptera > Drosophilidae > Drosophila > Drosophila sp. 14030-0761.01. The sequence continues at coordinate 8,972,088 of JAECWO010000078.1, read as the reverse complement.
ACGGACAAACGGATTTGAACTCGTCTTGTCATGCTGATCAAGAATATATATACTTTATATGGTCGGAGATGACTCCTTCTATGCGTTGCACACTTCTGACCAAAATTAATATACCCTTTTTGCAAGGGTATAAATATCAAAGAAGCTAACTTCGGCTATGCCGAAGTTTGTATACCCTTGCAGCCTTGACCATTACATTTTATTTCGTATAAAATTTTTTGTTTCTTAATCCAATAAAGAAATATTTTAAATACATTGGATGGGGCCAGCCAATCGCCAAATAGTAAGCGTGCCAAGACAATGTAGCGATTGATATTCATATTCACACACACACAATCGCAATTTTGACACATATGTATATGTGCTTTACTGCTTAATAAGCAGTGCTTATGCGTGTGTGTATATATAGGCATATTTTATATCGTCGAAATCAGGCGTTATGTTTATCCGATTGTTTTGAAATTAACACATATGATGTAATCCCTTTTTATTTATGTAGTCTAGAAACAAATACATGTTTCTTTGGTAATACACTTTGGAAAATCCTATTGTATCAGAGGAATGCAATCCACTGGAATATTGAATTACTTTAATCTACTGCAGACCTCGGTAGACGAGTTGTCTAAGTGGCCGTGACATAAAGGCAACTGAACAACGAGGTTCTGGGTTCGAATCCCAGGCTAGTGTATGGATGTAGTTATCGTCAAAGCCGAAGGCCATAGTTGCTAGTGCTTGTAAAAATTGTTAGGTTGATAGTTTACAACTATATCCTATACTAAATAAATAAATAAATAATAAATACTTTAATCTACCACTAATATAATATTTATACCCTTGCAAAAAGGGTATATTAATTTTGCTCAGAAGTGTGCAACGCATAGAAGGAGGCATCTCCGACCATATAAAGTATATATATTCTTGATCAGCATGACAAGGCGAGTTCAAATCCGTTTGTCTGTCTGTCTGTCCGTCTGTCTGGATCAACAGCTTCTCCTCCTAGACCGCTATAGCTACAGAGCTGCAATTTTGCACGAAGTCTTGTATATACTGCAGGCATTGTATATCTCGGATTCATCCGGATCGGACGACTATATCATATAGCTCCCATAGGAACCGTCGGTCGAAAAAAGAGTTTTAGATCAATAACTTCGTTGTTTTTCATCTGATTGTTATAAAACTTAACATTTGGCAGTTTACTATACATCTATACGTCCTTGCCAAATTTGATCAAGATCGGACTACTATATCATATAGCTCCCATAGGAACAATCGGACCAAATATAGTTTTGCTTCTAAAAACTTGTTTGTTTCTATTGCGATCATCACCAAACTTAGTAAATAACATTTGCACATAATAAATTATAATCCTGCCAAATTTGATCAAAATCGGGTAACTATATGATATAGCTGTCATACAAACAAATGGCAAACTGCATGCTGCATCTCTACATACATGCATATGCATGCGTGCCGTGCTATAGCGTGTGGATTGAGGTTTTTTTACAAAAGCCTATTCATTTAGGGACTGAGTAACGCAAGAACTTGCAAGGGTATACAAACTTCGGCATGGTCGAAGTTAGCCCGGTCTTCTGGTTTTTATTTCCTTTAGTGTTGTACAGAAAATGGCCAAGAATTTGTCATGTATGACAGCGTCGTCCTACGAGTCAGAAAGAACTTATAGTAAAGCTGGGCAAATTATATCTGATCGCCTCTTTAAAGTCAAATGTAGTCAACAAACTATTGTTTCAAAAGCATGAAACTAAATGATCTCTATTAAACTTTATTTTTAACGAAAATTATATCTTAAGCAATGAATGAAATTTTCAATTAAAGCTAGAGACAAAAATTAAATTAAAATGTTATTTTGTTTATAACCGAAGTTTATAAATAAATTATGAACATAAAATTTGCTGTAATTTTGGTTTCTATCTACTGAGGTTTGAATAAATGTTGTTATTTAGGCGTGTATACTAAAAGAATATAAAAATATTGACATAAAAAAATCATTTTGGATCAATCATCAATCATCAATTTTTCCAGCTATACAGTGTGCTGCAAACGCAGACGCAACATTAGGAGCAACTGCTGACGTAGCAAACTGACTTAAGAGGCCTTCTATAATGAAACTACCGGTAATTTCCATTAAATTGGTGGTTTCTAACGATATTAGGCGCTAAATGTTGGGTGAAGATGACTCTTGAGACCTTAAGACTATTGTTTGACCAATGTATGTTTTCGCCAGAGTTTAGTATTAGGTTATAGCAGTGTCTTTTCTAAAAATATAGTTTATAGAGAAGTAATTCGTTTTTAATTTATTAGACTAGCATGCAATCGATTATGTCGGGTTATCAAAAACATATTTATTTAAAACAGACTTATTTTTAGCGGAAACTTTCGTTGTCCCGTTATGAAGGGATCCGATGATTCGACATCTTTCCTATTTATGCATGGTAGGCGGAAGGTAATACCATGAATATGTCCTTGTCAGATCAATTGCTATTTGGAGTGCGAATTTCTTAAATCTTTCACCATTAATTTTGTATCCCTTTCATCATTCGATGTTCCACATCCACCATCCTTTGGCATATCGACGATCAATCCCATTTTTAAACGAAATGCTAAAATTTTTCTTACACTTTGAATATATTTGTATTTGTACTTTGATTTTTGACTGGCTTTTCAGCTTTCACTTTTTATAAATGTAAGCCCCCATATCCAACTTTGATCCGTCAGTCTATATGTTCACTGCGGAGTGGCTCAAGCTTTGACCCATTTCCCAGTCGTTGGGACCAAAATATACTGCAAGTTCGCAGCACGCAAGACAACTACTGCGTAGAAAAAATAGGGCGCACTACCGAAATTAAAATCCAGTGTGGTAGTCTGTGTAAGAGGCCCATGTGCTACTCAACATCCGTTGGGATGTCTAAAGAGCGTTCGTTGCCTTCTTCGCCCTTTCCTTTACAGTGGATTTGCAAGACAGCTTGCCGTCTATAGTCCGTCCAAACTACTTTATCTGGTTTCTGGGCACTAGGAGGCTTCCTTCCATACTGGGTGGGATCCATTATGGCAGATTGTATCTCAAGTGAAAAGAATTAGGTTTCGCATTTATACTAAGTCCAGCATCTTTGGCCCATAAGAATCCTGAGTGAGTAGTTCATTAGTGAACTTTTCGTTGAAGGACATTTCCCCGTGATAGCCATGCCTATGTCGTCAGCGTAGGCAGTAATCTTGAATGAAGTCCTGCCAAATTTCATGAGAAGAATGTTTATCACAATGTTCCATAGCGATAGAACTCCCCAGATCCAACTCACGAGGGATTGGCAAACTCCAATGGCTTGAAGTCCCCCCAAAATACATCGGAGATATCTACTAATGCCCCGAGCACATATTCTCATTAATGCTCCGCCTTCTCCACGGTCTAGCGTCTAGCGCTATTTGTTGTGTTTGTCTATGTGCTGTCCCCGCTAATCGAGCCCCATCAGACAACACTCAAAAAAGACCAGTAGTTAGTCCTTTAAGACAGGATCCCGGGTTAATCCATTTTCTGTCTTACTGGTTCCCCTCCTCAGTATAATATAAGTAGAAAATACCCCGTTCACTCTAGCCGCCAGGTTAATCATGGGTTAGCGATTGAGCCCGTAGTCATAAGACGACCCGTAATTAGTGTGATCGTGTCTTCTCCCGGGTAAATCCCAGGGAGACATCGATCACAATCACCTCTCAGTCAAACAGTAGTTAGATATCGTCTTTGGCTGCTAGGCATACACCTTGGCCGAAGCCCCTGAACCCCTATCTCAGCTACTAACTAAGCATTGCATGATCTTTTTTATATATATATCGTATTGATGTTGTCCTATATGTATCCTTTGTCATCCCTTCCCCTTCCGATCTTTTAAAATACCTGCAGTACCTGCAGTAAAGCATCCATCCAGCAGCATCGCCCACTCCAGCAAACTCGAGTCTCAGCATCTTTACAAATATTTTTGTAAGGAGGCCCTGGGGAGACAGAGATATGTAACCCAGCTGAGACTTCCTTACACACTGGATTTCTGATCTATTGCTGCTCCAGTCAATTTCAAATGTAGCCGAGAAGTATAGTTGACGGTTTCAATGTATTTCTTCGTTGTGTATTATACCTAAGCATTCTTGGATTAGCCTACAAATGGAAATATACAGGGGTGTCACAGAAAACTCTACAAATTTTGGCGACGTTTGAAATTTAAACGCTGAAACGAAACGTTGGTGTTATGGAAATCTTCGACGTTTCACTTTCGGAGACGCAGCCACCGATTGGCCCTTCAGCTGACTCGATTGTCGATAGCAGCTATTTCAATTGCAATAGGGTTGTGCATTTAACCAGAAGGCCGGGCTAACTTCGGCCATGCCGAAGTTTGTATACTCTTGCAAGCTCTTGTGTTACTAGATCCCTAAAAAGATTTATCTAAAAGTAAGGACCCTGGTGCAAAAATCAGTTTTTACACGCCATAGCACGGCACGCATACATATGCAGACATGCAGCATGCAATTTTTTCATATGTTTGTATGACAGCTATTTGATATAGTCATCCGATTTTGATCAAATTTACCCAAATAATATATTATAACTTTCTATATGAAAATGTTATTTACCAAGTTTGACGATGATCGCTTAAGAAACAAAAAAGTTTCTAGAAGGAAAACTATTTTTGGTCCCATCGTTCATATGGGAGCTATATGATATAGTAATCCGATCCTGATTAAATTTGGCATGGATGTTTGGATGTATAGTATACTGCCAAATGTTAAGTTTTATGATAATCGGGTGAAAAGGAAAGAAGTTATTAATCTAAAACTCATTTTTCGACCGATGGTTCCTATGGGACCTATATGATATAGTCGTCCGATCCGGATGAATTCCGAGATATACAATGCCTGCAGTATATACAAGACTTCGTGCAAAATTCCAGCTCTGTAGCTTTAGCGGTTTAGGAGGAGAAGCTGTTGATCCAGACAGACGGACAGACGGACGGACGGACAGACGGACAGACAGACAGACGGACAAACGGATTTGAACTCGCCTTGTCATGCTGATCAAGAATATATATACTTTATATGGTCGGAGATGCCTCCTTCTATGCGTTGCACACTTCTGACCAAAATTAATATACCCTTTTTGCAAGGGTATAAATATCAAAGAAGCTAACTTCGGCTATGCCGAAGTTTGTATACCCTTGCAGCCTTGACCATTACATTTTATTTCGTATAAAATTTTTTGTTTCTTAATCCAATAAAGAAATATTTTAAATACATTGGATGGGGCCAGCCAATCGCCAAATAGTAAGCGTGCCAAGACAATGTAGCGATTGATATTCATATTCACACACACACAATCGCAATTTTGACACATATGTATATGTGCTTTACTGCTTAATAAGCAGTGCTAATGCGTGTGTGTATATATAGGCAAATTTTATATCGTCGAAATCAGGCGTTATGTTTATCCGATTGTTTTGAAATTAACACATATAACGTAATCCCTTATTATTTATGTACGTAATCAGTTTGGATAAGATTGTTCAAAAAATAGAGAAGTTATTCGCGTTTAACGTTTGTATTTGTATGGCAGCTATATGATATAGTTGTCCGATCTTATTCAAAATCGCAGATGTGCATGTGGCTTGATGTCTTTCATCATAGACCGAATATGGGCTATAACATCATCAGATGTGACTTCAGGGCAAATCTAGAAACAAATACATGTGTCTTTAGTAATACACTTTGGAAGATCCTATTGTATCAGAGGAATGCAATCCACTGGAATATTGGATGGTAAGATGATGAATTACTTTAATCTACTGCAGACCTCGGTAGACGAGTTGTCTAAGTGGCCGTGACATAAAGGCAACTGAACAACGAGGTTCCAGGTTCGAATCCCAGGCTAGTGTATGGATGTAGTTATCGTCAAAGCCGAAGGCCATAGTTGCTAGTGCTTGTAAAAATTGTTAGGTTGATATTTTACAACTTTATCCTATACTAAATAAATAATTAATAAATACTTTAATCTACCACTAATATAATATTTTTTATTTCTTTTAGTGTTGTACGGAAGACTTTTTTCTGTGTGCCAGTGTCGTCCTGCGAGTCAGAAAGAACATTTAGTAAAGCTGGGCAAATTATATCTGATCGCCTCTTTAAAGTCATATTAAGTGAACAAACTATTGTTCCAAAAGCATGAAACTAAATGATCTCTAATTAACTTTATTTTTAAAGAAAATTTATTTATTTATTTATTTATAGTCTGAATTGAAACCGTAATTGCAAATTACGAACAATTCTTAAATCTAGCTATAGCTACTAGGCCTTAAGCTAAAATTGTGCTAATTAGATAGAAGTATATTTACAGGATTGTAAAAGTATATGTGTGTATGTACAAAGTTTAATAGTTATTTATTGAAAGTTATTATTTTGGAAACTTTGGTCCAGCTGATTATATAAGATGGGATAGGTTTGCTTCTTGGAGGAATTGTTTAATGGAAAGGACGTTGGAGTTGTTAAGGGAGCCGAGAGGATTAGAGGGAAGGTATTTCTTTCTTATTGTATTGAATTTGGGACAGTCTAAGATTATGTGGAGGACTGTGTTGTATCTGTTGCACTGAGCACACTGTGGTGGCAGTTCTTTCTTAAAGAGAAACTCATGAGTGAGGCGGGTATGTCCAAACCGGAGTCTTTGGAATCTGACGATGTCGACCCGTGTGATGGGGTTTTCTATTTTTATTTGTGAGTCCTTCGCTGTGGTTTGACTCGGGTTGACTGTCCTGAATAGGTCTGATGTTTTTAGCCATACATCCCTACTGCATCCTTTGAAAGCATTCTTTATATAGTTTATTCCGTCTTTGTAGTTCATATTGGACTCAATTATATTTGGGAATTGGTGAGCTTGTTTGGTGGCCAAGTCCGCTGTTTCGTTTCCCTGAATACCTGTGTGGCCTGGGACCCATACTAGGATTATTTTTGGGTATTGGTGTGTCAGAATATCGCGGGTCATTGATGTATACGGGTTTTGATTAATTGTTTGGCCTACTGCTTGGATCGCTGACAGAGAGTCCGAGCATATTGCAAACGGGTGGTTCAGGCTTTGGGCGTAATTGCAGGCAGCTAGAATCGCTGCTGCTTCTGCCGTGTAGTTCGAGGAGTGGAGTGGTAATAAGGCGGTTTTAATAATCTCGGTCTCTGTTGTTATGCTATAGGACACTCCTAGGTTGGATTTTGACCCGTCTGTGTATATGAAGTTATAATCCCTCAGATCTTCTTTAAGGCTGAGAAACTTCGTTTGGTATACTATGGACGGAGTTGATGACTTGGTTGTGTAGTGTAAAGAAAGGTTTAGGGTTTTCTTAATAAAGAACCATGGGGGATTTTTTTGTTTTCTTGGTCTTGGTGGGGTAAACACTAAACCGTTTTCTATGCAGAAGTTTATTGCTTTATGCAAGGAGGATGGGATTCTGGGAGGTTTCTTCGCTTTCTTAATCCTGTTTACAATTCCCTGTAAAGGGGTGTTCGATACTAGCATCAAAGATTTGTACATTTTCGCTATAGATAGTTTGTATCTCGATTCAAAAGGCAATATCTCTGCTTCATACAGGAGATTGTTGATAGGGGTTGAACGAAATGCTCCAAATGCTTTTCTTAGTGCGGAATGGTACAAAGATTTCAGCTTATTCCTAGAAGCTGAGGGGCAATTTCCATAGAAATGGACATAATCAACGCGTTGATAGTATTGATAAGAGATCTAGTGTCGCAATTATAATTTTGATAAGAGAGCCATTTTATTATGTTTAATCTTTGTGCCAATTGCACTGTTAGCATGTCTATATGCTCTTTCCACCTGTATTTCTCAGAGATTGTTAATCCTAGGATTTTTATACTTTTGCTTGGCGTTAGTCTGTAGGTCTGGGAGGCTAATTGGAAATTGCATCTGGTTTTACGGCAGACATGCATATGTTTGCATTTATCTACTGAGAGTTTCGCTCCCGAATACTTGCACCAGTTTAAGATATCAGTAATTAAAGGGTTAATGTTTAGTACACTTGATTTCTTTTTAATTTTTTTAATTATTGTGAAGTCGTCGGCATAAGAGAAAAAATCAAAGCATTTATGGACAGAGATGGTACGACACAGACTGTTGTAGGCTATTAGAAAAAGGATCACTGACAGGGGAGAACCTTGCGGTACGCCGTTGTAGAGGGGCTTGAACTCTGATGAGTGGTTATTAATTTGCACCTTGATTTGGCGGTTGGTCAGGAAGTTTTTCACGTAGTTTAAGATTTTTGGACCTGTTCTCCATCTGGCGAGTTCATCAATTACTGCGTGCACTCCTATCTTGTCATAGGCCTTTTCAAAATCAAGACTTATGATTGAAAGGTGATTTCTGGTGGATAGGGCCGCGGTAGTCTGAAAGTCTAGTATAGCTAGACATTCAGATACCGATATACCCTTTCGAAAACCTAGTTGTCGACTATCTAGCAGCTTGCTATTTGTAGCAAGCCACCAAAGTCGATTTGAAATAATTTTATCAAGGACTTTTGAGATACAAGAGTTTAGAGAAATTGGTCTATAAGAGTTGATTGATATTTTGGGGGTGTTGGGTTTATGGATGGGGATTACAAGGCTATTGTTGAAGTTTTGTGGGATGTATTTGTTTAGGATGTTGTTGTACAAATTAATAAGGCGATGAGAGACGCCTGGAGAGAGGTTTTTTAGCATTGGGTAGGAGATTCGGTCAAGACCTGGAGTCTTTCCCTTCAGACTGTTTAAAGCTGCGGAGAATTATATATGTTTTATGTCACATTCCAACATTTGGGCTTCTGTAGATGCTTCGAGGTTGGGTTGAAATGATTTTGCTATGTTTTTATGTACACAAAAAGAGGTGCTGAAATTGTGATCGGCAGATGCCTTTGACCAGTGGGAGGCAAATGCCTGAGCGATGTCGGTTTTATTGGTTATATTTTCTGATGGGTTGGATGGGGATGTTAGGCAGTGTTTTTCACGTGAAGTTTTCCTACCACAAAACAAGTTAATATTGTTCCAAATTCTGGAGGGGGTAGAACTAGGGTTAATTTCAGCTGTGAATTTCTGCAAAGAGATACGCTTAGCCTCTTTAAGTTCCTTTCTAAAAATTGCCTTAGCTTTCCTGAACTGTATAATGTTTTCAGTGCTGATGCTTCTTCTTAGTTGGTTCCATGCTCTATTCTTTGTACTTTTGAGATCTTGTAGCCTCTTACTCCACCACGGGACAGTATATTTATGGTTGAAATTAGGTTTGGATTGAGGGATGGCTATGTTTGCGCTCTGTCTAATGATTTTGATTATGTTAGCTGTTTCCCTATTGGGTTCGATACTGACTGTTCTCTCTGAGTGGTACTTTTCTGTCAGGGCTGTAAATTCTGACCAGTTGGCGAGGTCTAATTTAAATCTAGGTGATCTAGTTTGCTCTTCAGTATTTACTTCGTCAAAAAGGGAAATGTGTATGGGAAAGTGATCGCTTCCATGGAGGTCACGATCTGTTTTCCACTTAATGTGTGTCATTAGGTTTGGGGTGGCAAAAGTGAGGTCTATATGGGTCAAAGAATGATGTGTTGAGTAGTGGGTTGGAGACCCGTCATTTACGGTGATGAGATGATGAATGGAGTTGTGGATTAGAATAGCAACACCACCATGAGAGTTGCTTGTTGAGTTTTTGTGTAAGAGTGTATAGTTGAGAGGAGTAGGGATGTTGAGGTGGGAGTGTAGATGGGTTTCTTGCAAACATAATATTTTTGGACTGACAGATTTGATAATCAATTGGAGTTGTATGTAATTGTTAAAATAACCATTACAGTTCCATTGAATAATAGATAACATAATAAGTAGTGAAAAGAAAAAAGAAGAGGGAGTTAACTTAGAGGTTATTAGTAGAGCTTACTAAATAACTAATTGGTTGGTTAGGTTCTTAGGGTTGACTGTGGACTTATCAGTTTTTGCTTTCAGAGTTTTCGCGAGACCACTGGCTTTGGTCTGACTTCTGAGTTTCCGGTCCGAATCTGGTATGGACTTCTTCATTTGGCTAGAGCTCGGTGATGAGATCGAGTCTATCTCCATTTCGTCGTCGTCTTTCTCCAGAATGTGTTGGTGAATTCCAGTTATTGGGGCAGAGTCTGCTACCATGACGTCGCTGTAGTTTTTGAGTTGGCGAGGTTGGATTTTGCTCTGGTTGACTAAAGGTGTTGTGTTGTTGTTGCTTTTTTCTTTTGTTACAGGATTGGCAGTCTGCTGGGTTGGTATGATTTTTGAATATGGCGTGGGTTGATGTGTGTGACGAGTGTGGTATATTCTTGAGGCAGTTTTGTGGTCTACTCTTTCTATTATTTTGATGGCGAGAAGTTCTTTTTGCTTAACAAAAGCTGGACAGTTTCTGTCTAGAGGGCTGTGGTTAAATTGCTCGTTGATGTCGTATTTGCAATACAGAGTGCAGGTCCGAGGAGCAGTTGTGGCAGTGTTGATTTTCCTTGTTGCAGTTTTTTGTTGTGTGTCCAAGTCTGAAGCATTTCTTGCATTTTAGTGGTAATGGGATGTAGGGTCTAACTTTAACTCTTTCATAACCAATCATCGTCGTTTCAGGGAGAGACGTCGTGGCGAAGGTTAAGATGACAAGTCCAGTCTCTTTTAATTCACCGTTCACCATCTTCCTAATCTTGTCTACTTTGGTAACTTTCTGTGGATTTAACTTACTTAGAAATTCTAAGTTGTCTTCGACATTGCGGAGGTCGTTGGAGTAGATGACACCTCTTGTGGAGTTCAGTGACTTGTGTTCACTTGCGCACACTGGGAAGTCATGAAACATCGTTAGCTTCAACAGTCTCAACGCCTGGGCTATGCCCTTCGTTTTGACCAGTAAATTTCCATCTCTTGTTTTATTGCATGACTCTACTTCTCCGTTACAAACGTTGTCTATTACTTTCTTTATGACGAAAGGTGAGACTTTTTCGAAGTTGTTGTTGTCGCTTCTGCAGATCACAATAAATTTCGGCTCGAGAATTGTGCGTTTGTCCCACTGTGACAGATCGGGAGGTCACAGAATAGCTGATGTTTTCGGGCTACGCCCGGAAGGGAGTATGTATTTTGTTTTTGTTTTTTTGGGAAAAAACGAAATTATTTTTTGGACTTTCTTGTGCACTTGTTTCTTTGCTTCCGAAATTTGAAAGTTAATTGTTTTTGTAATGGTACTATAGGTAGTGACGACTATTGACACGTCTTTACTCCACGAAGAACCAAACTGAACTGTTAAAGAAAATTATATTTAAGCAATGAATGAAATTTTCAATTAAACTATAAGCTAGAGACAAAAATTAAATTAAAATGTTATTTTGTTTATAACCAAAGTTTATAAATAAATTATGAACATAAAATTTGCTGTAATTTTGGTTTCTATTTACTGAGGTTTGTTATTTAGTCCTGTTTACTAAAAGAATATAAAAATATTGACATAAATAAATCGTTTTGGGTCAATCATCGGAAACATCGATGGTGCCAAACATCGATGTTTTTCCAGCTATAAAATGTGCTGCAGACGCAACATTAGGAGCAACTGCTGACGTAGCAAACTCACTTACGGGGCCTTCTATAATGAAACTATCGGTAATTTCCATTAAATTGGTGATTTCTAACGATATTAAGCGCTAAATGTTGGGTGAAGATGTCTCTTGAGACCTTGAGACTATTGTTTGACAAATGTATGTTTATATTGAAGTAATTCGTTTTTCATTTATTAGCCTAGAATGCAATCGATTATGTCGGGTTATCAAATACATATTTATTTAAAACAGACTTATTTTTAGCGGAAACTTTCGTTGTCCCGTTATGAAGGGATCCGATGATTCGACAACTGGATTTTCAGCTTTCACTTATTATAAATGTAAACCCTGTAGGGCGCACTACCGAAATTGAAATCCAGTGTGGTAGTCTGTGTAAGAGGCCCATGTGCTAAGTACTCAACATCCGTTGGGATGTCTAAAGAGCGTTCGTTGCCTTCTTCGCCCCTTCCTTTACAGTGGATTTGCAAGACAGCTTGCCGTCTATAATCCGTCCAAACTACTTTATCTCGTTTCTGGGCACTAGGAGGCTTCTTTCGATATTGGGTGGGATCCATTATGGCACATTGTATCTCAAAGTGAAGAGAATTAGTTTAATCAAAAGTTTAAGAACAAAAGCATTTAGTAGGGCCTTATTTTAAGCTTACAAAAGATGAAGATAATGGGCGAATTGGGCAATATCTGTTAATAACATGTTAAAAAGACAGTCTAGAGTAACCATTTGCATAAATACTTTTTGGCACAACTTGGCGGAAGTGTCTTTTTCACTCTACAATACACCAATACTTCGGTTAAATTTTTTCTAAAATAAGACATCACAGAGACAAACCACAACTGCAACAGTGAAGGTTTAATTTAAAATCAAGTAATAACAATATATTTGACATACTTTAACCTTTATTTACCATTTTGTCGGCAAAGATTTAGACAAACGATGCTACCAAAAGACAAGTTCAATTTTAAACATGATTCAATAAAACTTTTGGACTTTATGTCAAAAACAAAGGGAATCTGGCCCAATGTGCGTTGGCTCAAAAATAGTTTTAAATGGCTTATGATCAGTTACTAATTCAAACTCTAGTATTACAATATGAATTAAATATACAGTGTCACAGAAACACCTTTTGATAGTTTTGAAAAGTTACAAGTTTTTCTCCAACGTTTGGTTAATTTTGCGCTTACAGCAGATTATGTTGAAAAAGGAATGGAGTTGAAATAAACTTTGATTATTTTTGGATGGAATTGCATTCAAATAATCGCTGGCAATATTTGTGTTCATATATAATTTATTATTTTACGAAAACGCAGCCATAAGCAAGGCTGCCATCCTGCTGAAAACGGCAGAAACTAATTTTCGGACAAAACATTTGTGTTGAAAATTTTAGTTTGTTATATGCCACAAGTAAGCACAAATTTTATGGATTACGACCAAATTTAAAAAAAGAGAATGTAGGCTTACAAACGCAATAGTTAGCAGTTATCGATGCATTGTATTCATCACAGCCGGGGGCTGTGGCTCCGAAAATGTTGCCAAAAATTAAACGTCGGAGATTTCCATGACACCAACGTTTGGTATCGGAGTTTTACATTTCAAACGTCGGCAAAATCGCTAACGTTTTCTGTGACACCCCTGATAGTATTTTTTACAGCCCAGATAAAAGCCAATTATAATTATAGTTCATCCACAGCTACAGGACTCGCATCAGCTATCAACTCGCTTATCCAACTCGAAAAACATTTAACTTGATTGCTGTTTCTCGTCCCAGCAGGAAAAAGGATGCAATCGACTCAGACCTCTGCCTGACCGCTATCGGTCCATCATTCGAGTGTGGGTATGGACGTTTTAAGTTTTTTCGGCATTTGCGTTCAAAATGGCCTAAAGGGGAGATAGATTGCATTTCTTCTGGGCACAATTCACTATCCTCCTTGTGAACTAGGCACCCGCCCCTTACACAATAGCTGACTGATTTCCGAAAACGGCTTCGACTGCATAAGCTGTGACTGCTTATTAATTTCTTCGTCCACTTGACAACCTTCGATAATTTCGCTTAAGGTGTGCTCTTTAACCCTCTAATGCTGTTCTCTTAACTATTGGAGCAAAATAAGAAAAACAATTTTTTTTAAAGTAAATAAAGGCTTCTAAACTCAAAAATGAAATCAGAAAAAATCTAGAAGTTTTCGTTTAGCTGCCAGGTGCAAAAAAGGTAATAAGTGTCTCAAGGCACTCTTGGGCATCTGAGCGTAAAAAAAAGTATTGAATAGAAATGTTAAATTTATTTATTCGTACGGTATACCTTTTAACAAAAAATATTGAGCTGGATTGCTTTTATAGATTTTTTATTTAAATTTCTGCAAAACACTACATGCAGCAGATCAAATTACACGCGCGAAAAAACACATGTTTTGTGTTTATTAAGAAAAAAAGTAAAAAGAAAAAAAGTTTATTAAGAAAAATATTGTGGTGTGATTTATTAACGATCAAAAAATATTTGAATGGCCAAAAAGCTCCAAGTTTTTTTCTAAATTAAATAATAAAATAAGTGTCTGAAGACACTTTTGAGCGTTAGAGGGTTAAACATATATGTACATATCTTCCTTTCCGGTTTTCGTGTAATCTCTTTTGCATTTTTGAATTTGTTGACGCAAACGTAAGATAAAGTTCCCAAATGTCTTCTTCAGGAGATATTTTCCTGAAAAGGTAAATCAAATTATCAAATTCCAAAATGGCACCCGGCAGTGCATATGCAACAGTCTGTAATTGCATACCACCTAAGTGTAACAAATTTGTTCTTTTCCGTTTTTTATTTTTGATGCTTCTTGCCAGTTCTTGCGTTATTCAGTTCCTAAATGGAGATCGCAAAATGAATAGGCTTTTGTGAAAAAACCTCAATCTACACGCTATAGCACGGCACGCATGCATATGCATGTACATATGTAGAGATGCAGCATGCAGTTTGCCATTTGTTTGTAGGACAGCTATATCATATAGTTTTCCGATTTTGATCAAATTTGGCAAGGTTATAATTTGTTAAGTGCAAATGTTATTTACTAAATTTGGTGATGATCGTGAAAGAAATAAAGTTTTTAGAAGCCAAACTATTTTTGGTCCGATTGTTCTTATGGAAGTTATAGTATATGATATAGTAGTCCGATCTTGATCAAATTTCGCACGGATGTTTGGATGTATAGTAAACTGTCAAGTTTTATAATGATCAGGTGAAAAAGAGCGAAGTTATTGATCTAAAACTCATTTTTTGACTGATGGTTCCTATGGGAGCTACATGATATAGTCGTCCAATCCGGAGATATACAATGCCTACAGTATATACAAGACTCTGTGCAAAAATCAGCTCTGTAGTAATAGCGGTCTAGGAGGAGAAGCTGTTAATCCAGACAGACAGACGGACAGACAGACGGACGGACGGACAGACAGACGGACAAACGGATTTGAACTCGTCTTGTCATGCTGATCAAGAATATATATACTTTATATGGTCGGAGCTGCCGCCTTCTATGCGTTGCACACTTCTGAGCAAAATTAATATACCCTTTTTTTAAGGGTAAAAAAAGCTTTTTTTTAAATATCTCAGTTGTGCGATTACATTTAGGTAGATTTCTTGCAATATAAGGGTGAAAATTCCTTATTTTCTTGTTGAATTTAGCTTTGAAGTCAGTTTATACATCATTTAAATGCAGTTAATAATCATTTTAAAAAAGTCATTTTCACTTCTGTTTTTATTAATTTAAGCATTTAGTAGGGCCTTATTTTAAGCTTACAAAAGATAAAGATAATGGGCGAATTGGGCAATATCTGTTAATAAAATGTTAAAAAGACAGTCTAGAGTAACCATTTGCATAAATACTTTTTGGCACAACTTGGCGAAAGTGTCTTTTTCACTCTACAATACACCAATACTTCGGTTAAATTTTTTCTAAAATAAGACTTCACAAAGACAAACCACAACTGCAACAGTGAAGGTTTAACCTTTATTTACCATTTTGTCGGCAAAGATTTAGACAAACGATGCTACCAAAAGACAAGTTCAATTTTAAACATGATTTAATAAAACTTTTGGACTTTATGTCAAAAACAAAGGGAATCTGGCCCAATGTGCGTTGGCTCAAAAATAGTTTTAAATGGCTTATGATCAGTTACTAATTCAAACTCTAGTATTACAATATGAATTAAATATACAGTGTCACAGAAACACCTTTTGATAGTTTTGAAAAGTTACAAGTTTTTCTCCAACGTTTGGTTAATTTTGCGCTTACAGCAGATTATGTTGAAAAAGGAATGGAGTTGAAATAAACTTTGATTATTTTTGGATGGAATTGCATTCAAATAATCGCTGGCAATATTTGTATTCATATATAATTTATTATTTTACGAAAACGCAGCCATAAGCAAGGCTGCCATCCTGCTGAAAACGGCAGAAACTAATTTTCGGACAAAACATTTGTGTTGAAAATTTTAGTTTGTTATATGCCACAAGTAAGCACAAATTTTATGGATTACGACCAAATTTAAAAAAAGAGAATGTAGGCTTACAAACGCAATAGTTAGCAGTTATCGATGCATTGTATTCATCACAGCCGGGGGCTGTGGCTCCGAAAATGTTGCCAAAAATTAAACGTCGGAGATTTCCATGACACCAACGTTTGGTATCGGAGTTTTACATTTCAAACGTCGGCAAAATCGCTAGCGTTTTCTGTGACACCCCTGATAGTATTTTTTTACAGCCCAGATAAAAGCCAATTATAATTATAGTTTATCCACAGCTACAGGACTCGCATCAGCTATCAACTCGCTTATCCAACTCGAAAAACATTTAACTTGATTGCTGTTTCTCGTCCCAGCAGGAAAAAGGATGCAATCGACTCAGACCTCTGCCTGACCGCTATCGGTCCATCATTCGAGTGTGGGTATGGACGTTTTAAGTTTTTTCGGCATTTGCGTTCAAAATGGCCTAAAGGGGAGATAGATTGCATTTCTTCTGGGCACAATTCACTATCCTCCTTGTGAACTAGGCACCCGCCCCTTACACAATAGCTGACTGATTTCCGAAAACGGCTTCGACTGCATAAGCTGTGACTGCTTATTAATTTCTTCGTCCACTTGACAACCTTCGATAATTTCGCTTAAGGTGTGCTCTTTAACCCTCTAATGCTGTTTTCTAAACTATTGGAGGAAAATAAGAAGAACAATTTTTTTTAAAGTAAATAAAGGCTTCTAAACTCAAAAATGAAATCAGAAAAAATCTAGAAGTTTTCGTTTAGCTGCCAGGTGCAAAAAAGGTAATAAGTGTCTCAAGGCACTCTTGGGCATCTGAGCGTAAAAAAAAGTATTGAATAGAAATGTTAAATTTATTTATTAGTACGGTATACCTTTCAACAAAAAATATTGAGCTGGATTGCTTTTATAGATTTTTTATTTGAATTTCTGCAAAAGACTACATGCAGCAGATCAAATTACACGCGCGAAAAAACACATGTTTTGTGTTTATTAAGAAAAAAAGTAAAAAGAAAAAAAGTTTATTAACGATCAAAAAATATTTGAATGGCCAAAAAGCTCCAAGTTTTTTTCTAAATTAAATAATAAAATAAGTGTCTGAAGACACTTTTGAGCGTTAGAGGGTTAAACATATACATATCTTCCTTTCCGGTTTTCGTGTAATCTTTTTTGCATTTTTGAATTTGTTGACGCAAACGTAAGATAAACTTCCCAAATGTCTTCTTCAGGAGATATTTTCCTGAAAAGGTAAATCAAATTATCAAATTCCAAAATGGCACCCGGCAGTGCATATGCAACAGTCTGTAATTGCATACCACCTAAGTGTAACAAATTTGTTCTTTTCCGTTTTTTATTTTTGATGCTTCTTGCCAGTTCTTGCGTTATTCAGTTCCTAAATGGAGATCGCAAAATGAATAGGCTTTTGTGAAAAAACCTCAATCTACACGCTATAGCACGGCACGCATGCATATGCATGTACATATGTAGAGATGCAGCATGCAGTTTGCCATTTGTTTGTAGGACAGCTATATCATATAGTTTTCCGATTTTGATCAAATTTGGCAAGGTTATAATTTGTTAAGTGCAAATGTTATTTACTAAATTTGGTGATGATCGCGAAAGAAATAAAGTTTTTAGAAGCCAAACTATTTTTGGTCCGATTGTTCTTATGGAAGTTATAGTATATGATATAGTAGTCCGATCTTGATCAAATTTCGCACGGATGTTTGGATGTATAGTAAACTGTCAAGTTTTATAATGATCAGGTGAAAAAGAGCGAAGTTATTGATCTAAAACTCATTTTTTGACTGATGGTTCCTATGGGAGCTACATGATATAGTCGTCCAATCCGGAGATATACAATGCCTACAGTATATACAAGACTCTGTGCAAAAATCAGCTCTGTAGTAATAGCGGTCTAGGAGGAGAAGCTGTTAATCCAGACAGACAGACGGACAGACAGACGGACGGACGGACAGACAGACGGACAAACGGATTTGAACTCGTCTTGTCATGCTGATCAAGAATATATATACTTTATATGGTCGGAGCTGCCGCCTTCTATGCGTTGCACACTTCTGAGCAAAATTAATATACCCTTTTTTTAAGGGTAAAAAAAGCTTTTTTTAAATATCTCAGTTGTGCGATTACATTTAGGTAGATTTCTTGCAATATAAGGGTGAAAATTCCTTATTTTCTTGTTGAATTTAGCTTTGAAGTCAGTTTATACATCATTTAAATGCAGTTAATAATCATTTTAAAAAAGTCATTTTCACTTCTGTTTTTATTAATTTAAGCATTTAGTAGGGCCTTATTTTAAGCTTACAAAAGATAAAGATAATGGGCGAATTGGGCAATATCTGTTAATAAAATGTTAAAAAGACAGTCTAGAGTAACCATTTGCATAAATACTTTTTGGCACAACTTGGCGAAAGTGTCTTTTTCACTCTACAATACACCAATACTTCGGTTAAATTTTTTCTAAAATAAGACTTCACAAAGACAAACCACAACTGCAACAGTGAAGGTTTAACCTTTATTTACCATTTTGTCGGCAAAGATTTAGACAAACGATGCTACCAAAAGACAAGTTCAATTTTAAACATGATTTAATAAAACTTTTGGACTTTATGTCAAAAACAAAGGGAATCTGGCCCAATGTGCGTTGGCTCAAAAATAGTTTTAAATGGCTTATGATCAGTTACTAATTCAAACTCTAGTATTACAATATGAATTAAATATACAGTGTCACAGAAACACCTTTTGATAGTTTTGAAAAGTTACAAGTTTTTCTCCAACGTTTGGTTAATTTTGCGCTTACAGCAGATTATGTTGAAAAAGGAATGGAGTTGAAATAAACTTTGATTATTTTTGGATGGAATTGCATTCAAATAATCGCTGGCAATATTTGTATTCATATATAATTTATTATTTTACGAAAACGCAGCCATAAGCAAGGCTGCCATCCTGCTGAAAACGGCAGAAACTAATTTTCGGACAAAACATTTGTGTTGAAAATTTTAGTTTGTTATATGCCACAAGTAAGCACAAATTTTATGGATTACGACCAAATTTAAAAAAAGAGAATGTAGGCTTACAAACGCAATAGTTAGCAGTTATCGATGCATTGTATTCATCACAGCCGGGGGCTGTGGCTCCGAAAATGTTGCCAAAAATTAAACGTCGGAGATTTCCATGACACCAACGTTTGGTATCGGAGTTTTACATTTCAAACGTCGGCAAAATCGCTAGCGTTTTCTGTGACACCCCTGATAGTATTTTTTACAGCCCAGATAAAAGCCAATTATAATTATAGTTTATCCACAGCTACAGGACTCGCATCAGCTATCAACTCGCTTATCCAACTCGAAAAACATTTAACTTGATTGCTGTTTCTCGTCCCAGCAGGAAAAAGGATGCAATCGACTCAGACCTCTGCCTGACCGCTATCGGTCCATCATTCGAGTGTGGGTATGGACGTTTTAAGTTTTTTCGGCATTTGCGTTCAAAATGGCCTAAAGGGGAGATAGATTGCATTTCTTCTGGGCACAATTCACTATCCTCCTTGTGAACTAGGCACCCGCCCCTTACACAATAGCTGACTGATTTCCGAAAACGGCTTCGACTGCATAAGCTGTGACTGCTTATTAATTTCTTCGTCCACTTGACAACCTTCGATAATTTCGCTTAAGGTGTGCTCTTTAACCCTCTAATGCTGTTTTCTAAACTATTGGAGGAAAATAAGAAGAACAATTTTTTTAAAGTAAATAAAGGCTTCTAAACTCAAAAATGAAATCAGAAAAAATCTAGAAGTTTTCGTTTAGCTGCCAGGTGCAAAAAAGGTAATAAGTGTCTCAAGGCACTCTTGGGCATCTGAGCGTAAAAAAAAGTATTGAATAGAAATGTTAAATTTATTTATTAGTACGGTATACCTTTCAACAAAAAATATTGAGCTGGATTGCTTTTATAGATTTTTTATTTGAATTTCTGCAAAAGACTACATGCAGCAGATCAAATTACACGCGCGAAAAAACACATGTTTTGTGTTTATTAAGAAAAAAAGTAAAAAGAAAAAAAGTTTATTAAGAAAAATATTGTGGTGTGATTTATTAACGATCAAAAAATATTTGAATGGCCAAAAAGCTCCAAGTTTTTTTCTAAATTAAATAATAAAATAAGTGTCTGAAGACACTTTTGAGCGTTAGAGGGTTAAACATATACATATCTTCCTTTCCGGTTTTCGTGTAATCTTTTTTGCATTTTTGAATTTGTTGACGCAAACGTAAGATAAACTTCCCAAATGTCTTCTTCAGGAGATATTTTCCTGAAAAGGTAAATCAAATTATCAAATTCCAAAATGGCACCCGGCAGTGCATATGCAACAGTCTGTAATTGCATACCACCTAAGTGTAACAAATTTGTTCTTTTCCGTTTTTTATTTTTGATGCTTCTTGCCAGTTCTTGCGTTATTCAGTTCCTAAATGGAGATCGCAAAATGAATAGGCTTTTGTGAAAAAACCTCAATCTACACGCTATAGCACGGCACGCATGCATATGCATGTACATATGTAGAGATGCAGCATGCAGTTTGCCATTTGTTTGTAGGACAGCTATATCATATAGTTTTCCGATTTTGATCAAATTTGGCAAGGTTATAATTTGTTAAGTGCAAATGTTATTTACTAAATTTGGTGATGATCGCGAAAGAAATAAAGTTTTTAGAAGCCAAACTATTTTTGGTCCGATTGTTCTTATGGAAGTTATAGTATATGATATAGTAGTCCGATCTTGATCAAATTTCGCACGGATGTTTGGATGTATAGTAAACTGTCAAGTTTTATA
This sequence comes from Drosophila sp. 14030-0761.01, assembly GCA_018150735.1. Classification (NCBI taxonomy): domain Eukaryota; kingdom Metazoa; phylum Arthropoda; class Insecta; order Diptera; family Drosophilidae; genus Drosophila; species Drosophila sp. 14030-0761.01. The sequence goes on along the minus strand of JAECWO010000078.1, from coordinate 8,951,130 downwards.
ATGATCAGGTGAAAAAGAGCGAAGTTATTGATCTAAAACTCATTTTTTGACTGATGGTTCCTATGGGAGCTACATGATATAGTCGTCCAATCCGGAGATATACAATGCCTACAGTATATACAAGACTCTGTGCAAAAATCAGCTCTGTAGTAATAGCGGTCTAGGAGGAGAAGCTGTTAATCCAGACAGACAAACGGACAGACAGACGGACGGACGGACAGACAGACGGACAAACGGATTTGAACTCGTCTTGTCATGCTGATCAAGAATATATATACTTTATATGGTCGGAGCTGCCGCCTTCTATGCGTTGCACACTTCTGAGCAAAATTAATATACCCTTTTTTAAGGGTAAAAAAAGCTTTTTTTAAATATCTCAGTTGTGCGATTACATTTAGGTAGATTTCTTGCAATATAAGGGTGAAAATTCCTTATTTTCTTGTTGAATTTAGCTTTTAAGTCAGTTTATACATCATTTAAATGCAGTTAATAATCATTTCAAAAAAGTCATTTTCACTTCTGTTTTTATTAATTTAAGCATTTAGTAGGGCCTTATTTTAAGCTTACAAAAGATAAAGATAATGGGCGAATTGGGCAATATCTGTTAATAACATGTTAAAAAGACAGTCTAGAGTAACCATTTGCATAAATACTTTTTGGCACAACTTGGCGAAAGTGTCTTTTTCACTCTACAATACACCAATACTTCGGTTAAATTTTTTCTAAAATAAGACTTCACAAAGACAAACCACAACTGCAACAGTGAAGGTTTAACCTTTATTTACCATTTTGTCGGCAAAGATTTAGACAAACGATGCTACCAAAAGACAAGTTCAATTTTAAACATGATTTAATAAAACTTTTGGACTTTATGTCAAAAACAAAGGGAATCTGGCCCAATGTGCGTTGGCTCAAAAATAGTTTTAAATGGCTTATGATCAGTTACTAATTCAAACTCTAGTATTACAATATGAATTAAATATACAGTGTCACAGAAACACCTTTTGATAGTTTTGAAAAGTTACAAGTTTTTCTCCAACGTTTGGTTAATTTTGCGCTTACAGCAGATTATGTTGAAAAAGGAATGGAGTTGAAATAAACTTTGATTATTTTTGGATGGAATTGCATTCAAATAATCGCTGGCAATATTTGTGTTCATATATAATTTATTATTTTACGAAAACGCAGCCATAAGCAAGGCTGCCATCCTGCTGAAAACGGCAGAAACTAATTTTCGGACAAAACATTTGTGTTGAAAATTTTAGTTTGTTATATGCCACAAGTAAGCACAAATTTTATGGATTACGACCAAATTTAAAAAAAGAGAATGTAGGCTTACAAACGCAATAGTTAGCAGTTATCGATGCATTGTATTCAACACAGCCGGGGGCTGTGGTTCCGAAAATGTTGCCAAAAATTAAACGTCGGAGATTTCCATGACACCAACGTTTGGTATCGGAGTTTTACATTTCAAACGTCGGCAAAATCGCTAGCGTTTTCTGTGACACCCCTGATAGTATTTTTTACAGCCCAGATGAAAGCCAATTATAATTATAGTTCATCCACAGCTACAGGACTCGCATCAGCTATCAACTCGCTTATCCAACTCGAAAAACATTTAACTTGATTGCTGTTTCTCGTCCCAGCAGGAAAAAGGATGCAATCGACTCAGACCTCTGCCTGACCGCTATCGGTCCATCATTCGAGTGTGGGTATGGACGTTTTAAGTTTTTTCGGCATTTGCGTTCAAAATGGCCTAAAGGGGAGATAGATTGCATTTCTTCTGGGCACAATTCACTATCCTCCTTGTGAACTAGGCACCCGCCCCTTACACAATAGCTGACTGATTTCCGAAAACGGCTTCGACTGCATAAGCTGTGACTGCTTATTAATTTCTTCGTCCACTTGACAACCTTCGATAATTTCGCTTAAGGTGTGCACTTTAAACATATACATATCTTCCTTTCCGGTTTTCGTGTAATCTTTTTTGCATTTTTGAATTTGTTGACGCAAACGTAAGATAAACTTCCCAAATGTCTTCTTCAGGAGATATTTTCCTGAAAAGGTAAATCAAATTATTAACTTCCAAAATGGCACCCGGCAGTGCATATGCAACAGTCTGTAATTGCATACCACCTAAGTGTAACAAATTTGTTCTTTTCCGTTTTTTATTTTTGATGCTTCTGTGGAGCAAGTTGCCTTTTTACTTCTTTTGCGCGCAAGTTTCAGGCGTTCCGCCCACAGACCGAGGGGCGCATATGTATCTTTATTTTGCCAAAATGTACACAAATTGTATAATTTTGTACATTTTTCTGGAAATCTAACGGGACTTGCGAAAAATTCCATTGAAAACATGAACACGTGTTCATGTTTGAAGACGGACTACGCTTTGCTTGCTTTTCGCCACAACAAAAACGCTTTTCAAAGGGATAGTACGTGTGACAGAGTACTCCAGAAAAATATTATTTATAATGAATTTTGAAGTTGAAGGTATTTACTTTAATTTATTCTTATTGGAAGATTAAATTAACCAATTAAATATTTTTTGTGTATTTTTGAATAACCTAACCTTTTTTGTGTATTTTGTGAACGTCTTTTTCATGTTTACTTAAAGTTTTAGTTGTGTTACCCCCGGCTCCCCTCATTGTGAGTGGTATCACTGTGTTTGTCAATGTTTTAAGGTAATAAAAATGAAAAGGGTAGCTGCTGATAGTTTTTTGCTTTCGTCATTTGTGTTTGTTTATTATTTTTTGTTTTGTATAATATTTTTTTTTTATAATTTTTATTTTTGGACATTGCGCTATTGGTTGTATAGGTGCGTCTTGTAATTGCGTAGGTTTATCTAGTGCCTCTGGTATGAGAGAAGTGACGAGAAGGTATTTATTTGACCTGATGCAAGGTCAAAATTTACGAACCATGGAAGAAAAACTAGATTTTTTTAAAAGTTACCTCCTCGAGTCTTCCAAAGTTTCTGAAACTATCAAAAAATCTTTGAAACATAAAATTTCACATTTCAAATCACAAGTCAAACAAAGATGGTCTGGAGCAGGAAATACTATGGAAGTATTCTTGAAAAAAGGGTTCGAAGGGACCTTTGAAATACCAATTGATTCGTCAAATCACCAAGGACGTCCTTGTTAACAGTTTTCTGAATCGAGTGATCGAAGCAAGAGAAGAAAGACTGAGGTAGTACGAAGTTTGGTAAGTCCTGAGGTGATAGTCCATGCTGCACAAGTGGTTTTGCAAATTGATGGGAAAAGAAATGCCTCTAAAATCCTTAAGGATATAACGAACTCACCAACACGGGCTGGCAATTATAAAACGTCATACTCCAAGAGTAATTCCATTCCTCCACTTACCCCCTTTGAAGCTCTCAAAATGTTTGTTGAGGCTGATCTGACAAAGCGACAATACGAAATAATAAGAGCAACAAACAAAGGCCATTATCCCTGTTATAATCTTTTATGGAAAGCTAAAGAAGAATGCTATCCACCTAAAATGGCTATGAAAATTACGGCTACTAGTGCGGAAACGGACCTTCAAAGTTTAATGGATCATACAGTAACCCGTTTATCGATTTATTTGCAAGATTTGTTAATTACTCTTAACAAAACCGAAAGAGAGTCATTAAATATTATTTGCAAATGGGGATGTGATGGCTCACAACAACAGAGGTTTAAACAAAAATTTGTTGATGATGTCAACTCTGATGCAAATATATTTTTAAGTTCTTTTGTTCCCTTGCAATTTGTTTGTGGAAAAGACTATAAAAAGATTGTTTGGCAAAATCCCACACCTTCTTCGCCACGCTTTTGTCGGCCGATTCGGTTCAGGTTCGTGAAAGAAACCACTGATGTAACCAAGGATGAAATAAAATTTGTGGAGAATGCTTGCAACTGAAGAAAAAACATTAGAAGAACAAAGAAAAAAAATAATACAAGAACGATTTCGATTAGAAACTGGACTATTGGTAGACTAGTAGGCGGTTTTTCGAAAACATTATTATTATTATTTTTAATTTAGGATATAGTTGTAAACTATCAACCTAACAATTTTTAGAAGCACTAGCAACTATGGCCATCGGCTTTTTTATACGATAACTACTTCCATACACTAGCCTGGGATTCGAACCCGGATCCTCGTTGTTCAGTTGCCATTACAGGAATAAACCATGAACTTATATATAGATTTAAAGTTATTTTAGAAGCCATTTCCAGTGGCTTCAAAATTAATACTGCCAAATACGATGCATATGCCTTAGAAACTGCAAATCTATATATAAAGTTATATGCTTGGCATCCTATGACCCCCACTATGCATAAAATTCTATTACATGGAGCTAGCATAATTGAAAATGCATTGTTGCCAATTGGACAACTATCCGAAGAAGCAGCAGAAGCGCGCAACAAACATTTCCGGTCATACCGTCTCAACTTTGCAAGAAAGTTTTCAAGGGAAGAATGCAATCGCGACATCTATCAAAGGTTAACTTCCGACCCACTCATAAGCTGTATGAAATGAACAAAAAAAAAATCACATGAACCATTTTTAAGGGAAACCATAAATATGCTCATTCCTGCTGAGCCAAATGATAGTGCTGAGCATCACGATTTGGACTCGGAAGCAGAATAAACATATTCGTTTTTTTTAAACTCTGAATTTAATAAAGTAAGTAAGTCGCCGGGCCGACTTGGATATACCATGCATTAAGTGAAGAGATATATATTAAATTTCTTTTAAATGCTATCTCGCTCACTCTTATGTGAAAACGAGCACTTTAGCACCCCCCGACCAAATCGGTGATTTCCAGCATATGCTATCTCGCTCTTTTTTGCGTGCATCTGCCTTGCACCGCTATGGGTGAAAAACGTTTCTATGTATAACTCGGCCATTTTTATTCCGATTCTTGTGATATTTGGTGGAATGATAGATATATGTGACATGTATTAGTGTGCCAAATATAATAATTTCGATACGATAAATATTTTGAGTGAAAATCGAATTTTTCGAATTTCGGGGGCGGAAGGGGGCGTGGCCAAAATTTGAAACAAACTTGGTCTGCGTGCACACTGCACGCATCTAATGTCCAAATCCGATAGCTCTATCTTTAATAGTTCCCGAGTTATGGAGGTTCAAAATATTGTTTTTCAAATAGCGGGGGCGGAAGGGGGCGGGGCGAAAAAAAAAATAAACTCGATCTGCCTGCAGAGCAAACGGGTCTACATGCCAAGTTTGGTAGCTCTAGCTCTTATAGTCTCCGATATCTCGATGATCCTACAGACGGACAGACGGACAGTCGGACAGACGGACAGACAGACGGACATGTCTCAATCGACTCGGCTATTGATACTGATCAAGAATATATATACTTTATAGGGTCGGAAAAGCTTCCTTCTCCCTGTTACATACATTTTGGCGACTTTAATATACCATTTCATTCTATGAATGCATGGTATAAAAATAATAATATAATCTAATAGATAAAGCCTACTTTTGTAATGTTTCATTTAAAGTTAGCCCATATTCAATAGAAAACCTTGCCATTTTAGTATTAAGTTAAAAAAAAATTAAATTAATGTATTTTAATAGGAAATTAATGTATTTTAATAGGAAACAATAATATTTAATTATTTTTCTCTCAGTAGAAAGAATGATATCATTAAGAAAGTAAAAACACATTCAGGAATTAAAGCAAAGAGCGGGAGAGAACGTTAAACTAAACACATAAAACAACAATTGGTACGCGTAGGCGCGAGAGTAAATTACAGGGGAAGATGTGAAAACGCAAGAGCAAAAGAATCGACAAAAACAACAACACCAATAAGAAAGTTTTTGTTGGTTGTTAATAAAAATTAATAAATCCAGTTTTGATTTTGTGTTTGCACAATTACATAAAACAAAAACAGGCGAAATGAAATGAAAATCGGGATCAATTTAATTTAATTATATTTAAACAAATTTATTAAATTAATAAATCGCGAAAATAAATGAAGATTTGTAAGCGCAAAAAACACGTTAGTCAACGAATGAAACGATAGCCACTACTATTATTTTTTTTTATATCTAGACTTGGTATTAAGCAAGCTCAAGGTCAATCTTACAATAGCTAGTTATATTGAGAACCACTAAGTTCTATCATCAGCAGACTTTGCAAAAGACTCCAGAATTGCAATGGCCATACCATATCTTCAGCGCTACAATGCCAGAGTTTGATCAGATCAAAGTAATGCAGATCAAAGTTCTCTTTAAAATATTGCAAAAGAGCTAAACAAACAAATGAAAAATGGACAACAAGAAAACGAACTAATTTTTCTCTTTCCTTGTTCCCACACACAACACAAAACTCGAATAAATAACTAATAAAACTTTTCCGTCATATGTACGAGCTAGCTGAAAACTTTTGTGTACTTTTTGCTTTTATTTCGTCGCCATTGAACGTCAGCGCATAGGAAAACTCTGTGCCTTCTGATCATGTTAAAGGTATCGTAGACAGGAATTAAACCATTAGAGTACTCCAGCAGGTGGTCTGTAAGAATATCTGAGAGCATTCTCTTAATCTTACACCATCGTTCGGCCAGATTCCCCCCACTCTTATCCATTTCGTTCACTAAGGCAATCAAGCTCACATCCTGTGATCGATAGCGGTTGCTAGATTACCTGGGTGTGTTCACCCTTATAAATTTCAAAATTCAAAGAACACTCATTCTCCGCCGAAAGCCACCGACTGCTCCTCACAAACCTTCATGGTTTCTAACTATTTTAACAGAACACAACAGAGATACATAAGAGAAGATTTATGTGTAAGTACGACGCAAATAACACTGTGTTGGCCGGAAAAAATAACATGACCGAACTCGATGGCATATTTCCCCCTAAATCGAAATGCATCATTAGTTTTTTGACCTACAACAATGTTTTTATACAACATTTTAATACCATGCATCCATAGGATGAAATGGTATATTAAAGTCGCCAAAATGTATGTAACAAGAAGAAGGAAGCCTTTCCGACCATATAAAGTATATATGTATATTCTTTATCAGCATGGGAAGAGTAATTGATATAGCCTTGTCCGTCCATAAGAAACCAAAGATCTCAGGAACTATAAAAGCCAAATTAAGAATGTAGTCTATACGCTGGCCAAGTTTATTTTTTTTTCCACGCCCCCTTCCGCACCCGGAATTCAATAAAAAGTGATTTTCTACCGCATTTAATTTAGTTTGCCACACTAGTACATGATATGAGTATCTATCATTCTACCAAATTTCATAAAAATCGGAATAAATATGCGTAAAAACGTATGTAGAAAAGCGGTGCAAGGGCGGATTTCGCATGTGAGGCGCTAAAGGCCACACACATAATAGTGACCGAGATAGCATGTGTTAGAGAGAGATCGCGCATGCTAAAAATAATTTAATATGTATATAAATTTAGTTTTATGAATTCGAAGTAATTTTTTCACTTGATGCATGGTATTTCCAAGTCGGTCCCCCGACTTACTTTATTTATTTAAATTTTTGTGCAAGTTGCCAATTTGGGAGAGAAGTCACATTTTTCTTCAGTTTCTAACTTGAGAGATGTGCAATATTTTTCTACCACTCTCAGAATTAACTAGGCTACAATAGCGGTTGAAACCTCGACTCGTTGCTTGCTGATTTGTGTTAGATAGATAAATGAAGCTTATGAAATATATGTAAATAAAATATTGTTTATAAATACATAAGAATAGATAATAGTACTCATCATACAGATTTTTTCGGATTTGGGGGGCAAAATTATCCAAAATTGTTAAAACTTTGAATCAAATTACTTTTAAAAATGTCCAAATACAGTTTACGAATCATATCAAAAAATAAATTACCAGCTGAGGAACTCCATTGGGTGAAATACATCTTCACACTATTACTCACAATTATATTAGTGTTGGTATTGTTTTTTGCTTTGGAACGTCGTTTTTGGTTTGGATGATTTACTTCTTACGATAAACAGTGACCAATATTGTTTAATTATCACGTTTACAATATTTTCAAAACAAAAACAAACATAAATGACAAAAGTTTTTTTTCCCGATTTTATTTGAGTTTGGCTCCTTCGGGGGTTCGATAGTCATAAGCAATTTAACCTAATGAAAGTTTCATTATAAATCAAGTGAACAATTAAGAAAAAATTAATTTGCGTTTTAAAATTAATCGTTGCATATGAAAATGAAGGAAGAGAGTCTAAAATTCAATGGAACAATTTATTTTTTTTTTTTTTATTATTTCACAGAGTTTATTGAACTGTTTAACTCCATCTGTAATGGGCGTAAGCACGATTACTCTCACATTGACGGCTTAAGTCTTCCTTTTTTTTGATTACTTTTCCTTGGCCATGGGCGGCATCAATGATTTCCCAAGCTAGTTTTTCAGGCAATGAAACTTTACGATTCTTTTCACGGGCAGCATCAAGAAGCCACTTCATAGCCAAAAAATATGACTTTTTGTTTGTCAAAGGGATGGGTACGTGATATTTGACCCCACCACGTTTAATGGAGGATATTTGTAGCAGAGGACGACTGTTTTCAACTGCCTGAATTAAAAGGCTTTCTGCATTTGATACAATTGTATTACACCCTGGAGTTATATACAAACCCTCTATTTTAGACCGCTTTATTAGTTCAAATGTCTTAACCAAAAGCTCCCTCGACAGAAAACTGTTTCCATTTTTGGTTATGTAATTAATCATTTTCTGCTTAATAAGTCCGTTAAAAATTGTATCAGAGGAGTTATTTAGTGCCGCTTTAATCGGCATGTGACTTAGTCTCAATAGTTCATTCCGATTGACATATTGGGTTTCTCTTTTATATATCGGATTCACATAATGCTGAGGATACATAGACATTAGGCGACTACATCTGGAAAAAATAGTTGTTGTGAGGTGATGTTCCCAAATAGTTACAAATATAATTTTTCGGCTCTCGCAAATTTACGAACGCACCTGAATGTGTTATTTGATATTTTAATGGCCCTCAACATTTTACTAGCTCAGCAAAAAAATTCTACACAATGGAGGTGAAAAAAATGATGACACTATCGATGAACCAGTGTTATGTAGTTTTTACTAAACCACGATGTTTGGTACCAACTATCGATGTATTTTAGCAAAAATTGAGTCAAGCAGTGAGAAACAAAAACATCCACTGGCGATGGTGAAATTCCGGAACTACAATACCTCATGCATCCCACTATGCGATTGTGGATGCTGCAGTGTGAGAATAGGGTATAACTCCATGAAAACGGTTGCGATTAAGGGTGGGTGTAAAGCAGGGGTCAGCACCCATAGCCCGTGCGGGCACTTTTTTCGGCAACTCGGACATAAACGCTCTCTTTGTGTCGACCTCTGTAATACAGGGCCAGGCACGCACAGCCCCTGGTCGCCGAAGTGAAAGCAGAAATATCATGTATTGCAGCAGAGCAGTTGATATAATATTAGAGAGCGTCAAAACTAAATAGTCTCTCGCAAAATTTCGACGCTTTGCTCATAAGATACAGTTGAAAAATTCGATCCTTGCTTGGTTTTTTTGGTCTTTTGGATTCGATTTCGTATGAGCTCGTTGTCTTCATTGCATCGAAATCTTTCATGTTTGATTGATTCTAGTTGTTATAATTCCCCGTTAGTTTTAGCGTTTAAGTAAATCATATCAAGTAAAGCAACAACTGAAAAACTGAAACCTTACATTATGAAACCACCAATGATACAATTTTCTGCCGTTATTTAAGTAAATTTGACTCAACGGTCATGTAGACACACACATACCGATAGTTTTGATCCCCAAAAAGATTTGCTTGATGAATCAAGTCTTTTTATTGCATTATTTGATTTGTTTGAATTGCAAGTACCGGCAAAAAACGGTACTTCAAACGATGACCAACGTAAACTTAAAATATTTTGATTGAGGAGAAATTTGTTCACGTTTTCGGCCCAGATTATAGGCAAACGAGTTTCTCTTTCAATCCCTTTCTTTATGGCTATATATAACAAACAGCGTGCCACTCGCTCAAAAAAAAGGTTTGGCGAACACCCTAGCCTATAAAGTTTCATATATTATTCGGCATAAATTAATTTCATTATGTGCAGTGAAAGTCAATAATTTTATTATATGATTTGCTATATTTCTACCGTGCCTCTACAGTTAGCAACAATTATTTGTTTTTTTAAAACACAACTGACGATATATGTACACATATTGACGACAGCTGAATGGCGATAGTTTCACATCTGTCGTTAATCTTACACAACACATATACGAGGAACGGTTGGGATGGTGGATGTGAAATAGTGATTCGCAACGGCACCAACATTCACTATCCATGTTCCAATTGTCAGCAGGGAAAAAAATTTTAAAATAATGAAATCTTCACTGCTTTGGATGTTGTAACTGTAACATATTACAAAGATATTATAAACATCTTAGAATATATGAAAAAATCATGAAATTAATCATCATGAAAAATTTTTGTTTTTTTCGCATATAGTTAATGCAAACTTAAACAATAAATAGTCTTCACAATTAAATAGTGTTGAAATACGCCATCAAAGTATAGAAACATACAAAAAAAATTTAAACATTGCAACTACTTTGCTCTGCCGCTTGGCCAGCTTTTATTTAAGAAGCATTAAGCATTCAATGATGTTTTTTCTTTCAAGCTAGAATTTCAAGAAAAATAAAAACAGAGAATGTCTACGCACACGAGTAAGGAACGAAAGATAGCAAGACGGAGCTCAGTGATGGAGATCAAACATTTTCTGATTCGGTGAAACATACATACATATGTATGTAGATGACTGCCATCACCACAGTTATTTTGTTTTCCAGTTCATAATGAACTGCACACAGGTCCGCAACATTTGTACGTCGAAGAAGGAATTCCTGAATATTGTAGAAGATTACACCATATTTGGAGTTATAATGTTTCTAGTATTGTTCAAGTTTTGTTGTATCACATATGAGATCCATGATAAGTTGCGCTCTAATTTTCAGCATCCTAACTTCTGCCTTCAATGGAGGCGTCACTGACCAGATGGTCGATGTTCTTAATTCAATAGGCACAGCAAGAGGACTAGCTCTGATTTAAACTGCATTTTTTGTCTTACTTTTGAATTTTTTTTTAATCTTATTTTAAAACACACAACTCCACAAACGTTGTTATCTTCATTGAAGTCAAGATGAACTAGTTTGCCAACTGCCCAATTCACAATTCCATCAGTCGCAACAATGTTTGTCGTAATTAGATAATATTTCCTTGCAGTAACTTCTTGGTAAGGTAAACTACCCGTATAAATAACACACGTTTGTTGCAGCCTTACGCGAAAAGTAGCTACTAGTTCAGTAGTTTTAGTCCCCGTGATAATAACAGTAGCTGTTTCAACAATTTTATCGGTATTTCCTTGCACAATTTCGTTGATATTGACCGAGTGATTTGTGTGGATAAAACGAGCACCGTTAGGGCGCAGCCTTAGGTTACTTTCTCTTTTTGGCGCCGAAGAAACCCTTATTGGCATTGCGCATTGGTTTTTTTTATATTAATTTTTTCTTCATTATCAGAATGTTTTTGTTTTTTCCGATCCCGATACTTTTTGTTTTTCCGATTTCGCTGATACAGCTGGGCGAGGGTTTTCATAAACGATGAAAATTCGAAATAACGCATAAAGGATATTCTCTTATTATATGGACATAATATTACAAGTACGGTCGGTTCTAAGTTGCTCATAAATTTTGATACCGTCTGAAGGAGCTTACCTCAGAGAGCAACCAGCTACCGCAATCTCGTAGTTGGCTTCAAGCGGCCGGCTGACCGTATTCCTCGCAGAGGGGTTGCAGCAAAAGTTTGGTTCGTGCTTCTCAAGCCCCTTTTTGTTTCTCCACAACTTTTTACCTCGTTGCAGCAACAAATTAATCCAGCTTTGTTAACAGTGTTGCTGCAACATTTTTTTTACGGGCTATCCCGTTCTTTCCTGTTTCTTTTTGTTCGCGCTCTTGACTGATTCCTTTTCGCGCCTGAGTAATATGTGTTTTCGTTTTGTTTTTTAACTATTGAGTGTGTTTATTGCTTTCTCATATTTTATAACCTTTCTTTTCTCTTTCGTAGTGAAATTTTGTAACTTTAACCCTTGACTTCTGATCTCGTCAGTATTTTTTTGTATAATTTCGTCAATTTATGATCTAAAAAAAGTAATAATGATTGTCTTCTCAAAACGTGGCTGTATAGCTTCCACCGAAGCTAAGGACTATCAGGAGTATATCCTTTGTTGGCTGAGCGAGAATTCCGTACATGTCAAGTGTGCCTGTCTTACACCGAGGATTCAAGACAGTATTAACAACAGTTTAAAGTTTGGCTGTGATTCTTGCCGCGGTACAGGGAATGAGATGCCCACATTCATGAAGCGGACTAGAGATGGTTTTACTACTCTGAGGGCTGGTTTTAATAAACTCCAAGCGGAGTTCATAGCGTCGGAGACTCAGTTTTGTAGCCTAGACTATTGAATGAGTCATCTAAACGATAAAAGACCACTCCCCGAGGAGCATCTCCTTTTCTGCCTGCGCCTTTTCTCGTACCTATCGAGTCTCAGTCCTCATCTTCACCCAACATTCAGCGCCTAATATCGCTTAAAAGCCCGGTAATTCCGGGCATAGAGGTTACTTCCATATCACCTGGTAGTAATCTCACATCTAATGCGGAAGTAGGCGTGGTGTTCGATGTTTCCGATGTGTCTGGGCAATCCAATCGAATGGAAATTGTCGATAGTTTCAAAATAAGTTAGTGGGTTTGCTTCAGCAGTGGCAACTACCAAAGTTGGAGCTGCGGATTTAGCACACCTGCCAAGGCATATTATTGGTGTTCCACCAAAGAAACTTGTATTTGTTTCTAGGCTTGCCCCTGAAGTGACATCTGATGATGTTATATTGCAGTGGAAAAGTTTAAATTTTCGAATGCCCGTGCCATTTCGTCTTTTAAAATAAGTGTCTCTGCCTCCAGTTTTAGCTTTTAAAGAAACGTGGCTTAAACCTGACAATGGTGATGCGGCTGTTTTCGCCACAAAATTTTCGTTAATTAGACGCGATCGAACTCCTCGCGTAGGTGGTCTAGTTCCGATTGCTGTTGAATCTGCTTTAACATCTGAACTGATTCGGTCTTCTAGTGACGAGGAGATTGAGTTTATCAATGTTAAGGTTAATGGCTTATGCCTACGGGTTCAATCGCTAGCCGTATATTAACCAGGCGGCTAGAGAGAACGGGGTATAATCTGCTAATATTATAGTGAGGCGGGGAACCAGTAAGACAGGAAAGGGATTAACCCGGGTCCAGTCTTAAACGACTAACTACTGGTCTTTTGGGAGTGGGGTCTGATTGGGCTCGATTAGTGGGGACAGCACATAGACAAACACAACAACAATGGGAGTTACATACATATAGAGTACACACACGAGGGTTCGCGTAGGTTGGGACAGGGTCGTTGGGCTAGGCAAAGCCGAATCACGATACCACAAGGGGAAGTTCTATGATTCGACTGAATAATTTTTGACTGAAGGACCCAAAGGTCCTTGTGGCCCACCCTGTTAGCCTCAAATGAACACTTGCAGTTTTATATTTCTATTTTGGATTCCACTATCGGATCTTTTATTCTGTTCTTTTGATTATTTTATTCTTTTATGTTTGCCTAAGCCATACACTAGCTTTGGCACGCGGCGGTGCCTGGTACATGATATTTCCTGGGGTCCTTCTTTTGGTTCAAGGATACTTCCTGAACTTAAAATATTCCTCCAAGATGTCTTCTGTTCCCCTTGTAACTGTTCAGGGATATTTCCTGAACTTTCCCCCCTCAAGGATATTTACTGAGGTTCTTATTTTGGTTTAAGGAAACTTCCTGAACCCAAAATATTCCTCTAGGATATATCTTGTCATCCTCCACTGATTGGTCTTATCTGTACAATTGTATTGACATGGACTCAGCTATTTCTTTCGTTTATAGTACACTTGATTCACTTTTCGATAATTGTGTTCCTCTCAAGAGACACATGATTTCTAATAGACCTTTTTGGTTCTCTCGGGAGTTACCCAACTTGAAAAATGTGAAGTCAAGATGCTATAAGAAGTATAAAAAAACTCGCCGTTTGTCTAATTTCATTCTGTATTCTGTTGCTCGTTCGAGATTTATGGTCTGAAATGCTATATGGACTATCTACGGCGCTGCAAATTTTAGTTTTCTGGTGATCCTAAGCAATTTTATAACTTTATCAATACTAAACCAAAGACATCAGTGCATCCGTCTTCCTTGTCGTTTGAAAACAATAAAGCTAACACTGATCAGGCAATTGCCGATATGTTTGCCGATTAGTTCAAAACAACCTACTCCTTAACGGAATATCATGCAATTCTTTCGTATCCTTATTAGTTAAAAAAGTCGAATTGTATTTTTAATCTAGTGATTGATGAATGTTCGCATCTCAGCGTGCTTACTTTAGTGAAAATCGTGTATTCACCGAAACCTGGTTGCGTAGTCAAGTTTTGTGCAATTGCTTTATGTAAGCCAATTTTGAAGTTATTTCTGTTGACTTGTCCTGTTTTTCAGCTATTTGGAAGGAATCAAATATTTGTCCTCTCTATAAAAATGACAAAAAGTCCGAAGCTTCAAACTATTGGACTATTTCCAAATTCAATGCTAATCCTAAAGCTTTTGCAATGATAATGCAACATTTCTATAGGTCTATTATTTCGACATCCTAGCATTGGTTTGTGCAGTGTAGATCTTCTTCCACTACCCTTTTAAAATTCACTTCTTCAATGATCGATGGATTCAGAAATGCAAAACAAACTCATATCATATATACTGATTTCAGCAAGGCTGATGTTAAAACTTAATACTACTAAGTGTAAAGTAATGACTTTTTAATAAATTTCTCCTCAACCTTTCTTAATCATAGTCCATAGTCAACTGAGATAATCTATTTAGGGGTGCTCATGGACGGCAAGCTAACTTTTAATTCCCATGTTTCTAATTCTTTCGGTAAAGCAATGTGTGTTCTTGGCTTCATAAAGCGGTGGTCGAAGGAATTTGAAGGTCCAAGTTTCTCTTAATCTCACTTGCACGACCTATTCTAGAATACTGTTTTTGTGTATGGTAGCCCCATATGAAGCGCACCAAACTAGAATCGAATCTGTACAGATGCAATTTCTGCTTTTTGCTTCGTGGCTTAAACTGGAATCGCAATGTCAATTTGCCTTCGTACTCCAGTAGACTTTTTTAATTAACTGAGTTATTGTCTCAGGTTATTTATTCCTTTATCTTTGACTCGTTGTACCATTAACTATGTTATGTATGAACCCTTTCGAGTACTTTGTGCTGACTAGATTCGGTTTTACCGAGTGATCAGCACAGAGTCCTCACTTACTAAAAACGTCTATTTTATGTTACTTAGTTCCTAAGTAGCTTTAGTTATCCGATTATTTGTTTCTTGTCTTCGTCCACGCGATAACGTGTCATACGTTATGCGACAAATGGACGGGAGGTGGGCGGTGTCGCAACCGCGGACATAGTAACGCTAACATAAATTTTCTGACATAGCTCAGCGATCATGAGCTCATTTCATGACCACTTATGTACTTATTATGCATTTAGATTTAGATTCATATTTCCATTTTATGTACTTAGGTTTAGCTTATTATTCATTCCTTTGGCACTATCAGTTCTGTTTTTTTAACGTAAGCTAACGCACGTTTCAAATAAACATTGCTCTGGCATCTAGCCGTAACTCCTGACAATTTAATAATTATATTGCTGAGCCACAAGGCCAATGATCAGAATATTTAATTATATTCCACCCTAATCTGCCTAACTAAATAACTACTCTCGATCTTGCCTGTGTGCAAGTTTATTGTTGATTTTCTCTCTTATTGTTTGTTTCTCGCCAACTGCTAATGAGTTGCACCCTACATATCTATCCACTTATGTACTTTTTATGCATTTAGATTTAGATTCATATTTCCCTTTTATGTACTTAGCTTTAGCTTATTATTCATTCCTTTGGCACTATCAGTTCTGTTCTTTTAACGTAAGCTAACGCACGTTTCAAATAAACATTGCTCTGGCATCTAGCCGTAACTCCTGACAATTTAATAATTATATTGCTGAGCCACAAGGCCAATGTTCTGAATATTTAATCATATTCCACCCTAATCTGCCTAACTAAATAACTACTCTCGATCTTGCCAACGGTATCTGCGGACGAGGAACTCTGAACGGGACCGGACGGTCCCAACGGCGCCCAACGGGATTAACAACTAAGAACTCAAACAATAAAAACACATAAGTGACTGTTCAGTAACAATCGAAAACTATACAGAAAACTAAACTAAATTAAAAAAAACAAAGTGGAAGCGCGAATATAAGCGCACAGTGACATAATAAATGAGTTTGATGAATTAATTTGAATCAAAGTGTTACTGTGTGCAAGTTTATTGTTGATTTTCTCTCTTATTGTTTGTTTCTCGCCAACTGCTAATGAGTTGCACCCTACATATCTAACCAAACAGAAATTGACCCGGCAACAAGCTCTTATAGAAAGCGCTTGAGAAATCAAGCTAGCTCGCTTAGAATCGAAACGCTCCAAGTTTAGGTATATGAAATTGTAACGATCGATCACAGCATTAGATGTGAGGTTAGACTAGACGTTGCGAAATCAGTGCTGAATTTTAGTTGTGATCACGAAAAATATGTGTCTTGGAGACAAGCAGCCGTAAAGGCATATCAAATCTTCAAACCATATAATGGAAGTGAAAGGCATTACCATGCTGTAGCCGTATTGAAAAACAAAGTGTGTGGCGCAGCACATGCAGTGCTTACATCCCATAACACTGTGGTCAATTTTGATGCAAATATTGCTAGACTTGATTGCGTGTTCTAAGACAGCAAATAGAATTAGCCAGGGAAGGTGACCTAGACTGAATGCAATATTATGACCAAGTCCGTTTTTATACCCTTGCAAAAAGGGTATATTAATTTTGGTCAGTAGTGTGCAACGCATAGATGGAGGCATCTCCGACCATATAAAGTATATATATTCTTGATCAGCATGACAAGACGAGTTCAAATCCGTTTGTCCGTCTGTCTGTCTGGATCAACAGCTTCTCCTCCTAAACCGCTGAAGCTACAGAGCTGCAATTTTGTACGAAGTCTTGTATATACTGCAGGCATCGTATATCTCGGATTCATCCGGATGGGACGACTATATCATATAGCTCCCATAGGAACCATCGGTCAAAAAATGAGTTTTAGATCAATAACTTCTTTCTTTTTCACCCGATTATCATAAAACTTAACATTTGGCAGTTTATTATACATATAAACATCCATGCCAAATTTGATCAAGAACGATCGGACCAAAAATAATTTTTCTTTTAGAAACTTTTTTGTTTCTTGAGCGATCATCGTCAAACTTGGTAAATAACATTTCCATAAAAAATTATAATTCTGGTAAATTTGATCAAAATCGGATGACTATATCATATAGCTGTCATATAAACATCTGAAAAAATTGCTTGCTGCATGTCAAGATACAAAAACGGATTTTTACACCTTTACATTTAGATAACTCTTTTTAGGGATCTAGTAACACAAGAGCTTGCAAGGGTATGCAAACTTCGGCATGGCCGAAGTTAGCCCGGCCTTCTGGTTTATTTTTTGGTATTGTAACACCATTTGTGCGATAGTGTGACACTAAACAAACGACTCGTTATTGACTTTTGAAAGTTAAACGAGCGAACCATTGCTGATAGATTCCCAAGTCTGAGCATCCCAATAATTCTAGCTTGGAAAACCGAAATTTTCTACAACATTAGATTTGAAATCTGGATACCACCAGATTTATTTACCTGTAAAACATAGCGAAAAAACAGCTAAAACAGTAAACGGCGGAAAATCATCTTTAAAAGGGTAATTGAAACACATTGATATAGTGTTCCAACAGCTTTGCGACGCCATCATGAGAGTCTCGAAAAACAAATTTCTTCAAAGAGAGCGTTAAATATTTAGGTTTCATTGTCTCAAGCAATGGACTGACCCCGAAAAAGTTTAAGCAATACACGACTATGTCGAAACAAGGAACCTATTTGCATTAAGATCGTTTCCGGCTAGCTACTACAGGGTGTTTGAACGGCGAGAACTGACTGGTAAGCAAGCACATGTCAAAAAAGATTCCAATTGCAGAACGACATTCTTTTTACCGCCTAAGAAATATTCTAGCGTCATGTACCCGGACTTAAAAAACCCTTTGATCAAACAACCGGCGCTTCTGCTAGCGGTATCAGTGCAGCACTTTCTCAGGGAAGAAGACATTAAAGCAGAGTGAGTCCCATTATGCTACAAGCGAAAGGGAATTATCAGCGATCGTGTGGGCTCTCTGAAAACTACAGAATTATCTATATGGTACCGGAGAGCTGCCATCCTTACAGATCACCAACCGCTCACGTTTTCAGTGTCAGAAAAAACACTAACGCAAAAATAAAAAGGTGGGAGGCGTTTATTGTAGAGCATACCGCACAGATTTATTACAAGACAGGAAAAGAAAACTAAGCCGACAAAAGGTCAATGTCCTACAAGATGAAATACAATAATGTGCTGCCACCGTCGACAGTAGTTATCCCAGAATTACACAATCCATACGACAAACAAGCGTGTAAACCTTTAAAGGAAATTTTGGCACTGCAAGAAGCAAAAGCGACCAAATCGAAATAGTCAATAGCGAACATAATCGCGCTCATATTATTTTCCACAAATTGCCAAATTATCTAGCGAAATAAGGTCAAAATGTGCACCACCGGCAAATATGGCCGTCAACCAAAAAAAAAAGAACTTCGAGAAACGCCCATACCATTGTATGTCGGCGAAATGCTGCACATCGATAAATTCTCCACTGAAAACTAATCCCAACACGTGTCGATAAATTTTCAAAATTCGCCATTGTATATCCTTTACTATCCCGAGCAATAACAGATATCTGCATCCCCATCTTACAGTAGTTTAATATTTTTCCAAAAATAAAGACAGTTTATTGTTTAATTCAGAAACAATTACCTCGCTACCAAAGAACCAATGCAACATAGATATAGTTAACACCCACCCCCACTACAAAGCTGCTCAAACGGACAGGCGGATAAAAATAAAGACAGTTTATTGCTACAACTTGGCATAGTTTAATTCAGAAACGATTACCTCGCTACTAAAGAAACAATTTAACATAGATATAGTTAACACCCCACCATTACATAGTTGCTCAAACGGACAGATTGAATGTTTCCTTAGAAATAGCCAGATGCATTAAAATCGATAAAAAAAATAAATGATACAACACATATAATAGTAAGAGCTGCAACAGAATACAATAGAACAATTCATTTAGTTACATAACAGAAACCACTATACGTCATACATACACAAAACACTGAATTTCAAGAAAATATCAAAGACAGAATAATCAAAGCCCAGCAAGAACAGCTCACCAGATGTAACGCAGATAAGCAAAACAGGGTATTCGATGTAGGTGTAAAGGTATTCATGAAGAATAACAAAAGATTAGGAATCAAACTAACCCCACTGTGTTCCGAGGGACAAAGTTGCTTGCTTTCTGTTGTTTCTCCATTTTTGGAATATAGCGGCTAGGATGGTGACAAATAGGGTGGTCATTATTATAGGCCATAATTTCATGTTCCTCTCGATGCTGCCAATATGATGAAGGTTTTCAAAGTTCAATCTTTGAAGGTATGGCATGCTCAGAATTTTCTTATGACCAGTAATATTTAGTGTGGTTGACGTTGCTGAGCCTGGGTGTCTTTTGACGATTTTTTTAATGTTTCTGTGGAGAGACCCATTTATTTGTATTTCCTCATCGAACGTCAACAAGTAAGTTCCGTGGATTGTTGTGTTGGTGCCGTTTCCTGTTTGGATTACGGCCGTGTCCTCGTTTATGATAATAATCCCGTCATCGATTATGTCCAGCGGTTGTAAGTTACTGGGACGGGTGTCACAGTGTGCTATGCCTCCTGAGTGTAGCTGCTGTGCACAGGTTGTCGAATTTAGTTGCTTGCAGAATGTGGAGGTAAGCGTAGTGGTACAATTTATGATTGGTATTATTTTATTACCGCAATCTGCGACGTTATTGCGGTAGCTTTATTATTTTCAAACGACAAGGAAGACGGATGCACTGATGTCTTACGTTTAGTATTGACAAAGTTATAAAATTGCTTAGGATCGCGAGAAAACTGACATATGCAGCGCCGTAAATAATCCTTATAGCATTGCATATTAAGGACCATAAATCTCGAGCGAGCAACAGAATACAGAATGAAATCAGACGAACGGCGAGTTTTTTTAAACTTCTTATAGCATCGTGACTTCACATTTTTCAAGTTGGATAACTCCCGAGAGAACCAAGGAGGTCTATTAGAAATCACCTGTCTCTTGAGAGGAACACAATTATCGAAAAGTGAATCAAGTGTACTATAAAAGAAAGAAGTCCATGTCCATGAGTCCATGTCTATACAATTGTACAGATAAGACCAATCTGTAGCAAGAATGAAATCATTAAGATTAGAAAAATCTGTTTTACGAAAACATCGGGTTCGAGGTATCGTATTAGCACAAAGTAGTGGTGGAAGAAAAGGTAGGTCAATTGTTAAATTTACAGTAGGATGAAATTTATCTTCCGGAAGAACAAAAGGTTCAATCCTGGAAACAGCACAATTGGAAGGATCAAGTACAAATATCAGATCTAATGATCTTCCATTTATATTACGCACTGAATTGACTTGAGAAAGAGACATCTCAAGAAGGCCGTCAACAAAGTCCCGTGACGTGGAGGGCAACAATATAGTAGACTCATCCGCAAGGGACCATGCTATGGAAGGTAAATTAAAATCACCTGTAACAATGAGAATATCACGATTAGAAGTTAAAGCAGAGACAGATCGAATTGCCTCTAAATGATTTAAATAAACCACCATGTCAGACTGCGGTGGAATATAAGAACAAGTGATGTAGGCGGAAAAAGAATGATAATCTACCTTAACACTGACAAACTCAATCTCCTGATTATAAGAAGGCTGAATCTGTTCAGATGGTAAAGCAGCATCAACAGCAATCAAAACTCCTCCACCCACGCGAGGAGTTCGATCACATCTGAATACAGAAAATTTTGAAGCAAAAACAGATGCATCAGCAATGTCAGGTTTTAGCCACGTCTCCGTAAAAGCTAAAATGTTATTCGTAAAAGAAAGGCTATCTACATAGAGATTAGTAAGTTTTGATTTCAGGCCTCTCACATTCTGGTAACCCATATTGAGGGACGAATCTAGTTTTTTGACACACCAGCAGATGCTGGTGTGCCCGAAACCGTATTAGTAGCTTGAGCAGCACTTGGCAAGCGAATCGGTGGCCGATTTTTCTTTTTCACAGTATATTCTTTAACTATAATGTGCTCCGGCCAAAAACGTTTATGACATATAGTGTCAAAACTGTTGGCAGAGACACTTATTTTAAATGACGAAATGTCACGGGCATACGAAAATTTAAACTTTTCCACTGCAATATTCGGGTTTTTAACCACAGAACGAATAAAGGCTATAACATCATCAGATGTGACTTCAGGGGCAAGCCTAGAAACAAATACATGTTTCTTTGGTGGAACACCAATAAGATCCCTTGGCGGCTGTGCTACAATAGCAGCTGCAACATTGGGAGTTGCAACTGCTGACGCAGCAAAGCCACTAACAGGGCCTCCTATGATAAAACTATCGGCAATTTCCATTCGATTGGAAGATTGCCCGGACAAATCGGATACTACGCCTACTTTCGCATTAGATGCGAGGTTACTACCAGGCGATATGGGAGTAACCTCAATGCCCGGAATTACCGGGCTTTTGAACGATATTAGGCGCTGATTACTGGGTGAAGATATGGCATAAGACCCACCAGGGACGAGAAGAGACGCCGGCGGAGCATGAGATGCACTTCGAGGAGTGGTCTTTTTCCGTTTAGGCGACTCATTTAATAGCTTTAGTCTACTAAACTGAGCCTCCAACGCCATAAACTCCGCTTGGAGTTTATTAAATCCAGCCCTCAGAGTGGTAAAGCCATCTCCGCTTCATAAAAGTCCGCATCTCATTCTCGATACCGCGGCAAGAATCACATCCATACTTCAAACCTCCACGGATTTTAATAGTGTCTTGAATCTTCGGTGTTAGACCCGCACACTTCACATGTACGGGGTTCTCACACCACAAACAGAAGATATAATCATGACAATCTTTAGCCTCGGTGGAAACTTGGCAGTTTCTTTTGGAGCAGCCAGCTATTATTATTTTTTTAAATAAAAATTGCAGAAACAAATAAAAATATACATATACTGACCAGATCTGAGCACAAGGGGTAAAGTTACAAAATTTAATCTTAACTAAGAAAGAGAAAGGGTTTTAAAAGAAGAGAAAGCAATAAACACACTCATCAGTTAAAGAACAAAACGAAAGAACGTATCACTCGAGACGAGAGCTCGAATAAAACTAAAGAACGAGAAGAGCACATGCAACAACAATTTATACGCGTAGGCGCGGGAGTAAGTTGCAACGGGAAGATGTAAAATGCAAGAGCAAAAGAATTAACAAAAAAAAAAAAACCGGAAAGGGAGATTTTGTTGTATGTTAATAAACGTTTTGTTAAAATTTGATTTTGCGTTTGCACAAGTAAAGAACCAACAAAAACCAAAACGCGAAATGGAAATAAAAAAATCGGAAATTATTTCAACTATGCCGAGTTGAATATTGAGAAATTTAGGAATTTTTTGTCGCGAGGAAAAAAATAAAAGTTTATAAGCGTAAAAAAAACACGTCCGTCTTCGTCAACGAGTGAAACGATCTCCTATCTATGTTTTGTCTCTGGAGGAGTTGCTCCTGTGCTTTAACGATTCTAGTTCTTATTTCTGCTTCAAATTCTGGCGGGGATGTATGAATTATTTCTATTGGTTTCTTATTGATGACCGAATGTATTGTCTAATTGTATTCTATTGTTGCTTGGAGAATAAGGTCAACTGTATCGTTTAATTGCTTTTCCAGTTTCAGGCATTTGGCAATTTCTGCTAAAGTGCTGTGAAATCTTTCTACCTGTCCATTTGAGGTACTGTGCAGTGGGGGAGAATTTACAACTTCAATATTAAAATGATTTTTTAGAAGGGACTTTATTGTTCCCGAATTTAGTGATGGTTCGTTGTCGCAATATATAATTTTGGTGCGGGGATAGAAGTTCATGAGTTGCAAAATTTGGGGTTCAATATCAATTATTGTCCTAGAGGCTATGGGTTGGACAATGGCGAATTTAGAGAATTTATCAACGCAAGTCAGAAAATATTTTTTGTCTGTGGAAAATATATCGATATGAGTATTTCTCCAACGTAGTTGGGAATGGGGGTTTCGCCGATGTATTGTTTTTGTGGGTGTTGGTCATATTTTGCCTTATTACAAATTTTACAGTTTGCGACAATTTCATTTGTCAAGTTGGTCATTTTAGGGAAAAAATAGTCTTGAAGTATCTGCTTTATATTTTCTTGGGCCGCTCTGTGAGCTCTATTGTGTTCTGTAACTATGATTTCTTTCAGTTCGTTTTTATCGTGGACATCAATAACCAATTTATTGGCATACAAAAATTTTTTGGAAGGGAAGGTTTCAACTATTTTGTTTTGGATGAATGCCAAAGTTGGCAAATCGCACTTAATAGCGTTTACTACTTCCTTTTTTACTGCATCCCATACTTTCTCTATTAAGGTATCCCTGTCTGAAAAGTATATGATATTTCTTGTCTTTTTCCCGAACATTATAATGATTTTCTGGGAGGCCGTAACGCCTTCTTCGATAAATATTTGGTTTCGAAAGCAATTAATTGGCTTTTCTGTGGATTCGATAGTATATGTCAAAGACTGTTCGCTATGAATAGTGGCTAGATTCGATGGAATGTCCTCCTCTAAAGCATAAATATTTTGTCTTGAAAGAGCATCGGCAACTAAGTTTTCTTTTCCTGGTTTAAAAAAAATTTGGGCATTATGCTCATCAATGTACGCTTTCCACCTTTTGATTTTCGCGTTTGTGTTTACGGAAACGGCAAATGTAAGTGGCTGATGGTCAGTAAATATATTTAAATTCTTTACGCCGTACAGATAGTTTCGAAGGGTTTTTAAAGCCCACACTATCGCAAGTAGCTCACGTTCTTTTGTCGCGAAATTCAATTCGTTGTCTTTTAAAATTCTTGATATCATCGCAATTGGTTTTTTTTTCTTGTGAAAAAACAGCACATAAACCAGAAGACGAAGCATCTGTGGTCAAGTCAAATGGTTTTTGGTAATCAGGGTATAGAAGCATTACGTCCTCTGAGGCTAAGATATTTTTCAATTTTTCGAAAAACAATCTTTGCTTCTCATTGAGACTTACTGGAATTTTCTTTGACTGTCCAGCACTTGCCTTACCATTATCACCCTTAAGTATGTCAGTTAATGGTTTAGCTATAAATGCAAAGTCTTTTATAAAACACCTATAGTAGCCTGCTAAGCCGAGGAATGATCTTATTTGGAACAGGTTGGTAGGCTGTTCGAATTTACCAATTGCTTCTACTTTACTGGGACTGGTTGTAATACCGCCCCGGTAAACCACGAATCCAAGATACTCGACTTTTTCCTTAAAGAAGTGAGACTTTTCTCGTGATACCCTCATGTTAGCGTTATACAGTTTATCTAATACCCAAGCAATATGGTAGACGTGGTTTTCCATATTCTCAGAGAATATAATCACGTCATCTACATAAACAAAGCACGATTTACCAATCTGTTCGCGAAGGACGTCATCAATTGCCCGCTGAAAGATTCCAGGAGCGTTTTTTAAGCCGAAGGGAAGTCTACAGAATTCGTACTTCCCATTTCCTACAGAAAATGCGGTTTTTTCCCTATCTTTTTCCGCGAGAAGGATTTGATGAAATCCTGACTTCAAATCAAGAGTTGTGAAGTATTTGGCTTGTCCGAGGTTTCAAAGAATTGCAGTGATATTGGGTATAGGGTATTTATCATCGATTGTTTTAGAATTTAATTTCCTGAAGTCGATAACAAGGCGTTTTTTCCTATTTCGTTGTTCGTCTACTCCTTTTTTGTCAACTACCCACAAGGGATTATTATAAGGGGATACTGATGGTCTGATAATATTATCCCTCAACATGTCACTAGTCTCCCTATTGACAAAGTCTGAGACCCATCAACGGGTATGGATAGTGCCTAGAGTAGATCGGGTTCTCGTCTTCTGTTCGGATTGTGGCTATGATATTTGTATTGTAAGGAAAAGCTTCGTTTAGGTCAAGTCCTATTATTCCGTCAAAGCTTGTTAAATTTGGCAATAGAAAGAATGTGGCATTATTGGTACCAAAAAGATGCATAAGGCATTTTTCCTGAACTAGGCTAAAACCATGAAGTGTCTTAACCAAACATTTTTTTTTAACACTAATTATTCCTTTTAATTCTGGCATCGGTTTTATGTAATTTTTCGCTGCGCCTGAATCGATTAGTAATTTTATTGTCTTTCCGTTCTACGAACGGTAGCAGGGAGCTATTCCTAAAAAATTTTTTTTCTTGAACTGGTTTTGGCCATCGGTATCTGATACCTCAGACTCTGCTAGTGTTCGATATTCTTCGTCTAACTGGCATGTGGGAGCTTCTTCTACTGATATGTGATTAATTCTTTGTTGTTTGGGCCCGGTGTATCTGGCCGTTCCACTATTTGGTCTTTTTGAAATCTGGTTTTGGTATGGATCATTGTTTTGGTTTGAATATGTTTTGGTTTTGGTATGGATCATTGTTTTGGTTTGAATATTGAGTCGGTTGTTTAAACCGCGAAGAAGTATCAATATCCATAGGCTGTGGTGGCTCCTGCTTTATATTTGATCTATTACCAAATTGAGGTTTCTGTTTGAAAAATTGAGTTTTCATGAGATTTGGAGAATTGTTCTCCACAGCGTTTCTCTGCTTGTATCGTTGAGTTCTTTCCTAAGATTTTTTTGCAAAGCTATTTGCGAATTGGAAGCGCTCATGGTTTGACTCAACTTCCTGCGCTAGAGCCAGAGCTGATGGCAAATCTTTAGGTCTTGCCGAAAAGAAAATATCGCTAAGGGATTTTTTTGTGCCAGAAATAAATACTCTTAATGCGTCGGCTCGATATTTTTCATTAAGGGATGCAGCTATGGTGGAATCATATGTCATGATTGTTTTGTTTATTAAGAGTGTCAATTTCTTTTCGATTTCGTCATAGTATTGAATGGTTGATAAATTCCCTTGTCTTAGTACAGACAACTCTTGTTCTATTATATAAATCGGTCTTTTGTCAGAGTAAGCAAAGTCAAGTCTTTTTATAATAGCTTTAAAATTCAAAGGTGTGTCATAGGAAGACAGTACCATATCAGCCGAGCCTTTAATTTTATTTCTCAGAATGCCCCAGTGCCTGATAATGTTTTGAACTTCCATTATGACTCTCAAAAATCGTATACGCTGTATGCGCAGCTTTCCGCCACGAGACATATGTTTCAATTTTTCACTCGAAATCGGGTACCGATTTCACAATATCTAAAGCCTCATTACACTCGATGCCCGGAACTATCCCGGCATCTTTGAAGACTTCTACTTCTGGTACGGACGTTGTTAGGTTCTTGAATTCATTTCTTATATCCTGAATTTGTTTTTCAAATACCTGCGCCTGACCTTGCAGTGCACTGGCAACAGCACTATTGACTGCAAACTCTAATATTGCTTTCATATTTTCCTCATTTAAAGGCATTTTGTTTTTTACTTTTGCTTGTACTAATTTTTCTTTTAAATCTTTTACTAACTCTTCTAACTCACTATCGTATTCTTTACTGTCACTTTCGCTCATAAGATATTTTTAATCTTCTTTTTTTATTTATTATTATACAAGGCACTCTCAATAATTTTCACTTCTTTGAATTTGTATTTTTATTTTTAAATATGTATAAAAATATTTTATATAGAATAATTCGCTGGTGTGTGTTGTCTTCTCCTCGTCTCGCCCTTCACGTCGGTCTGACAGTCTCGATTTCAAAGGGGGGTACGTCTCTTTGGAATTATTGTTGGTTCTTCTGCTAGTCTCTTCTAGCTTAGTTGTTCTTTATAACTTCTTAATTTTTTTGCTGATGATTTTTCTGTATTTTTGTTTTAGTTATTTTATATAACTTGTTGATTTTTTGCTGCAGATTTTTGTTGCTGCTTTCGTTTTAGTTATTTTTTATACCTCGTTGGTTTTTTATTGTTGATTTTTTGTGTTTTTGTTTGTTAGTTATTTTTATAACTTGTTGATTTTTTGTTGCTGATTTTTTGTATTAGTTATTGATTTTATTTTTGATTTTTTTTTTTTTTTTTGTTTTTTTCTTGCAAACTCAAATGCCGTAATGACAATGTTGATTTCTTGCTCAGTGTTGAGTGTTCGAGTACTTTTTTTTTAAATTAGTTGGGCGCCAGTTAATATAATCCTTTACCTGTGCGATGTCACTAGGTAGGAAGGTTATTTGGTTGGTTGACCGATTCAATTTATTGTTCGTAAAAGACTAAAGCTAAAAGTACAAAAGGTTCCTATGCTAAGCCAGCCCTGACCTATAAGCGCTGTGTCAGCAATTATGCTGCATGGGTCAAGTTTGGACGTCACGACGTCCGCGCGTGGATCGTTGTCAGCGAGAGAGAAGCGAGAAGCGATTGCATGGGAAGCAGAAATATAGTTGCAGGTTTGCTGCCCATGCAGAATTTAGGCCGATGACTTATGTCAGGCCGGATGTGTTAACTCCTCCCTCGTTAGTTCGAAGGCCGTCCCCGGTTTTCCTCAGGGTGTCAATGACAATACGTAGCGATGCTTGCTTTCTGTTGTTTCTCCATTTTTGGAAGGTTTTATAACAGACGAATATAGCGGCTAGGATGGTGACAAATAGGGTGGTCATTATTATAGGCCATAATTTCATGTTCCTCTCGATGCTGCCAATATGATGAAGGTTTTCAAAGTTCAATCTTTGAAGGTATGGCATGCTCAGAATTTTCTTATGACCAGTAATATTTAGTGTGGTTGACGTTGCTGAGCCTGGGTGTCTTTTGACGATTTTTTTAATGTTTCTGTGGAGAGACCCATTTATTTGTATTTCCTCATCGAACGTCAACAAGTAAGTTCCGTGGATTGTTGTGTTGGTGCCGTTTCCTGTTTGGATTACGGCCGTATCCTCGTTTATGATAATAATCCCGTCATCGATTATGTCCAGCGGTTGTAAGTTACTGGGACGGGTGTCACAGTGTGCTATGCCTCCTGAGTGTAGCTGCTGGGCACAGGTTGTCGAATTTAGTTGCTTGCAGAATGTGGAGGTAAGCGTAGTGGTACAATTTATGATTGGTATTATTTTATTACCGCAATCTGCGACGTTATTATTTTCTTCAAAGTGTAATATTGATCCGTTGTGTTGAACTGGAAACATGGTTATTTTTTTACAAACTAAACTAGGATTGGGGTATTTAATAATGAAATGTAAAAAATTATTATCTAATATTACGTTAACATAAGATATTTCAATTAAATCAGTTATAGTTAGCCCTGCAGAGTGCTCATTTACAATTTTCTTTAAATTCTCTGAGTCAAAAATTACCGGGCTCACTATTTGTATCTTTGCAAGTGTAATTGACAATATTAGAGTCTCAAGTTCCGAAATAATAATTCTATTTCTGTTAAGCAAAGTTCGGTAAAGTTCGCCTGTCTCAATCTGTTTCTCTTTTGCAAATTTAATGATGGTATTTACTGACTCTGTTAATTTATTTATTTTCTCCTGGACTTTTGAATTTATTGAAGCCTGTCTGCTTCTTGAATTAGCTAATTCTTTTTGCTGGAATTTAAGTTCTTCAAAATCATTAAAGTCTGGTGTTCCTGCTATTATCTTTAGAGTTGTTCCTAGTATATTAATGCTCCTAGTTTGTCTATGATGAATGTTAACTGTTTCCAATAGATTTCTTATATGATGTATGTATGTATGTCGGACTCGAGACGTAATCTCATATGAGATAAAGGGAAGTGAACCATTAATGCCGTTGTCTCATCGGTAATTTCCGAGTACATTGAAAGATTAGTTGAGTGTCTGAGGATTTCATAATCTTTCCAAATAGTAGCTTTCCCGTCCAGTATTGGGATGTATTCTGAGTTCGAGTAGTTTGTTATCTTTCCGGTTGTCATTGATCCTAATAGTAGAAGATATAGTATCCAAACCTTGTTAAGAATGAATAGAATGAGTACTAGAAGGATGATTTGTTTATCTAATGTTATCCTTATGTACCTCCCTCCCCTTGACAAGAACCCTTGTCCCCAAGTCGGCTTCAACCGTAACTTCCTCAAACAAGGGTGTCAACTTGTTGCCAAGTCTCTTCTTTAATTTTATCAGTATCTTATCGCCTACCTGAAAGGTCCTATCTCTCCTATCTATGTTTTGTCTCTGGAGGAGTTGCTCCTGTGCTTTAACGATTCTAGTTCTTATTTCTGCTTCAAATTCTGGCGGGGATGTATGAATTATTTCTATTGGTTTCTTATTGATGACCGAATGTATTGTCTTATTGTATTCTATTGTTGCTTGGAGAATAAGGTCAACTGTATCGTTTAATTGCTTTTCCAGTTTCCTTTTTTACTGCATCCCATACTTTCTCTATTAAGGTATCCCTGTCTGAAAAGTATATGACATTTCTTGTCTTTTTCCCGAACATTATAATGATTTTCTGGGAGGCCGTAACGCCTTCTTCGATAATTATTTGGTTTCGAAAGCAATTAATTGGCTTTTCTGTGGATTCGATAGTATACAGTATATATACTGTTCGCTATGAATAGTGGCTAGATCCGATGGAATGTCCTCCTCTAAAGCATAAATATTTTGTCTTGAAAGAGCATCGGCAACTAAGTTTTCTTTTCCTGGTTTAAAAAAATTTGGGCATTATGCTCATCAATGTACGCTTTCCACCTTTTGATTTTCGCGTTTGTGTTTACGGAAACGGCAAATGTAAGTGGCTGATGGTCAGTAAATATATTTAAATTCTTTACGCCGTACAGATAGTTTCGAAGGGTTTTTAAAGCCCACACTATCGCAAGTAGCTCACGTTCATTTGTCGCGAAATTCAATTCGTTGTCTTTTAAAATTCTTAATATCGCAATTGGTTTTTTTTCTTGTGAAAAAACAGCACATAAACCAGAAGACGAAGCATCTGTGGTCAAGTCAAATGGTTTTTGGTAATCAGGGTATAGAAGCATTACGTCCTCTGAGGCTAAGATATTTTTCAATTTTTCGAAAAACAATCTTTGCTTCTCATTGAGACTTACTGGAATTTTCTTTGACTGTCCAGCACTTGCCTTACCATTATCACCCTTAAGTATGTCAGTTAATGGTTTAGCTATAAATGCAAAGTCTTTTATAAAACACCTATAGTAGCCTGCTAAGCCGAGGAATGATCTTATTTGGAACAGGTTGGTAGGCTGTTCGAATTTACCAATTGCTTCTACTTTACTGGGACTGGTTGTAATACCGCCCCGGTAAACCACGAATCCAAGATACTCGACTTTTTCCTGAAAGAAGTGAGACTTTTCTCTTGATACCCTCATGTTAGCGTTATACAGTTTATCTAATACCCAAGCAATATGGTAGACGTGGTTTTCCATATTCTCAGAGAATATAATCACGTCATCTACATAAACAAAGCACGATTTACCAATCTGTTCGCGAAGGACGTCATCAATTGCCCGCTGAAAGATTCCAGGAGCGTTTTTTAAGCCGAAGGGAAGTCTACAGAATTCGTACTTCCCATTTCCTACAGAAAATGCGGTTTTTTCCCTATCTTTTTCCGCGAGAAGGATTTGATGAAATCCTGACTTCAAATCAAGAGTTGTGAAGTATTTGGCTTGTCCGAGGTTTCAAAGAATTGCAGTGATATTGGGTATAGGGTATTTATCATCGATTGTTTTAGAATTTAATTTCCTGAAGTCGATAACAAGGCGTTTTTTCCTATTTCGTTGTTCGTCTACTCCTTTTTTGTCAACTACCCACAAGGGATTATTATAAGGGGATACTGATGGTCTGATAATATTATCCCTCAACATGTCACTAGTCTCCCTATTGACAAAGTCTGAGACCCATCAACGGGTATGGATAGTGCCTAGAGTAGATCGGGTTCTCGTCTTCTGTTCGGATTGTGGCTATGATATTTGTATTGTAAGGAAAAGCTTCGTTTAGGTCAAGTCCTATTATTCCGTCAAAGCTTGTTAAATTTGGCAATAGAAAGAATGTGGCATTATTGGTACCAAAAAGATGCATAAGGCATTTTTCCTGAACTAGGCTAAAACCATGAAGTGTCTTAACCAAACATTTTTTTTTAACACTAATTATTCCTTTTAATTCTGGCATCGGTTTTATGTAATTTTTCGCTGCGCCTGAATCGATTAGTAATTTTATTGTCTTTCCGTTCTACGAACGGTAGCAGGGAGCTATTCCTAAAAAATTTTTTTCTTGAACTGGTTTTGGCCATCGGTATCTGATACCTCAGACTCTGCTAGTGTTCGATATTCTTCGTCTAACTGGCATGTGGGAGCTTCTTCTACTGATATGTGATTAATTCTTTGTTGTTTGGGCCCGGTGTATCTGGCCGTTCCACTATTTGGTCTTTTTGAAATCTGGTTTTGGTATGGATCATTGTTTTGGTTTGAATATGTTTTGGTTTTGGTATGGATCATTGTTTTGGTTTGAATATTGAGTCGGTTGTTTAAACCGCGAAGAAGTATCAATATCCATAGGCTGTGGTGGCTCCTGCTTTATATTTGATCTATTACCAAATTGAGGTTTCTGTTTGAAAAATTGAGTTTTCATGAGATTTGGAGAATTGTTCTCCACAGCGTTTCTCTGCTTGTATCGTTGAGTTCTTTCCTAAGATTTTTTTGCAAAGCTATTTGCGAATTGGAAGCGCTCATGGTTTGACTCAACTTCCTGCGCTAGAGCCAGAGCTGATGGCAAATCTTTAGGTCTTGCCGAAAAGAAAATATCGCTAAGGGATTTTTTTGTGCCAGAAATAAATACTCTTAATGCGTCGGCTCGATATTTTTCATTAAGGGATGCAGCTATGGTGGAATCATATGTCATGATTGTTTTGTTTATTAAGAGTGTCAATTTCTTTTCGATTTCGTCATAGTATTGAATGGTTGATAAATTCCCTTGTCTTAGTACAGACAACTCTTGTTCTATTATATAAATCGGTCTTTTGTCAGAGTAAGCAAAGTCAAGTCTTTTTATAATAGCTTTAAAATTCAAAGGTGTGTCATAGGAAGACAGTACCATATCAGCCGAGCCTTTAATTTTATTTCTCAGAATGCCCCAGTGCCTGATAATGTTTTGAACTTCCATTATGACTCTCAAAAATCGTATACGCTGTATGCGCAGCTTTCCGCCACGAGACATATGTTTCAATTTTTCACTCGAAATCGGGTACCGATTTCACAATATCTAAAGCCTCATTACACTCGATGCCCGGAACTATCCCGGCATCTTTGAAGACTTCTACTTCTGGTACGGACGTTGTTAGGTTCTTGAATTCATTTCTTATATCCTGAATTTGTTTTTCAAATACCTGCGCCTGACCTTGCAGTGCACTGGCAACAGCACTATTGACTGCAAACTCTAATATTGCTTTCATATTTTCCTCATTTAAAGGCATTTTGTTTTTTACTTTTGCTGGTACTAATTTTTCTTTTAAATCTTTTACTAACTCTTCTAACTCACTATCGTATTCTTTACTGTCACTTTCGCTCATAAGATATTTTTAATCTTCTTTTTTTATTTCGTGTTACAAAGATACAAGGCACTCTCAATAATTTTCACTTCTTTGAATTTGTATTTTTATTTTTAAACAAGCACTCTACTTACATGTCTTCTTTTAAATATGTGTAAAAATATTTCATATAGAATAATTCGCTGGTGTGTGTTGTCTTCTCCTCGTCTCGCCCTTCACGTCGGTCTGACGGTCTCGATTTCAAAGGGGGGTACGTCTCTTTGGAATTATTGTTGGTTCTTCTGCTAGTCTCTTCTAGCTTAGTTGTTCTTTATAACTTCTTAATTTTTTTGCTGATGATTTTTCTGTATTTTTGTTTTAGTTATTTTATATAACTTGTTGATTTTTTGCTGCAGATTTTTGTTGCTGCTTTCGTTTTAGTTATTTTTTATACCTCGTTGGTTTTTTATTGTTGATTTTTTGTGTTTTTGTTTGTTAGTTATTTTTATAACTTGTTGATTTTTTGTTGCTGATTTTTTGTATTAGTTATTGATTTTATTTTTGATTTTTTTTTTTTTTTTTGTTTTTTTCTTGCAAACTCAAATGCCGTAATGACAATGTTGATTTCTTGCTCAGTGTTGAGTGTTCGAGTACTTTTTTTTTAAATTAGTTGGGCGCCAGTTAATATAATCCTTTACCTGTGCGATGTCACTAGGTAGGAAGGTTATTTGGTTGGTTGACCGATTCAATTTATTGTTCGTAAAAGACTAAAGCTAAAAGTACAAAAGGTTCCTATGCTAAGCCAGCCCTGACCTATAAGCGCTGTGTCAGCAATTATGCTGCATGGGTCAAGTTTGGACGTCACGACGTCCGCGCGTGGATCGTTGTCAGCGAGAGAGAAGCGAGAAGCGATTGCATGGGAAGCAGAAATATAGTTGCAGGTTTGCTGCCCATGCAGAATTTAGGCCGATGACTTATGTCAGGCCGGATGTGTTAACTCCTCCCTCGTTAGTTCGAAGGCCGTCCCCGGTTTTCCTCAGGGTGTCAATGACAATACGTAGCGATGCTTGCTTTCTGTTGTTTCTCCATTTTTGGAAGGTTTTATAACAGACGAATATAGCGGCTAGGATGGTGACAAATAGGGTGGTCATTATTATAGGCCATAATTTCATGTTCCTCTCGATGCTGCCAATATGATGAAGGTTTTCAAAGTTCAATCTTTGAAGGTATGGCATGCTCAGAATTTTCTTATGACCAGTAATATTTAGTGTGGTTGACGTTGCTGAGCCTGGGTGTCTTTTGACGATTTTTTTAATGTTTCTGTGGAGAGACCCATTTATTTGTATTTCCTCATCGAACGTCAACAAGTAAGTTCCGTGGATTGTTGTGTTGGTGCCGTTTCCTGTTTGGATTACGGCCGTATCCTCGTTTATGATAATAATCCCGTCATCGATTATGTCCAGCGGTTGTAAGTTACTGGGACGGGTGTCACAGTGTGCTATGCCTCCTGAGTGTAGCTGCTGGGCACAGGTTGTCGAATTTAGTTGCTTGCAGAATGTGGAGGTAAGCGTAGTGGTACAATTTATGATTGGTATTATTTTATTACCGCAATCTGCGACGTTATTATTTTCTTCAAAGTGTAATATTGATCCGTTGTGTTGAACTGGAAACATGGTTATTTTTTTACAAACTAAACTAGGATTGGGGTATTTAATAATGAAATGTAAAAAATTATTATCTAATATTACGTTAACATAAGATATTTCAATTAAATCAGTTATAGTTAGCCCTGCAGAGTGCTCATTTACAATTTTCTTTAAATTCTCTGAGTCAAAAATTACCGGGCTCACTATTTGTATCTTTGCAAGTGTAATTGACAATATTAGAGTCTCAAGTTCCGAAATAATAATTCTATTTCTGTTAAGCAAAGTTCGGTAAAGTTCGCCTGTCTCAATCTGTTTCTCTTTTGCAAATTTAATGATGGTATTTACTGACTCTGTTAATTTATTTATTTTCTCCTGGACTTTTGAATTTATTGAAGCCTGTCTGCTTCTTGAATTAGCTAATTCTTTTTGCTGGAATTTAAGTTCTTCAAAATCATTAAAGTCTGGTGTTCCTGCTATTATCTTTAGAGTTGTTCCTAGTATATTAATGCTCCTAGTTTGTCTATGATGAATGTTAACTGTTTCCAATAGATTTCTTATATGATGTATGTATGTATGTCGGACTCGAGACGTAATCTCATATGAGATAAAGGGAAGTGAACCATTAATGCCGTTGTCTCATCGGTAATTTCCGAGTACATTGAAAGATTAGTTGAGTGTCTGAGGATTTCATAATCTTTCCAAATAGTAGCTTTCCCGTCCAGTATTGGGATGTATTCTGAGTTCGAGTAGTTTGTTATCTTTCCGGTTGTCATTGATCCTAATAGTAGAAGATATAGTATCCAAACCTTGTTAAGAATGAATAGAATGAGTACTAGAAGGATGATTTGTTTATCTAATGTTATCCTTATGTACCTCCCTCCCCTTGACAAGAACCCTTGTCCCCAAGTCGGCTTCAACCGTAACTTCCTCAAACAAGGGTGTCAACTTGTTGCCAAGTCTCTTCTTTAATTTTATCAGTATCTTATCGCCTACCTGAAAGGTCCTATCTCTCCTATCTATGTTTTGTCTCTGGAGGAGTTGCTCCTGTGCTTTAACGATTCTAGTTCTTATTTCTGCTTCAAATTCTGGCGGGGATGTATGAATTATTTCTATTGGTTTCTTATTGATGACCGAATGTATTGTCTTATTGTATTCTATTGTTGCTTGGAGAATAAGGTCAACTGTATCGTTTAATTGCTTTTCCAGTTTCCTTTTTTACTGCATCCCATACTTTCTCTATTAAGGTATCCCTGTCTGAAAAGTATATGACATTTCTTGTCTTTTTCCCGAACATTATAATGATTTTCTGGGAGGCCGTAACGCCTTCTTCGATAATTATTTGGTTTCGAAAGCAATTAATTGGCTTTTCTGTGGATTCGATAGTATACAGTATATATACTGTTCGCTATGAATAGTGGCTAGATCCGATGGAATGTCCTCCTCTAAAGCATAAATATTTTGTCTTGAAAGAGCATCGGCAACTAAGTTTTCTTTTCCTGGTTTAAAAAAAATTTGGGCATTATGCTCATCAATGTACGCTTTCCACCTTTTGATTTTCGCGTTTGTGTTTACGGAAACGGCAAATGTAAGTGGCTGATGGTCAGTAAATATATTTAAATTCTTTACGCCGTACAGATAGTTTCGAAGGGTTTTTAAAGCCCACACTATCGCAAGTAGCTCACGTTCATTTGTCGCGAAATTCAATTCGTTGTCTTTTAAAATTCTTAATATCGCAATTGGTTTTTTTTCTTGTGAAAAAACAGCACATAAACCAGAAGACGAAGCATCTGTGGTCAAGTCAAATGGTTTTTGGTAATCAGGGTATAGAAGCATTACGTCCTCTGAGGCTAAGATATTTTTCAATTTTTCGAAAAACAATCTTTGCTTCTCATTGAGACTTACTGGAATTTTCTTTGACTGTCCAGCACTTGCCTTACCATTATCACCCTTAAGTATGTCAGTTAATGGTTTAGCTATAAATGCAAAGTCTTTTATAAAACACCTATAGTAGCCTGCTAAGCCGAGGAATGATCTTATTTGGAACAGGTTGGTAGGCTGTTCGAATTTACCAATTGCTTCTACTTTACTGGGACTGGTTGTAATACCGCCCCGGTAAACCACGAATCCAAGATACTCGACTTTTTCCTGAAAGAAGTGAGACTTTTCTCTTGATACCCTCATGTTAGCGTTATACAGTTTATCTAATACCCAAGCAATATGGTAGACGTGGTTTTCCATATTCTCAGAGAATATAATCACGTCATCTACATAAACAAAGCACGATTTACCAATCTGTTCGCGAAGGACGTCATCAATTGCCCGCTGAAAGATTCCAGGAGCGTTTTTTAAGCCGAAGGGAAGTCTACAGAATTCGTACTTCCCATTTCCTACAGAAAATGCGGTTTTTTCCCTATCTTTTTCCGCGAGAAGGATTTGATGAAATCCTGACTTCAAATCAAGAGTTGTGAAGTATTTGGCTTGTCCGAGGTTTCAAAGAATTGCAGTGATATTGGGTATAGGGTATTTATCATCGATTGTTTTAGAATTTAATTTCCTGAAGTCGATAACAAGGCGTTTTTTCCTATTTCGTTGTTCGTCTACTCCTTTTTTGTCAACTACCCACAAGGGATTATTATAAGGGGATACTGATGGTCTGATAATATTATCCCTAAACATGTCACTAGTCTCCCTATTGACAAAGTCTGAGACCCCCAACGGATATGGATAGTGCCTAGAGTAGATCGGGTTCTCGTCTTCTGTTCGGATTGTGGCTATGATATTTGTGTTGTAAGGTAAAGCTTCGTTTAGGTCAAGCCCTATTATTCCGTCAAAGCTTGTTAAATTTGGCAATAGAAAGAATGTGGCATTATTGGTACCAAAAAGACGCATAAGGCATTTTCCTGAACTGGGCTAAAACCATGAAGTGTCTTAACCAAAAATTTTTTTTTAACACTAATTATTCCTTTTAATTCTGGCATCGGTTTTATGTAATTTTTCGCTGCGCCTGAATCGATTTATTGTCTTTCCTGCTATCGATCGTTCTACGAACGGTAGCAGGGAGCTATTCCTAAAAAATTTTTTTTCTTGAACTGGTTTTGGTCATCGGTATCTGATACCTCAGACTCTGCTAGTGTTCGATATTCTTCGTCTAACTGGCATGTGGGAGCTTCTTCTACTGATATGTGATTAATTCTTTGTTGTTTGGGCCCGGTGTATCTGGCCGTTCCACTATTTGGTCTTTTTGAAATCTGGTTTTGGTATGGATCATTGTTTTGGTTTGAATATTGAGTCGGTTGTTTAAACCGCGAAGAAGTATCAATATCCATAGGCTGTGGTGGCTCCTGCTTTATATTTGGTCTATTACCAAATTGAGGTTTCTGTTTGAAAAATGGAGTTTTCATGAGATTTGGAGAATTGTTCTCCACAGCGTTTCTCTGCTCGTATCGTTGAGTTCTTTCCTAAGATTTTTTTGCAAAGCTATTTGCGAATTGGAAGCGCTCATGGTTTGACTCAACTTCCTGCGCTAGAGCCAGAGCTGATGGCAAATCTTTAGGTCTTGCCGAAAAGAAAATATCGCTAAGGGATTTTTTTGTGCCAGAAATAAATACTCTTAATGCGTCGGCTCGATATTTTTCATTAAGGGATGCAGCTATGGTGGAATCATATGTCATGATTGTTTTGTTTATTAAGAGTGTCAATTTCTTTTCGATTTCGTCATAGTATTGAATGGTTGATAAATTCCCTTGTCTTAGTACAGACAACTCTTGTTCTATTATATAAATCGGTCTTTTGTCAGAGTAAGCAAAGTCAAGTCTATTTATAATAGCTTTAAAATTCAAAGGTGTGTCATAGGAAGACAGTACCATATCAGCCGATCCTTTAATTTTATTTCTCAGAATGCCCCAGTGCCTGATAATGTTTTGAACTTCCATCATGACTCTCAAAAATCGTATACGCTGTATGCGCAGCTTTCCGCCACGAGACATATGTTTCAATTTCTCCCTCGAAATCGGGTACCGATTTCACAATATCTAAAGCCTCATTACACTCGATGCCCGGAACTATCTCGGCATCTTTGAAGACATCTACTTCTGGTACGGACGTTGTTAGGTTCTTGAATTCATTTCTAATATCCTGAATTTGTTTTTCAAATACCTGCGCCTGACCTTGCAGTGCACTGGCAACAGCACTATTGACCGCAAACTCTAATATTGCTTTCATATTTTCCTCATTTAAAGGCATTTTGTTTTTTACTTTTGCTGGTACTAATTTTTCTTTTAAATCTTTTACTAACTCTTCTAACTCACTATCGTATTCTTTACTGTCACTTTCGCTCATAAGATATTTTTAATCTTCTTTTTTTATTTCGTGTTACAAAGATACAAGGCACTCTCAATAATTTTCACTTCTTTGAATTTGTATTTTTATTTTTAAACAAGCACTCTACTTACATGTCTTCTTTTAAATATGTGTAAAAATATTTCATATAGAATAATTCGCTGGTGTGTGTTGTCTTCTCCTCGTCTCGCCCTTCACGTCGGTCTGACGGTCTCGATTTCAAAGGGGGGTACGTCTCTTTGGAATTATTGTTGGTTCTTCTGCTAGTCTCTTCTAGCTTAGTTGTTCTTTATAACTTCTTAATTTTTTTGCTGATGATTTTTCTGTATTTTTGTTTTAGTTATTTTATATAACTTGTTGATTTTTTGCTGCAGATTTTTGTTGCTGCTTTCGTTTTAGTTATTTTTTATACCTCGTTGGTTTTTTATTGTTGATTTTTTGTGTTTTTGTTTGTTAGTTATTTTTATAACTTGTTGATTTTTTGTTGCTGATTTTTTGTTGCTGATTTTTGTATTAGTTATTTTTTATAACTTGTTGATTTTTTTTTTTTGTTTTTTTCTTGCAAACTCAAATGCCGTAATGACAATGTTGATTTCTTGCTCAGGGTGTTTGAGTACTTTTTTTTTAAATTAGTTGGGCGCCAGTTAATATAATCCTTTACCTGTGCGATGTCACTAGGTAGGAAGGTTATTTGGTTGGTTGACCGATTCAATTTATTGTTCGTAAAAGACTAAAGCTAAAAGTACAAAAGGTTCTTATGCTAAGCTAGCCCTGACCTATAATCGCTGTGTCAGCAATTATGCTGCATGGGTCAAGTTTGGACGTCACGACGTCCGCGCGTGGAGAGTTGTCAGCGAGAGAGAAGCGAGAAGCGATTGCATGGGAAGCAGAAATATAGTTGCAGGGTTGCTGCCCATGCAGAATTTAGGCCGATGACTTATGTCAGACCGGATGTGTTAACTTGTACGCAAAGCAGTTTATTTATTTTTTCCCACCCTTTCTATCTTCGAAATTCGTTTTTTCCCGCTTTTTTTATACCCTTGCAGAGGGTATTATAAAATTGGTCAGATGTTTGTAACGCAGAGAAGGTATCGTTTCCGACCCCATAAAGTATATATATTCTTGATCAGCAAGAGAAGACGAGTTGATATAGACATGTCCGTCTGTCTGTCTGGTGCTGCGCGAACTAGTCCCACAGTTTTAGAGCTATTGCATTCAAAGTTTAAATATAAGCTTTTCTATACAGCCACATGCACATTTGAATAAGATCGGACAACTATATCATATAGCTGCCATACAAATACAAACGTTAAATGCGAATAACTTCTCTATTTTTTGAACAATCTTATCCAAACTGATTACGTACATAAATAAAAAGGGATTACATCATATGTGTGAATCAAAACAATCGGATAAACATAACGCCTGATTTCGACGATATAAAATTTGCCTGTATATACACACACGCATTAGCACTGCTTATTAAGCAGTAAAGCACATATACATATGTGTCAAAATTGCGAATGTGTGTGTGTGAATATGAATATCAATCGCTACATTGTCTTGGCACGCTTACTATTTGGCGATTGGCTGGCCCCATCCAATGTATTTAAAATATTTCTTTATTGGATTAAGAAACAAAAAATTTTTTAGGAAATAAAATGTAATAATCAAGGTTGCAAGGGTATACAAACTTCGCCATAGCCGAAGTTAGCTTCTTTGGTATTTTCTTGTAATTTAATTGGCACACTAATACATCGTATGGCCATCCATCATTTCACCAAATTTTATTTTAATCGGAATATAAACGTTTTTTATAGTACTCGTAAGAGTGAGCGAGATAGAATTAGAGATTGTCATTTGCCCCCAGCCCAAAGAAGCTCGTGAACCGAAGATCAAAATTTTACCCGGACCCGATGACAATAAAAATTACCATACCCGAGCACAACCTGCCCACCCGAAAAAAATTTCAACAAAAAAATTACATGTTCTTGTACAAAAAGAGTTGTTTTGGGTTGAGAGGCCCATACCCGCCCGCATACACCGCGATTTTTTAGACCATATTCACGGTTTTCTGCTAAAAACACGGCAAAAGTGCTAGTGTTTACATAAGAGTAAGCGAGATAGCATATGAAAGAAATTTAATACATGAAATTTCACTTGATGCATGGTATATCAAAATAGGCCCGGCGACATAATTACTTTTTTATTTCGCTTAATATTTGTATTTTTGAATTATTGGGCAATAATTATAATAAGTATTTTTTATATTTCACAAGGGCCCATGGAAAATTTTTGAAGAAAGTGACACAAGATCCCTCTTGATAGAATGGACATTATATTGGACATGTGGGAGGAAATATAATTAATTTTGGTATTGCTGCAACTAAAGAGTAATGCGCATATGTTACATTACTTATATTTAATTTTTTTTACAACCAAATCTGACTTACTACCAAAAATTAAATCAGGGTGTCACAGAAATCGCTAACGCCCCAAAATCGCCCCAAACGCAAATGTAGGGTGTCACAGAAACCTCATTTGACAGTTTTGAAAAGTTACAAGTTTTTCTCAACGTTTGGTTAATATTGCGCTAGTCGCCAATTACATATGTTCAAATTAAAGTACTGTTAAAATAAACTTAGTTTATTTGCGGATCGACTTGCCTTTAAAGAATCGATAAAAATATTTGTTTTATATAATTTTGTATATAAAATTTACTATTTTACGAAAACGAATCGGAAAAAAATAAACAAGAGTCATATTTGCCCAAAACACCCATAAGCACTCCTGCCAACCTGTTGGAAATGGGAAAACCTAATATTCGGATAAAAAATTTGTGTTTCCATTTTTAGTTTGTTTTATGCCATAAGTCAGCACATATTAAATAAATTATGGCCAAAATTACCAAAGTTTTTAAATTGTAGATAGATTTAATGTAAACGCCGAAAGGATGCACCAAGTTGACATCTCTGTTTTTATTTTGGCCAGCCAAAGAAAAACAAGAAATGTAAACAGCTGTAAAAAATGCAATTGAAGTTGCCGCCTTTTTTAGAATGAATTGAAATTTATTGGATTTCTGATGGATATGATTTCTACAATGAACGAAAGAAAATAATTAAATTTGCATGTGAATATGTCAATGGAATTTTAATTAATTTCACATTTAATTGAAGATTTGTAAGCAATGAAAAATGCTTGCCAAAATAAAGTAAGAGTCTAGATTAAATAATGTTCCAAAAGATTTGAAAAAAAAATTGTGTAGGAAAGAGAATGTAGGCTTACAAACGCATTAGTTAGCCGTAAGTCCCCTGTACCTTCAAAAAATTAGTACATTTTTTCTTGTTGTATAACATTAGCAATAATATTTTGTTTACGAAAAACGTCCAAACATTAGTACATTTTTTATTCAGTGCACCACCCTGTTGCACACAGCCACAATCGACTTAGTGGCAACCGCGCGATTTCCATAAATACATATTTTGATAAAAAAAAATTCCTTTTAAAAAATCAGAAAATAATATATGACGAAAATTTAAATCCTGGTGATGCCGGGACACATTAATGTGATGACACAGAATTTAATCACTAGTTGCATTGCATTAGCTACCGGTAATGGCCGCCGACGACCAGATTTGAAATTGAACGGAGTCGCCGAAAAGCTGTAGGTTCGAACAATTTCTTGCGGCTAGATTTTTAGAGCCAAACCATCTATGTCCGAAAAATCCGGCTCCAAAACCGTTGCGTATTATGAATACGATCTCCATTTGTCTAAGGATAATATGTGATTAATATGATGCGTCAGAAATGCGTACATTTTACTGTTATTAGAAAAAGAAGAAGCAGAGTTCAGCTGCCTTGTTGGCTTGGCTTGTTTTTTTAACACTATATTGTTTAAACATAAAATGAAAAAGACATTGGCAGAAACGCTTATTTTAAAGAACATCTCCAGTGCAATATTCGGTCCTTTCACCTTAGACCGAGGAAATAAACTCCGCCTGGAGTTCATTACACCAGACCTCAAAATGGTAAAAGCATCTCTAATCCGCTTCTTTCTTCTTCTTACAATCCTTAGCTATGCAAAAAAAAAAAAAGAATGATCGGGAGAGCGTGCAAATTGAACACATACGATAAAAATTGTACGCGCAGGCTAATCTCGCGCCTACGAGAAGATGTTAAAACACAAGAGCAAAATAATCTTAAAACGAAACGTGATATAGAAACACCACTTATATGTGGTGAAATGGATGGTAAAATATCAAAGAAATAGTGCTCTGTGGGAATCAGGTATAAAGCTCTATTCACAAATAATTGTTACTGTGTGGAAACAGTGCGTTAGAATTTGGAATGAAATGAGTTGAAAATGTCTGGTAACTCTAAATATTTTCAAATGTAGCAATAGAAATCGCTTCGTTTGAAAAAGAAGATATTGCTAACCCCGGTTATAGTTATGGAAGATTTTGAGAAAATCGAAAAAATTGGAGAGGGTACTTACGGTGTAGTTTATAAAGGACGCAATCGCTTAACAGGGCAAATTGTCGCTATGAAGAAAATTCGTTTGGAATCAGATGATGAGGGTGTACCATCAACCGCTATAAGGTAAAATGCATTGTTTATCTTAATCTGTCTGTCATTTTGAGTAACTTGGCAATTGCATATTTGACTTAACTGGTTCATTCCTTTGGGGTAAGAATAATGCATAAGTTTATGTACATATTATATATATATGTATGTATGTATGTGCATATGTACATATGTATATACATACATACATACATACATATAAAGACTATCAATTCCAAGCGTCCATCAAAAAGGCAAGGCAATGTAAAGTAATTTGAAAAGGTATTGGTAATTTTCAAATACAAACTGCTATAACTTTCTTATGTATTATGTATTTATGTACATATATCGGATATTTAGTTTTTTTTTTTTTTTGCGAGCTACATACATACATACATACATATGTAATTATGTATGTACATTTAATTATTTGACTTAAAAAAAAAAATTTCAAAGAAGCTAAGAAGTTTGTATACCCTTGCAAGTTTGTGTGTCACTCAATCTAAATTGAGTTAGCTAAATGTAAAGTCCTTTGTGTAGAAACCCGTATCTAGTACACGCCATAACACGGCACGCAAATGTACATACATATGTATGTACATACATATGTATGCAAGCAGAATGCAATTGTAATGTGTACATACATATACATATGCTCATACTTATGAC
Source organism: Drosophila sp. 14030-0761.01 (assembly GCA_018150735.1). Taxonomy (NCBI): domain Eukaryota; kingdom Metazoa; phylum Arthropoda; class Insecta; order Diptera; family Drosophilidae; genus Drosophila; species Drosophila sp. 14030-0761.01. Next base: position 8,907,036 of record JAECWO010000078.1, on the reverse strand, counting down.
AGCTATATGATTTTTTATGTATAAATGTAAATTATTAAGTTTGGTTATGATCGTTCAAAAAACAAAAAAGTTTTAAGAAGCAAAATTTTTTTTGATATATGAAATAGTAGTCTGATCTTGATCAAATTGGATATGGACGTTTACATATGTATATAGTAAATTTCATGATAATTCCGTGAAAAACAACGAAGTTATTGATCTATAACACTATTTTCGACCAATGGTTCCTATGGGAGGTATATGATATAGTTGTCCGATCTTTTTGAAAGAAAAATAGAAGAAAATAGAAATATAGAGAAGCTTATATACGAACTTTGAAAGCCATACTTTAAAACTGTGGGACTAGTTTGCAGAGAATCAGATAGACATACGGACATGGCTATATCAATTCGTCTTCTCATGCTGATCATGAATATAGATCAGAGCCGGCCACAAAGAGAGCCCACAAAAAGTATCATTGTATTTGTGCATTTCAATGTTGTTTTACACTGCGCAAAATAAAAAGTGAACAAATTTCGTCGCAATGAAGACAACGAGAGCAGTCGGTGATTAAATGCAAGAGAAAGAAAGAGAAAACAAAGCAAGGATCCATTTTTTCATGTGTAGCCTCACAGCAGAGCGACACAAAAGTGCTCGGGTCGAAATGCTGTGAGAAACTAATTCTGTTTTCACGCTCTCAAATAGTTTTTGTGATGGCTTCGGCAAGCGCTCGGCTCGTATACATGAGTTTCGCGTTTTGACTTCGGCCCCCGGGGGCTATGCGTGGCCGGCTCTGATATAGATACTTTATGGGGTCGAAAACGATTCCGTCTCTGCGTTACTATTTTATAATACCATCTGCAAGGGTATTATAAATAAATTTACATCGATTACGTATAAGAATTAAATAAAAGATAATGTTTAGTTGGTCCACAAAAAGGCCTTAAAAAGGAATTACTTTGTATGTATGTATGTGCATATGTATCGAGAATGCTCTAGCTCATACTTACATTACGAATGCAGGAACGGCATTTCTCTCGAAACACTTCAACATTTGGTGAAATCAATCGACTTCAAAAAGTAATTGATGCCAAAGGAGGCTTTATTGTTTTCTAATTACCTTTTTATACCCTTGCAGATGGTATTATACAATTGGTCAGATGTTTGTAACGCAGAGAAGGGATCGTTTCCGACCCCATACAGTATATATATTCTTGATCAGCAAGAGAAGACGAGTTGATATAGCCATGTCCGTCTGTCCTTCTGTCCGTCTGTCTGTCTGGTGCTGCGCGAACTAGTCCCACAGTTTTAGAGCTATTGCATTCAAAGTTCAAATATAAGCTTTTCTATACAGCCACATGCACATTTGAATAAGATCGGACAACTATATCATATAGCTGCCATACAAATACAAACGTTAAATGCGAATAACTTCTCTATTTTTTGAACAATCTTATCCAAACTGATTACGTACATAAATAAAAAGGGATTACATCATATGTGTGAATCAAAACAATCGGATAAACATAAGGCCTGATTTCGACGATATAAAATTTGCCTATATATACACACACGCATTAGTACTGCTTATTAAGCAGTAAAGCACATATACATATGTGTCAAAATTGCGAATGTGTGTGTGTGAATATGAATATCAATCGCTACATTGTCTTGGCACGCTCACTATTTGGCGATTGGCTGGCCCCATCCAATGTATTTAAAATATTTCTTTATTGGATTAAGAAAAAAAAATTTTTTAGGAAATAAAATGTAATAATCAAGGGCTGCAAGGGTATACAAACTTTGGCATAGCCGAAGTTAGCTTCTTTGATATTTTCTTGTTATTTTTGTAAATTTAATAATTATTGTAATAATTTTTCTTATGTCAAAATACGTTTTTCGCTTCTTCAGGTTCAAGTTCATACATAGGATTTAATGTAAATTATTTTTGGATGAAATTGCATTCAATTATTTAATTATTTAGGAAAATGCCTGTGAAAAAATCAAGCAAGAGTCGTTTTTGCTCAAAACACCCATAATCAAGGTTGCCATCCTGCTGGAAAAGGATAAATGTTATTTTCGGACAAAAATTGTATGATTGCAATTTTATTTTCTTATGTGCCATAACAAAGTATTAATTAAATAAAGTAAGCCCTAATTTACAGAAAGTTCTAGAATTGTGTTTTACGGACAAATTTAACAAAAATGCACGAAGATGGCATCTTAGTTTTTATCTAGGCCAGCCAAAGAAGAAGAAATGTAAACAGCTGTAAAAAATGCAATTAAAGTAGCCGCCTATTTCAAAATGAATTGAAATTTATTTGATTTCTGATGGCTATGATTTCTAATAAGATCGAAAAAAAATAATTACATTTGCATTTGAATATGTGCATGGAATTTTAAATTATTTCACTTGTCATTCAAGATTTGTAAATAATGGAAAATGCTTGACAAAAAGAAGCAAGAGTCTAGATTAAATAATATTCCAAATGACTTCCAAATGACTCAAAACGGTGCTTTTGCGGCAAATTCTCAAAAAACAACTCAATCGAAGGCTTGTTGAAAAAGAAGCAAGATTGGCAATACACGAACATGCAAAAAAAAACACTTTATTTTTATACCCTTGCAAAAAGGGTCTATCTATCTGTCTATCTGGATCAACAGCTTCTTCTCCTAGACCACTGTAGCTACAGATCTGAAACTTTGCACGGAGTCTTGTATATACTGCAGGCATTGTATATCTCGGATTCATCCGGATCGGACGACTATATCATATAGCTCCCATAGGAACCATCAGTCAAAAAATGAGTTTTAGATCAATAACTTCGTTCTTTTTCACCTGATCATTATAAAACTTAACATTTGGCAATTTAGTATACATCCAAATATCCGTGCGAAATTTGATCAATATCGGACTACTATATCATCATAGGAACAATCGGACCAAAAATAGTTTTCCTTCTAAAAACTTTTTTGTTCCTTTTGCGATCATCTCGAAATTTGGTAAATTACATTTGCACATAACAAATTAAAAACTTGCCAAATTTGATCAAAATCGGATAACTATATGATATAGCTGTCATACAAACTAATGGCAAACTGCATGCAGCATTTCTACGTACATGCATATGCATGCGTGCCGTGCTATAGCGTGTAGATCGAGGTTTTTTCACAAAAGCCTATTTATTGTGCGAACTCCATTTAGGGACTGAGTAACGCAAGAACTTGCAAGGGTATACAAACTTGGGCATGGTCGAAGTTAGCCCGGCCTTCTGGTTTTTTAATCTTTGTCTACGTACATATGTATACATATGTATGTAGGAATGCTTCCTGAATTTTAAACAAATTCGATGAATATTTGCCGAATTATAGCTTTCATGGCGCGTTTTTCTGAAAACGTAATTTTTCTAACCACGATTTTTCAAAAACTTACGATCCGATTGCCTTAAAAGTTGTTGTAAATAAAAATTGCTCGGCAGGAAAGTTAAAAAATATGGTTTCGTAAACATTTCAGAAAATAATTTAACAGGTACTACAATTAGGAAACTTGTTTTTGCAGATTCGTAATATTTTCTCAGCAAATATAGGAGCACCAAATAAAAACTGGTTATTTTAGTTGATCATTCCAAAATTACAGTGTTTTAGTTATCATTAAAAGAAAAAACAAAAAGTAAAGAATTATTCAATTGACCCTGGGAATACTTGTGCCGTGACTTTTGTGTCGCAAGACTCATACTCGTATTTGAAAACATTTTAGCTATTCTATCCTGTGCTCTTTGTACCATGCATCCATAAGATGAAATAGTAAGTCGCCAAAATGTATGTAATATCATTTCGTCCCATTACAAACGATTGGATTGTACGTATACAAATTTTGCTCATGTTCAGTCGAAGTCCTTTTTTTTCGTTCTCTATTGCTCGCCTCATTCACAGACCGTTTGACTTTGAATGACGAGGCAAAAAGCGTATTGCGCATGTATGTGTGCACAGACGGCAAGGAAAAATCGGTTGACAGTTATCTGTGAGCTCTGGATAATTTCCGATTTTTATTTTCATTTCGCGTTTTTGTTTTTGTGTGTTTAATTGTGCAAACGTAAAGTGAAATTTTAACAATACATTCATTATCATACAACAAAATCTCCCTTTCCGGTTTTTTTTTTTTTGTTAATTCTTTTGCTCTTGCATTTTACATCTTCCCGTTGCAACTTACTCCCGCGCCAACGCGTATAAATTGTTGTTGCATGTGCTCTTCTCGTTCTTTAGTTTTATTCGAGCTCTCGTCTCGAGTGATACGTTCTTTCGTTTTGTTCTTTAACTGATGAGTGTGTTTATTGCTTTCTCTTCTTTTAAAACCCTTTCTCTTTCTTAGTTAAGATTAAATTTTGTAACTTTACCCCTTGTGCTCAGATCTGGTCAGTATATGTATATTTTTATTTGTTTCTGCAATTTTTATTTAAAAAAATAATAATAGCTGGCTGCTCTAAAAGAAACTGCCAAGTTTCCACCGAGGCTAAAGACTGTCATGATTATATCTTCTGTTTGTGGTGTGAGAACCCCGTACATGTGAAGTGTGCGGGTCTCACACCGAAGATTCAAGACACTATTAAAATCCGTGGAGGTTTGAAGTATGGTTGTGATTCTTGCCGCGGTATAGGGAGATGCGGACTTTTATGAATCCAATCGAATGGAATCGAAATGGAAGAGGCCCTGTTAGTGGCTTTGCTGCGTCAGCAGTTGCAACTCCCAATGGATCTTATTGGTGTTCCACCAAACAAACATGTATTTGTTTCTAGGCTTGCCCCTGAAGTCACATCTGATGATGTTATAGCCTATATTCGGTCTGTGGTTAAAGACCCGAATATTGCAGTAGAAAAATTAAATTTTCGTATGCCCGTGACATTTCGTCATTTAAAATAAGTGTCTCTGCCAACAGTTTTGACACTATATGTCATAAACGTTTTTTGCCGGAGCATATTATTCTAAAATAATATACTGTGAAAAAGAAAAATCGGCCACCGATTCGCCTGCCAATTGCTGCGCAAGTTACTAATACTGTTTCGGGCACACCATGCTGTGTCAAAAAACTAGATTCGTCCCTCAATCTGGGTTACCAGAATGTGAGAGGACTGAAATCAAAACTTACTAATCTAATCTATGTATATAGCCTTTCTTTTCCAAATAACATTTTTGCTTTTACGGAGACGTGGCTAAAACCTGACATTGCTGATGCATCTGTTTTTGCATCAAAGTTTTCTGTATTCAGATGTGATCGAACTCCTCGCGTGGGTGGAGGAGTTTTGATTGCTGTTGATGCTGCTTTATCATCGCAACAGCTTCAGCCTTCTTATAATCAGGAGATTGAGTTTGTCAGTGTTAAGGAATATTATCAAGCCTTTTTTAGATCTGATATTTGTACTTGATCCTTCCAATTGTGCTGTTTCCAGGATTGAACCTTTTGTGCTTCCGGAAGATAAATTTAATCCTATTTTAAATTTAACAATTGATCTTCCTTTTCTTCTACCACTACTTTGTAGTAATATGATACCTCGAACCCGATGCTTTCGTAAAACAGATTTTTCTAATCTTAATGATTTCATTCTTGCTACGGATTGGTCTTATCTGTACAATTGTATAGACATGGACTCAGCTATTTTTTTCTTTTATAGCACACTTGATTCACTTTTAGATAATTGTGTTCCTCTCAAGAGACAGGTGGTTTCTAATAAACCTCCTTGGTTCTCTCGGGAGTTATCCAACTTGAAAAATGTGAAGTCAAGATGCTAATAAAAATTTAAAAAAAACCGCCGTTCGTCTGATTTTATTCTTGTATTCTGTTGCTCGCTCGAGATTTATGGGAGAGATTTAATATGCAATGCCATAAGGATTATCTACGGCGCTGCAAATGTCAGTTTTCTCATGATGCTAAGCAATTTTATAACTATGTCAATACTAAACGTAAGACATCTGTGCATCCGTCTTTCTTGTCGTTTGAAAACAACAAAGCTAACACTGATCAGCAATTGGACAATTTTTCAAGACTACCTACTCCTCAACGGAATATCATTTAAGTCTTCCGTATCCTTATCAGTTAAAAAAGTCGAACTGTATTTTTAATACAGTGATTGATGAAAGTTCGCTTCTCAGCGTGCTTAATTTAGTGAAACCCGTGTATGCACCAGGACCTGATGGTATACCTGGTTGCGTAATCAGGTTTTGTGCACCGTGCAGGTGAAGTTATTTTGAATTTATTGAAGTTATTTTTGTTGTCTGTTGACTCGTCCTCCTTCCCAGCTATTTGGAAGGAATCATATATTATTCCTCTCCATAAAAATGGTAAAAAGTCCAAAGCTTCAAACTATAGGGGTATTTCTAAATTGTCTGCTATTCCTAAAGCTTTTGAAAAGATAATAACTTCTCAATTGCAACACTTCTGTAGGTCTATTATTTCGCCATCCCAGCATGGGTTTGTGAAACGTAGATCCACTACCACTAACCTTTTAGAATTCACTTCTTTAACAATCGATGGATTTCGATATTCAAACCAAACTGATGTCATATATACTGATTCTGAAATATATTCTTTTGATTCTGCTAATCATACGCTTTTGCTTATTACGTTGAGCGACATTGGCTTTCCGCCAATTTTTATACCATGCATCCATAGGATGAAATGGTATATTAAAGTCGCCAAAATGTATGTAACAGGGAGAAGGAAGCTTTTCCGACCCTATAAAGTATATATATTCTTGATCAGCATGAGAAGAGAAATTGATAGAGCCATGTCCGTCTGTCCGTCCGTCCGTCCGTCCGTCCGTCCGTCTGTCCGTCTGTCCGTCCGTAAGAGTGCAGAGATCTCAGCAACTATAAATGATAGAGCTACCAAATTTAGAATGTAGACTCGTGTAGTCTTGGCGCAGACCAAGTTTATGTTTTTTTTTTGCCACGCCCCTTCCGCCTCCGGAATTTAATAAAAAGTGATTTTCTCCCGTAATATTTATCGTATCGTAATTTAATTTGGCACACTCATAGATCTTATGAGTATCTATCATTCCACCAAATTTTTTTTGCCACGCCCCCTTCCGCCTCCGGAATTTAATAAAAAGTGATTTTCTCCCGCAATATTTATCGTATCGGATTTTAATTCGGCACACATATATATGTTATGGACATCTATCATTCCACCAGTTTCATTTCCAGTTTCATAAAAATCGGAATAAAAATGGCCGAGTTATGCATTGAAACGTTTTGCACTCAAAGCGGTGCAAGGGCGAATTTGGCCGGTGGGGCGCTAAAGTGCACACACATAAGAATGAGCGAGATAGCATATGTTAGAAATCGCGCATACGAAAGAAATTTAATATATGAAATAAGTTTTATAAACTCAAGAAAATTTGTTTTCCCCTGATGCATGGTATATCCAAGTCGGCCCGGCGACTTACTTACTTTATTCTCTGTTGGATTCGCGAGTATCTAACAAACAGAACACAGAAGGTACTTTTCAAGTCTTCCTTTTCCAGTTCCATTCATTTGACGTCAGGAGTGCCTCAGGGTAGTCATGTGGGCCCTCTTCTTTTCATACTTTTAATTAATAATCTCCCCTCAGTTATATTACATTTGCGCATGCTTATGTATATTGATGACGTTAAGCTTTGTTTTATTTACAAAGATATGAATTCGCGTGTTCGCTTACAGGCCGATCTTAACAATTTTGAGTCTTGGTGTCGGCTCAATTTGTTAAACCTTAACACAACGAAGTGTAAGGTAATGACTTTTCATAGAACTTCTCCTCAACTGGTAACCTATTTTCTTAATCATAGTCCATTGGAACGTCTAACTGAGATGAACGATTTAGGTGTGCTAATGGACAACAAACTAACTTTTAATGCCCACATTTCCAACATGGTCGGTAAAGCAATGGGTGTTCTTGGTTTTAAAAAGCGGTGGTCGAAGGAATTCACCGCCCCTTTTATATAACCGAGATTCTCTTCACATCACTTGTACGGCCTATTCAAGATGTATTCTTGTGTATGGTCGCCTCAGTATGAGACGCACCAAACTAAAATAGAATCTGTACAGAAACAATTTCTGCTTTTCGCTCTTCGTGGCTTAAACTGGAATCGCAATGTCAATTTGCCTTCGTACTCCAGTCGACTTCTTTTGATTAACCTTCCTTCTCTCATTCACCGTAGAATTATGCTTGGTGTAATCTTTATGCACAAGCTTTTGAATGGTGATATAGATTCGCCTGAGTTATTATCTCAGGTTAATCTATCTGTTCCATGTAGACTTACCAGAAACTTTATTCCTTTATCTTTAATTAGCTTTAGTTATTCGATTTTATGTTTCTTGTCTACGTCCTCGCGATAACGTGTCATACGTTATGCGACTGCGCCCCTCGGTCGGTTGGGCGGGAGGTGGGCGGAACACCTGGGGCATAATTAAACTTGAATTGGTTAGTACACAAAGAAGAAGAGACAGAGAAATAAAATTTTTTTCATTAGCATTGAAAAAAAAACAATGCTAATTAAATTTTTTTCACTGGCATTGAAAAAAAATAATTCTAATGAAAATTTTTTCATTAGCATTGAAAAAAAATAATTTTAATGAAATTATTTTATGAATTTTATGAATTATTTCATTGGCATTGGCCAAATCGAGGTATTATCTTTGGGGTAAGTTCCTGGATATCGTCGTTCTCATAGCTGCCCGAGAAATTGAGGCGATTCTTATGCCTTTCTGCCTGCAGAATGTCTGGGTACGGTCTAGAAGTCGTGATTGCAAATTTTATTTAGGCAATTTGAAAAATGACTTGCTACCATTTAACAGGACCGGGTTCTTTTACATAGTCAATAAATCAAATTAGTCTTGACCCAAATCCTGTGACAGACTTTACCTTTTTGGTCTTTTCTCCAAGCCTATCTCTATTTACACCAACTGCAATATCGTACTTTCTATTTTGATACATACAATTCCGACAGCTTTAGGTTTTTTCGATTTCCAATATTTAGTTTTGTTGTTTTGCGTACGGGGTGTTTTTATTATACCCTCGCAAAAAGGGTATATTAATTTTGGTCAGAAGTGTGCAACGCATAGAAATAGGCATCTCCGACCATATGAAAAATATATATTCTTGATCAACATGAGAAGACGAGTTCAAATCCGTCTGTCTGTCCGTCCGGATCAACAGCTTCTCCTCCTAGACCGCTAAGGCTACAGAGCTGCAATTTTGCACGAAGTCTTGTGTATACTGCAGGCATTGTATATCTCGGATTTCCGGATCGGACGACTTTATCATATAGCTCCCATAGAAACCATCGGTCGAAAAATGAGTTTTAGAACCATAACTTCGTTCTTTTCTACCCGATTTGGCAGTTTACTATACATCCAAACGTCCCTGCCAAATTTGGGCAAGATCGGATTACTATATCATATCCAGCTTCTATAGGAACAATCGGACCAAAAATAGTTTTGCTTTTAAAAACTTTTTTGTTTCTTTTGCAATCACCAAACTTACTAAATAACATTTGCACATAATAGGTTATAACCATGCCAAATTTTATCAAAATCGGATAACTATATGATATAACTGTCATACAAACAAATGAAAAAATTTCATGCTGCATATCTACATAAATGTATATGTATGTATGTAAGTGTGCCGTGCTATGGCGTGTAGATACGGATTTTTACACAAAAGTCTTTACATTTAGATAATTTTTTTTTAGGGATTTAGAACCACAAGAACTTGCAAACTATGGCATGGCGGAAGTTAGCCCGGCCTTCTGGTTTTACTTTTACTTTACACTCTTAAATATCGCCCTGCTCATTCGACCAGCATTCAGAACTATTTGGTGCTTTCAGCATTTGGGTTATGTGAAAAGTGCAAACTTTTAAACCCTTTATTGCTGGAAACCACTTTTTTCAAATCGGTACCAACGATTTCTCGAAAATCATTGATCCGATTGATTTGAAATTTAATAATCTTTTTTCTTTTTTTAGTTTTGATGATTTTTGGGGAAATGCCATTGGGTACCGCAGTCTTTTTTTTCAGGAACTCCTTGGATTTCATATTATCTTTTAAATTTTGCATTATTTTTTGCTAAAAAAAAATTTAGGCACATTTTTAAATATACAGTCGACTCTCGTTAATTCGAAATTCAAGGGACTTTTAAAATATTTCGAATTATCAAGAGTTCGAAATATTAAATAGTTCGAATTTTTGAGTGAAAATAAATAAAACTTCGAATTATCAAGTTTTTATTTAACTGCTAATGTTTTACATATTTATGTATAATGTCAATTAATTTATCTTTGAAAAGAACTTATTAATAAGTGTTTGTTTTGGAGTACATTGCTGGTGCTCAGACTTATCAATAATTTTTTTAAGTACAAAAAGTGCCTTATATACTGTTTCATCAGTTTCGTTTTGTAGGTAAAAGCTTTGTAAATTCTCAAATGAGGCTCTTGCTACCTTAACTGATACTTCTTCCAAAGGTTCTGATATGTCGTCTTCGCCTTCATCGTTGCTCGTTTCATTTGTATCGGTCAGAGATAAAATTTCGCCATCGGTTAGTGATCCTGAGACAGCAATTAATTATTTGCGAATTGTCCTGATCTTCTTTTCCAAACCCCTATTTTTTAAAGAAGTTGAGAATCGTTTGGGGTGTTACAGCTCTCCATGCCTTGTCAATCAGTAAAATAGCTGTTAGAACAGTAATATTCGTAGTTTGCTGCTTGTCGAGAGATTCCAAAATGATCTTAACAATTTCTTTGCGGTACAACGTCTTTAAATTATGGATGATCCCTTGGTCCAATGGTTGCAGTTTGGAAGTTGTATTTGGCGGAAAGAAGCAGAGTTCTACGTTGGACAGTTTAGGAGGACTGTTGTGGACAGTGCGATTGTCCAAAAATAGTAAAATTTTTCTCTTTTGTTGTTTCATGTTTGCATTAACTGTTAAAAGCCAATTATTAAAAAGTACTGCTGTCATCCAAGCTTTGTTGTTCGCACAGTAATCAGTAGGAAACGATTTGACTCCTTTAAAGCATCGTGGTTTTATTGCAAATTCGAATTATCGAGGGTTTGACCATATGAGTTCGAATTACCGCGACGTAGCAATGATTTTTTCCTTCGAATTGCCGAGTGTATAAAAATGTATGGACAAAATTCGAAATATAAAGAGATTTTGTAGGGGACTCGTGATAACTTCGAATTACAGAGAGGTTCAAATTATCGCAGGTTTGAATTAACGAGAGTCGACTGTATGTACTTTTAGATAAATAAAACCCCAAAAATAGTTTTCTTTTAAAAAATGTTAAAAGGGGACAAAATTATTTATTATACCCTTGCAGATTCTGAGATACGGGATGCAAAACAACTTTCCCTTAAAACAGCACAAATTAAAAGCGTGAGTGTTAAAATAACTTCAGACTGAAATTGTTTGGCTCGACAGAAATCACAACACAACAAGACCCACTGTTAAAAGACTCAAAATAACGCGGAACTAAATTCAATGCACGCTGCATTTAATAAATCAATAAATCGTTATCATTTAAAGACAATGCAATTGCATTTATTAGGGACCTCATATCATTTCTACAACGTTCACGCAAAACTGTACCATAAAAAATCGTTTCACTCGTTGACAAAGACGGACGTGTTTTTTTGACGTTTGTTGTTGCATGTGTTCAATTTAACGCGCTCCCGTTCTTTTATATTTCCTTTTGTTCGCGCTCTCGTCTATTTCCTTCTCGCGTCTAAGTGATACGTGATTTCTTATTGTGTTCTTTTTTTTGTGTTTCTCTTAATAGAAAGCTTTTTCTCTTATGAGATAAACGTTTTACTTTGTAAAACGAGCGATCTGGTCAACATATTTTTGTAAAATATTTCTTTTTCAATTCATAATTTTAAAAAAGTGAAAATGGTCTGCTCAAAACGAAACTGCAAAGTTTCCACCGAAGCTAAGGACCGCCAGGAGTATATCCTCTGTTGGCTGTGTGAGAATACCGTACATGTTAAGTGTGCGGGTCTCACATCGAAAATTAAGGACAGTATTACAATCGGTGGAGGTTTGAAGTATGGTTGTGATTCTTGCCGCGGTATAGAGAATCAGATGCGGACTTTTATGAAGCGGACTAGAGATGGTTTTACCACTTTAAGGGCTGGTTTTAATAAACTCCAATCGGAGTTTATGGCGTTGGAGGCTCAGTTTAATAGCTTAAAGCTGTTTAATGAGTCTCCTAAACCACCAGCATCTGCTGGTGTGTCAAAAAACTAGATTCGTCCCTCAATCTGGGTTACCAGAATGTGAGAGGACTGAAATCAAAACTTACTAATCTAATCTATGTATATAGCCTTTCTTTTCCAAATAACATTTTTGCTTTTACGGAGACGTGGCTAAAACCTGACATTGCTGATGCATCTGTTTTTGCTTCAAAATTTTCTGTATTCAGATGTGATCGAACACCTCGCGTGGGTGGAGAAGTTTTGATTGCTGCTTTATCATCTGAACAGATTCAGCCTTCTTATAATCAGGAGATTGAGTTTGTCAGTGTTAAGGTAGATTATCATTCTTTTCCCGCCTAGATCACTTGTTATTATATTCCACCGCAGTCAGACATGGTGGTTTATTTAAATCTTTCGCAATTCGCTCTGACTCTGCTTTGACTTCTAATCGAGATATTCTCATTGTTCTAGGTGATTCTAATTTCCTTTCTATAGCATGGTCCCTTGCGAATGAATCCACTATACTGTTGCCTTCCACGTCACATGACTTTGTTGACGGCCTTCTTGAGATGTCTCTATCTCAAGTCAATTTAGTGTGTAATATAAATGGAAGATCATTAGATCTGATATTTGTGCTTGATCCTGCCAATTGTGCTGTTTCCAGGATTGAACCTTTTGTTCTTCCGGAAGATAAATTTCATCCCACTTTAAATTTAACAATTGATCTACCTTCTCTTCCACCACTACTTTGTGCCAATATGATACCTCGAACCCGATACTTTCATAAAACAGATTTTTCTAAACTTAATGATATCATTCTTGCTACTGATTGGTCTTATCTGTACAATTGTATAGACATGGACTCAGCTATTTCTTTCTTTTTTAGTACACTTGATTCACTTTTAGATAATTGTGTTCCTCTCAGGAGACAGGTGGTTTCTAATAAGCCTCCTTGGTTCTCTCGGGAATTATCCAACTTGAAAAATGTGAAGTCAAGATGCTATAAGAAGTTTAAAAGAAGAAGTTTCGTCTGATTTCATTCTGTATTCTGCTGCTCGCTCGAGATTTATGGTCCTTAATATGCAATGCTATAAGGATTATCTACGGCGTTGCAAATGTCAGTTTTCTCGTGATCCTAAGCAATTTTATAACTTTGTCAATACTAAACGTAAGACATCAGTGCATCCGTCTTCCTTGTTATTTGAAAATAATAAAGCTAACACTGATCAGGCAATTGCCGATTTGTTTGCTGATTTTTTCAAGACTACCTACTCAACGGAATATCATTCAATTCTTCCGTATCCTTATCAGTTAAAAAAGTCGAACTGTATTTTTAATCCAGTGATTGGTGAAAGTTCGCTTCTCAGCGTGCTTAATTTAGTGAAACCCGTGTATTCACTAGGACCTGATGGTATATCTGGTTGCGTACTCAGGTTTTGTGCAAATGCTTTATGTAAGCCAATTTTGAAGTTATTTTTGTTCTCTGTTGACTCGTCCTCCTTCCCAGCTATTTGGAAGGAATAATATATTATTCCTCTCCATAAAAATGGTAAAAAGTCCAAAGCTTCAAACTATAGGGGTATTTCTAAATTGTCTGCTATTCCTAAAGCTTTTGAAAAGATAATAACTTCTCAATTGCAACACTTCTGTAGGTCTATTATTTCGCCATCCCAGCATGGGTTTGTGAAACGTAGATCCACTACCACTAACCTTTTAGAATTCACTTCTTTAACAATCGATGGATTTCGATATTCAAACCAAACTGATGTCATATATACTGATTCTGAAATATATTCTTTTGATTCTGCTAATCATACGCTTTTGCTTATTACGTTGAGCGACATTGGCTTTCCGCCAATTTTTCTCTGTTGGATTCGCGAGTATCTAACAAACAGAACACAGAAGGTACTTTTCAAGTCTTCCTTTTCCAGTTCCATTCATTTGACGTCAGGAGTGCCTCAGGGTAGTCATGTGGGCCCTCTTCTTTTCATACTTTTAATTAATAATCTCCCCTCAGTTATATTACATTTGCGCATGCTTATGTATATTGATGACGTTAAGCTTTGTTTTATTTACAAAGATATGAATTCGCGTGTTCGCTTACAGGCCGATCTTAACAATTTTGAGTCTTGGTGTCGGCTCAATTTGTTAAACCTTAACACAACGAAGTGTAAGGTAATGACTTTTCATAGAACTTCTCCTCAACTGGTAACCTATTTTCTTAATCATAGTCCATTGGAACGTCTAACTGAGATGAACGATTTAGGTGTGCTAATGGACAACAAACTAACTTTTAATGCCCACATTTCCAACATGGTCGGTAAAGCAATGGGTGTTCTTGGTTTTAAAAAGCGGTGGTCGAAGGAATTCACCGCCCCTTTTATATAACCGAGATTCTCTTCACATCACTTGTACGGCCTATTCAAGATGTATTCTTGTGTATGGTCGCCTCAGTATGAGACGCACCAAACTAAAATAGAATCTGTACAGAAACAATTTCTGCTTTTCGCTCTTCGTGGCTTAAACTGGAATCGCAATGTCAATTTGCCTTCGTACTCCAGTCGACTTCTTTTGATTAACCTTCCTTCTCTCATTCACCGTAGAATTATGCTTGGTGTAATCTTTATGCACAAGCTTTTGAATGGTGATATAGATTCGCCTGAGTTATTATCTCAGGTTAATCTATCAGTTCCATGTAGACCTACTAGAAACTTTATTCCTTTATCTTTGACTCGCTGTACCACTAACTATGCTTTGCATGAACCCTTTCGAGTCCTTTGTGCTGACTACAATCGGTTGTACCGAGCGATCAACACAGAGTCCTCTCTTCCTATACTAAAAACGTCTATTTTATGTTACTTAGCTCGTAATTAGCTTTAGTTACTCGATTTTATGTTTCTTGTCTTCGTCCACGCGATAACGTGTCGTACGTTATGCGACCAAGTTTGTTTTTTTTTTTTTGCCACGCCCCCTTCCGCCTCCGGAATTTAATAAAAAGTGATTTTCTCCCGCAATATTGATCGCATCGTAATTTAATTTGGCACACTCATAGATCTTATGAACATCTATCATTCCACTTAACTTTTTTTGCCACGCCCCCTCCCGCCTCCGGAATTCAATAAAAAGTGATTTTCTCCCGCAATATTGATCGTATCGTAATTTAATTTGGAACACTCATAGATCTCATGAATATCTATCGTTCTACCAAATTTTTTTTGCCACGGCCCCTTCCGCCTCCGGAATTTAATAAAAAGTGGTTTTCTCCCGCAATATTTATCGTATCGGAATTTAATTTGGTACACTCATACATGTTATGGACATCTATCAATTTGATAAAAATCGGAATAAAAATGGCCGAGTTATACATTGAAACGTTTTGCACTCAAAGCAGTGCAAGGGCGGATATCGCCGGTGGAGCTGTAAAGTGCACACACATAAGAGTTAGCGAGATAGCATATGTTAGAAATCGCGCATACGAAAGAAATTTAATATATGAAATAAGTTTTATAAACTCAAGGAAATTTGTTTTCCCCTGATGCATGGTATATCCAAGTCGGCCCGGCGACTTACTTACTTTATTTTTATTTTGTCCTTGTTATTATTTATTAATTGCAACCTAAATGCTATGTTTTTATTTTTAATTTTAGATCTATTTTCTATGAATTCTTTTTTGCTGCATGTAAGCAAATTTACGCAAATTAACCAAAAATTCAAGAAGAACGAATTAAATACAACAAGAAGCATACAATGCATCGACTATGGGACTTACTACTAACTATTGCGTTTGTAAGCCTAGATTCTCTTTTCTACACAATTAGGTTTTCGAAACAATCTTAACTGTTTTACCCCAGAATAAAATTTCGGCCATGAGATTTGTAGGTATTAGATCGGTTGAACAGGTCATTGGATACAGACCTGGAGATGTTTAGAATAACTGTGAGCGAAATCATTTAGAATAAGTATTATTCAATCTATTATTCTTTTTGACAAGTATTTTCCATTCTTTACAAATCTTCAGTTACAAGTGAAATTTATTAAAATTCGATGCACATATTCAAATGCAAATTTAATTCTTTTTATTCGATCATATTAGAAACCATATCCATCACAAATCGAAAAAATTTCAATTCATTTTAAAAAAGGCGGCAACTTCAATTGCATTTTTTACAGCTGTTTACATTTCTTCTTCTTTTTTGGATGGCCTAGATCAAGGCTGGGCACGAAAATGTCCCAAGTGAGCCAGAACAACAAAAACCGATTACAACAATTTTTCGGCAGAGAAAAGGGACAAGCTCGAATTTTATGAGGAACAATAAAACCTTTTTAGGGTCAACAATTGACACCCGAGCGATCGTCGACCGATCTTCGACCCAAAAATATAAGAAACACACGGATACAATGCGCCCGAGCTCGAGTTTTAATAATAATGTTTGCAATAAAACCTTTTTAGGGTCAAAAATTGAGACTCGACCGATCCTTGACCCAAAAATATAAGAAACTCACGGGAAAATTACGAAAACACCCAGGCAACTCTTAACAAAAAAAAAAAAAAGGGACAAGCTTGTACGCCCGAGCTCGGGTTTATGAGAGGTAATAAAACCATTTTAGGGTCGCGAAATGAGGATTGCTTGTGCTTGGGTGTCAAGTGTTGACCCTAAAAAGGTTTTATTGCCCCTCATAAAACTCATAAGTGAGCCACTACGTGCCCAGCCTTGGCCTAGATAAAAACATAGATGCCAGATTGGTGCATTTTTCCGATGTTTTCGTCAAATTTGTCCGTACAACACAATTCTACAATTTTTTGTAAATTAGGGCTTACTTTACTTAATTAACACTTTGTTGTGGCAGCAAGCACAGAATTAACCAAACGTTAAAGAAAATCTCGCAACTTTTCAAAACTGTCAAAAGAGGTTTCTGTGACACGATTTCTGTGATACCTCTGATATCTTAAATTTAATCGACTCTGACCCAAATAGGTAGAACTAGTTCTCTTTTCCTTTTTTTGTAGCGCCACCTACCCCATTCAACACTTCTCCGCTCAAATGCTTCGCCACTCAACTCAATTCGCCGATGGAATAGAATTCGCCGCACCCATACTAATATCCGCTCACGCATGTAAGAGAGTCTGCGCTGCCGCCTCTCATTAAAAAGGCCAAGTACCGTTGATCTGGACGACGCGACGCGCCGGTGCTTTTAAGCACTGCCCATGAAAATGCTTATATGCAAGCGGTCACGTAGGCCACCAGCCGATCGCAGCCGTGTGTCAGACACGCACGGCAATAGGAAATCAATAAGAAGAGAGAACAACGATTAAGCGCATCAGCCATTGGCCCAGAATGGATGCCGCAACGACGCATCTGTACCAGGCACCGACGCGTGCCAAGCGTCGCCGGTGGTCGGCGGCGAAAAAGAGGCCAAGGGCGAGAGCCCAAAAATTTGGCAAATTCATTAAGTACAAACCACGCAAGCGAGTGTATTTGACCAGTGAAAAATAAAAGTGAAGTAAAAATAAAACAATACCACAGGACAACAAGCAAGTACCACGACGCGGACAGCTACCAAGGACAAAAAAGACAAAGGTTACAGCGACACAGTGAACAAGGACTCTCCAGTACAGAGAGCGAGGCGCGTAGTGTTGGATGGTGAGGGTGAGTCAACAGAGCGTCCTTTATTTGGGGACATCTCTGCAGTTAGCCATTCGGCAGTTTAGTGTGTGGCTTAGAAGAAAAATAAAAGAATATAATAAAAAGTCCCTAATTCAATGATTGAGAGTAAGAAACATGTATGAATATTCAGTGGTGATCGGTTAGAAAGGCCAAAGGTTCTTGTATGTCCTTCGAGCAGTCAAGTTCGGACCGGTCGTACGCAGCAACAGGGAGGAAGTATATATTCGAATTCTAGATCTCGCCAATACTCGGTTCGGCTTGCCGAACCCAACGTCTCCGCTTGCATGGATTCTTGTGTGTGTGTGTGACCCGCGGAGTCCGGGTCAATCCCACTCCTGCGTTACTGGTGCCTTGCCTCAGTCTAGCATGGTAGAAATATACCCCGATTCGCTAGTCGGCAGGTCAATCCTCGGCTAACGATTGAGCCCCTAGCCATAAGCCCAGTAGCTACTGTGATCATGCCTCCCTACGGGTAAATTCCAAGGAGACATTGCTCACAAACCTCCTCTCAGACACCTTTATGTATCCCTACCCCTTTTTCTAGTGTATTGTGGTCTTGATGATAAAGGCATTCTGCATCCATCTAACAGCATCGCCACATCGCGAACTCGAATCTCGCCATCTTTACAAATATAATTGTAAGGAGACGCTGGGGGTACTGAGATATGTACCCCAGGTGGAAAACTTCCTTACCGATGGCGCCCGAGCAGGGACCCGTGATTTAAGAAAACATTTTTCAAATATATATATATATATAATTTTTTTTTGAGTGGATTAAAAACCCATCGTAACGAAAAATTGACCCAAACACGTGTGTCTCATAATTCGGCAATTGACGAATATATAATATTCCCGCGGATTATTTATCGTATTTTACCATTTCCGTGTTCTTGGGTGATACTGAGCATACTGAGCATAAAGGATTGGTATATACCCATGAAATATGTAATGTGTAAATGTTTTTTTTTATATATATACTTGCTACAATACAAGCAAGTTTACAAAGTTATACATAGGCTTAGGATCTCTGGAAAAGCGAAGTTTACAACTCTGAAGATAATCCTTATAGCATTATAGCATTAACTTAACAAAGGGAATTCTCTCTTCCCGATTTTTCAAACTATTTATAATATTTCGATTTTGCGTTCTTCAAATTACAAAGGAGGTTTATCAGACAATTCCTAAACATCAAAAAACGATTCAAAAATACTATAAAAGAAAGAAATGGAAGAGTCCATTTTATTCCAGAATACAAAGAGGACCTTACGAGTAAGCATGTGTTGGCAGGCAAAATAAATTTAATAAATGAATTTACACTTGATGCATGGTACAGTCAATTTAAACGTCTAAATGGTTGTCTGCTAAACCCAATTGCATAGTTTCCACCGAGGAACAAATTCCGTTGCAGCGGCGAATAGTGTTTGAGCATCGAATGGTGTTTGAGCGGCGAACAGTGTTAGGTGGTATAGACGGCGCTCTGTAAAGGGCAACTAGTTTCATCTATCTCGGACAGAGCCAATAGTAGATTTAACTGAAGAACTTAATGCTAATGTAAACAAAAGGAATGGGCATCGCTCTCCAATGAGATCTCAGGAACTATAAAACTAGAGCTACCAAATTTTAAATGTTCACGACATTTGAAAAACAATGTTTTGAACACCTATATCTCGCCAACTATAAAAGCTAGAGCTATCGTATTTGGACAGTAGATGCGTGCAGTATGCACGCAGACCAAGTTTATTTTAACTTTTTGGCGCGTCCCTTTCTGTCTCCCAAATTCAATACGTTCGCTTTTCACCCGCAATATATATCGTATCAGTATTTAATTTGGCACACTAATGCATGCTATGACCATCTGTCAAATTCAAATCAGAATAGAAATTACCGAGTTATACGTATAAACGTTTTGGATTTGGCCGGTGAAGGGCGCCAAAGTGCGTGTGTGGTCTAATGTAGGGCGAATTCCGTTGCAGCGGCGAATAGTGTTTAAGCAGCGAATGGTGTTTGGGCGGCGAATAGTGTTGTGTGGTGTAGGCGGCGCTCTGAAAAAGGGAACTAGTTCTATCCATATAGGTCAGATTCAATATAGGATTAAACTTAAGATATGAATGTACTCTTCCATAGAAAACTTAATGCTTATAATAATGAAGAACTTAATACTGTGACGATACACTAATTCACGTATCGATACAAAACTATCGATAACGATAGTACTTATTGGAGAGCGTTGCTTTTGTTTATTTTTAGCTGTTGGTATTTATTAGTATTAAGTTTAAAGTTATTATCCCTAGGATTAAGTTCATAATTAACATATAGTTCACTGCCCAATCACACTTTAAATAATAAATAAATAAATAAATAACATATAGTCTCTATGGAAGAGCATAAATATATATACAGGGGTGTCACAGAAAACTCTAGAGATTTTGGCGACGTTTGATATGTAAAACGCAATAACGAAACGTTGGTGTCATGGAAATCTCCGACGTTTCATTTTCGACGAAATTTTTGAAGTCACTGCCTGCGATTGTCGATTGCCACTATATCGATTATCGCTTAGTGCAATAGGGTTGTACAATTCAAAAAAAAAAAAATTACGAATGTTTGGATTTAATATTTTTCTCCATTTTTTCGTAAAGAAAAATTATTGCTAATGTAACACACACAACAAGAAAAAATGTACTTCTTTTTTAAAGGAACAGTTACCATGCTGCAACACCAAATTTTTATACCATGCATCCATAGGATGAAATGGTATATTAAAGTCGCCAAAATGTATGGAAGGAAGCTTTTCCGACCCTATAAAGTATATATATTCTTGATCAGCACGAGAAGAGAAATTGATATAGCCATGTCCGTCTGTCCGTCAGTAAGAGTGCAGAGATCTCAGCAACTACATAAAAAATGATTTTCTACTGCAATATTTATCGTATCGTAATTTAACTTTTATATGTTATGAACATCTATCATTCCACAAAATTTGATAACAATCGGAATAAAAAAGGCCGAGTTATACATCGAAATGTTTTGCACTCAAAGCAGTGCAAGGCCGAATTTTGCCAGTGGAGCGCTAAAGTACACACACATAAGAGTGAGCGAGATAGCATATGTTAGAAATCGCGCATACGAAAGAAATTTAATATATGAAATAAGTTTTATAAACTCAAGGAAATTTGTTTTCCCCTGATGCATGGTATATCCAAGTCGGCCCGGCGACTGACTTACTTTATTTTTATTTTGTCCTTGTTATTATTTATTAATTGCAACCTAAATGCTATGTTTTTATTTTTAATTTTAGATCTATTTTCTATGAATTCTTTTTTGCTGCAGCTTATAAGTTTTCTGTCGTTGGGACCTTATAATGCCTGTATCATTACCAACTTTTTCAAAATGAAAAAAATGTATCTAAATCAATTCTTCCTAAATGATGGGACATTTCGTGCTTATATATTTTTTATTCTTGTTCATTTTCTGACTTCTTTTGACTGAGACGTCCAATTAGCTAACTCATATGACGAATTTTAATTTTCAATTTTAATAACTGGTTTATTTTTCATAGCTTGTGGAGTCTTGTAGTAACTCTGGGTATTCCACTTGCCTGATGCTGGATTGTTTATATGTCGTTAAAATCAATTTAGACAGTGCATCGGCAGCGTAGTTTTCTCTTATGAGTCGCGCTACTGGTGCATTTAGCAATTATTTGACCTGGTGTATTGTACTCTCCACCTTCTAATACAAACAGTTCTCTTGGACTATTGGCCTTATTAGATAATACCCTTAAAGCTTTTTTTTTTGACTTCTTCCTTCGGCTGCGTCTTCTTTTTTCTATATCTGTTTTTAAAATTGCAATTATACCCTGAATTGTGGTTTGAGTGTCTACTATTTTTATACCCTTGCAAAAAGGGTATATTAATTTTGGTCAGAAGTGTGCAACGCATAGAAGGAGGCATCTCCGACCATATAAAATATATATATTCTTGATCAGCACGACAAGGCGAGTTCAAATCCGTTTGTCCGTCTGTCCGTCCGTCCGTCTGTCCGTCTGTCTGTCTGGATCAACTGCTTCTCCTCCTAAACCGCTAAAGCTACAGAGCTGAAATTTTGCACGGAGTCTTGTATATACTGTAGGCATTGTATATCTCCGGATTGGACGACTATATCATATAGCTCCCAAAGGAACAATCCGACCAAAAATAGTTTTGTTTCTAAAAACTCTTTTTATTTTTTTGGGATCATCACCAAACATTAATAAATAACATTTGGACATAATAAATTATAATCCTGCCAAATTTCATCAAAATCGGATGACTATATCATATAGCTGTCATACAATCAAATGAAACAAGACTCCAAGCTAAGAAAAATAAACCAATTATTAAAATTGAAAATAATAAAGTAAGTAAGTCGCCGGGCCGACTTGGATATACCATGCATCAGGGGAAAAGATATATATTAAATTTATTTCAAATGCTATCTCCCTCACTCTTATGTGGAATTGAGATCAAGATCCACCAAGTTTCATAAAAACAATAAAAATGGCTGAGTTATACGTTGAAATGTTTAGCACTCAAAAAGGTGCAAGGGCAAATTTGGCCGGTGGAGCGCTAAAGTGCACACACATAAGAGTGAGCGAGATAGCATATGTTAGAAACCGCGCATACGAAAGAAATTCAATATATGAATTTAGTTTTATAAACGCGATGTAGTTCTTTTTCCCCTGATGCATGGTATATCCAAGTCGGTCCGGCGACTTAATTACTTAATTTTTTTTAACTATCCTTAAGAAACTTAAAATATTTAATTAATAAAGTTTATTCCATATGAAATAAGTATATGTGCAAAATGATAAAAGTGAAGAAAAAATAAGTAGTTTGTTGTCCTTTCTAATAAGTAAATAAGGGAAAGCATCTTAACTATTAAATAAAATAGTTAAGATGCTTTCCCTTATTTACAGGCATTTGATTCATTCGACTTGCCATTGAATTTGACATGTTTTGCAGAGTTGAAAGGTCAATTTCATCCTATTCTTCGGGTTTAGGTCCGGACTGATCGCAGGCCATTCCAAAATAGGTATTTTCCTACCCTCAAAAATTTTTTTGGTGTTCCGGGCAGTATGAATTGGCGCGTTGTTCAGCAAACTCAATAAGTACCATGTCTAACAATTCTATACAAATTTCTGTATTTGTTCTAGTGGGTATGAAACAGAGTGGAGACTTTCCAGCATATCCAAATGCTGCCCAAATCATTAAAGATCCTCCATCGTGGTTGCGCGCGCTTATGACATGTCTCACGTGGTTACCATACATCCCGCCAATACTTTTGGAAACAGTCAGGTCCGGCTAAGTTTAACATTTTTTCGTCAGAAAAAATAAAATTTTTGAACTATTCTGACCAAAATTTATATTTTTCCCCAAACGCTAGGCGCGTGTTCCTGTGTTCAGACCTTGGTCTTTGTGCGACAAATGCGATCCACGAGGCATAACATCACATTAACAACTAGATTCTTGAACTCAAATACAATTTAAATTGTTCTGGTCACCTTCTAATTACATAATAATTTTTTATTTTGCACTTAAACGCTTGAAAATACGCTAAAGCACAATATTAGCACAATGCACATATACTTATTTCATAAGAAATCGACGATCTGCGTCGCAAATTTGAGATAACGGTACTAAGAATGAAGTTCAAATAGAAGACGTGGAATATGTACACATGCTAAATGAATGTATGAAAAAACGTGCATACTCCAAAACAATGTAAGGTTAGATTTTAATAAAATACAGAGGCAAGAAAAAAATGCACATACATATATGTACTTATTTCACTTTAAGGAAGGAATCATATAAGTATTATTCCTCTTCATAAAAATGGAAATAAGTCTGAAACTTCAAACTATTGAGGTATTTCCAAGCTTTGGAGAAGATAATTTCTTCTCAATTGCATAATTTTTGTAGGTCTATTATTTCACCATACCAGCATGGTTTTGTGAAATGTAGGTCTCCTACCACTAACCTTTTAGAATTCACTTCATTAAAGATCGATGGATTCAGAAATGCAAAACAAACTGATGTCATAAACTTACTTCAGCAAGGCTTTTGATTCTGTTAATCATACGCTTTTGCTTACTAAGTTGAGCGACATTGGCTTTCCACTAATCTTCTTTGTTGGATTCGCGAGTATCTAACAAATAGAACACAGAAGGTACTTTTCAAAACTTCATATTCCAGTTCCATTCATTTGACGTCAGGGGTGCCTCACACTTTTTATTAACGATTTTCTCTCAGTTATGATACATTCGCGCGTGCTTATGAATGCTGGTGACGTTGATCTTTGTTTTAGTTATAACGATGTCGATTATGTCGGTAAAGCAATGCGTCTTCTTGGCTTTATTAAGCGATGGTCAAAGGAATTTGATGATCCATTTGTAACCAAGATTCTCTTTATCTCACTTGTGCGACCTACTTATTCTAGAGCACGGTTCTTGTGTATGGACACCTCAGAATGAGACACACCAAACTAGAATCGAATCTGAATCAATGTATGCTTTTCGCTCTTTGTGGCTTACTCTGGAATTAATTTGCCTTGGTAGTCCAGTAGACTTCGTCTGATTAACCTTCCTTATCTCATTTATGAACAAGCTTTTAATTGGTGAAATTGATTCGTCTGAGTTTTTGTGTCAGGCTACTAAAATCTTTCTTCCTTTATTTTTTTGATTGGCTGTACCACTAACTATGTTAAGTATGAACTCCTTCGAGTACTTTGTTGTACCGTGTGATCAGTACTAAGTCGTCTCTTCCTATACTTCAGTTGGTTGGGTGGGTGGTGCCAGGAATGCCTGGGACTCGCGTAAAGAAAAAATAAAAATTCCTGTAGTTTAAATACAGGGCGGGCCAAAACCACTAAAGCCGGCTTTTGCAGCCACAAGCACCGTTTCACGTAGCCCTTGGCCATGTTCAGCTGCCCCTCGTTAAATTCAAACGACTTTGCTTCCAACTCGGATGTACGATGCTTTCCCCCAAATAAAATATACGTACTAGAGAGCTGCATGAGTGACAAAAATATCAAATTCGAATTAACAATTGTCAAAATGAATTAAATGGATTGAGTGAGAAGCCGAGCTAGTTTGAATGAATAAGTGAGCTGACGTAAAACTCAGTCGCACAACATTTAAACGGAACACAAACGAATTGAATGAGTGAGAATGCGAATTATTGAGATGCTTTGTTTCGAATGCATTCGAATGCCTAATCAAAAAAAAAGAAAAACGAAAATCAATGTAAAATGTGTCCGTATTTATCCATACCATATATTTAATACAAATTACACCGATACGGGAAGTAACATTTACTTTTGACTAGGTTAGATGTGCTTCCCGAAAAATTGAAGGTAATAGAACACATCTTACAGGCTACTAGCCCCATTCGAATTATTCGACTAACTCGAATGTTATCGGCTTTGCCAAATTTTTCATTGCGTTTGACATTTCATTTATTCTCATTCATTTCACTGAGTGACTTATGCTATGAGACGTAAGAAACTCACATATTCATACACATTCGTTTCATTGTGTGCCTGACACTCATTCAATTCAACTCACTTCGAATGCATTCATTTTAAGTTTCTTGTGAATGGAGCCATGCAGCTCTCTAATACGTACATACATTTTTAAAATAGGCGGCAATTAAAATAAAACTTACATTTTTGACAGTTGCTTAAGTTTCTTCTTCTTTTTTGGCGGGCTCAAAACATTGATGCGAACTTAGCATTTAAATTTATCCGAAAATAAATTGCTGCTGGGGTTGTTTTGGGCAAAACCGAATTTAAATGCAATTCGATCCATAAATAATTAAAGTTTATTTTAACAGTACTTTATTTTGAACATACTTTGCTACATGCGTTATGATAGCCAAACATTTAAGAAGAACTCGTAAATTTTCTAAACTGTCAAATGAGGTTTTTGTGACTGCATTTGCGTTTGGGGCGATTTCCGGGCGTTGACAAATTATGTGAAACCTCTGTATAAGTTTGTTGACGCTGGCACACAAGACAAAGGTGTGAGAGTTTACAAGTACTATAGGATGGGAGACAAAAAAAGCGATGCACACCCGATGTAGCTACTGATTCAAGGTTCATCGATCACTATGCTATGTATATGTATTATTATTATTAATTATTATAGAATGCAAACACCAATAGTTTTGTTTCGGCGTCTAGTGTTTTTTGCGACATCCCCTGATACTGTGAAAAAGAAAAATCGCCCACCTGCCAACTACTACTACTACTAACAATATTAACACATCTTTACGCACATCAACATCTGCTGATATGTCAAAAAACGGATCTTGGTTATGGTCACCTCCATATAAGACACCAATATACAATCAAATCAGTTTGTGCTTTTCGTTCTTCATGGTCTAAATTGGGATTACAATGTTAACTCGGTTTGTGCTCTAGCAGACTTCTATTAATTAATCTTCCTTCTCTGATTAACCGAAAAGTAATGATCGACTACTGGATTTAATACCATTTATTCTACAAAAAATTTTAACATCCTAACAAAACTTAATTTTTTTATAGAGAAATTTCATTATTAAAAGAATTAAAACACCCAAATATTGTTTGCTTGGAAGATGTTCTAATGGAGGAGAACCGCATATACTTGATATTTGAATTTTTGTCAATGGACCTTAAGAAATATATGGATTCCTTGCCGTCGGATAAACAAATGGACAGCAAATTGGTGCGGAGCTACTTGTATCAAATTACAAACGCAATTTCATTCTGTCATCGCCGCCGCGTATTACATCGCGATCTAAAACCACAAAATCTTTTAATTGATAAAAATGGCATTATTAAAGTAGCTGACTTTGGACTAGGGAGATCTTTTGGTATTCCCGTGCGTATATATACACATGAAATTGTCACATTATGGTACAGAGCTCCAGAGGTGCTACTGGGTTCTCATCGTTATTCATGTCCGGTTGATATTTGGTCAATTGGCTGCATTTTCGCTGAAATGGCCACACGAAAACCTCTATTTCAAGGAGACTCCGAAATTGATCAGTTATTTCGAATGTTCAGGTAACTATGTAAAAAATCCAAATAATTTCTATGAACATATACTATAGGGAAATTCCAGCAGCGCATATGTTGAAAATTTCCATTTAATTATTCGGTTTCACGTACGTCTTTATCTTAAGTTATCTGTAGAGCACCATGGGAGTTTGTAAGTAAGACTTAAGATCATTGGCAGCACAAAAGGTGAGCAGGTTCTCTGTATAGCTATTTCAAGAACCACCAAGTTATATCATCAGCAGACATAGCTAAAGATTCCAGAATTGCAATGGCCATACCATGATTTCCCCCCATGCTAAAGAAATTTAATATATGAATTTAGTTTTAAAAATTCGAAGTAGTTTTTTCACTTTATTCAAGGTATATCCAAGTCGGCCTGGCGACTTATTTACTTATTTTGAATATGAAATCAATATTCAATTCAATGTGTGCTTTATTTCCAATAATATACATGTTTCGTTAAAGCTATTTGTTTAAAATAGAGGTACAGTGCTTAGGCGTTTTATCTGTGGAGGTGGAGGTGACATGGTTTCATAAAAGGAAAAATGGAGGAAAACCTTTATGCTTCTTAAACTAACTTAAAAAACTAGGATCTAGGTACTATAGGGAGCTAACTTAGATTTAGTACTAGAACTAACAAAAAATGTGTTATAGAAATATAGGGAAAATATGATTTTAAACATCCAGGTGGTTGATTAAGAGATGTGATGATCACATATATAAAGGATATCGTAAATTTATTGATAGGAATTTTTAATTCCTGTCGATTCGTAAAGGCAAGCTGTTCTAACGTAATATGGTAAGCTTAACTTTAGTTTTTGTAATTTATTTTCGCACTCCTGCAATCTTTTGATATGAGTAGCAGCACAGATGCCAACAGGTGGGCATGAATATAGTTTTAAAAATGATTAATTTGTTGTCGATCGATAGCTTTGACTTTCTGTGGATCAGTGGGTATAGCGTACAAATAATTTTGTTAATTTTATCTATGGTGAGTCCAATGTGCAAATTAAATGTGAGTTTTTTGTCAAAGTTAATTCCTGAGTCCACCCATTGTATAGGGGCATTGGAAATTTACAAGAAGTTGCTAGGAAGAAGACTGGCTTTCTTTTTATACCATGCATCCATAGGATGAAATAGTATATTAAAGTCGCCAAAATGCATGTAACAGGGAGAAGGAAGCCTTTCCGACCCTATAAAGTATTTATATTCTTGATCAGTATCAATAGCCGAGTCGATTGAGACATGCCCGTCTGTCTGTCCGTCCGTCCGTCCGATAAAGTGCCTAGATCTCAGCAACTATAAAAGCTAAAGCTACAAAATTTGGCATGTCAACTCGTTTAGTGTGTACGCTGATCAAGTTTGTTTTTTTTTTTTTGCCACGCCCCCTTCCGCCCATGCTATTTGAGATACAATATTTTGAGCCCCTATATTTTGGGAACTATAAAATCTAGAGCTATTGTATTTGGACAATAGATGTACGCAGATCATGTTGGTTTCAAATTTTGGCCACGCCCCCTTCCGCCTCCGGAATTAAATAAAAAGTGATTTTCTCCCGTAATATTTATCGTATCGTTGTATAATTTGGCACGCTCATAGATCTTACGAACATCTATCATCCCATCAAAATTTTTTTTTCCCACTCCCCTTCCGCCACCGGAATATTCAGTAAAAAGTGATTTTCTCACGCAATTTATCATTTCACCAAATTTTATAAAAATCGGAATAAAAATGGCCGAAATATACGTTGACACGTTTTGCACTCAAAGCAGTGCAAGGGCTAATATGGCCGGTGGGGCGCAAAGTGCACACACATAAGAGTAAGAGAGATAGCATATGTTAGAAATCGCGCATACGAAAGAAATTTAATATATGAAATACTATATATTTATTTATATTTTATATAAGTTCGAAGTAGTTTTTTCCTTGATGCATGGTATATCCAAGTCGGCCCGGCAACTTACTTACTTTATTTAAAGATTGGAACAGTTTTCTTTTTAAGTTCGACGTAGACAGAGTATTGGACGTTAACTAGGAGGTGATCAGAGGATAGATTTTTTAATCTATATATTAATTAATTAGCTGATTATAAAAGTTTGTGATTCAGAGGTCAAGAGTCGAGGGCTTATTTTTGTGGCATCAAAAGTAGAGACTGATAAGACAGGCGGCAGGGATAGGACGGGTCGCAGGGGACCGTCGCAGTTTGCACATCTGCTGTTGGTGCTTGTGCACTTCGTCGTTTCGTGGCGTTCGCCACAGAGAGCACACGATGCTTGGACTTCGCAGTTTCGGGAGCCGTGGCCGAAAAGCTGGCATTTGTAGCATTGGGTTAATTTGTTATGAGACTTAATCTTGTATTCTCGTCGTACTTTAGTGTGGTTCACTTACAAGAATTCGTTCCTCAGCTTCTGCACAGTTATGCTTTTGTTCCCAAAATACACGATGTACAGTAGAAGTTTGTGGTTTGATTTTGTTGTTTTCTCGACAACCTTAACATCGGTGATTTGGAGGCCTAGGCTAGACAACATTTGCTTTACTGTTTCAATTGTAAGCTTCTCTAGTCCAGATGGCACAGCTTTAAACTGTTTAGTACTTTTAGCGTCGTAGGGAAAAAATTCCCATTTGGCCGCCCTTAGGTTGGTCGCAACGGTGTTAAATGCATTCATATTTGGCAGAAAGATTTTTATTCCGATTGAAATAGTTTTGATGAAATAGTCCAAAATTTGGGTCTTAGCGAGAAGTTCGTGTATACATTTAGTACTTTGCTTAAGTACTGTAATGGGAGGAGGCTTGAGGTCTTGGGAGTTCGGCCTCACTTGCATCAGCAATATCTGGCTCGTCATCATCATCTCTTACTTGCAGTGGGAGAAAATAATTGGAGTAATCTTTGGCACTCTGCTGGTCCCCTTTAGCATTCCTTCTAGTTTTTGGCATTTTTACATTTTACACTCGTGGGTAATCAAGAGATTTGTTCGTACTTGGACAACCGTACACGACCAGATCAGAGATAAAATCTCTTTTACATTTAAATTGATTATTATATATTTTTCTTATCGACACTCACGAAGTTATGAGAAATCAAGGGTATACAAAGGGGTCTATAAATATCAAAGAAGTTAACTTCGGCTATGCTGAAATTTGAATACCCTTGCTTGCAGCCCTTGTGTTCTAAAAAAATTGTTGGGATTCGAACTTGCAACTATTCGCTTAATGAAAAAAAATCTATGTCGCGAACGATATTCGAGCCCGCACCTTTCGTTTTATACGCACAATCTCTATCCACTAAGTCACCGCACCTCAATTGTTCTGTTCAACCAATCGCCAAATACTAAGTATGCCAAGACAATGTAACGATTGACATATTCACACACACACACAATCACAATTTTGACACATATATGTGCTTTAATGCTCATGCATGTGTGTGTATATAGGAAAAATTTATTTCGTCGAAATCAGGCGTTATATTTATCCGATTGCCTTAAAATCCAGGCAAATGATGTAATGCATATATATTTATGTACGTAATCAGTTTGGATAAGATTCTTCAGGAAATAGAAAAGTTATTCGCATTGAACGTTTGTATTTGTATGGCAGCTATATGATATAGAGGTGTCAACAAAGGAGCAGGAAGAAAAATCGGCTGGGCAAAAGATCCGTGCTTTGATCAAACACTTATCCACGCAAGAAAACGATTTCCGAGACCAAAGCCAAGCTGGATAAGTATTACCCGGACTCTGCACCGTCGATTGAAATGGTTCATAAGTTGTTTACCGAGTTTCGTTGTGGCCGTACGAGAACAGCTAATGCTGAACGATCTGGGCGCCAAAAAGACGTCCCTACACCAGAAAACGTCGAAAAAATTAATGATATGATGTTGAATGATCCCAAAATGAAATTGAGAGAGATAGCTAATGCTGTAGGCATGTCATTGGAACGCGTGGGCAATATCGTGCATTCATTTTTGAGCATGAGGAAGCTTCGCGCGCGATGGGTGGCGCGTTTGCTCACAGTGGACCAAAAACGAATTCGTGTGGCGACTTCTCGTCAGAATTTACCATTACTTTCGCGTAAGCCGACCGAGTTTTTGCCAATTTATAAACATGGATGAAACCTGGATCCATTACTATACTCCTGAGTCAACGCAACAGGCAAAACAGTGCTTCGAAGCGTCCTTTACGTGCCGATCCTGGCTCTGAAAGTGGTTTTAACGACTCTAAGTACGAAGAAGTATCATGACAACACTAAGATGATATATTTTTTTAAATTTCATTTTAGTCACTGTCGAACACGACATTTTTTTGATCAAACTTTTTTAATAACTTGACATAAATATGATGTTTATAAAAGGTTTGTAATTAAATATAATTATTTTAATTTCAAAGTAGTATTACTAATGTCGACGAAATTTTTCAATGGAAGACAAATTTTCAATATAAGCCGATGCCTTGAAATTCATATTGATTGCAACTATATTGTTTTAAGAACACTAATAGTATGGGGTCGTTCAAGTTGTGATATCACACCAAATGCTTTTATTATTCATAAATCATACTTCAACAAAAAAAAGAGCTTTTATTACAATAACATGAACATTACTCAAGCACCTCGAGCAAACCTTTGAAAATTTGCATAAATTACCGTAATTTTTAATCACATCGTTTCTTTTAGATATGTATTTCTTTTATTCCTTAAACAAGCGAGTAATAGAATTACCAATCAGATGCAAATATCACTTATTTGACTTAGCATTTGAATTTTTGTTATAAATAAATGTAAAATTGATTTATAATTCGATAGATACCCTATCCAAATTGTTAAAATAAAAAACTTTTATAGACTTTGTATTTTGGACTATGTTTGACTATTTGTGGGAATGCCCATATGTTGTAGATAATTTCTTTTGCCCAGAATTTGCATGTTCCCCCGGTTTCATATTAATTCCGTTGAAGTGTACTGTCAACAATCTTAAAATTAAAATTGTTGACCATTGCAGAGAGTATAAAAATATTGGTTTGGTCATATGTTTGAAAACCAGAGAAGGAAGCGCTTTCTTTGATTTCGGCACAGCTACAGTCAGCTTCCTTGGTATTTTTTTATACTAATTAATATTTGAATTTTTTTTTATTAATATTTGAATTTTTTTTTATTAATATTTGAATTTTTTTTTTATTAATATTTGAATTTTTTTTTATTAATATTTGAATTTTTTTTTTTATTAATATTACAGAATTCTAAAAACGCCCACTGAGGACATTTGGCCAGGCGTCACTTCGCTTCCTGACTATAAAAATACTTTTCCTTGTTGGTCAACAAATCAATTGACCAATCAGCTAAAAAATCTTGATGCCAATGGATTGGACTTGATTCAAAAAATGCTTATATATGACCCAATACACCGTATATCAGCCAAGGACATTTTAGAACATCCGTTTTTTAAGGGGTTTCAAGCTGACTTGGTTTCTTAATCGTAGTTACAAAAACATATTTAATTTTATGCTTAAAATTTCCAATTAAAATTTTATCACATTTTAATTATTCTTCAGATGTTGCCTATTTGTCTTTAATTTGTATACACTTGCAAAGGGAATAATAAAAAAATATAACATCGTATTTAAGGGGGTATTCTATTCTATAACCAAAGGCCGGAGCTTACTTCGGCAATGCCGAAACATCGTGTACCCTTGTACCCTTGCAATTAGTTGTATTAGTTAATTCTTACAGTCACCAAAAGAAAAATCTTTTGTCTAAAAACTCTTATTTGCATCATTACACGGCACTCATATGTATGCAATGTACGTATGTCATACAATTTTATCATATGTTTGTATGTCACCAATTTACTTAAATTAAATATGTATATCTGTTAATTACCTAACTTGATGATAATCGCATAGGAAACAAAAAAGCTTTTAGAGCCAAAACTATTTTTGTACCGATTGTTTCTATGGGATCTGTTTGAATTTAGCATGAACGCTTGGAAATATATAATAAACTGACATAGTGAAGTGTGCAACGCAGAGATGGAAGCATTTCCGACCCTAAAAATCAAGGCTTGGCACGAAGTGGGCTGAGCTTGGGCAGACGGGCAATAACACCTTTTTAGGGTCAACAACTGAGACCGATCCTCAACCCAAAAATTTAAGAAACACAAGAAAAAAATACAACAACACACACGCAGTTTCGTTGGTGCCGATAAGTTTTATTGCCCTGCAATAAAACCATTTTAGGTTCGAGAATTGAGGAATATGAATAAATAAATGATAAAATAAAGTAAATAAACGAAACGGCCGATATACTAATATACAAATGATATTCATTCTTTTATAATGTTTATCATTTATTAGAATAAGATCTGTTCACTTTATATCCTAGTTCAAAAATTCCTTCCATCATGTGAAGAATAGGTTGTTCTAGTGACGTGGCAATGTTATCTTAGGTAATTGAACATAAAAAAGATTTTTAAATTAATTTTTCGCAATGCAAATCAAAATAAATTCGCTAGATTCACCTCAGTTAATATGAGCACTACTCATTATACCCTTGCAGAGGGTATTATGAAATTGGCAGATGTTTGTAATGCAGAGAAGGACTTTTGATCAGCAAGAGAAGACGAGTTGATATAGCCATGTCCGTCTATCTGTCCGTTGCTCTGCAATTTAGTCTTCAAACTAGCTTTCAAAGATCGTATATAAGCTTTTATATACCCGGCATTTGCTGTGCAATTTTCAAAAGGATCGGAACACTATATCATATATCTCTCATAGGAACCTTCGGTCGAAAATAGAGTCTTAGATCAATAACTTCGTTGTTTTTCGGGATTATCATGAAACTTAATATTTGGCAGTTTACTAATATCTAAACGTCCGTACCCAATTTGATCACGATCAGACTACTATATCTGGAATCTGAAAAACTGAAATCGCTGCCATGAATCAAAGCTGTCTTTATGAGTGGCCGACCTAAAAACTGGCTGATGATTGGATGATGTGTCATGGGCGGAGTTCAGGAAGGAATTTCCAGATTTCTTTGTACGACCGAGATATATTCAACGTCTAGAGAACGAGATCCCAAATCGAGTCAAAAGGCATGGATTCCTCGTCCGCCGACGACATGTCCCAAGAACTCTAATCTTCGTTTAGAAAATCGACACTTCGTTTCGTTGATCCTCCGATTTGCGTCTCGAAGACTTCGAAAGACCTCTCGTCAGTTGGTTATGTGTTCCTCGTAGGTCTTTCCGATGACGATTGTGTCCTCCAAGTATGCGAAGGCATAGGGTTCCATCTCGGGGCCAATAACGCGAACCAAGGTTCGTTGAAAGGTCGCCGTCGCGAAATGAAGTCCAAAAAGCATCGCCTTCCATTAAAGTAGCCCGCGTCCTGGTACGGTGAAGGCTGTGGAGGCACGACTATCCTTGGCAAGGGGAATTTGCTAATATCCGCTTTTAAGATCCAATGCAGAAATGAACTTGGCTTCTCGAAGCTTCTCGAGGATATGATTAATTCGTGGGAGAGGGTAGGCATCTCGAATGGAATGTTCATTCAGTTGCCTGAAGTCGATACACATGCGTGTATCTCCTGTCTTCTTGCCTACGAGTACTATTGGAGCACTGTGAGGTCTCTTCGATGGTTCGATCCGGTTTTCATTCAGGAGCTGGCCTGACGTGTTCGGCGATCTGTGTGACTCCTTCCATTCCTTGAGGAATTCTTCGACAAAAAAGGCTGCGACAACGGGATCTAGCTCCGAATCTTCATCGGGGATGGGTGATTTCAAAGCGGTTGGTAGGTCGGGAGTAGCTGGTTGCGCTTCACCGGAGACACTGTGGCTTGGCTATTTATGGTACTCACGGGTTCCTCAGTCAAAGGCTGTTTTCTAAAGGGGTTTTTGCTGATGGCCTGGGCACAAGGTTGAGGCAATAAGAAACTTCTGGCGGTGCTTTCTTCAACTGTAGCGAGTTTCGTCGGGTCTTCTAAAGTAGCAGGCATATTCACTGATGTAACGAAGTCTCCTAGGATCAGGCGGTAACCTCCGCATTCGATCGTGGTTCCAATTTTCTTGAGAAAGTCCGATCCTAGTCGAAGATGATCCATGAGTTTTGGCATGATATGCAGAGATACTTTGACCATGAGATTATCCATGAGATTATCTTCGGTGCTTCCAATCCTTATAGTTTCATAGTTGATCACTAGCTTAGTGAGCTCTGTTCCGTCGGGTGTATAGTTGGTACTTTGGTTGTAGATCCTTTCGAGTCCCTGCGCCGGAGAGTAGTTTGCTCGGCGCATCATGAGTCGTAGATTAATCAAGTATTGTTTGAAGGGTTCCAAGTACCCTTGTCGACGCAAGCGTATGGCGTCTTCCAACTTCTCACAGTATCTGGGTGGCAAAAAGAAATCAAAGAATTCTGGTTTGAATTCACAACATGTCACATTCAGTAGGCCGCACGTTTGCCACCATCCTTCGGCTGTTCCGGAGAATAGAAGTGGCATCATGATGGGCAGTGACTCCAAATCGATGTCGTATGTGGCAGCGCGAGTCTCGATCTTCTCCAAGAAATACAGCGGGTCCGCTGCACCATCAAAAGTGATACCCCATTTGGATATCTTTGCTCCTTGGGTACTGGCCCCTGTGGCTCTGTGGTTCTTCAAGAATAAGGTCGGTTGCCCTCGCTGGGACGTCAAGGCTAAGGGTTTCACTTCGGTCGTAGAATCTCGAAGTGACTGCGAGAGTGCTTCCTTCTGTGGATCGCCAAGGTTAGCTGGCGAGACGGGACGAGATCGAGTTTTCGCATCTAGAAGTTTGTCAGCGAACTGCTCCGTGTTGTCCTTCCAGAGCTGCCAAGCGTGAGAGTATCTCCGGTAAAAAGTCTTCTCGTGAAGCAAAACTAGCGAATCGGCTTCGCTTGTTCTCCACTGAGGTCAATTCGAACTCGTTGAGGAAAGCTTCCAGCTCTCCTTTTCGTAGATAGCTGATCCATTTGACGCCCATGTTTGCGTAAAAAAGGACTGAGTAATATCGGGTAAATTAACGATGATCGCTAAGGCGCAAGCATGATCCTTAACGAAGATCCTCGAATTGATCTATCAAGTGATGATTCTAACGATGCAAAGCGAGGCTTCTTTTACGTCGGACTCCTCCCATACGGGACATTTAATGCCTGCTTATGATTGGTAGCAAGTATATATATATAAAAAAATATTTACACATATTTCATGGGTATATACCAATCCTTTATGCGCAGTATGCTCAGTATCACCCAAGAACACGGAAACGGTAAAATACGATAAATAATCCGCGGGAATATTATATATTCGTCAATTGCCGAATTATGAGACACGTGTTTGGGTCAATTTTTCGTTACGATGGGTTTTTAATCCACTCAAAAAAAAAATCTCTGTATTGGAGGGTCCTTGTTCACTGTGTCGCTGTAACCTTTGTCTTTTTTGTCCTTGGTAGCTGTCCGCGTCGTGGTACTTGC
Source organism: Drosophila sp. 14030-0761.01 (assembly GCA_018150735.1). Lineage (NCBI taxonomy): Eukaryota > Metazoa > Arthropoda > Insecta > Diptera > Drosophilidae > Drosophila > Drosophila sp. 14030-0761.01. The sequence goes on along the minus strand of JAECWO010000078.1, from coordinate 8,870,615 downwards.
TTGTTGTCCTGTGGTATTGTTTTATTTTTACTTCACTTTTAAATACACTGGTCAAATACACTCGCTTGCGTGGTTTGTACTTAATGAATTTGCCAAATTTTTGGGCTCTCGCCCTTGGCCTCTTTTTCGCCGCCGACCACCGGCGACGCTTGGCACGCGTCGGTGCCTGGTACAGATGCGTCGTTGCGGCATCCATTCTGGGCCAATGGCTGATGCGCTTAATCGTTGCTCTCTTCTTATTGATTTCCTATTGCCGTGCGTGTCTGACACACGGCTGCGATCGGCTGGTGGCCTACGTGACCGCTGGCATATAAGCATTTTCATGGGCAGTGCTTAAAAGCACCGGCGCGTCGCGTCGTCCAGATCAACGGTACTTGGCCTTTTTAATGAGAGGCGGCAGCACAGATGCGTGAGCGGATATTAGTATGGGTGCGGCGAATTCTATTCCATCGGCGAATTGAGTTGAGTGGCGAAGCATTTGAGCGGAGAAGTGTTGAATGGGGTAGGTGGCGCTACAAAAAAAGGAAAAGAGAACTAGTTCTACCTATTTGGGTCAGAGTCGATTAAATTTAAGATATCAGAGGTATCACAGAAATCGTGTCACAGAAACTTCTTTTGACAGTTTTGAAAAGTTACGAGATTTTCTTTAACGTTTGGTTAATTCTGCGCTTGCTGCCACAACAAAGTGTTAATTAAGTAAAGTAAGCCCTAATTTACAAAAAATTTTAGAATTGTGTTTTACGGACAAATTTGACGAAAACATCGGAAAAATGCACCAATCTGGCATCTATGTTTTTATCTAGGCCAAGGCTGGGCACGTAGTGGCTCACTTATGGGTTTTATGAGGGGCAATAAAACCTTTTTAGGGTCAACACTTGACACCCAAGCACAAGCAATCCTCATTTCGCGACCCTAAAATGGTTTTATTACCTCTCATGAAACCCGAGCTCAAGGCGTACAAGCTTGTCCCTTTTTTTTTGTTTTTTCGAGTTGCCTGGGTGTTTTTGTAATTTTCCCGTGAGTTTCTTATATTTTTGGGTCAAGGATCGGTCGAGTCTCAATTTTTGCGCCTAAAAAGGTTTTATTGCAAACCTTATTATTAAAACTCGAGCTCGGGCGCATTGAATGAAACACACGGTCTTATATTTTTGGGTCGAAGATCGGTCGACGATCGCTCGGGTGTCAATTGTTGACCCTAAAAAGGTTTTATTGTTCCTCATAAAATTCGAGCTTGTCCCTTTTCTCTGCCGAAAAATTGTTGTAATCGGTTTTTGTTGTTCTGGCTCACTTGTGACATTTTCGTGCCCAGCCTTGATCTAGGCCATCCAAAAAAGAAGAAGAAATGTAAACAGCTGTAAAAAATGCAATTGAAGTTGGCGCCTTTTTTAAAATGAATTGAAATTTTTTCGATTTGTGATGGATATGGTTTCTAATATGATCGAATAAAAAGAATTAAATTTGTATTTGAATATGTGCATCGAATTTTAATAAATTTCACTTGTAACTGAAGATTTGTAAAGAATGGAAAACACTTGCCAAAAAGAATAATAGATTGAATAATACTTATTCTAAATGATTTCGCTCACAGTTATTCTAAACATCTCCAGGTCTGTATCCAATGACCTGTTCAACCGATCTAATACCTAAAAATCTCATGGCCGAAATTTTATTCTGGGGTAAAACAGGTAAGATTGTTTCGAAAACCTAATTGTGTAGAAAAGAGAATCTAGGCTTACAAACGCAATAGTTAGTAGTAAGTCCCATAGTCGATGCATTGTATGCTTCTTGTTGTATTTAATTCGTTCTTCTTGAATTTTTGGTTAATTTGCGTAAATTTGCTTACATTTGCCAAATTGAATCAAACGTATGCAATAGGGTTTTCAATACGCGCGATAATAATTTTAAATAACGTAAGTACGTCGCTGGGCCGACTTGGATATACCATGCATCAAGGGATAAAAACTACATCGAGTTTATAAAACTAAGTTCATATGTTAAATATTTTTCGTATACGCGATTTTTAACATATGCTATCTCGCTCACTCTTATGTGTGTGTACTTTAGCGCTCCACTGGCAAAATTCGCCCTTGCACTGCTTTGAGTGCAAAACATTTCAATGTATAACTCGGTCATTTTTATTCCGATTGTTATCAAATTTTGTGGAATGATAGATGTTCATAACATATAAAAGTTAAATTACGATACGATAAATATTGCAGTAGAAAATCACTTTTTATGTAGTTGCTGAGATCTCTGCACTCTTACTGACGGACAGACGGACATGGCTATATCAATTTCTCTTCTCGTGCTGATCAAGAATATATATACTTTATAGGGTCGGAAAAGCTTCCTTCTCCCTGTTACATACATTTTGGCGACTTTAATATACAATTTCATCCTATGGATGCATGGTATAAAAATTTGGTGTTGCAGCATGGTAACTGTTCCTTTAAAAAAGAAGTACATTTTTTCTTGTTGTGTTACATTAGCAATAATTTTTCTTTTACGAAAAATGGAGAAAAATATTAAATCCAAACATTCGTAATTTTTTTTTTTTTTTGAATTGTACAACCCTATTGCACTGTGACGAAGTTATCGACACAACACCTATCGATAGCGATAAGGTTCACGCCACCGGTTATTTCTTTATACCCCCCCATAATCATAAGTCATCATTATTATAATTAAGTTCCTTAGGACCCTATGAAAGGGCAAAAATTATTATTAATAAATTAGTTCTTAGGGCAAATGACTCTGAACCATTAGGTAGAGCTAGTTCTTTTCTTTACAGCGCAACCTGGCCTATATCATTACTCGTTTTCGCTCCTCATCTGATATTCGCCGCTCATTCTCTTCGCCATCACCGGATTTTCGCCGCCGCTCTCTCGAAAGCACAGATTTACCGTTGATCGGGCCGACGCCACGCGCCGGCGCCACATGGCATTGCGTACGTGGCCTGAGTCACGTAGGCCACAGCGCATACGCAGCCATGCGTATGAGGAGAGCGGCAATAGCTGAGGCAATGGTACAGCTGTACCTGGCAGCGACGCGTGCCAAAGCTTCGCGGCGAAAAGCAGGCCGTGGAGGCTGGGCCAAGTTGGGCCGGCGATCAGTCTAGTACATACCTCGGACCGAATAAGACGTGCGGAAAATAAACCAAAAGTGAAGTGAATAAAGTGAATCAAGAGCAGACCCCGGAACACTAAGGACAAACCACAAGGATAACCACAACCAAGGACAACAGACACAGGATACCCCAAGGACTACGACAAGGACAACACAACTGGAACAAGGATCAAGGACGAAGACATCGGAGATCGCAAGGACTACGCAAGGACAACACCACCCGAGTAAAGACCAGGAACCCAAGCACTAAACACTGCAAGGACTCCGAGTCAGATACCAATTTCGGGAAAAGACGACACAGGACAAACGAGTCAGCGGAGAGGACGGCCAGGTGAGTCGGCGTGAACGCCACGGGTGGGAGAATATCCCCAAGTTTAGTCGGGGCGGTTAGAGTGTGGCAAAAGAAACATTTATCTCATTTATCCATGAAAAAAATATATAATAAAGTGAAAGAAAATATTGGAGAAGCCGTGTGTTCAAATTTTGGTTGTTGGCCACTCGCCAAGGCTCAAGGACCTGCGAGTTAGTGTTCGGACGGACCGAATAGTTACTAGGGATTCAGAGAGGAAGCGTTCAGTCGGCCATGCCGACTCGCTAATCCTCATCAGGACTTCCAGTAGTTCGGCTTGGCCGAACGTAGTACTCTCGGGCCAGCATCATAGGTTCGTGGTAGCTAGATTGTGTAGTAGTTATGTGTACCTCCTTTTGTGTGTCGTGTCTTCATGTGATGTCCTTACTAACATAAATATAAGCCGTAGTTCATCCGTGCATGACGGGATGCTTGGTCAATCCACATCTTCGCCTGCCGGTTTCCCCTCTCCCTCCCTCTGCCTCAGCTAGCTAATAAGTAGATACCCGGTTCTCTCTAGTCACCAGGCTAGAGATCGAGCCCGTAGTTAATATTAGTTGACCAGTAGATAGGATGTGCCGTATCTCTGTCCGGGTCAATCCCGCAGAGATCCGACCATCATACCCTCCTCATACCCGACCAGTATCTAGGATGTGCCGTATCTCTGTCCGGGTCAATCCCGCAGAGATCCGACCATCATCCCCTCCTCATACCCTACCAGTATCTAGGATGTGCCGTATCTCTGTCCGGGTCAATCCCGCAGAGATCCGACCATCATCCCCTCCTCGTACCCGACCAGTATCTAGGATGTGCAGTATCTCTGTCCGGGTCAATCCCGCAGAGATCCGACCATCATACCCCTCTCAGACCCCGACCAGTATATTGGATGTGCCGTATCTCTGTCCGGGTCAATCCCGCAGAGGTCCGACCATCATACCCTCCTCATACTCGACCAGTATCTAGGGTGTGTTGTATCTCTGTCCGGGTCAATCCCGCAGAGATCCGCCATCATCACCCTCCTCAGACCTCAGATCCCCCCCCACTATCTCAGCTTAAAACTAATATATATGTATTGTATTGATGTCGTCCTGCATGTACCCTTTCTCTTTTTCCCAAGTGTAGTGGTCCGATCAGGAAATAAATACTCCTTAATCTCGAGTCTCGGCATTCTTACAAATATTTTTGTAAGGAGTCCCTGGGGAGACTGAGATATGTACCCCAGCTGAGAAAAACTTCCTTACAGCACTAAGCGATAATCGATATAGCGGCAATCGACAATCGCAGGCAGTGACTTCAAAAATTTCGTCGAAAATGAAACGTCGGAGATTTCCATGACACCAACGTTTCGTTATTGCGTTTTACATATCAAACGTCGCCAAAATCTCTAGAGTTTTCTGTGACACCCCTGTATATATATTTATGGTCTTCCATAGAGACTATATGTTATTTATTTATTTATTTATTTATTATTTAAAGTGTGATTGGGCAGTGAACTATATGTTTATTATGAACTTAATCCTAGGGATAATAACTTTAAACTTAATACTAATAAATACTAACAGCTAAAAATAAACAAAAGCAACGCTCTCCAATAAGTACTATCGTTATCGATAGTTTTGTATCGATACGTGAATTTGTGTATCGTCACAGTATTAAGTTCTTCATTATTATAAGCATTAAGTTTTCTATGGAAGAGTACATTCATATCTTAAGTTTAATCCTATATTGAATCTGACCTACCTGGATAGAACTAGTTCTCTTTTTCAGAGCGCCGCCTACACCATACAACACTATTCGCCGCCCAAACACCATTCGCTGCTTAAACACTATTCGCCGCTGCAACGGAATTCGCCCTACATTAGACCACACGCGCACTTTGGCGCCCTTCACCGGCCAAATCCAAAACGTTTATACGTATAACTCGGTAATTTCTATTCTGATTTGAATTTGACAGATGGTCATAGCATGCATTAGTGTGCCAAATTAAATACTGATACGATATATATTGCGGGTGAAAAGCGAACGTATTGAATTTGGGAGACATAAAGGGACGCGCCAAAAAGTTCAAATAAACTTGGTCTGCGTGCATACTGCACGCATCTACTGTCCAAATACGATAGCTCTAGCTTTTATGGTTGGCGAGATATAGGTGTTCAAAACATTGTTTTTCAAATGTCGTGGACATTTAAAATTTGGTAGCTCTAGTTTTTTAAGTTCCTTAGATCTCATTGGAGAGCGATGCCCATTCCCTTTGTTTACATTAGCATTAAGTTCTTCAGTTTAATCTTATATTGGCTCTGTCCGAGATAGATGAAACTAGTTGCCCTTTACAGAGCGCCGTCTATACCACCTAACACTATTCGCCGCCCAAACACCATTCGCTGCTTCAACACTATTCGCCGCTGCAACGGAATTCGCCCTACGCATTAGACCACACGCGCACTTTGGCGCCCTTCACCGGCCAAATCCGTCTTAAGGTCATTTGAGTACAAAACGTCTATACGTATAACTCGGTAATTTCTATTCTGATTTGAATTTGACAGATGGTCATAGCATGCATTAGTGTGCCAAATTAAATACTGATACGATATATATTGCGGGTGAAAAGCGAACGTATTGAATTTGGGAGACAGAAAGGGACGCGCCAAAAAGTTAAAATAAACTTGGTCTGCGTGCATACTGCACGCATCTACTGTCCAAATACGATAGCTCTAGCTTTTATGGTTGGCGAGATATAGGTGTTCAAAACATTGTTTTTCAAATGTCGTGGACATTTAAAATTTGGTAGCTCTAGTTTTTTAAGTTCCTTAGATCTCATTGGAGAGCGATGCCCATTCCTTTTGTTTACATTAGCATTAAGTTCTTCAGTTTAATCTTATATTGGCTCTGTCCGAGATAGATGAAACTAGTTGCCCTTTACAGAGCGCCGTCTATACCACCTAACACTGTTCGCCGCTCAAACGCCATTCGATGCTCAAACACTATTCGCCGCTGCAACGGAATTTGTTCCTCGGTGGAAACTATGCAATTGGGTTTAGAGCAGACAACCATTTAGACGTTTAAATTGACTGTACCATGCATCAAGTGTAAATTCATTTATTAAATTTATTTTGCCTGCCAACACATGCTTACTCGTAAGGTCCTCTTTGTATTCTGGAATAAAATGGACTCTTCCATTTCTTTCTTTTATAGTATTTTTGAATCGTTTTTTGATGTTTAGGAATTGTCTGATAAACCTCCTTTGTAATTTGAAGAACGCAAAATCGAAATATTATAAATAGTTTGAAAAATCGGGAAGAGAGAATTCCCTTTGTTAAGTTAATGCTATAATGCTATAAGGATTATCTTCAGAGTTGTAAACTTCGCTTTTCCAGAGATCCTAAGCCTATGTATAACTTTGTAAACTTGCTTGTATTGTAGCAAGTATATATATAAAAAAAAACATTTACACATTACATATTTCATGGGTATATACCAATCCTTTATGCTCAGTATGCTCAGTATCACCCAAGAACACGGAAATGGTAAAATACGATAAATAATCCGCGGGAATATTATATATTCGTCAATTGCCGAATTATGAGACACACGTGTTTGGGTCAATTTTTCGTTACGATGGGTTTTTAATCCACTCAAAAAAAAATTATATATATATATATATTTGAAAAATGTTTTCTTAAATCACGGGTCCCTGCTCGGGCGCCATCGGTAAGGAAGTTTTCCACCTGGGGTACATATCTCAGTCTCCCCAGCGTCTCCTTACAATTATATTTGTAAAGATGGCGAGATTCGAGTTCGCGATGTGGCGATGCTGTTAGATGGATGCAGAATGCCTTTATCATCAAGACCACAATACACTAGAAAAAGGGGTAGGGATACATAAAGGTGTCTGAGAGGAGGTTTGTGAGCAATGTCTCCTTGGAATTTACCCGTAGGGAGGCATGATCACAGTAGCTACTGGGCTTATGGCTAGGGGCTCAATCGTTAGCCGAGGATTGACCTGCCGACTAGCGAATCGGGGTATATTTCTACCATGCTAGACTGAGGCAAGGCACCAGTAACGCAGGAGTGGGATTGACCCGGACTCCGCGGGTCACACACACACACAAGAATCCATGCAAGCGTAGACGTTGGGTTCGGCAAACCGAACCGAGTATTGGCGAGATCTAGAATTCGAATATATACTTCCTCCCTACAAGAACCTTTGGCCTTTCTAACCGATCACCACTGATTATTCATACATGTTTCTTACTCTCAATCATTGAATTAGGGACTTTTTATTATATTCTTTTATTTTTCTTCTAAGCCACACACTAAACTGCCGAATGGCTAACTGCAGAGATGTACCCAAATAAAGGACGCTCTGTTGACTCACCCGCACCATCCAACACTACGCGCCTCGCTCTCTGTACTGGAGAGTCCTTGTTCACTGTGTCGCTGTAACCTTTGTCTTTTTTGTCCTTGGTAGCTGTCCGCGTCGTGGTACTTGCTTGTTGTCCTGTGGTATTGTTTTATTTTTACTTCACTTTTATTTTTCACTGGTCAAATACACTCGCTTGCGTGGTTTGTACTTAATGAATTTGCCAAATTTTTTGGGCTCTCGCCCTTGGCCTCTTTTTCGCCGCCGACCACCGGCGACGCTTGGCACGCGTCGGTGCCTGGTACAGATGCGTCGTTGCGGCATCCATTCTGGGCCAATGGCTGATGCGCTTAATCGTTGTTCTCTCTTCTTATTGATTTCCTATTGCCGTGCGTGTCTGACACACGGCTGCGATCGGTTGGTGGCCTACGTGACCGCTGGCATATAAGCATTTTCATGGGCAGTGCTTAAATGCACCGGCGCGTCGCGTCGTCCAGATCAACGGTACTTGGCCTTTTTAATGAGAGGCGGCAGCACAGACTCTCTTACATGCGTGAGCGGATATTAGTATGGGTGCGGCGAATTCTATTCCATCGGCGAATTGAGTTGAGTGGCGAAGCATTTGAGCGGAGAAGTGTTGAATGGGGTAGGTGGCGCTACAAAAAAAGGAAAAGAGAACTAGTTCTACCTATTTGGGTCAGAGTCGATTAAATTTAAGATATCAGAGGTATCACAGAAATCGTGTCACAGAAACTTCTTTTGACAGTTTTGAAAAGTTACGAGATTTTCTTTAACGTTTGGTTAATTCTGCGCTTGCAGCCACAAGTGTTAAGCCACAAAGTGTTAATTAAGTAAAGTAATCCCTAATTTACAAAAAATTTTAGAATTGTGTTTTACGGACAAATTTGACGAGAACATCGGAAAAATGCACCAATCTGGCATCTATGTTTTTATCTAGGCCAAGGCTGGGCACGTAGTGGCTCACTTATGAGTTTTATGAGGGGCAATAAAATCTTTTTAGGGTCAACACTTGACACCCAAGCACAAGCAATCCTCATTTCGCGACCCTAAAATGGTTTTATTACCTCTCATGAAACTCGAGCTCGGGCGTACAAGCTTGTCCCTTTCTTTTGTTTTTTTTCGAGTTTTGTAATTTTCCCGTGAGTTTCTTATATTTTTGGGTCAAGGATCGGTCGAGTCTCAATTTTTGACCCTAAAAAGGTTTTATTGCAAACCTTATTATTAAAACTCGAGCTCGGGCGCATTGAATGAAACACACGGTCTTATATTTTTGGGTCGAAGATCGGTCGACGATCGCTCGGGTGTCAATTGTTGACCCTAAAAAGGTTTTATTGTTCCTCATAAAACTCGAGCTTGTCCCTTTTCTCTGCCGAAAAATTGTTGTAATCGGTTTTTGTTGTTCTGGCTCACTTGTGACATTTTCGTGCCCAGCCTTGATCTATGCCATCCAAAAAAGAAGAAGAAATGTAAACAGCTGTAAAATATGCAATTGAAGTTGCCGCCTTTTTTAAAATGAATTGAAATTTTTTCGATTTGTGATGGATATGGTTTCTAATATGATCGAATAAAAAGAATTAAATTTGTATTTGAATATGTGCATCGAATTTTAATAAATTTCACTTGTAACTGAAGATTTGTAAAGAATGGAAAATGCTTGCCAAAAAGAATAATAGACTGAATAATATTCTAAATGATTTCGCTCACAGTTATTCTAAACATCTCCAGGTCTGTATCCAATGACCTGTTCAACCGATCTAATACCTAAAAATCTCATGGCCGAAATTTTATTCTTGGGTAAAACAGTTAAGATTGTTTCGAAAATCTAATTGTGTAGAAAAGAGAATGTAGGCTTACAAACGCAATAGTTAGTAGTAAGTCCCCTAGTCGATGCATTGTATGCTTCTTGTTGTATTTAATTCGTTCTTCTTGAATTTTTGGTTAATTTGCGTAAATTTGCTTACATTTGCTAAATTGAATCAAACGTATGCAATAGGGTTGTCAATATGCGCGATAATAATTTTAAATAAAGTAAGTACGTCGCTGGGCCGACTTGGATATACCATGCATCAAGGGATAAAAACTACATCGAGTTTATAAAACTAAATTCATATGTTAAATATTTTTCGTATACGCGATTTTTAACATATGCTATCTCGCTCACTCTTATGTGTGTGTACTTTAGCGCTCCACTGGCCAAATTCGCCCTTGCACTGCTTTGAGTGCAAAACATTTCAATGTATAACTCGGCCATTTTTATTCCAATTGTTATCAAATTTTGTGGAATGATAGATGTTCATAACATATATATATTAAATTACGATACGATAAATATTGCAGTAGAAAATCACTTTTTATGTAGTTGCTGAGATCTCTACACTCTTACGGACAGACAGACGGACATGGCTATATCAATTTCTCTTCTCGTGCTGATCAAGAATATATATACTTTATAGGGTCGGAAAAGCTTCCTTCTCCCTGTTACATACATTTTGGCGACTTTAATATACCATTTCAACCTATGGATGCATGGTATAAAAATTTGGTGTTGCAGCATGGTAACTGTTTCTTTAAGAAAGGAGTACATTTTTTCTTGTTGTTACAATAATTTTTCTTTTACGAAAAATGGAGAAAAATATTATCTCCAAACATTCGTAATTTTTTTTTTTTTTTGAATTGTACAATCGCAGGCAGTGACTTCAAAAATTTCGTCAAAAATGAAACGTCGGAGATATCCATGACACCAACGTTTCGTTATTGCGTTTTACATATCAAACGTCGCCAAAATCTCTAAAGTTTTCTGTGACACCCCTGTATATATATTTATGCTCTTCCATAGAGACTATATGTTATTTATTTATTATTTAAAGTGTGATTGGGCAGTGAACTATATGTTAATTATGAACTTAATACTAGGGATAATAACTTTAAACTTAATACTAATAAATACTAACAGCTAAAAATAAACAAAAGCAACGTTCTCCAATAAGTACTATCGTTATCGATAGTTTTGTGTCGATACGTGAATTAGTGTATCGTCACAGTATTAAGTTCTTCATTATTATAAGCATTAAGTTTTCTATGGAAGAGTACATTCATATCTTAAGTTTAATCCTATATTGAATCTGACCTATATGGATAGAACTAGTTCCCTTTTTCAGAGCGCCGCCTACACCATACAACACTATTCGCCGCCCAAACACCATTCGCTGCTTAAACACTATTCGCCGCTGCAACGGAATTCGCCCTACATTAGACCACACGCGCACTTTGGCGCCCTTCACCGGCCAAATCCAAAACGTTTATACGTATAACTCGGTAATTTCTATTCTGATTTGAATTTGACAGATGGTCATAGCATGCATTAGTGTGCCAAATTAAATACTGATACGATATATATTGCGGGTGAAAAGCGAACGTATTGAATTTGGGAGACAGAAAGGGACGCGCCAAAAAGTTAAAATAAACTTGGTCTGCGTGCATACTGCACGCATCTACTGTCCAAATACGATAGCTCTAGCTTTTATGGTTGGCGAGATATAGGTGTTCAAAACATTGTTTTTCAAATGTCGTGGACATTTAAAATTTGGTAGCTCTAGTTTTTTAAGTTCCTTAGATCTCATTGGAGAGCGATGCCCATTCCCTTTGTTTACATTAGCATTAAGTTCTTCAGTTTAATCTTATATTGGCTCTGTCCGAGATAGATGAAACTAGTTGCCCTTTACAGAGCGCCGTCTATACCACCTAACACTATTCGCCGCCCAAACACCATTCGCTGCTTCAACACTATTCGCCGCTGCAACGGAATTTGTTCCTCGGTGGAAACTATGCAATTGGGTTTAGAGCAGACAACCATTTAGACGTTTAAATTGACTGTACCATGCATCAAGTGTAAATTCATTTATTAAATTTATTTTGCCTGCCAACACATGCTTACTCATAAGGTCCTCTTTGTATTCTGGAATAAAATGGACTCTTCCATTTCTTTCTTTTATAGTATTTTTGAATCGTTTTTTGATGTTTAGGAATTGTCTGATAAACCTCAAAATCGAAATATTATAAATAGTTTGAAAAATCGGGAAGAGAGAATTCCATTTGTTAAGTTAATGCTATAATGCTATAAGGATTATCTTCAGAGTTGTAAACTTCGCTTTTCCAGAGATCCTAAGCCTATGTATAACTTTGTAAACTTGCTTGTATTGTAGCAAGTATATATATAAAAAAAACATTTACACATAATTACATATTTCATGGGTATATACCAATCCTTTATGCTCAGTATCACCCAAGAACACGGAAATGGTAAAATACGATAAATAATCCGCGGGAATATTATATATTCGTCAATTGCCGAATTATGAGACACACGTGTTTAGGTCAATTTTTCGATACGATGGGTTTTTAATCCACTCAAAAAAAAATATATATATATATATTTGAAAAATGTTTTCTTGAATCACTGCTCGGGCGCCATCTGTAAGGAAGTTTTCCACCTGGGGTACATATCTCAGTCTTCTCAGCGTCTCCTAACAATTATATTTGTAAAGATGGCGAGATTCGAGTTCGGGATGTGGCGATGCTGTTAGATGGATGCAGAATGCCTTTATCATCAAGACCACAATACACTAGAAAAAGGGGTAGGGATACATAAAAAGACAATAATACTAGACATAAACAGGACATACAATAAAGATCATGCACCGATTAGTACTTATATCTAACTAAGAATGGGATTCAAGGGCAACAGCCAAGGTATGCACCTAGCAGGTGTTGACGATGGGGGGGGAGAAGTGGGGTGTATGAGAGGAGGTTTGTGACCAATGTCTCCTTGGAATTTACCCGTAGGGAGGATTGACCTGCCGACTAGCGAATCGGGGTATATTTCTACCATGCTAGACTGAGGCAAGGCACCAGTAACGCAGGAGTGGGATTGACCCGGACTCCGCGGGTCACACACACACACAAGAATCCATGCAAGCGGAGACGTTGGGTTCGGCAAACCGAACCGAGTATTGGCGAGATCTAGAATTCGAATATATATTCCCTCCCTGTTGCTGCGTACGACCGGTCCGAACTTGACTGCTCGAAGGACATACAAGAACCTTTGGCCTTTCTAACCGATCACCACTGAATATTCATACATGTTTCTTACTCTCAATCATTGAATTAGGGACTTTTTATTATATTCTTTTATTTTTCTTCTAAGCCACACACTAAACTGCCGAATGGCTAACTGCAGAGATGTACCCAAATAAAGGACGCTCTGTTGACTCACCCGCACCATCCAACACTACGCGCCTCGCTCTCTGTACTGGAGAGTCCTTGTTCACTGTGTCGCTGTAACCTTTGTCTTTTTTGTCCTTGGTAGCTGTCCGCGTCGTGGTACTTGCTTGTTGTCCTGTGGTATTGTTTTATTTTTACTTCACTTTTATTTTTCACTGGTCAAATACACTCGCTTGCGTGGTTTGTACTTAATGAATTTGCCAAATTTTTGGGCTCTCGCCCTTGGCCTCTTTTTCGCCGCCGACCACCGGCGACGCTTGGCACGCGTCGGTGCCTGGTACAGATGCGTCGTTGCGGCATCCATTCTGGGCCAATGGCTGATGCGCTTAATCGTTGTTCTCTCTTCTTATTGATTTCCTATTGCCGTGCGTGTCTGACACACGGCTGCGATCGGCTGGTGGCCTACGTGACCGCTGGCATATAAGCATTTTCATGGGCAGTGCTTAAAAGCACCGGCGCGTCGCGTCGTCCAGATCAACGGTACTTGGCCTTTTTAATGAGAGGCGGCAGCACAGATGCGTGAGCGGATATTAGTATGGGTGCGGCGAATTCTATTCCATCGGCGAATTGAGTTGAGTGGCGAAGCATTTGAGCGGAGAAGTGTTGGATGGGGTAGGTGGCGCTACAAAAAAAGGAAAAGAGAACTAGTTCTACCTATTTGGGTCAGAGTCGATTAAATTTAAGATATCAGAGGTATCACAAAAATCGTGTCACAGAAACTTCTTTTGACAGTTTTGAAAAGTTACGAGATTTTCTTTAACGTTTGGTTAATTCTGCGCTTGCAGCCACAAGTGTTAAGCCACAAAGTGTTAATTAAGTAAAGTAATCCCTAATTTACAAAAAATTGTAGAATTGTGTTTTACGGACAAATTTGACGAAAACATCGGAAAAATGCACCAATCTGGCATCTATGTTTTTATCTAGACCAAGGCTGGGCACGTAGTGGCTCACTTATGAGTTTTATGAGGGGCAATAAAATCTTTTTAGGGTCAACACTTGACACCCAAGCACAAGCAATCCTCATTTCGCGACCCTAAAATGGTTTTATTACCTCTCATGAAACTCGAGCTCGGGCGTACAAGCTTGTCCCTTTTTTTTGTTTTTTTTCGAGTTGCCTGGGTGTTTTTGTAATTTTCCCGTGAGTTTCTTATATTTTTGGGTCAAGGATCGGTCGAGTCTCAATTTTTGCGCCTAAAAAGGTTTTATTGCAAACCTTATTATTAAAACTCGAGCTCGGGCGCATTGAATGAAACACACGGTCTTATATTTTTGGGTCGAAGATCGGTCGACGATCGCTCGGGTGTCAATTGTTGACCCTAAAAAGGTTTTATTGTTCCTCATAAAATTCGAGCTTGTCCCTTTTCTCTGCCGAAAAATTGTTGTAATCGGTTTTTGTTGTTCTGGCTCACTTGTGACATTTTCGTGCCCAGCCTTGATCTAGGCCATCCAAAAAAGAAGAAGAAATGTAAACAGCTGTAAAAAATGCAATTGAAGTTGGCGCCTTTTTTTAAAATGAATTGAAATTTTTTCGATTTGTGATGGATATGGTTTCTAATATGATCGAATAAAAAGAATTAAATTTGTATTTGAATATGTGCATCGAATTTTAATAAATTTCACTTGTAACTGAAGATTTGTAAAGAATGGAAAACACTTGCCAAAAAGAATAATAGATTGAATAATACTTATTCTAAATGATTTCGCTCACAGTTATTCTAAACATCTCCAGGTCTGTATCCAATGACCTGTTCAACCGATCTAATACCTAAAAATCTCATGGCCGAAATTTTATTCTGGGGTAAAACAGTTACGATTGTTTCGAAAACCTAATTGTGTAGAAAAGAGAATGTAGACTTACAAACGCAATAGTTAGTAGTAAGTCCCCTAGTCGATGCATTGTATGCTTCTTGTTGTATTTAATTCGTTCTTCTTGAATTTTTGGTTAATTTGCGTAAATTTGCTTACATTTGCCAAATTGAATCAAACGTATGCAATAGGGTTGTCAATACGCGCGATAATAATTTTAAATAAAGTAAGGACGTCGCCGGGCCGACTTGGATATACCATGCATCAAGGGATAAAAACTACATCGAGTTTATAAAACTAAATTCATATGTTAAATATTTTTCGTATACGCGATTTTTAACATATGCTATCTCGCTCACTCTTATGTGTGTGTACTTTAGCGCTCCACTGGCCAAATTCGCCCTTGCACTGCTTTGAGTGCAAAACATTTCAATGTATAACTCGGCCATTTTTATTTCGATTGTTATCAAATTTTGTGGAATGATAGATGTTCATAACATATATATATATTAAATTACGATACGATAAATATTGCAGTAGAAAATCACTTTTTATGTAGTTGCTGAGATCTCTACACTCTTACGGACAGACAGACGGACATGGCTATATCAATTTCTCTTCTCGTGCTGATCAAGAATATATATACTTTATAGGGTCGGAAAAGCTTCCTTCTCCCTGTTACATACATTTTGGCGACTTTAATATACCATTTCATCCTATGGATGCATGGTATAAAAATTTGGTGTTGCAGCATGGTAACTGTTTCTTTAAAAAAGAAGTACATTTTTTCTTGTTGTTACAATAATTTTTCTTTTACGAAAAATGGAGAAAAATATTAAATCCAAACATTCGTAATTTTTTTTTTTTGAATTGTACAATCGCAGGCAGTGACTTCAAAAATTTCGTCAAAAATGAAACGTCGAAGATTTCCATGACACCAACGTTTCGTTATTGCGTTTTACATATCAAACGTCGCCAAAATCTCTAGAGTTTTCTGTGACACCCCTGTATATATATTTATGCTCTTCCATAGAGACTATATGTTATTTATTTATTTATTTATTATTTATAGTGTGATTGGGCAGTGAACTATATGTTAATTATGAACTTAATACTAGGGATAATAACTTTAAACTTAATACTAATAAATACTAACAGCTAAAAATAAACAAAAGCAACGTTCTCCAATAAGTACTATCGTTATCGATAGTTTTGTGTCGATACGTGAATTAGTGTATCGTCACAGTATTAAGTTCTTCATTATTATAAGCATTAAGTTTTCTATGGAAGAGTACATTCATATCTTAAGTTTAATCCTATATTGAATCTGACCTATATGGATAGAACTAGTTCCCTTTTTCAGAGAGCCGCCTTCACCACACAACACTATTCGCCGCCCAAACACCGTTCGCTGCTTAAACACTATTCGCCGCTGCAACGGAATTCGCCCTACATTAGACCACACACGCACTTTGGCGCCCTTCACCGGCCAAATCCGTCTTGAGGTCATTTGAGTACAAAACGTTTATACGTATAACTCGGTAATTTTTATTCTGATTTGAATTTGACAGATGGTCATAGCATGCATTAGTGTGCCAAATTAAATACCGATACGATATATATTGCGGGTAAAAAGCGAACGTATTGAATTTGGGAGACAGAAAGGGACGCGCCAAAAAATTAAAATAAACTTGGTCTGCGTGCATACTGCACGCATCTACTGTCCAAATATGATAGCTCTAGCTTTTATAGTTGGCGAGATATAGGTGTTCAAAACATTGTTTTTCAAATGTCGTAGACATTTAAAATTTGGTAGCTCTAGTTTTATAGTTCCTGAGATCTCATTGGAGAGCGAAGCCCATTCCTTTTGTTTACATTAGCATTAAGTTCTTCAGTTTAATCTTATATTGGCTCTGTCCGAGATAGATGAAACTAGTTGCCCTTTACAGAGCGCCGTCTATACCACCTAACACTGTTCGCCGCTCAAACACCATTCGATGCTCAAACACTATTCGCCGCTGCAACGGAATTTGTTCCTCGGTGGAAACTATGCAATTGGGTTTAGAGCAGACAACCATTTAGACGTTTAAATTGACTGTACCATGCATCAAGTGTAAATTCATTTATTAAATTTATTTTGCCTGCCAACACATGCTTACTCGTAAGGTCCTCTTTGTATTCTGGAATAAAATGGACTCTTCCATTTCTTTCTTTTATAGTATTTTTGAATCGTTTTTTGATGTTTAGGAATTGTCTGATAAACCTCCTTTGTAATTTGAAGAACGCAAAATCGAAATATTATAAATAGTTTGAAAAATCGGGAAGAGAAAATTCCCTTTGTTAAGTTAATGCTATAATGCTATAAGGATTATCTTCAGAGTTGTAAACTTCGCTTTCCCAGAGATCCTAAGCCTATGTATAACTTTGTAAACTTGCTTGTATTGTAGCAAGTATATATATAAAATAAAGTAAGTAAGTCGCCGGGCCGACTTGGATATACCATGCATCAGGGGAAAACAAATTTCCTTGAGTTTATAAAACTTATTTCATATATTAAATTTCTTTCGTATGCGCGATTTCTAACATATGCTATCTCGCTCATTCTTATGTGTGTGCACTTTAGCGCCCCACCGGCCAAATTCGCCCTTTGAGTGCAAAACGTTTCAATGCATAACTCGGCCATTTTTATTCCGATTTTTATCAAATTTGGTGGAATGATAGATGTCCATAACATATATAAGTGTGCCGAATTAAATTCCGATACGATAAATATTGCGGGAGAAAATCACTTTTTATTAAATACCGGAGGCGGAAGGGGGCGTGGCAAAAAAAATTTGGTGGAATGATAGATGTTCAAAAGATCTATTAGTGTGCCAAATTAAATTACGATACGATAAATATTACGGGAGAAAATCACTTTTTATTAAATTCCGGAGGCGGACGTGGGCGTGGCAAAAAAAAAACATAAACTTGGTCTGCGCCAAGACTACACAAGTCTAAATTATAAATTTGGTAGCTGTATCATTTATAGTTGCTGAGATCTCTGCACTCTTACGGACGGACAGACGGACAGACGGACGGACGGACGGACGGACAGACGGACATGGCTCTATCAATTTCTTTTCTCATGCTGATCAAGAATATATATACTTTATAGGGTCGGAAAAGCTTCCTTCTCCCTGTTACATACATTTTGGCGACTTTAATATACCATTTCATCCTATGGATGCATGGTATAAAAAACATTTACACATAATTACATATTTCATGGGTATATACCAATCCTTTATGCTCAGTATGCTCAGTATCACCCAAGAACACGGAAATGGTAAAATACGATAAATAATCCGCGGGAATATTACATATTCAATTGCCGAATTATGAGACACACGTGTTTGGGTCAATTTTTCGTTACGATGGGTTTTTAATCCACTCAAAAAAAAAAAAAAATATATATATGTATATATATATATATATTTGAAAAATGTTTTCTTGAATCACGGGTCCCTGCTCGGGCGCCATCTGTAAGGAAGTTTTCCACCTGGGGTACATATCTCAGTCTCCCCAGCGTCTCCTTACAATTATATTTGTAAAGATGGCGAGATTCGAGTTCGCGATGTGGCGATGCTGTTAGATGGATGCAGAATGCCTTTATCATCAAGACCACAATACACTAGAAAAAGGGGCCCTACCCCTTAAAAAGACAAAAGACAAAAAGACATAAAAAGACAATAATACTAGACATAAACAGGACATACAATAAAGATCATGCACCGATTAGTACTTATATCTAACTAAGAATGGGATTCAAGGGCAACAGTCTGAGAGGAGGTTTGTGAGCAATGTCTCCTTGGAATTTACCCGTAGGGAGGCATGATCGCAGTAGCTACTGGGCTTATGGCTAGGGGCTCAATCGTTAGCCGAGGATTGATCTGCCGACTAGCGAATCGGGGTATATTTCTACCATGCTAGACTGAGGCAAGGCACCAGTAACGCAGGAGTGGGATTGACAAGGACTCCGCGGGTCAAACACACACACAAGAATCCATGCAAGCGGAGACGTTGGGTTCGGCAAGCCGAACCGAGTATTGGCGAGATCTAGAATTCGAATATATACTTCCTCCCTGTTGCTGCGTACGACCGGTCCGAACTTGACTGCTCGAAGGACATACAAGAACCTTTGGCCTTTCTAACCGATCACCACTGAATATTCATACATGTTTCTTACTCTCAATCATTGAATTAGGAACTTTTTATTATATTCTTTTATTTTTCTTCTAAGCCACACACTAAACTGCCGAATGGCTAACTGCAGAGATGTACCCAAATAAAGGACGCTCTGTTGACTCACCCGCACCATCCAACACTACGCGCCTCGCTCTCTGTACTGGAGAGTCCTTGTTCACTGTGTCGCTGTAACCTTTGTCTTTTTTGTCATTGGTAGCTGTCCGTGTCGTGGTACTTGCTTGTTGTCCTGTGGTATTGTTTTATTTTTACTTCACTTTTATTTTTCACTGGTCAAATACACTCGCTCGAGAGGCGGCAGCGCAGACTCTCTTACATGCGTGAGCGGATATTAGTATGGGTGCGGCGAATTCTATTCCATCGGCGAATTGAGTTGAGTAGCGAAGCATTTGAGCGGAGAAGTGTTGAATGGGGTAGGTGGCGCTACAAAAAAAGGAAAAGAGAACTAGTTCTACCTATTTGGGTCAGAGTCGATTAAATTTAAGATATCAGAGGTATCACAGAAATCGTGTCACAGAAACCTCTTTTGACAGTTTTGAAAAGTTGCGAGATTTTCTTTAACGTTTGGTTAATTCTGCGCTTGCTGCCACAACAAAGTGTTAATTAAGTAAAGTAAGCCCTAATTTACAAAAAATTGTAGAATTGTGTTTTACGGACAAATTTGACGAAAACATCGGAAAAATGCACCAATCTGGCATCTATGTTTTTATCTAGGCCAAGGCTGGGCACGTAGTGGCTCACTTATGAGTTTTATGAGGGGCCATAAAACCTTTTTAGGGTCAACACTTGACACCCAAGCACAAGCAATCCTCATTTCGCGACCCTAAAATGGTTTTATTACCTCTCATGAAACCTGAGCCCGGGCGTACAAGCTTGTCCCTTTTTTTTTTGTTTTTTTCGAGTTGTCTGGGTGTTTTTGTAATTTTCCCGTGAGTTTCTTATATTTTTGGGTCAAGGATCGGTCGAGTCTCAATTTTTGACCATAAAAAGGTTTTATTGCAAACCTTATTATTAATGAAACACACGGTCTTATATTTTTGGGTCGAAGATCGGTCGACGATCGCTCAGGTTTCAATTGTTGATCCTGAAAAGGTTTTATTGTTCCTCATAAAACTCGAGCTTGTCCCTTTTCTCTGCCGAAAAATTGTTGTAATCGGTTTTTGTTGTTCTGGCTCACTTGTGACATTTTCGTGCCCAGCCTTGATCTAGGCCATCCAAAAAAGAAGAAGAAATGTAAACAGCTGTAAAAAATGCAATTGAAGTTGCCGCCTTTTTTAAAATGAATTGAAATTTTTTCGATTTGTGATGGATATGGTTTCTAATATGATCGAATAAAAAGAATTAAATTTGCATTTGAATATGTGCATCGAATTTTAATAAAGATTTGTAAAGAATGGAAAATACTTGCCAAAAAGAATAATAGATTGAATAATACTTATTCTAAATGATTTCGCTCACAGTTATTCTAAACATCTCCAGGTCTGTATCCAATGACCTGTTCAACCGATCTAATACCTAAAAATCTCATGGCCGAAATTTTATTCTGGGGTAAAACAGTTACGATTGTTTCGAAAACCTAATTGTATAGAAAAGAGAATGTAGGCTTACAAACGCAATAGTTAGTAGTAAGTCCCCTAGTGGATGCATTGTATGCTTCTTGTTGTATTTAATTCGTTCTTCTTGAATTTTTTGGTTAATTTGCGTAAATTTGCTTACATTTGCCAAATTGAATCAAACGTATGCAATAGGGTTGTCAATACGCGCGATAATAATTTTAAATAAAGTAAGGACGTCGCCGGGCCGACTTGGATATACCATGCATCAAGGGATAAAAACTACATCGAGTTTATAAAACTAAATTCATATGTTAAATATTTTTCGTATACGCGATTTTTAACATATGCTATCTCGCTCACTCTTATGTGTGTGTACTTTAGCGCTTCACTGGCCAAATTCGCCCTTGCACTGCTTTGAGTGCAAAACATTTCAATGTATAACTCGGCCATTTTTATTCCGATTGTTATCAAATTTTGTGGAATGATAGATGTTCATAACATATATATAATAAATTACGATACGATAAATATTGCAGTAGAAAATCACTTTTTATGTAGTTGCTGAGATCTCTACACTCTTACGGACAGACAGACGGACATGGCTATATCAATTTCTCTTCTCGTGCTGATCAAGAATATATATACTTTATAGGGTCGGAAAAGCTTCCTTCTCCCTGTTACATACATTTTGGCGACTTTAATATACCATTTCATCCTATGGATGCATGGTATAAAAATTTGGTGTTGCAGCATGGTAACTGTTTCTTTAAAAAAGAAGTACATTTTTTCTTGTTGTTACAATAATTTTTCTTTTACGAAAAATGGAGAAAAATATTATCTCCAAACATTCGTAATTTTTTTTTTTTTTGAATTGTACAATCGCAGGCAGTGACTTCAAAAATTTCGTCAAAAATGAAACGTCGAAGATTTCCATGACACCAACGTTTCGTTATTGCGTTTTACATATCAAACGTCGCCAAAATCTCTAGAGTTTTCTGTGACACCCCTGTATATTTATGCTCTTCCATAGAGACTATATGTTATTTATTTATTTATTTATTATTTATAGTGTGATTGGGCAGTGAACTATATGTTAATTATGAACTTAATACTAGGGATAATAACTTTAAACTTAATACTAATAAATACTAACAGCTAAAAATAAACAAAAGCAACGTTCTCCAATAAGTACTATCGTTATCGATAGTTTTGTGTCGATACGTGAATTAGTGTATCGTCACAGTATTAAGTTCTTCATTATTATAAGCATTAAGTTTTCTATGGAAGAGTACATTCATATCTTAAGTTTAATCCTATATTGAATCTGACCTATATGGATAGAACTAGTTCCCTTTTTCAGAGCGCCGCCTACACCACACAACACTATTCGCCGCCCAAACACCATTCGCTGCTTAAACACTATTCGCCGCTGCAACGGAATTCGCCCTACATTAGACCACACACGCACTTTGGCGCCCTTCACCGGCCAAATCCGTCTTGAGGTCATTTGAGTACAAAACGTTTATACGTATAACTCGGTAATTTTTATTCTGATTTGAATTTGACAGATGGTCATAGCATGCATTAGTGTGCCAAATTAAATACCGATACGATATATATTGCGGGTGAAAAGCGAACGTATTGAATTTGGGAGACAGAAAGGGACGCGCCAAAAAATTAAAATAAACTTGGTCTGCGTGCATACTGCACGCATCTACTGTCCAAATATGATAGCTCTAGCTTTTATAGTTGGCGAGATATAGATGTTCAAAACATTGTTTTTCAAATGTCGTAGACATTTAAAATTTGGTAGCTCTAGTTTTATAGTTCCTGAGATCTCATTGGAGAGCGATGCCCATTCCTTTTGTTTACATTAGCATTAAGTTCTCTATGGAAGAGAACATACATATCTTCACTTTAATCTTATATTGGCTCTGTCCGAGATAGATGAAACTAGTTGCCCTTTACAGAGCGCCGTCTATACCACCTAACACTGTTCGCCGCTCAAACACCATTCGATGCTCAAACACTATTCGCCGCTGCAACGGAATTTGTTCCTCGGTGGAAACTATGCAATTGCGTTTAGAGCAGACAACCATTTAGACGTTTAAATTGACTGTACCATGCATCAAGTGTAAATTCATTTATTAAATTTATTTTGCCTGCCAACACATGCTTACTCGTAAGGTCATCTTTGTATTCTGGAATAAAATGGACTCTTCCATTTCTTTCTTTTATAGTATTTTTGAATCGTTTTTTGATGTTTAGGAATTGTCTAATAAACCTCTTTTGTAATTTGAAGAACGCAAAATCGAAATATTATAAATAGTTTGAAAAATCGGGAAGAGAGAATTCCCTTTGTTAAGTTAATGCTATAATGCTATAAGGATTATCTTCAGAGTTGTAAACTTCGCTTTCCCAGAGATCCTAAGCCTATGTATAACTTTGTAAACTTGCTTGTATTGTAGCAAGTATATATATAAAAAAAACATTTACACATAATTACATATTTCATGGGTATATACCAATCCTTTATGCTCAGTATGCTCAGTATCACCCAAGAACACGGAAATAGTAAAATACGATAAATAATCCGCGGGAATATTACATATTCAATTGCCGAATTATGAGACACACGTGTTTGGGTCAATTTTTCGTTACGATGGGTTTTTAATCCACTCAAAAAAAAAAAAAATATATATATGTATATATATATATATATTTGAAAAATGTTTTCTTGAATCACGGGTCCCTGCTCGGGCGCCATCTGTAAGGAAGTTTTCCACCTGGGGTACATATCTCAGTCTCCCCAGCGTCTCCTTACAATTATATTTGTAAAGATGGCGAGATTCGAGTTCGCGATGTGGCGATGCTGTTAGATGGATGCAGAATGCCTTTATCATCAAGACCACAATACACTAGAAAAAGGGGTAGGGATACATAAAAAGACAATAATACTAGACATAAACAGGACATACAATAAAGATCATGCACCGATTAGTACTTATATCTAACTAAGAATGGGATTCAAGGGCAACAGTCTGAGAGGAGGTTTCCTTCCTTGGAATTTACCCGTAGGGAGGCATGTTCGCAGTAGCTACTGGGCTTATGGCTAGGGGCTCAATCGTTAGCCGAGGATTGATCTGCCGACTAGCGAATCGGGGTATATTTCTACCATGCTAGACTGAGGCAAGGCACCAGTAACGCAGGAGTGGGATTGACAAGCACTCCGCGGGTCACACACACACACAAGAATCCATGCAAGCGGAGACGTTGGGTTCGGCAAGCCGAACCGAGTATTGGCGAGATCTAGAATTCGAATATATACTTCCTCCCTGTTGCTGCGTACGACCGGTCCGAACTTGACTGCTCGAAGGACATACAAGAACCTTTGGCCTTTCTAACCGATCACCACTGAATATTCATACATGTTTCTTACTCTCAATCATTGAATTAGGAACTTTTTATTATATTCTTTTATTTTTCTTCTAAGCCACACACTAAACTGCCGAATGGCTAACTGCAGAGATGTACCCAAATAAAGGACGCTCTGTTGACTCACCCGCACCATCCAACACTACGCGCCTCGCTCTCTGTACTGGAGAGTCCTTGTTCACTGTGTCGCTGTAACCTTTGTCTTTTTTGTCATTGGTAGCTGTCCGTGTCGTGGTACTTGCTTGTTGTCCTGTGGTATTGTTTTATTTTTACTTCACTTTTATTTTTCACTGGTCAAATACACTCGCTCGAGAGGCGGCAGCGCAGACTCTCTTACATGCGTGAGCGGATATTAGTATGGGTGCGGCGAATTCTATTCCATCGGCGAATTGAGTTGAGTAGCGAAGCATTTGAGCGGAGAAGTGTTGAATGGGGTAGGTGGCGCTACAAAAAAAGGAAAAGAGAACTAGTTCTACCTATTTGGGTCAGAGTAGATTAAATTTAAGATATCAGAGGTATCACAGAAATCGTGTCACAGAAACCTCTTTTGACAGTTTTGAAAAGTTGCGAGATTTTCTTTAACGTTTGGTTAATTCTGCGCTTGCTGCCACAACAAAGTGTTAATTAAGTAAAGTAAGCCCTAATTTACAAAAAATTGTAGAATTGTGTTTTACGGACAAATTTGACGAAAACATCGGAAAATGCACCAATCTGGCATCTATGTTTTTATCTAGGCCAAGGCTGGGCACGTAGTGGCTCACTTATGAGTTTTATGAGGGGCCATAAAACCTTTTTAGGGTCAACACTTGACACCCAAGCACAAGCAATCCTCATTTCGCGACCCTAAAATGGTTTTATTACCTCTCATGAAACCTGAGCCCGGGCGTACAAGCTTGTCCCTTTTTATTTTGTTTTTTTCGAGTTGTCTGGGTGTTTTTGTAATTTTCCCGTGAGTTTCTTATATTTTTGGGTCAAGGATCGGTCGAGTCTCAATTTTTGACCCTAAAAAGGTTTTATTGCAAACCTTATTATTAATGAAACACACGGTCTTATATTTTTGGGTCGAAGATCGGTCGACGATCGCTCAGGTTTCAATTGTTGATCCTAAAAAGGTTTTATTGTTCCTCATAAAACTCGAGCTTGTCCCTTTTCTCTGCCGAAAAATTGTTGTAATCGGTTTTTGTTGTTCTGGCTCACTTGTGACATTTTCGTGCCCAGCCTTGATCTAGGCCATCCAAAAAAGAAGAAGAAATGTAAACAGCTGTAAAATATGCAATTGAAGTTGCCGCCTTTTTTAAAATGAATTGAAATTTTTTCGATTTGTGATGGATATGGTTTCTAATATGATCGAATAAAAAGAATTAAATTTGCATTTGAATATGTGCATCGAATTTTAATAAATTTCACTTGTAACTGAAGATTTGTAAAGAATGGAAAATGCTTGCCAAAAAGAATAATAGATTGAATAATATTCTAAATGATTTCGCTCACAGTTATTCTAAACATCTCCAGCTCTATATCCAATGACCTGTTCAACCGATCTAATACCTAAAAATCTCCGCCGAAATTTTATTCTGGGGTAAAACAGTTAAGATTGTTTCGAAAACCTAATTGTGTAGAAAAGAGAATGTAGGCTTACAAACGCAATAGTTAGTAGTAAGTCCCCTAGTCGATGCATTGTATGCTTCTTGTTGTATTTAATTCGTTCTTCTTGAATTTTTGGTTAATTTGCGTAAATTTGCTTACATTTGCCAAATTGAATCAAACGTATGCAATAGGGTTGTCAATACGCGCGATAATAATTTTAAATAAAGTAAGGACGTCGCCGGGCCGACTTGGATATACCATGCATCAAGGGATAAAAACTACATCGAGTTTATAAAACTAAATTCATATGTTAAATATTTTTCGTATACGCGATTTTTAACATATGCTATCTCGCTCACTCTTATGTGTGTGTACTTTAGCGCTCCACTGGCCAAATTCGCCCTTGCACTGCTTTGAGTGCAAAACATTTTAATGTATAACTCGGCCATTTTTATTCCGATTTTTATCAAATTTTGTGGAATGATAGATGTTCATAACATATATATATTAAATTACGATACGATAAATATTGCAGTAGAAAATCACTTTTTATGTAGTTGCTGAGATCTCTACACTCTTACGGACAGACAGACGGACATGGCTATATCAATTTCTCTTCTCGTGCTGATCAAGAATATATATACTTTATAGGGTCGGAAAAGCTTCCTTCTCCCTGTTACATACATTTTGGCGACTTTAATATACCATTTCATCCTATGGATGCATGGTATAAAAATTTGGTGTTGCAGCATGGTAACTGTTTCTTTAAAAAAGAAGTACATTTTTTCTTGTTGTTACAATAATTTTTCTTTTACGAAAAATGGAGAAAAATATTATCTCCAAACATTCGTAATTTTTTTTTTTTTTTGAATTGTACAATCGCAGGCAGTGACTTCAAAAATTTCGTCAAAAATGAAACGTCGAAGATTTCCATGACACCAACGTTTCGTTATTGCGTTTTACATATCAAACGTCGCCAAAATCTCTAGAGTTTTCTGTGACACCCCTGTATATATATTTATGCTCTTCCATAGAGACTATATGTTATTTATTTATTTATTTATTATTTATAGTGTGATTGGGCAGTGAACTATATGTTAATTATGAACTTAATACTAGGGATAATAACTTTAAACTTAATACTAATAAATACTAACAGCTAAAAATAAACAAAAGCAACGTTCTCCAATAAGTACTATCGTTATCGATAGTTTTGTGTCGATACGTGAATTAGTGTATCGTCACAGTATTAAGTTCTTCATTATTATAAGCATTAAGTTTTCTATGGAAGAGTACATTCATATCTTAAGTTTAATCCTATATTGAATCTGACCTATATGGATAGAACTAGTTCCCTTTTTCAGAGCGCCGCCTACACCACACAACACTATTCGCCGCCCAAACACCATTCGCTGCTTAAACACTATTCGCCGCTGCAACGGAATTCGCCCTACACATTAGACCACACGCGCACTTTGGCGCTCTTCACCGGCCAAATCCGTCTTGAGGTCATTTGAGTACAAAACGTTTATACGTATAACTCGGTAATTTTTATTCTGATTTGAATTTGACAGATGGTCATAGCATGCATTAGTGTGCCAAATTATATACCGATACGATATATATTGCGGGTGAAAAGCGAACGTATTGAATTTGGGAGACAGAAAGGGACGCGCCAAAAAATTAAAATAAACTTGGTCTGCGTGCATACTGCACGCATCTACTGTCCAAATACGATAGCTCTAGCTTTTATAGTTGGCGAGATATAGGTGTTCAAAACATTGTTTTTCAAATGTCGTGGACATTTAAAATTTGGTAGCTCTAGTTTTATAGTTCCTGAGATCTCATTGGAGAGCGATGCCCATGCCTTTTGTTTACATTAGCATTAAGTTCTTCAGTTTAATCTTATATTGGCTCTGTCCGAGATAGATGAAACTAGTTGCCCTTTACAGAGCGCCGTCTATACCACCTAACACTGTTCGCCGCTCAAACACCATTCGATGCTCAAACACTATTCGCCGCTGCAACGGAATTTGTTCCTCGGTGGAAACTATGCAATTGGGTTTAGAGCAGACAACCATTTAGACGTTTAAATTGACTGTACCATGCATCAAGTGTAAATTCATTTATTAAATTTATTTTGCCTGCCAACACATGCTTACTCGTAAGGTCCTCTTTGTATTCTGGAATAAAATTGACTCTTCCATTTCTTTCTTTTATAGTATTTTTGAATCGTTTTTTGATGTTTAGGAATTGTCTGATAAACCTCCTTTGTAATTTGAAGAACGCAAAATCCAAATATTATAAATAGTTTGAAAAATCGGGAAGAGAGAATTCCCTTTGTTAAGTTAATGCTATAATGCTATAAGGATTATCTTCAGAGTTGTAAACTTCGCTTTTCCAGAGATCCTAAGCCTATGTATAACTTTGTAAACTTGCTTGTATTGTAGCAAGTATATATATAAAATAAAGTAAGTAAGTCGCCGGGCCGACTTGGATATACCATGCATTAGGTGAAGAGATATATATTAAATTTCTTTTAAATGCTATCTCGCTCACTTTTATGTGGAAACGAGCACTTTAGAGCCCCCCGACCAAATCGGTGATTTGCAGCATATGCTATCTCGCTCTTTTTCGCGTGCATCTGCCTTGCACCGCTATGAGTGAAAAACGTTTCTATGTATAACTCGGCCATTTTTATTCCGATTCTTGTGATATTTGGTGGGATTATAAATATACGTGACATGTATTAGTGTGCCAAATTAAATTACGATACGATAAATTCGGGTGAAAATCGAATATTTCGAATTTCGGGGGCGTGGCCAAAATTTAAAACAAACTTGGTCTGCGATCACACTGCACGCATCTAATGTCCAAATCCGAAAGCTCTATCTTTTATAGTTCCCGAGATATGGAGGCTCAAAATATTGTTTTTCAAATAGCGGGGGCGGAAGAGGGCGTGGCAAAAAAAAAAAATAAACTTGATCAGCGTACACACCAAACGAGTCTACATGCCAAATTTGGTAGCTCTAGCTTGTATAGTTGCTGAGATCTAGGCACTCTATCGGACGGACGGACGGACAGACAGACGGACATGTCTCAATCGACTCGACTATTGATACTGATCAAGAATATATATACTTTATAGGGTCGGAGAAGCTTCCTTCTCCCTGTAACATACATTTTGGCGACTTTAATATACCATTTCATTCTATGAATGCATGGTATAAAAAACATTTACACATAATTACATATTTCATGGGTATATACCAATCCTTTATGCTCAGTATGCTCAGTATCACCCAAGAACACGGAAATGGTAAAATACGATAAATAATCCGCGGGAATATTATATATTCGTCAATTGCCGAATTATGAGACACACGTGTTTGGGTCAATTTTTCGTTACGATGGGTTTTTAATCCACTCAAAAAAAAAAAAAAATATATATATATATATATATATATATATATATATTTGAAAAATGTTTTCTTGAATCACGGGTCCCTGCTCGGGCGCCATCTGTAAGGAAGTTTTCCACCTGGGGTACATATCTCAGTCTCCCCAGCGTCTCCTTACAATTATATTTGTAAAGATGGCGAGATTCGAGTTCGCGATGTGGCGATGCTGTTAGATGGAGGCAGAATGCCTTTATCATCAAGACCACAATACACTAGAAAAAGGGGTAGGGATACATAAAAAGACA
Source organism: Drosophila sp. 14030-0761.01 (assembly GCA_018150735.1). Lineage (NCBI taxonomy): Eukaryota > Metazoa > Arthropoda > Insecta > Diptera > Drosophilidae > Drosophila > Drosophila sp. 14030-0761.01. The sequence continues at coordinate 8,841,144 of JAECWO010000078.1, read as the reverse complement.
ATAATACTAGACATAAACAGGACATACAATAAAGATCACGCACCGATTAGTACTTATATCTAACTAAGAATGGGATTCAAGGGCAACAGCCAAGGTATGCACCTAGCATGTGTTGACGATGATTAACTATGGGGCCAAGGGGACAGCTCGATCCTAGTTAACCCGGGGATTTGCCTAGAACTTTTTGACGCTCTGCCATGACAAATGGTAACCTGAGAATTTACCGAGATGATGACTATGTATCATCTTGTGTCTTGTGTGAGGGGGGAAGTGGGGTGTCTGAGAGGTGGTTTGTGAGCAATGTCTCCTTGGAATTTACCCGTGAGGAGGCATGATCGCAGTAGCTACTGGGCTTATGGCTAGGGGCTCAATCGTTAGCCGAGGATTGATCTGCCGACTAGCGAATTGGGGTATATTTCTACCATGCTAGACTGAGGCAAGGCACCAGTAACGCAGGAGTGGGATTGACAAGGACTCCGCGGGTCACACACACACACAAGAATCCATGCAAGCGGAGACGTTGGGTTCGGCAAGCCGAACCGAGTATTGGCGAGATCTAGAATTCGAATATATACTTCCTCCCTGTTGCTGCGTACGACCGGTCCGAACTTGACTGCTCGAAGGACATACAAGAACCTTTGGCCTTTCTAACCTTTCTTTCTTACTCTCAATCATTGAATTAGGAACTTTTTATTATATTCTTTTATTTTTCTTCTAAGCCACACACTAAACTGCCGAATGGCTAACTGCAGAGATGTACCCAAATAAAGGACGCTCTGTTGACTCACCCGCACCATCCAACACTACGCGCCTCGCTCTCTGTACTGGAGAGTCCTTGTTCACTGTGTCGCTGTAACCTTTGTCTTTTTTGTCATTGGTAGCTGTCCGTGTCGTGGTACTTGCTTGTTGTCCTGTGGTATTGTTTTATTTTTACTTCACTTTTATTTTTCACTGGTCAAATACACTCGCTCGAGAGGCGGCAGCGCAGACTCTCTTACATGCGTGAGCGGATATTAGTATGGGTGCGGCGAATTCTATTCCATCGGCGAATTGAGTTGAGTAGCGAAGCATTTGAGCGGAGAAGTGTTGAATGGGGTAGGTGGCGCTACAAAAAAAGGAAAAGAGAACTAGTTCTACCTATTTGGGTCAGAGTCGATTAAATTTAAGATATCAGAGGTATCACAGAAATCGTGTCACAGAAACCTCTTTTGACAGTTTTGAAAAGTTGCGAGATTTTCATTAACGTTTGGTTAATTCTGCGCTTGCTGCCACAACAAAGTGTTAATTAAGTAAAGTAAGCCCTAATTTACAAAAAATTGTAGAATTGTGTTTTACGGACAAATTTGACGAAAACATCGGAAAATGCACCAATCTGGCATCTATGTTTTTATCTAGGCCAAGGCTGGGCACGTAGTGGCTCACTTATGAGTTTTATGAGGGGCCATAAAACCTTTTTAGGGTCAACACTTGACACCCAAGCACAAGCAATCCTCATTTCGCGACCCTAAAATGGTTTTATTACCTCTCATGAAACCTGAGCCCGGGCGTACAAGCTTGCCCCTTTTTTTTTTTTTTTTTTTTCGAGTTGTCTGGGTGTTTTTGTAATTTTCCCGTGAGTTTCTTATATTTTTGGGTCAAGGATCGGTCGAGTCTCAATTTTTGACCCTAAAAAGGTTTTATTGCAAACCTTATTATTAATGAAACACACGGTCTTATATTTTTGGGTCGAAGATCGGTCGACGATCGCTCAGGTTTCAATTGTTGATCCTAAAAAGGTTTTATTGTTCCTCATAAAACTCGAGCTTGTCCCTTTTCTCTGCCGAAAAATTGTTGTAATCGGTTTTTGTTGTTCTGGCTCACTTGTGACATTTTCGTGCCCAGCCTTGATCTAGGCCATCCAAAAAAGAAGAAGAAATGTAAACAGCTGTAAAATATGCAATTGAAGTTGCCGCCTTTTTTAAAATGAATTGAAATTTTTTCGATTTGTGATGGATATGGTTTCTAATATGATCGAATGAAAAGAATTAAATTTGCATTTGAATATGTGCATCGAATTTTAATAAATTTCACTTGTAACTGAAGATTTGTAAAGAATGGAAAATGCTTGCCAAAAAGAATAATAGATTGAATAATATTCTAAATGATTTCGCTCACAGTTATTCTAAACATCTCCAGCTCTATATCCAATGACCTGTTCAACCGATCTAATACCTAAAAATCTCCGCCGAAATTTTATTCTGGGGTAAAACAGTTAAGATTGTTTCGAAAACCTAATTGTGTAGAAAAGAGAATGTAGGCTTACAAACGCAATAGTTAGTAGTAAGTCCCCTAGTCGATGCATTGTATGCTTCTTGTTGTATTTAATTCGTTCTTCTTGAATTTTTGGTTAATTTGCGTAAATTTGCTTACATTTGCCAAATTGAATCAAACGTATGCAATAGGGTTGTCAATACGCGCGATAATAATTTTAAATAAAGTAAGGACGTCGCCGGGCCGACTTGGATATACCATGCATCAAGGGATAAAAACTACATCGAGTTTATAAAACTAAATTCATATGTTAAATATTTTTCGTATACGCGATTTTTAACATATGCTATCTCGCTCACTCTTATGTGTGTGTACTTTAGCGCTCCACTGGCCAAATTCGCCCTTGCACTGCTTTGAGTGCAAAACATTTTAATGTATAACTCGGCCATTTTTATTCCGATTTTTATCAAATTTTGTGGAATGATAGATGTTCATAACATATATATATTAAATTACGATACGATAAATATTGCAGTAGAAAATCACTTTTTATGTAGTTGCTGAGATCTCTACACTCTTACGGACAGACAGACGGACATGGCTATATCAATTTCTCTTCTCGTGCTGATCAAGAATATATATACTTTATAGGGTCGGAAAAGCTTCCTTCTCCCTGTTACATACATTTTGGCGACTTTAATATACAATTTCATCCTATGGATGCATGGTATAAAAATTTGGTGTTGCAGCATGGTAACTGTTTCTTTAAAAAAGAAGTACATTTTTTCTTGTTGTGTTACATTAGCAATAATTTTTCTTTTACGAAAAATGGAGAAAAATATTAAATCCAAACATTCGTAATTTTTTTTTTTTTTGAATTGTACAATCGCAGGCAGTGACTTCAAAAATTTCGTCAAAAATGAAACGTCGGAGATATCCATGACACCAACGTTTCGTTATTGCGTTTTACATATCAAACGTCGCCAAAATCTCTAGAGTTTTCTGTGACACCCCTGTATATATATTTATGCTCTTCCATAGAGACTATATGTTATTTATTTATTTATTTATTATTTATAGTGTGATTGGGCAGTGAACTATATGTTAATTATGAACTTAATACTAGGGATAATAACTTTAAACTTAATACTAATAAATACTAACAGCTAAAAATAAACAAAAGCAACGTTCTCCAATAAGTACTATCGTTATCGATAGTTTTGTGTCGATACGTGAATTAGTGTATCGTCACAGTATTAAGTTCTTCATTATTATAAGCATTAAGTTTTCTATGGAAGAGTACATTCATATCTTAAGTTTAATCCTATATTGAATCTGACCTATATGGATAGAACTAGTTCCCTTTTTCAGAGCGCCGCCTACACCACACAACACTATTCGCCGCCCAAACACCATTCGCTGCTTAAACACTATTCGCCGCTGCAACGGAATTCGCCCTACACATTAGACCACACGCGCACTTTGGCGCTCTTCACCGGCCAAATCCGTCTTGAGGTCATTTGAGTACAAAACGTTTATACGTATAACTCGGTAATTTTTATTCTGATTTGAATTTGACAGATGGTCATAGCATGCATTAGTGTGCCAAATTATATACCGATACGATATATATTGCGGGTGAACAGCGAACGTATTGAATTTGGGAGACAGAAAGGGACGCGCCAAAAAATTAAAATAAACTTGGTCTGCGTGCATACTGCACGCATCTACTGTCCAAATACGATAGCTCTAGCTTTTATAGTTGGCGAGATATAGGTGTTCAAAACATTGTTTTTCAAATGTCGTGGACATTTAAAATTTGGTAGCTCTAGTTTTATAGTTCCTGAGATCTCATTGGAGAGCGATGCCCATGCCTTTTGTTTACATTAGCATTAAGTTCTTCAGTTTAATCTTATATTGGCTCTGTCCGAGATAGATGAAACTAGTTGCCCTTTACAGAGCGCCGTCTATACCACCTAACACTGTTCGCCGCTCAAACACCATTCGATGCTCAAACACTATTCGCCGCTGCAACGGAATTTGTTCCTCGGTGGAAACTATGCAATTGGGTTTAGAGCAGACAACCATTTAGACGTTTAAATTGACTGTACCATGCATCAAGTGTAAATTCATTTATTAAATTTATTTTGCCTGCCAACACATGCTTACTCGTAAGGTCCTCTTTGTATTCTGGAATAAAATTGACTCTTCCATTTCTTTCTTTTATAGTATTTTTGAATCGTTTTTTGATGTTTAGGAATTGTCTGATAAACCTCCTTTGTAATTTGAAGAACGCAAAATCCAAATATTATAAATAGTTTGAAAAATCGGGAAGAGAGAATTCCCTTTGTTAAGTTAATGCTATAATGCTATAAGGATTATCTTCAGAGTTGTAAACTTCGCTTTTCCAGAGATCCTAAGCCTATGTATAACTTTGTAAACTTGCTTGTATTGTAGCAAGTATATATGTAAAATAAAGTAAGTAAGTCGCCGGGCCGACTTGGATATACCATGCATTAGGTGAAGAGATATATATTAAATTTCTTTTAAATGCTATCTCGCTCACTTTTATGTGGAAACGAGCACTTTAGAGCCCCCCGACCAAATCGGTGATTTGCAGCATATGCTATCTCGCTCTTTTTCGCGTGCATCTGCCTTGCACCGCTATGAGTGAAAAACGTTTCTATGTATAACTCGGCCATTTTTATTCCGATTCTTGTGATATTTGGTGGGATTATAAATATACGTGACATGTATTAGTGTGCCAAATTAAATTACGATACGATAAATATTTCGGGTGAAAATCGAATATTTCGAATTTCGGGGGCGTGGCCAAAATTTAAAACAAACTTGGTCTGCGATCACACTGCACGCATCTAATGTCCAAATCCGAAAGCTCTATCTTTTATAGTTCCCGAGATATGGAGGCTCAAAATATTGTTTTTCAAATAGCGGGGGCGGAAGAGGGCGTGGCAAAAAAAAAAAAAAACTTGATCAGCGTACACACCAAACGAGTCTACATGCCAAATTTGGTAGCTCTAGCTTGTATAGTTGCTGAGATCTAGGCACTCTATCGGACGGACGGACGGACAGACAGACGGACAGACAGACGGACATGTCTCAATCGACTCGACTATTGATACTGATCAAGAATATATATACTTTATAGGGTCGGAGAAGCTTCCTTCTCCCTGTAACATACATTTTGGCGACTTTAATATACCATTTCATTCTATGAATGCATGGTATAAAAAACATTTACACATAATTACATATTTCATGGGTATATACCAATCCTTTATGCTCAGTATGCTCAGTATCACCCAAGAACACGGAAATGGTAAAATACGATTAATAATCCGCGGGAATATTATATATTCGTCAATTGCCGAATTATGAGACACACGTGTTTGGGTCAATTTTTCGTTACGATGGGTTTTTAATCCACTCAAAAAAAAAAAAAAATATATATATATATATATATATATATATATATATTTGAAAAATGTTTTCTTGAATCACGGGTCCCTGCTCGGGCGCCATCTGTAAGGAAGTTTTCCACCTGGGGTACATATCTCAGTCTCCCCAGCGTCTCCTTACAATTATATTTGTAAAGATGGCGAGATTCGAGTTCGCGATGTGGCGATGCTGTTAGATGGAGGCAGAATGCCTTTATCATCAAGACCACAATACACTAGAAAAAGGGGTAGGGATACATAAAAAGACAATAATACTAGACATAAACAGGACATACAATAAAGATCACGCACCGATTAGTACTTATATCTAACTAAGAATGGGATTCAAGGGCAACAGCCAAGGTATGCACCTAGCATGTGTTGACGATGATTAACTATGGGGCCAAGGGGACAGCTCGATCCTAGTTAACCCGGGGATTTGCCTAGAACTTTTTGACGCTCTGCCATGACAAATGGTAACCTGAGAATTTACCGAGATGATGACTATGTATCATCTTGTGTCTTGTGTGAGGGGGGAAGTGGGGTGTCTGAGAGGTGGTTTGTGAGCAATGTCTCCTTGGAATTTACCCGTAGGGAGGCATGATCGCAGTAGCTACTGGGCTTATGGCTAGGGGCTCAATCGTTAGCCGAGGATTGACCTGCCGACTAGCGAATCGGGGTATATTTCTACCATGCTAGACTGAGGCAAGGCACCAGTAACGCAGGAGTGGGATTGACCCGGACTCCGCGGGTCACACACACACACACAAGAATCCATGCAAGCGGAGACGTTGGGTTCGGCAAACCGAACCGAGTATTGGCGAGATCTAGAATTCGAATATATACTTCCTCCCTGTTGCTGCGTACGACCGGTCCGAACTTGACTGCTCGAAGGACATACAAGAACCTTTGGCCCTTCTAACCAATCACCACTGAATATTCATACATGTTTCTTACTCTCAATCATTGAATTAGGAACTTTTTATTATATTCTTTTATTTTTCTTCTAAGCCACACACTAAACTGCCGAATGGCTAACTGCAGAGATGTACCCAAATAAAGGACGCTCTGTTGACTCACCCGCACCATCCAACACTACGCGCCTCGCTCTCTGTACTGGAGAGTCCTTGTTCACTGTGTCGCTGTAACCTTTGTCTTTTTTGTCCTTGGTAGCTGTCCGCGTCGTGGTACTTGCTTGTTGTCCTGTGGTATTGTTTTATTTTTACTTCACTTTTATTTTTCACTGGTCAAATACACTCGCTTGCGTGGTTTGTACTTAATGAATTTGCCAAATTTTTGGGCTCTCGCCCTTGGCCTCTTTTTCGCCGCCGACCACCGGCGACGCTTGGCACACGTCGGTGCCTGGTACAGATGCGTCGTTGCGGCATCCATTCTGGGCCAATGGCTGATGCGCTTAATCGTTGTTCTCCTTCTTATGGATTTCCTATTGCCGTGCGTGTCTTACGCACGGCTGCGATCGGCTGGTGGCCTACGTGACCGCTGGCATATAAGCATTTTCATGGGCAGTGCTTAAATGCACCGGCGCGTCGCGTCGTCCAGATCAACGGTACTTGGGCTTTTTAATGAGAGGCGGCAGCGCAGACTCTCTTACATGCGTGAGCGGATATTAGTATGGGTGCGGCGAATTCTATTCCATCGGCGAATTGAGTTGAGTGGCGAAGCATTTGAGCGGAGAAGTGTTGAATGGGGTAGGTGGCGCTACAAAAAAAGGAAAAGAGAATTAGTTCTTAGTTCTAGAAAAAGGGGTAGGGATACATAAAAAGACAATAATACTAGACATAAACAGGACATACAATAAAGATCACGCACCGATTAGTACTTATATCTAACTAAGAATGGGATTCAAGGGCAACAGCCAAGGTATGCACCTAGCATGTGTTGACGATGATTAACTATGGGGCCAAGGGGACAGCTCGATCCTAGTTAACCCGGGGATTTGCCTAGAACTTTTTGACGCTCTGCCATGACAAATGGTAACCTGAGAATTTACCGAGATGATGACTATGTATCATCTTGTGTCTTGTGTGAGGGGGGGGAAGTGGGGTGTCTGAGAGGTGGTTTGTGAGCAATGTCTCCTTGGAATTTACCCGTAGGGAGGCATGATCGCAGTAGCTACTGGGCTTATGGCTAGGGGCTCAATCGTTAGCCGAGGATTGACCTGCCGACTAGCGAATCGGGGTATATTTCTACCATGCTAGACTGAGGCAAGGCACCAGTAACGCAGGAGTGGGATTGACCCGGACTCCGCGGGTCACACACACACACACAAGAATCCATGCAAGCGGAGACGTTGGGTTCGGCAAACCGAACCGAGTATTGGCGAGATCTAGAATTCGAATATATACTTCCTCCCTGTTGCTGCGTACGACCGGTCCGAACTTGACTGCTCGAAGGACATACAAGAACCTTTGGCCCTTCTAACCAATCACCACTGAATATTCATACATGTTTCTTACTCTCAATCATTGAATTAGGAACTTTTTATTATATTCTTTTATTTTTCTTCTAAGCCACACACTAAACTGCCGAATGGCTAACTGCAGAGATGTACCCAAATAAAGGACGCTCTGTTGACTCACCCGCACCATCCAACACTACGCGCCTCGCTCTCTGTACTGGAGAGTCCTTGTTCACTGTGTCGCTGTAACCTTTGTCTTTTTTGTCCTTGGTAGCTGTCCGCGTCGTGGTACTTGCTTGTTGTCCTGTGGTATTGTTTTATTTTTACTTCACTTTTATTTTTCACTGGTCAAATACACTCGCTTGCGTGGTTTGTACTTAATGAATTTGCCAAATTTTTGGGCTCTCGCCCTTGGCCTCTTTTTCGCCGCCGACCACCGGCGACGCTTGGCACACGTCGGTGCCTGGTACAGATGCGTCGTTGCGGCATCCATTCTGGGCCAATGGCTGATGCGCTTAATCGTTGTTCTCCCTTCTTATGGATTTCCTATTGCCGTGCGTGTCTTACGCACGGCTGCGATCGGCTGGTGGCCTACGTGACCGCTGGCATATAAGCATTTTCATGGGCAGTGCTTAAATGCACCGGCGCGTCGCGTCGTCCAGATCAACGGTACTTGGGCTTTTTAATGAGAGGCGGCAGCGCAGACTCTCTTACATGCGTGAGCGGATATTAGTATGGGTGCGGCGAATTCTATTCCATCGGCGAATTGAGTTGAGTGGCGAAGCATTTGAGCGGAGAAGTGTTGAATGGGGTAGGTGGCGCTACAAAAAAAGGAAAAGAGAATTAGTTCTACCTATTGTTAATTGTTGACCCTGAAAAGGTTTTATTGTTCCTCATAAAACTCGAGCTTGTCCCTTTTCTCTGCCGAAAAATTGTTGTAATCGGTTTTTGTTGTTCTGGCTCACTTGTGACATTTTCGTGCCCAGCCTTGATCTAGGCCATCCAAAAAAGAAGAAGAAATGTAAACAGCTGTAAAAAATGCAATTGAAGTTGCCGCCTTTTTTAAAATGAATTGAAATTTTTTCGATTTGTGATGAATATGGTTTCTAACATGATCGAATAAAAAGAATTAAATTTGCATTTGAATATGTGCATCGAATTTTAATAAATTTCACTTGTAACTGAAGATTTGTAAAGAATGGAAAATACTTGCCAAAAAGAATAATAGATTGAATAATACTTATTCTAAATGATTTCGCTCACAGTTATTCTAAACATCTCCAGGTCTGTATCCAATGACCTGTTCAACCGATCTAATACCTAAAAATCTCATGGCCGAAATTTTATTCTGGGGTAAAACAGTTACGATTGTTTCGAAAACCTAATTGTGTAGAAAAGAGAATGTAGGCTTACAAACGCAATAGTTAGTAGTAAGTCCCCTAGTCGATGCATTGTATGCTTCTTGTTGTATTTAATTCGTTCTTCTTGAATTTTTGGTTAATTTGCGTAAATTTGCTTACATTTGCCAAATTGAATCAAACGTATGCAATAGGGTTGTCAATACGCGCGATAATAATTTTAAATAAAGTAAGGACGTCGCCGGGCCGACTTGGATATACCATGCATCAAGGGATAAAAACTACATCGAGTTTATAAAACTAAATTCATATGTTAAATATTTTTCGTATACGCGATTTTTAACATATGCTATCTCGCTCACTCTTATGTGTGTGTACTTTAGCGCTTCACTGGCCAAATTCGCCCTTGCACTGCTTTGAGTGCAAAACATTTCAATGTATAACTCGGCCATTTTTATTCCGATTGTTATCAAATTTTGTGGAATGATAGATGTTCATAACATATATATAATAAATTACGATACGATAAATATTGCAGTAGAAAATCACTTTTTATGTAGTTGCTGAGATCTCTACACTCTTACGGACAGACAGACGGACATGGCTATATCAATTTCTCTTCTCGTGCTGATCAAGAATATATATACTTTATAGGGTCGGAAAAGCTTCCTTCTCCCTGTTACATACATTTTGGCGACTTTAATATACAATTTCATCCTATGGATGCATGGTATAAAAATTTGGTGTTGCAGCATGGTAACTGTTTCTTTAAAAAAGAAGTACATTTTTTCTTGTTGTTACAATAATTTTTCTTTTACGAAAAATGGAGAAAAATATTAAATCCAAACATTCGTAATTTTTTTTTTTTTGAATTGTACAATCGCAGGCAGTGACTTCAAAAATTTCGTCAAAAATGAAACGTCGGAGATATCCATGACACCAACGTTTCGTTATTGCGTTTTACATATCAAACGTCGCCAAAATCTCTAAAGTTTTCTGTGACACCCCTGTATATATATTTATGCTCTTCCATAGAGACTATATGTTATTTATTTATTTATTTATTTATTTATTTATTTATTTATTTATTTATTTATTATTTAAAGTGTGATTGGGCAGTGAACTATATGTTAATTATGAACTTAATACTAGGGATAATAACTTTAAACTTAATACTAATAAATACTAACAGCTAAAAATAAACAAAAGCAACGTTCTCCAATAAGTACTATCGTTATCGATAGTTTTGTGTCGATACGTGTATTAGTGTATCGTCACAGTATTAAGTTCTTCATTATTATAAGCATTAAGTTTTCTATGGAGGAGTACATTCATATCTTAAGTTTAATCCTATATTGAATCTGACCTATATGGATAGAACTAGTTCCCTTTTTCAGAGCGCCGCCTACACCACACAACACTATTCGCCGCCCAAACACCATTCGCTGCTTAAACACTATTCGCCGCTGCAACGGAATTCGCCCTACATTAGACCACACGCGCACTTTGGCGCCCTTCACCGGCCAAATCCGTCTTGAGGTCATTTGAGTACAAAACGTTTATACGTATAACTCGGTAATTTTTATTCTGATTTGAATTTGACAGATGGTCATAGCATGCATTAGTGTGTCAAATTATATACCGATACGATACATATTGCGGGTAAAAAGCGAACGTATTGAATTTGGGAGACAGAAAGGGACGCGCCAAAAAATTAAAATAAACTTGGTCTGCGTGCATACTGCACGCATCTACTGTCCAAATACGATAGCTCTAGCTTTTATAGTTGGCGAGATATAGGTGTTCAAAACATTGTTTTTCAAATGTCGTGGACATTTAAAATTTGGTAGCTCTAGTTTTATAGTTCCTGAGATCTCATTGGAGAGGGATGCCCATTCCTTTTGTTTACATTAGCATTAAGTTCTCTATGGAAGAGAACATACATATCTTCAGTTCAATCTTATATTGGCTCTGTCCGAGATAGATGAAACTAGTTGCCCTTTACAGAGCGCCGTCTATACCACCTAACACTGTTCTCCGCTCAAACACCATTCGATGCTCAAACACTTTTCGCCGCTGCAACGGAATTTGTTCCTCGGTGGAAACTATGCCATTGGGTTCAGAGCAGACAACCATTTAGACGTTTAAATTGACGGTACCATGCGCCAAGTGTAAATTCATTTATTAAATTTATTTTGTCCGCCAACACATGCTTACTCGTAAGGTCCTCTTTGTATTCTGGAATAAAATTGACTCTTCCATTTCTTTCTTTTATAGTATTTTTGAATCGTTTTTTGATGTTTAGGAATTGTCTGATAAACCTCCTTTGTAATTTGAAGAACGCAAAATCGAAATATTATAAATAGTTTGAAAAATCGGGAAGAGAGAATTCCCTTTGTTAAGTTAATGCTATAATGCTATAAGGATTGTCTTCAGAGTTGTAAACTTCGCTTTTCCAGAGATCCTAAGCCTATGTATAACTTTGTAAACTTGCTTGTATTTTAAACAAATGGTGACACTTGGTAAAAAAAATACCCATTCCACAACCATGATTGAGCTAACGTTTCGTTTCTGCGCTAAAACCGTCATATTGCATCTCTAATTTTTTAATCGACGAAAGTTCGCTTCTCAGCGTGCTTAGTTCAGTTAAACCAGTGAAAGCACCATGTTTCGACGGAATACTCAGGTTTTGCGCAACAGTACTATGTAAGCCAATACTTAGGTTATTCCTATTATCTGTTAAATCGTCTTCTTTTCCATCTATTTCAAAGGAATCTTACATTATCCCTTTTCATAAAAGACTACAATTATAGGGGTGTTTCTAAATTATCCGGTTTTCCGAAAGTTTTTGAAAAAAATCACAACGTCTCAATTGCAACATTTTTGTAATACTATCATTTCTTCACCCCTACAAGGGCTTATGAAACGTAGATCTACTGCCACTCACCTATTATAATTTACTTCTTTGTCGATCAAAGGATTGAAGAATACCTTGGAAATTGATGTCATTTATACTGACTTCAGAAGGGCTTTGTTAATCACATACTGCTTCTATATAAGTAGTGTAAGGAAGTTTTCCCAGCTGGTGTACATATCTCAGTCCCCCTAGGGTCTTCTTACAAAAGATATGCATAAAAATGCCGAGACTCAAGAATTGAGGGAGGTGGCAAAGTTACTAGTTGAATACAGACTGCTTAAATTGTCTAGATTCGGACTACAAGAGACACAAAGAGAGGAGTTGAATATATATACAGACGTAGAACTACACACTGTTGGGCTAAGTAGGACGAGAATTTGAGCAGGACGAACTCTGATACGGGACAAAGGCCATTCAAAGAGTTGTAATTAAAGTTAACAGTGAAGGGGTTCAAAAAAATCGACGAGGTATTTTACCTAGCAATCGATTACAATGATTACACGGAAGATAACGATGAACCATGTCACGGCCTTATGGCATGGATGTCTAAGAAAAGGCTACGATCAATGTCACCTAGGTATTTACCCAGAGGACGACAAGATCGCACTTACTACTGGTCTCTTTTTTTTAAAATCAGACTGTTACATGGATTTCACTCTCCTCGTTTTCGCGCTCTGCCCTTGGCCTCAACTTTCTTCGGCACGCTACGGTGTTTTTTACCCACGCGACGTTGTTGCAGCAGCGAATATTGTTTGAGCAGCGAATGGTGTTTGGGCGGCGAATAGTGTTTCGTGCTCTGAAAAGGGGAACTAGTTCTATATATTTCGGTCAGAGCCAATATAGGATTCAACTTAAGATATGAATGTTCTCTTCCATAGAGAACTTAATGCTAATGTAAACGAAAGGAATGGGCATCGCTCTCCAATAAGATCTCAGGAACTACAACACTGGAGATACCAAATTTGAAATGTCCACGACATTTGAAGAACAATGTTTTGAACACCTATATCTCGGGAACTATAAAGAAGATGCGTGCCATGTGCAGACCAAGTTTATTTTAATTGTTTGGCGCGTCCCTTTCCGGCTTTAAAATTCTATAAGTTCGATTTTCACCAGCAATATATATCGTATTGTAATTTAATTTGGCACACTAATGCGTGCTATGACCATCTGTCAAATTCAAATCAGAATAAAAATGACCGAGTTATAAACGGGTTATAAACGTTGTGAGGAGCATAAAGATCAGACCATTATGCACCCCACAACATGCTGCATACATCAGCCAGGTCGCCAGCAAGTACAGCAACAAACGGTGCTAGCAACACATACAGCTAGCAACATATGCAGCGAGAAACATGTATACACACCGCCGGCCGTTTGCCGTCGGCAGAACAACAGCAAAAAAAAATATAACAAACAACAACAACAAATATACACAGCTAGCTATATGTATACAACGCCAAGGGCTGGTTTGCCGTCGGCAAAACAGCGGCAACACAAGAGGAAATAACAACAACAACAAATATATGAAAGTATTATATATCAGCATATATAAAATATATAATAGCAAATACATGAAATGCAACAGAATAACACAACAACAACGAACACAGTAAATTATTACGCATGATCATATATAAAATATATAATAACAAACACATTAAATACCATCGCAACAACAAATACATTAAACGAAACACAAAATAAAGTAAGTAAGTCGCCGGGCCGACTTGGATATACCATGCATTAGGTGAAGAGATATATATTAAATTTCTTTCAAATGCTATATCGCTCACTCTAATGTGGAAACGAGTACTTTAGCGCCCCCCGACCAAATCGGTGATTTCCAGCATATGCTATCTCGCTCTTTTTCGCGTGCATCTGCATCTGCCTTGCACCGCTATGAGTGAAAAACGTTTCTATGTATAACTCGGCCATTTTTATTCCGATTCTTGTGATATTTGGTGGAATGATAGATATACGTGACATGTATTAGTGTGCCAAATTAAATTACGGGGTTCAAAAAAATCGACGAGGTATTTTACCTAGCAATCGATTACAATGATTACACGGAAGATAACGATGAACCATGTCACGGCCTTATGGCATGGATGTCTAAGAAAAGGCTACGATCAATGTCACCTAGGTATTTACCCAGAGGACGACAAGATCGCACTTACTACTGGTCTCTTTTTTTTAAAATCAGACTGTTACATGGATTTCACTCTCCTCGTTTTCGCGCTCTGCCCTTGGCCTCAACTTTCTTCGGCACGCTACGGTGTTTTTTACCCACGCGACGTTGTTGCAGCAGCGAATATTGTTTGAGCAGCGAATGGTGTTTGGGCGGCGAATAGTGTTTCGTGCTCTGAAAAGGGGAACTAGTTCTATATATTTCGGTCAGAGCCAATATAGGATTCAACTTAAGATATGAATGTTCTCTTCCATAGAGAACTTAATGCTAATGTAAACGAAAGGAATGGGCATCGCTCTCCAATAAGATCTCAGGAACTACAACACTGGAGATACCAAATTTGAAATGTCCACGACATTTGAAGAACAATGTTTTGAACACCTATATCTCGGGAACTATAAAGAAGATGCGTGCCATGTGCAGACCAAGTTTATTTTAATTGTTTGGCGCGTCCCTTTCCGGCTTTAAAATTCTATAAGTTCGATTTTCACCAGCAATATATATCGTATTGTAATTTAATTTGGCACACTAATGCGTGCTATGACCATCTGTCAAATTCAAATCAGAATAAAAATGACCGAGTTATAAACGGGTTATAAACGTTGTGAGGAGCATAAAGATCAGACCATTATGCACCCCACAACATGCTGCATACATCAGCCAGGTCGCCAGCAAGTACAGCAACAAACGGTGCTAGCAACACATACAGCTAGCAACATATGCAGCGAGAAACATGTATACACACCGCCGGCCGTTTGCCGTCGGCAGAACAACAGCAAAAAAAAATATAACAAACAACAACAACAAATATACACAGCTAGCTATATGTATACAACGCCAAGGGCTGGTTTGCCGTCGGCAAAACAGCGGCAACACAAGAGGAAATAACAACAACAACAAATATATGAAAGTATTATATATCAGCATATATAAAATATATAATAGCAAATACATGAAATGCAACAGAATAACACAACAACAACGAACACAGTAAATTATTACGCATGATCATATATAAAATATATAATAACAAACACATTAAATACCATCGCAACAACAAATACATTAAACGAAACACAAAATAAAGTAAGTAAGTCGCCGGGCCGACTTGGATATACCATGCATTAGGTGAAGAGATATATATTAAATTTCTTTCAAATGCTATATCGCTCACTCTAATGTGGAAACGAGTACTTTAGCGCCCCCCGACCAAATCGGTGATTTCCAGCATATGCTATCTCGCTCTTTTTCGCGTGCATCTGCATCTGCCTTGCACCGCTATGAGTGAAAAACGTTTCTATGTATAACTCGGCCATTTTTATTCCGATTCTTGTGATATTTGGTGGAATGATAGATATACGTGACATGTATTAGTGTGCCAAATTAAATTACGATACGATAAATATTTCGGCTGAAAATCGAATTTTTCGAATTTCGGGGGCGGAAGGGGGCGTGGCCAAAATTTGAAACAAACTTGGTCTGCGTGCACACTGCACGCATCTAATGTCCAAATCCGAAAGCTCTATCTTTTATAGTTCCCGAGATATGGAGGCTCAAAATATTGGTTTTTAAATAGCGGGGGCGGAAGGGGGCGGGGCGAAAAAAAAAAATAAACTCGATCTGCCTGCAGAGCAAACGGGTCTACATGCCAAGTTTGGTAGCTCTAGCTTTTATAGTCTCCGAGATCTCGATGATTCTTCAGACGGACAGACGGACAGACAGACGGACATGTCTCAATCGACTCGGCTATTGATACTGATCAAGAATATATATACTTTATAGGGTCGGAGAAGCTTCCTTCTCCCTGTTACATACATTTTGGCGACTTTAATATACCATTTCATTCTACGAATGCATGGTATAAATAGCAACAACAAGTGAAATAAGCCCAGCAACAGAATAAATAGATGCAATAACGCAAAACGCAAGAACAGCTGAGCATAAACAAATGCGAAGAGCTGCAACAAAAACAAAGGCAGCTGGGCATAAGCAAAATGCAAAGCACCGCGGGTTGCTGGGCCCCAAGCATTAAAAGAAAACGAAAGCAAACGAAAACAAATGAAAAGCAAAGGGCACTGTTACCGGATGAGAGAGCAAGAGCGAGAGCGGCGAGCCACAAGTACACTGTACGTGTGAATGCAAATACGATCGCCGCGAAACGCACTTCGAAATATGGGCACCGAGAGCACAAAAAGTGAGGGCTAGCGAGCCCGAAAGACGGGTGCGGGTGTGAAGGGGGTCCTTGAACGAAATAAGTGAGGGCTCTGCTTGTCAAAAGGGGGGAAGTGGGGGGTGACAGTGGCAGATCGTACGAGAGTGAAGTCATGTGGCGGGGTAGCCAATGGGAACAAAGCGAATATCGTTGGAGAGGCCAAATTTACGATAAGACTTGGCAGCCCGTACTATAGAAGGGAAATGGGTGGGTGTATAAATAAGTAAATAATTAATTATTTAAATATATAAGTAGATATAGAGATATATATGAATTGTTAGAAAAATATATAAAATCAATGTAGTAGAATTAAGTAAAAATATTCGGAGACCCATAAGGGCGCAAAAGGGGTCAAAAGGCGAGGTTGGAGGTCGGGGGGAATAGAAGGCGAGAAAATGATCGGCGACGGCATCGGCGCAAACACAAAGAGCGCGAAGGAGACGGAGATAGGCAAAGTAAGCGGTACTTTCACCACGCATAGCAACAGCGAAAGTGCGTGGGTGAAAGTAGAGCCAATGTAAATGTACTGGCTGTATAGCGGTACTGCGAGATATGCATCCAGAGGCCAGGAGGCCTATATAAGGCAGGCGTCAACGCAAGGACGATCACCAAGCATCAGGTAGTGAAGCAAGGTGGACATCTCAAGACCTCTGGTAGTAATCTTGAGAGTTCAAAAGGCGAAGAAGAAAAAGGTGAAGTGTTCAAGACCTCCAGTAGTAATCTTGAAGCATCAAGTCGAAGTCAGAGTACTCAAAGGACCAAGTCTGGGTTCAAGCGCGTGTCCTGAGAATAACATAGGCAACAGAGAATAGGGAAGATACGGGAAATATCCTAGAACCAAGCGGCAGGGAGCAAGAAGTAGGAAAGGAAGTATCCTGGAGGAATATTTTGGACTCAGGAAGTATCCTTGAACCAAAATAAGGACCTCAGGAAATATCCTTGAGAGGGAAAAGTTCAGGAAATATCCTTGAACAGGGTTTTAAACAAACAGGAAATATCCTGGAGGAATATTTTGGGACTCAGGAAGTATTCTTGAACCAAAATAAGGACCTCAGGAAATATCCTTGAGAGAGAAAAGTTCAGGAAATATCCTTGAACAGGGTTTTAAACAAACGAGAAATATCCTGGAGGAATATTTTGGACTCAGGAAGTATCCTTGAACCAAAAAAAGGACCTCCGGAAATATCCTTGAGAGGGAAAAGTTCAGGAAATATCTTTGAACAGGGTTTTAAACAGACAGGAAATGTCCTGGAGGAATATTTTGGACTCAGGAAGTATCCTTGAACCAAAATAAGGACCTCAGGAAATATCCTTGAGAAGGAAAAGTTCAGGAAATATGCTTGAACGCGGAGATTGGGGTAAAAGCAGAAATCAGGAGAGCGCAGGAGTGTAGGAGAATTTAAGAGACGAAGTTGAGCCCAGGTCAAGGATCTGAGTCATCTGCGTCGTCATCAAGGAGCCGGCAAAAACAAGTCAAGCGAAGAGGAGCCAACCACAGCAAGCAAAGAGCAACAGCGAAGACTTTTCGCGTTAAAATTAACTTTTTGTTGGGGAAAACGGGATCGATCGCGTCGTGCTAGTATGGCGATTTACATCGATACTGCCGGTCACTCCTTCCAGTGTGACTGCTCTCGCCTTTGGACCAAAATCCCCCTCTCCGCTCCTTGATGGTCACGATCTGGCGTGAACATGTCGCCCCCCTTGCAACAAGTTCCAATTGCCATTCGGGGCATACATGTAAGGATGGGGAACAGCAGCCGAGGGCGTGGACTCCTCGACACATCCGGCACCTATAGGAGTCGACTCCGCGGATGGAACGCCTTGGGGCCATTGCGGTTGGATGGTAGCGAGAGTCTAGAATAGGAGCAAACTGGATTAGTGATTGTCGCGGAGACGGACACAGGACACTGACACAAAGACACGCATACACCTATACACAGAATAGGTGGGAGGAAGTTACGGCTTGGAGGTGTCCGGGACGAGCTCGCTATGTAAAAGGATGAGCTTCGCTACCGGTCGTCGGATGGACACGCGCGAAGTCCTAACTTCGACAACCCGGCCCAGACCTTCGGTACCGCAGTGCAGACCTTCCACTCGGCCTAGACACCACTCGGTTGGTGGCAGATTGTCTTCCGAGACGATAACAAGATCGCCGATCTGCAGGTTGCGATTCGGGGCCTTCCATTTATGCCGTTTTTTAGCTCTCGCAAGTACTCCTCCTTCCAGCGACGACAAAAGTTCTGGTGGAATGCCTTCAGACGTTGCCACCGGTTAATCACGGACATGGGATCGACGTGAATCTCCGGCTCCGCAATGGATATGAGGGGCTCCCCCACTAGGAAGTGTGCGGGGGTTAAAGCCAACAAGTCTGACGGATCCTCACTCATGAGGGAGATTGGAGGTCTTGCCATTATCGGAATAAATGCGCTGGGGCCACTGGCGACGGGCTACGAATCGAGAGAATGCAGCCAGGAATTATTCTGGGGTGAGATCCGATGTGGCTTCTAGGTGGATTGCCCTTGTACTGAAGCACACAAAGACGCACACGTACCCTCTGGTGATAAGGCCGGCTCTGCCAGTGAAATTCTTGATTTCGAATGGACCCGCGAAATCGATACCGGTATGGGTGAAGGGTCTGGAGAATGCGCTTGCGAGGGAGGCCTCCCATCAGCAGGCGCGTCAGACGGGCACCGCACGGGAGCAGAATAGGATGACGTTCATCGTACGTTAAGGACTCGGACGCCCGTAGCCGCCCACCGGACCGGAGAATCCCATAATGATCCAGGAATTTTTTTTGTTTTTTTTTTTAGCGAGTCCCATGCGTTCCGACCACTTCCCGCCCAACCGACTGAGGGGCGCAGTCGCATAACGTACAACACGTTATTGCGTGGACGAAGACAAGAAACATAAAATCGAATAACGAAAGCTAATTACGAGCTAAGTAACATGCAATAGACGTTTTTAGTATAGGAAGAGAGGACTCTGTGGTGATCGCTCGCTACAACCGATTGTAGTCAGCACAAAGGACTCGATGCAAGCATAATTAGTAGTACAGCGAGTCAAAGATAAATGAATAAAGTTTCTAGTAGGTCTACATGGAACTGATAGATTAACCTGAGATAATAACTCCGGCGAATCTATATCACCATTCAAAAGCTTGTGCATAAAGATTACACCAAGCATAATTCTACGGTTAATAAGAAAAGGAAGGTTAATCAAAAGAAGTCTACTGGAGTACGAAGGCAAATTGGCATTGCGATTCCAGTTAAAGCCACGAAGAGCGAAAAGCAGAAATTGTTTCTGTACAGATTCTATTCTAGTTTGGTGCGTCTCATACTAAGGCTACCATACACAAGAACCCTACTCTAGAATAGGCCGTACAAGTGATGTGAAGAGAATCTCGGTTATATATGGGTCGGTGAATTCCTTCGACCACCGTTTTATAAAACCAAGAACACCCATTGCTTTACCGACCATGTTGGAAATGTGGGTATTAAAAGTTAGTTTGCTGTCTATAAACACACCTAAATCGTTCATCTCAGTTAGACGTTCCAATGGACTATGATTAAGAAAATAGGTTACCAGTTGAGGAGAAGTTCTATGAAAAGTCATTACTTTACACTTAGTAGTATTGAGGTTTAACAAGCTGAGCCGGCTCCAAGACTCAAAATTGTTAAGATCGGCTTGTAAGCAAACAGGCGAAATCATATCTTTATAACTAAAACAAAGCTTAAAGTCATCAGCATACATAAGCGTGCGCGAATCTTACATAACTGAGGGAAGATCATTAATAAAGAGTGTAAAAAGCAGAGGGCCCAGATGACTACCCTGAGGCACCCCAGACGTCACATGAAAGGAACTGGAAAAGGAAGACTTAAAAGTACCTTCTGTGTTCTGTTTGTTAGATACTCGCGAATCCAACAGAGACAAATTGGCGGAAAGCCAATGTCGCTCAACTTAATAAGCAAAAGCGTATGATTAGCAGAATCAAAAGCCTTACTGAAATCAGTATATATGACATCAGTTTGGTTTGCATATCGAAATCCATCGATTGTTAAAGAAGTGAATTCTAAAAGGTTAGTGGTAGTGGATCTACGTTTCACAAACCCATGCTGAGATGGCGAAATAATAGACCGACAGAAGTGTTGAAATTGAGAAGTAATTATCTTTTCAAAAGCGTTAGGAATAGCAGACAATTTGGAAATACCCCTATAGTTTGAAGCTTCGGACTTTTTACCATTTTTATGGAGAGGAATAATATATGATTCCTTCCAAATAGCTGGGAAGGAGGACGAGTCAACAGACAACAAAAATAACTTCAAAATTGGCTTACATAAAGCATTTGCACAAAACCGGAGTACGCAACCAGGTATACCATCAGGTCCTGGTAAATACACAGGTTTAAAAAATCAGCAAACATATCGACAATTGCCTGATCAGTGTTAGCCTTTTAAACGACAAGGAAGACGGCTGCACTGATGTCTGATGTTTAGTATTGACAAATTTATAAAATTGCTTAGGATCACGAAAAAACTGACATTTGCAGCGCCGTAGATAATCCTTATAGCATTGCATATTAATGACCTTAAATCTTGAGCGAGCAACAGAATACAGAATGAAATCAGACGAACGGCGAGTTTTTTTAAACTTCTTATAGCATCTTGACTTCACATTTTTCAAGTTGGATAACTCCCGAGAGAACCAAGGAGGCTTATTAGAAACCACCTGTCTCTTGAGAGGAACACAGTTAGCTAAAAGTGAATTAAGTGTAGTATAAAAGAAAGAAATAGCTGAGTCCATGTCTATACAATTGTACAGATAAAACCAATCCGTAGCAAGAATGAAATCATTAAGATTAGAAAAATCTGTTTTACGAAAGCATCGGGTTCGAGGTATCATATTAGCACAAAGTAGCGGTGGAAGAAAAAGAAGATCAATTGTTAAATTTAAAGTAGGATGAAATTTATCTTCCGGAAGGACAAAAGGTTCAATCCTGGAAACAGCACAATTGGAAGGATTAAGTACAAATATCAGACCTAAAAAGGGCTTGATAATATTCCTTAACACTGATAAACTCAATCTCCTGATTATAAGAAGGCTGAAGCTGTTCAGATGATAAAGCAGCATCAACAGCAATCAAAACTCCTCCACCCACGCGAGGAGTTCGGTCACATCTGAATACAGAAAATTTTGAAGCAAAAACAGATGCATCAGCAATGTCAGGTTTTAGCCACGTCTCCGTAAAAGCTAAAATGTTATTCGTAAAAGAAAGGCTATCTACATAGAGATTAGTAAGTTTTGATTTCAGTCCTGTCACAGATTGAGGGACGAATCTAGTTTTTTGACACACCAGCAGATGCTGTATATTTTTTTACAATAATATGCTCTGGCCAAAAACGTTTATGACATATAGTGTCAAAACTGTTGGCAGAGACACTTATTTTAAATGTTGCGGGCATAGGAAAATTGAAACTTTTCCACTGCAACATTCGGGTCTTTAACCACAGACCGAATATAGGTTATAACATCATCAGATGTGACTTCAGGGGCAAGCCTAGAAATAAATACATGATTCTTTGGTGGAACACCAATAAGATCCCTTATTGTGCTACAACAGCAGCTGCAACATTGGGAGTTGCAACTGCTGACGCAGCAAAGCCACTAACAGGGCCTCCTATGATAAAACTATCGGCAATTTCCATTCGATTGGAAGATTGCCCGGACAAATCGGATACTTCACTTACTATCGCATTAGATGCGAGGTTACTACCAGGCGATATGGCAGTAACCTCAATGCACGGAATTGCCGGATTTTAAACGATATTAGGCGCTGAGTGTTGGGTGAAGATGTGAGTTGTGACCCGCAGGGACGAGAAGAGACGCCGGCGGAGCATGAGATGCACTTCGAGGAGTGATCTTTTTCCGTTTAGGCGACTCATTTAATAGATTTAGGCTACCAAACTGAGCCTCTAGCGACATAAACTCCCCTTGGAGTTTATTAAAACCAGCCCTCAGAGTGGTAAAACCATCTCTAGTCCGCATCATAAAAGTCCGCACCTCATTCTCTATACCGCGGCAAGAATCACATCCATACTTCAAGCCTCCACCGATTTTAATAGTGTCTTGAATCTTCGGTGTGAGACCCGCACACTTCACATGTACGGGATTCTCACACAACTAACAGCAGATATAAACATGACAGTTATTAGCCTCGGTGAAAACTATGCAGTTTCTTTTAGAGCAGACAGCCATTGTTATTTTTATAGCATGCATTCATAGAATGAAATGGTATATTAAAGTCGCCAAAATGTATGTAACAAGGAGAAGGAAGCTTTTCCGACCCTATAAAGTATATATATTCTTGATCAGTATCAATAGCCGAGTCGATTGAGACATGTCCGTCTGTCTGTCCGTCCGTCCGTCCGATAGAGTGCCTAGATCTCAGCAACTATATAAGCTAGAGCTACCAAATTTGGCATGTAGACTCGTTTGGAGTGTACGCTGATCAAGTTTATTTTTTTTTTTTGCCACGCCTCCTTCCGCGCACGCTATTCGAAAAACAATATTTTGAGCTCCCATATCTCGGGAACTATAAAAGATAGAGCTATCGGATTTGGACATTAGATGCGTGCAGTATGCACGCAGACCAAGTTTGTTTCAAATTTTTGCCACGCCCCCTTCCGCTCCCGAAATTCGATTTTCACCCGAATCGCAGATGCACGCGAAAAAGATCGAGATAGCATATGCTGGATATCACCGATTTGGTCGGGGGTGCTATAGTGCTCGTTTCCACATAAGAGTGAGCGAGATAGCATTTAAAAGAAAATTAATATATATCTCTTCACCTAGTGCATGGCATATCCAAGTCGGCCCGGCGACTTACTTACTTTATTTTAAATATAAATTGCACAAAATAATATAAAAATATAAATATACTGACCAGATCTGAGCACAAGGGTTAAAGTTTAGAGTTTTAAAACAAAAACACAAAACGAAAGCACGTATCACTCAGACGCGAGAAAGGAATAGACGAGAGCGCGAACAATAAGTAATAGGAAAGAGCGGGAGAGCGCGTCAAATTGAACACATGCAACCACAATTTGTACGCGTAGGCGCGAGAGTAAGTTGTAACGGAAAGATGTTAAAACGCAAGAGCAAAAGAATTAACAAAAACAACAACAGCGCCAAGGGAGATTTTGTTGTATGTTAATAAACGTTTTGTTAAAATTTGATTTTGCGTTTGCACAAATAAACAACCAATACGCGAAATGAAAATAAAAAATCGGAAATTATTTCAACCATACCGAATTGAATATTAAGAAATTTAAGAATTTTATATAGCGAGGAAAAAAGATAAAAATTTATAAGCGTCAAAAAAACACGTCCGTCTTCGTCAACGAGTGAAATACGAATGAGCAGCTTTCTTGAAGACGGAAGTGGTAGCTTCTCAGTAAGACGTCCGAAATACTCATCGGTCCGGATAAGCGCTCTTTCCGCTGTTAGCATCTCTTCCTTACTGAGCTGGGTTGTGGGAGGAATAGAAGCCCTCGGACGCATAAATCGCTGGACGTATGCAAACACCCTCAGGGCTCTGCCGTAATTACAGAAGCGCTCCATGACGCCGCCCAATGGCGCCGTCGCGGATATGTGATACTGGATTCGCTGTTCGAGGTCGGTATCCGGAATGTCGGATATGGATGTAGGCCAGCGGTCGGGGGTTTGCAGCAGCCAGTGTGGTCAATGCCACCATAGCTTGCTGGCAGCTAGGTAGTCAGCGGAGACTCCACGGCTAGCGAGATCCGACTGGTTGTCTTCGGACCGCACATGAGATCAATTTTGGATGTTGGTGCTTCTAGAAATGGAGGACACTCGGTTAGCAACAGGGGGCTTGTTTAACCAAGCCAACACGATGGTATAGTCGGTCCTTAAATGGACGTTGGAAGGCGAAATGGGGAGATTGGGAACTACCGCTGCGCACAAGTCTGCCAGGAGAACCGCACTGTACAAGTCCAGTCGTGGCAGGGAGACCGTTTTAACTGGAGCCACTCGGGTCTTGGCTGTCAGTAGATGGACGCTCGCCTCATCCTGGTGCTGGAGCCGCACATATAGGGCTGTTCCGTACGCCTTTTGAGAAAGCCGTGTAGGTCCCACTTTAATTTGGTGCTGATTCCTATACACCGAGGGATGTGTAATCGGCTAAGACCTGGATAGTCTTGGAGGAACTCACGCCACTGCATCAGAAGGGCCGGAGGGAGCGGGTCGTCCCATCCGAGCTCGGTCAACCAGATCTGCTGCATGAAGATCTTCGCTCGGGTTACGAAAGGTGCCAGCCAACCGGCCGGATCGAACAGCTTGGCAATGTGGGAGAGAACTTCGCGTTTGGAGACAGTGTCCTGGAGCTGGCGATCCGTTACGGCGAAGAAAAAGCGGTCGCTGGTGGCTCGCCAGCGGATGCCCAATGTCTTGGCCGAGCTTGCATCTTCCAGCTCGAGGAAGTCGGCATTGAGCAGGTGCTCCTTCGGAATGGCGTAGAGCATTTCCTTTTTGTTTGATGTCCATTTTCGCAGCGGGAACCCAGCTGAGCTGAGTGCTGTCTGGAGTTCCAGGATGATGTCGCGTGCTTCCGCCATCTTGTGAACACTTCGTGCGCCAGCTGCAGCAGGACTCTGATCGCTTAGAACGGGGCGCAATTCACGCCGAAGGTGACCGTTTGGAGCTCATAATCTTGAAGAGTTCCGTCGCTATCGCGGTATAGGATCCGTTGGAACGGTGTGTGGTTGGAGTCGACAAGGATTTGTCGATACATCTGCGTGATATCTGCATTGAAGACGAACCGGAAGAATCGCCATTTGAGGATCTGGAGTGTAAGATCAATGCAAGGCGTCGTTCAAGCTGATCCCTCTGGTGGATGGACTTGATGCGTTGAAGACGACTCGAACCTTAGTGGTGGTGCTCTCGGGTTTGAACACAGCGTGATGGGGAGATAGAAGTTGTCACAGCACGGCGTCAAATTGCTTCTTTAGCGCTGGATTTTTCTGGAGGCGAGCTTCGTTCCTCAGGAATTGGGCCAAAGCGATGGATCTGGAGTGACCCAGTTCTATATTCTTTGGAGCCTTGAACGGGAGGGAGACCACGTAACGGCCATCCTTCCTACTCTTGGTGGTCCCCTGGAACCTTTGCTCACAAATCCGATCTTCTTCATTTTCCGGCTTCGCTTGAAGATCTTCCACCTCCCAAAACTTGGTGAGAAGTTCATTAAGTTTTGCCTCTGGCGGAACTGTCTGAACGGTGTAAGCCGGCCGCGGATGGTGTGAGTCAGTCAGGATAGCTCATCACACCACCCAGCCAAACATGCTTTCGATCCCGATCAAGCCGCCTCCGATGTCCTTCTGGATCCGTTCGCCGAGGATCGACCGGAAGGCATGCACACCGATGATCAGATCGACCGGTGCTGGCTTGTTAAAATGCGGGTCAGCCAGAGGGTGGTCGAGGGTACTGACCTGGATCGTATCAGGGAAGGCGCATCTCGGCATCGTGCCAGGATGCCAGGCTAGCACCTCGATCTGGAAACCTCGATTGCAGGAAGCGGATAGCGTCAACAGACAGGCCTTCTCTGCACCGCGTCGGTGATGCCTGCGCGGAACGGACAGTGTGCAGGCCGGACCAAATTGAACACACGTTCAGACAGAAAACTGGAGTCAGCGCCTGAGTCAACCATTGCACGGACATGGAAATCTTCGCCTAAGTGGCTGAGGGTCACGATTGCCAGCAGACCCCTGCCTGGGGTGGAAGCGATGTACCCTAAGGCGTTTAGCAGCTGCTGGTTAGTTGACGGACAATCACCGGAATTGGGTCGCTGAAGATGCGAAGCGGACTGCGCACTGGGAGGGGTTTTTTTTTTTTTTTTTTTTTTTTTATTTTGTAAATATGATAAAAGAAAAGAAAAGATTTTTGGATGGTTGGTGAAGTCTGGCCCGAGCGGGACTGCCGATGAGGCATTGCTTCGCCCAGGTCAATCTCCGCCCCACTCAGATTGTCCTTGCTCGCTCCAAGCTCCTGAGTTGCTGCGATATGGATGCGGCAAACTCGCATGCAGCTTCCCAGTTCTCTGGGTTCTCCAGCATTTTCGCGACCAGGTTCTCCGCAGTGACTCGTTCGCCGAACCTAAGGAATAACCTTTGCCTCGCGGAATCGAAGCGAGGGCAGTAAAACGCCACGTGGTTAGCGTCCCCAACAATCCCGCTGTCGCACCAGGTACAGTCGTCCTCCTCCTCATGCCTGAACCTCTTCAGGTAGCTCCTGAAGCATCCGTGGCCGCTCAGTAGCTGGGTGAGGTGGAAGTTGACCTCACCATGAGACCTTCCTATCCACAGGTCTAACCTCGGGATAAGCCTATGGGTCCAACGTCCCTTGGTTGCTGAATCCCATCTTTGCTGCCAGCGCTGGATACTCCGCGCCCTAAGCGCCCGTCGATCGCAGCGTTCTGTCGGGTTGCTGCTTGTAGCTGGGCTTCTCCGCATCCGATAAATGGCCTCGGCTTCGCCGGCCAGTTCAGCTTGACGATGGCTTCGTTGCACCATTGCTCCGCTACCTTCAGCTCCTTAGCCACCACGACTAGGGCATCGTCGTCATCGAATCCGATTATGCGTGTATGTGAGGGCAGCCGTACCCTTAGGATCCCGTCGTACATAATGTTCCATAGCAAAGGCCCCAGGACTGACCCTTGCGGTACACCTGCAGAAATACAGCGCACCTTGGTGCCTTCTGCCGTCGCATACTGCAGAGTTAGTCCCTCAAAATAGCTTCTCACGAGCTGGGTCATACTCTGCGATACGTGGAATGACGAGAGCCCGTCCAGTATCCGGCTCCACTTCGCCGTGTTGAAGGCGTTTTTGACGTCGATCGTCACGATGAGGCAATACTCCTTGGTGCCGCCCTTCCATCGACTTCCAGCTATCGCATCGGACGCGATGTTGACCACGGTGCTGATAGCATCCACCGTTGATCTGGCCTTCCGGAAACCAAACTGCATGTCTGACAGGCCACCATGGATGCGTATCTCCTCTTGCAATCGCGCGCCAATCAGGGTCTCCAATATTTTGCCCGCCGTGTCTATGAGGCAGATCGGCCTGTAGGAGGATGCCTCCTCGATGGGTTTTCCCGGCTTGGGAAGCAGGAGAAGGTTCTGCACCTTCCAAATGCTTGGGAATATGAGTTCTCTCAGGCACTGGTTGTACATGTCGGTGAATACCTCCGGGTGTAGAGTAACAGCCAGCCTGAGGGCCCAATTTGGGATGCCATCCGGTCCTGGTGCCTTTGAGTCCTTAATTTTTTGCACTATTGATAAGACCTCCTCGCAGGTGCATTCTTCGATGGGGTCGCTGCTGGGCCGGAGTGGGTGATTTCTTAGGGCCACCTCACATTGGGGGAACAGTGCACACACAATATTCTCCAGGGTCGCAGCGTCCTGTGGGATATTTAAAGGGTCCGATCGCAGCCGCTTTACGATCTTTTGGTACGCCTTACCCCATGGATCCTGCTCCGATGTGTCGCATAGGGCCAAAAAGGACTCCCTTTTGCTGGAAACGATCTCTCTCTTCAGGCATTTCCTCCTTGTGCGGTATAAGTGACCTAGGGCCTCAAATTGGGGCGTTCCTCTAGCGCGTTGGTACACACGTCTTGCTCGGAGACAAGCTTGACAGGCCGCGTCGATGGCTTCATTCCACCAGCATACAGGCCTGTGGTGTCTGTTGTAGGGCTCACGTTTGGCCATGCTGCCAGCACCTTGTCCATGACTCTGCGAGCCGACTCTTCGGCAAAATGGTCGGTGCGGAGCCCAACCATTTTAGCGCAAAAGGACGGGAGGTCCAAGGATCCAGCTCTGAAGGACTTCTTCTGCGGAAATTCTCGAGGCGATACGCTAGCACCTGATGCCACTGTGATCAGGATGGCCTCGTGGTCGCTCCCTGTATAGAAGTACCCGATGCGCCAGGACGTCGTTTCTGCCATGGCCTCGCTGACAAACGTCAGGTCTATGATAGAACCTGTCCCGGCCCGGGTGAAGGTGTTCCTGCTACCCGAGTTGAGAAGCGTCACGTTGAGGGATGCGAACGCCTCGAGGAGGACGCGTCCCCTTGCATCCGTTCTTGGACAGCCCCAATCCTCTGCCCAGGCATTGAAGTCGCCGGCGATGACGACTCGATGACGGCCTCTAGCATCCTCTACCAGCTTGTCGATCTGCTCTCCGAAAAGGCTGAGCGGCAAGCTGGGTGGCATGTAGTAGCTGTACACCGTAAGGTCTTGCAGCCTTGCTCTACAAAAGTTATCGAAAGGTTCGGCATGTTCCAGGTTCAGGCTCTTAGGCCCACAGGACCATATTGCTGACTTATTGCCTCTGTCTGACACCCAGGTGCGAGTATTCCCTACGGTGTATGGCTCGCTGATTAGCGCCACGTCCGCCGAGTGCTCTTTCGTTGATTTCTCCAACAGATCCTGGGCCACTCTGCAGTGGCTCAGGTTGAGCTGCAAAATGTTTAGGGGCATTTGGGGGCTTTCTTACCACTGTGTGGCCCTTCAGGGCACTTGTTGCTGCCCGCGATGTGGTTCGCGCTCAGCCCCTTCTCGGTGCAAAAGAAGCATTTTGCGGCTGCTTCGCCGCACCTATAGCAGCACTTCGGCCTGTCCACCAAGCTGGAGCGGCTATATGTCCTACTGCCAGGCATCTGAAGCACCGCATTGGTAGCGAATCCAGTGTCTTTATTCTGCAACTGATCCATCCTACAAGAACTCTGCCCAGTGCAGACATTTTTGAGGCAGCTGCTTCCGTTGTACTGATGACAGCAGACTGCGTTGTCCGAAAGCCAGGCCGGATGCTTTTAATGGCAAGTTCGCTCCTATTTACCTGAGCCTGCTCTGTCAGTGCAGACAGTAGTTCGTCGGACTTAACAGCTTCGTCCAGATCGTGAATAATCACCGCCTTCTTCTGCGAGAGCTTTTTCACGCCAACGCTTTCACCGAGCACCCGGGTGATGTCGTCCTTTATAGCTCTGGTCTCTGCCAATTCCCTCCGCAGCTCCAGGAGAAGCCCGTCGTTGGCTGTACGTCTGACCTTGGAGACGTGGTCACGGACATGCTGCAGTTTGCCATCGGTGCGCCTCGTCACAAGCTCTAGCACTTGGCTGTAGCTAAGCTCGCCGGTGCCTTGGATTAGTATGGCATCCGGTCTTGGCCTCGGTGTGGGTTTGGGTTTTCCCACCTTGATCCAACCGTCTCTATTCTGCTGCCGCGGTTCGGCTAGATCTTCCGCGCGCTGAGTGCGCTCCGGTTGCTTGTTCTGCTCTTTCCGCTGCTCTAGATTCGCCGACTTCCTGGCACCTAGTGACGTTTGAGTCGCCTGGGACTTCAGATTCGCCGACTTCGTGGCATCCCTTGACAATGGTGACGTCTGAGTGGGTCTAGACTCCACCTGCATCGGCTGCACTGTTTCCGTCTGCTGCTGTCGGGATACGAGCTGTGGTGGCGCCTTGCTACATCTGGGGCATGACGCAACCGTGCGTGGCCCAGATCCAGTGTCCGTCAGAAAGGAACTGACCACCAGGTGGAGATCTTTCAGTCTCTCCACGTTCTCCCTGAGCGCGTTGGTGATTGCGCGTTTGCCTCCTTCCCTTTCCGGCTTAATCCGTTCAGCAATCTCCTCCAGCAGCGATCCCATCTCAGTTATTTCCGCGCACTGCTAAAAAGAATTTGGTTGCAGCTTCGACCTCTTGGCTGTGCCACTTCCGCTTGCCACTCCACCAGTCGGGCTAACGGAGACATCTCTTGCCCTCTTCGGACCATCCTCCAATGCTGGCCCGCTCAAAGCTTGCCTCTCTGCTTCATCCCCGAGCACCGGGTCCACCATAAAGGTCCATGCCACACTGTGGGGGCTGCTTCATGCCCGGTGGAGCAGCTGAACATGCGGCGGAGGAGGCGTGCGAAGCATCGCAGACGAGTTTTACCAGGTATTTCCCCCTGGAGTTGGGAGTTAAACCGTTCCTCCTCGGCTTCTGGGTATGATTTGTGGTTGCAAAGTGGCAGATACGAGTCCCAATTGGTACTCAGAATTTTTATTACAATATATTCTGAATATCAATTTCTGTGAAAAATTACACATTACAATTTGCAATTTTTTTTACCACGCAGCGGGATCGAACCAGGCACTTTGGCCTCCAAGGCAGAGTCTCTACCCTGAGGACCACAGACCGTGTTGCCAGCAGTAGGGCTGAAACTCGGGTATACTACAAATGCTTAAGTGGCCGAAGCAGCTACCAGCCCGAAACTATGCAACGCTTCGCAAAAGCTCCCGAAAGCTAAGCTTTGCGAAGAAGCACGGCCCTAAAGCTAGTTGGCGGCGATCTTGCCGCAGCTTTAGTTAAACTTTTCACTGGGTTGACAGCTCTGTACGCCAGATGGAAAACAGCTGGTAACCACACCACTCTAATGTTTTTCTGCTGGAGAAAGGTGGGTGGAGAAAATATTTCCCACAGACTACAAAGTTTGATTTGGGTGCCACGATCACCCCACTAACACACGCGTGTGCGAAACGGCGGGGACCAGGGACCAGTCAAGCAACCCGCCCCCTCTTGCCCCCGACACTAGCGACTTAAGGAGGGTGCAACCGACCAGCGATTTCTACCCCGGGCCAACGTTGGACTTTAAGACGCAAACGTGAGTAGCAGCGCACATACGAGAACGACTTTTCACTATGTGCTTTATTCACAGCGCGAGCCAGGCCAATAATACGGGTTAAAACGGGCTAAAACTCTGCGCGACGGGAGCGACGAATATACCGTCTCTCGGTATATTTTTTTTCGGTGTCGCACTGGGAGGGTTGTCGGAGTGCAATTGTGCGCACTGCAGCAGTCCTTGACCTGATGACCACGCGCAAAGCAGTTTAGGCATAAGCCTTGTTGCTTTATGGTCTCAGATCGCTGGGGGACGGCCATGTCGATGAACCGTGGACACACGCGTATCGGATGGTTCTCTTTGTTGCAGAGTTTAAACGAAACCGGTTTCAGTTGGGCCTTCGCTGGAAATGCCTGGACTTTCACTGCGGGACTTACGAGAGACGAATGAGGAGCCCGGGGCGCTCTGAGTCGACTGATGGTCATCGGTGGTTGATTTGGGCAGCTTTTTGGTGCAGATCAGTAGTAGGGAATTGGGGGTGCAAAAAGTGTGAGCAAAGTGAGCAGGAGCAAAGAGCAAAGAGGAGGAGCAAAGTGAGCAGAGCAAGGAGGAGCAAAGTGAGCAGAGCGAGCAGGAGCAAAGAGCAAAGAGAAGGAGCCAGAGCAGGTGGAGGAGCAATTGAAATTCCTCTTTAATTCTCTCTCTCTCTCTCTTTGATATGCTCATTAACTACCACCACCAATTAACACCCACCTCTTACTCTCTTTTTTTTCCCCCTCATGATCAACAACCACCTTTTCCCTACTACCTCCTACTCTCTTACTCTCTTTTTTCCCCTCATGATCAACAACCACCTTTTCCCTACAACCTTACACAATTCCTCTCCAATACTCTCTTTCTTTGATATGCTCATTAACTACCATCACCAATCAACACCGACCTCTTACTCTCTCTTTTTTTTTCCCCGTCATGATCAACCACACCCTTTTCCCTACTACCTTACACAAGATCGCTGACACTACCTGTTTTGGGCTAGGTATGGTCAACGTGTATAACTAACAACCAATCAGGTTTAAGGAGCAGTTTTTCTCTTCTTCATTTTCAAACCGTTTTTCTTTTTTGGTATGTAGGTAGATTTTTCTGTTCACCTGGTAAGCCAGATAGGACACATGTTTGATCGCGAACAAACACTGTACGTGTTATCCATACATAACTCCTAGGGAAAATTGTGGGCTCGCGTCGTCCAACAGAGGTTTCAATCCTTAACATTCGGGGAAAATTATTAACATGTTGATAGCCATCAAATGAAATTATCAATGAACCTCTTGTGAAAACCTAGAGAATATGAACAGCATAACAATCATGATGCAGGATTGTACTAACACTATCCCATTAAGGTTTCTTTCTAGGAATAAAAACAGATAATCAGTTTGGATTAATAGCTCTGTTGAACTTGTTTGATCACGATCAATTATTCTAACACAATCCCATTAAGGTTTCTTTCTAGGAATAGAAACAGACCTTGCAACGGATCATTAATTTTGGGATATGAACATTAGCATACAGTTGAATATTTTAATGAATAAATAAAGATTCATTACATTATGTTTTTCACTGCCAATAGTCATTCATTGAAATCTTTCCTATTAACGTGGAAGCTAAAAATTAGTCAAGCTTAAATATCTAAAGATATTGTTTAAAAAATATAAAGTAAAACAATAAATCATTATGCAGTCAACAAACTCTGCAATTCAGGACTTCAACACAAACAGGACAATGACTATTCTGAAAATCAAAGACATGATACCGGATCAGAAGTATCGTATAACAAATGCAGCTAGAACATCTACCAAGTTTGGACCCTGCATTGTTTTGGAAGTAAGCGATCAACTTATATTTTTATCCAAAAAATATAATGCTATGCAAGATGATACTATGACGGTTATCAATAATGGGACATTTGATATCATCCGAGCGAAGGTATTATCAACTGGAGGAGGGGAGGAACATTATCAACTTAAAATAGAATTAAATGAAAATTAAAAAGTAGAATTAAATAAAAAGAACATCAAAAATTTTTTTAACCTTTAAAATAGCGTTTGAGAAATATAAATAAATAAATATAAATAAAAAAAATAAAACAATTGTCTTTTTTAATAACTTTTCTTATATGAACTCGATGCTTGTCCCATTAGAAAGACAATTATAATGAGTAGTTGTAATATTTACAAAAACCTTGTAGGTACATGACAAGAATTGTTCTACTACTGAGAGCGTTCCTTTTTTTTTTTTTTTTTATTACACCCCCAACTTTTCTACTAAAATTACATATCATAAATTTCACTAGACACCTTTCTTAGAAATAGCATAAATTGTAGCACATAGAAAAAGGTGAAAAATGTTGGATAGGATAAGTGTATATAAAAGTGACTCCAAGTTAGACGTTGACACAATCAGTCTATAGTCGAGAATGAAAGTAGCATATTCAGTTTTCCCGTAATCAAATTTGAGTGTATGTTTTTCAATTCAAAAATTAAATCGACGGTCATCACTCCGCAGAAGGAATTTAAGTGTTCAACTTGCTATTATATAACCTGGAGGTCACATAACCTTAAACGCCACGAACAATCTCATAAAAATCCTTAAATTCACAATTGTCTTATATGTGATGAAAAATTTAACTATGCATTTGAGTTAAAGGTTCACATGTCGATCCATAAATCATCTAAAAAATATTTATGTGATACATGTCAAAAAGAATTTTTGACATCCACCGCATTAAAAAATCATGGAAAATCCCACAAAGTGGTTGAGGTGATCAATATGAGGTATTGCAATGTGTGCAATGAAAATGTTATTAAAAATAATTTTCAATACCATTTGAGGACAACAAAACATAAGAACAAATGTTGTGTTTTCCGTAATTGTGGACTGGATTTGATAGATGTGGGATTTTCGGAAAGAATTTCAACATATAGATATGAAAACAAAAGTGACAACATCATTGTGCCATCAGAGTTTCTCAACACAGCGAAACCACATGTTGAATCTCAAATGAATGAGGATTTGGAAGAACACATTTCAATTAAAATAAATTTTGAGCTTCATGCTTCATATATAAAATTGACAGCACTGGACCCTAATGCCTCTGTCATATTTAACCCCATTACAAAAATGCAGATTGTAACAAAGGCAAACAATTGTGCGGATATCTTCGATGAGCATGCTAACAACATAAAATGAGTGAATTTGAAGGTGAAGGAAGTGGATGGAGTTTAAGTAAAATAAATTTTCTGGACATGAACATAAATCAGTATGCTCCATTAAAGGCTGCAAGCTTCTTCCCATTACCAAAATCTCTATCTAAATAAAGTAAGTAAGTCGCCGGGCCGACTTGGATATACCATGCATTATGTGAAGAGATATATATTAAATTTCTTTTAATTGCTATCTCGCTCACTCTTATGTGGAAACGAGTACTTTAGCGCCCCCCGACCAAATCGGTGATTTCCAGCATCTGCTATCTCGCTCTTTTTTGCGTGCATCTGCCTTGCACCACTATGGGTAAAAACGTTTCTATGTATAACTCGGCCATTTTTATTCCGACTCTTGTGATATTTGGTGGGATGATAGATATACGTGACATGTATTACTGTGCCACGAAATTACGATACGATAAATATTTCGGGTGAAATTCGAAGGGGGCGGAAGGGGGCGTGGCAAAAATTTGAAATAAACTGGGTCTGCGTGCATACTGCACGCATCTAATGTCGAAATCCGATAACTCTATCTTTTATAGTTCCCGAGATATGGGGGCTCAAAATATTGTTTTTCGAATAGCGTGGGCGGAAGGGGGCGTGGCAAAAAAAAAAATAAACTTGATCAGCGTACACACCAAACGAGTCTACATGCCAAATTTGGTAGCTCCAGCTTGTATAGTTGCTGAGATCTAGGCACTCTATCGGACGGACGGACGGACGTACAGACGGACATGTCTCAATCCACTCGACTATTGATACTGATCAAAAATATATATACTTTATAAGGTCGGAAAAGCTTCCTTCTCTCTGTTACATACATTTTGGCGACTTTAATATACCATTTCATTCTATGAATGCATGGTATAAAAACAAAATGCGGTTTTAAATATTGAGAACTCGGATATTTTTTGCTTTAAATGGCTCATCATCGCAGCTTTGACTAATGTTAGTCAAGATGCAAATTTAACTTCATCCTATGGAATACCGAACATTGCTGATCCAATTATAAATTTACCAAATGGGGCAGTTTTGGATTTCTCTGGACTTCAGTTCCCATTAGACTACAAAAAAATTGGTGATTTTGAGAAACTGAACCCTACTATAAGCGTAAATGCTTTTGCCTATCAGGATAACAGTGTTTTCGGACCTTACTACACAGCGAGCAACGAAAAATCAGTGCACATCAATATTTTACTAATTCAAGAAAATCCTCACTCCCACTTTGTGCTGATTAAAGATGTCTCGAGGTAAGTTAGCTTAAACTTTTTATTTTTTTATATATTATAGTCAATTAATAAAAATTTAAAATTTTTAATTTCAGTCTGATGGGCGCTCAACTAACCAAGCGGAAGACCAAGAAATTCATATGTAATGCTTGCTTATACTACACAACACAAAAGGATTCTATGGAGCGGCATATCAATGGAGGTTGTCGCAAAATAGTCTCTTCATTTCCCATTAATGGTGAGAATTTTCTAGAATTTAAAAACATAGAACGATCTTTAGATGTACCTTTTGTAGTTTATGCTGATTTTGAATGTATTTTAGAAAATGTAAATAAGAAAATTGGGGATAATACTGTACAAGTTAGAAAGCATACCCCATATGCCTTTAGTTATTATGTTAAATGCACATTTGACTCTTATTTAGATGAGTTTGTAATTGGTGTTGGCCCAGATGCGGCTAAGATTTATACAAACGTCATTTGGGTAAAATTATTCAAATGAATTTAACTGAAGATGAAAAATCTTCTTTCAATGCAACGCGTTCATGTCACATTTGCAGCAAACCTTTCTCGGTTGAAGACTATAAGGTTCGTGATCACGATCACCTTACGGGAGAATAAAGAGGAGCAGCTCATAACATTTGTAACTTGAGATATCAAGTTCCTAAGTTTTTGCCTATATTTTTTCATAATTTCTCAAAGTATGACTCACACTTATTTATAAAAGAGCTCTGTGAAATTAAGGGTGAAACTAAAGTTATTCCTTTAAACAAAGAGCTCTATATATCAGTTTCCAAATTTATTGAAGTAGAAGATGAAGTCGTAACAGAGAAAAAATAAAAAGCATTCTCATAGAATTGGAATTTCTCTAAGGTTTTTAGATTCAGTAAGATTCATGCCTTGAAGTCTAGACAGTCTTGTTAAAAATCTCAATGATAATGATTTCAAAATTTTAAATAAATACTATCCTGATGTAAATCATTTTAAAATGATGCGCAGGAAAGGTGTATTTCCATACAGCTATTTTGACTCTCCCGAAAAGCTCAATGAAACTTCTCTACCCACTAAAGAAATGTAAAACATCTTACAGAAGAGGAATGTTCAATAGAGGATTATGAACATGCAAAGAATGTTTGGAATACATTCAACTGCTAAACATTGGCAGATTATGCCAAACTATATTTAAAAACAGATGTTTTACTATTGGCGGATGTTTTTCAAAACTTTAGGGGGATTTGTAAGGAAATTTATTCGCTCGATCGATGTCAATACTATACCATCCAAGGATTGTCTTGGGATGCAATGTTGAAAACAACTGGCATTAAATTAGAACTTCTAACCGATGGTGATAAATATAATTTTATAGAGAGAGGAATTAGAGGAGGATTGGTACAATGTTCAAAAAGACATGCACTTGCGAACAATAAATATATGTCTACTTATGATAGCTCTAAAGAAGCATCTCATATAGCCTATTTGGATGCCGACAACTTATATGGTTGGGCAATGTCGCAAAGCCTTCCAACGGGTGGTTTTAAGTGGGTAGAGGATTCTACTATTTCAATGATTAATGCTAACATTAATAATTTTTCCATAAATTTGGACTCAAATAGTAGCATTGGTCAAATATATGAGGTTGATTTGGAATATCCGCAAACCATTCATGATTACTATAATGATCTCCCATTCTGTCCTGAGAATAAGACTGCACCCAATTCTAAACAGAAAAAGTTGATTGCAGACTTAACAAACAAAATTAAATACCCAATTTTCTATTTAGTATTAAAACAGTGTTTAGAAAACGGTTTAATATTAAAAACAGTCCATAGAATTTTAGAATTTAATCAATCACCATGGTTAAGAAAGTACATTGATTTAAATACCCAGAAACGATCCTTAGCACCGAATGCCTTTCAAAAAAATTTTTTTAAACTAATGAACAACTCTGTTTATGGCAAGACAATGGAAAATGTAGATAAACGAGTTCATGTTAGGTTTGTTGACAGCTGGGAGACTAGGAATAAAAATGCTAGAGGTGCTCGAGATTTAATAGCGCGACCTAATTTCCATAGTAGTCTTAGAATAACTGATGATGTCTACGTAATTCAAATGACACGCATGAATTGTATATACAATAAGCTAATTTACTTGGGACTTAGCGTTTTAGAATTATCTAAATGGAAGATGTATGATTTCCATTATCAATACATGAAACCGAAATTCATGAGTAAATTGGAGTTGTATTATATGGATACTGATTTTTTTATTTATAGCATTCAAACTGATGATTTTTTTCGAGAAATTTCAAGTGAAATTGCTAGTAAGTTTGATACATCTGACTATCCTGATAAACTTATTGACAAGTATCAGAATGTTAAGCGTAATAAAATGAAATTAGGGATGTTCAAAGATGAGAGTAATGGTAGTATTATTACTGAATTTATTGGCCTTCGAGCAAAAATGTATTCCATTGCCACAGAGGGTCACAGTGAAATTAAAAAGGCAAAGGGAGTAAAAAAATGTGCATTAAACAAAGTATATTTAGGAAGTTAAAGAGAATGCTTACTAAAAAACAAGATATTTAAAGGAGATATGCTAATGTTTAGAACTAGACTCCATCAAATTTATTCAGAACGGGTATTCAAAACAGTTCTATCAACTGATGATGATAAAAGAGTCATTCTTCAAAATAAAATAAATACCCTTGCATGGGGAAATTACAAAATAAGTTCTAATTGTATAGAAAATGATAATAATATTTATAATCAAGAAAGAAAAGATTTCATTGCTGAATTTTATGATGATAACTCAAGCGATTGTATATTTATGGATTTGGATATTTGATATGCTAATGTTTAAATATTTATTCATATTATAACCTTTTTAATAAATATTTTATTATAATAAACTGCATTGTATATTTATTTCATCTTATTTAAAAAGACACAAATGTCCACAATTTACAGAGTTAAATTGTTGAACTTGGTTATAGTTATATTCAATGTCTTTGCCTAAATAGCGAATTATTTCTTTTGCTGGTTGTAGATTCCCGAAACTATCAAAATAATAGTTTTTTCCATTATCTCTATAATAGGCTACCCAGTGAGTACCTTCACCTTGAATAGAATCCAAGTTGATGATACCACATTCTGTTAACAACGGTCGATTTGGAAGAGAGTCTTTCATAAAAACACCTCTAAAATATGGAATATCCCTAGCAAATTTCTGTATATCAAAATTAGTAAGTGCACTTTAAAAGTTTTTTGACTTGATACCATTTCCATGACGATATGGAGCCAAATACAATCCATATCCACTCTTATATGGTTTCAAAAACAGGCCTTTACCAACAGCGATGGATTCCATTTTCCGATTATGACGAATAGCTTCTTCCAACTGCTTCTTTCCATCCTTGATTTCATTAAACGTTTTAATGATCGATGAATCGGTAGATGTTATACCCCCAATGGCACTTAAGGCCGCTAAAATTGGTATCAATGGTAAGGCTCCTCCGGTTTTTGGCACGCTAATGATTCGAGGGATAATGGCTTGCTTTTTCTGTCCACTCAAAGAATTATTTACATGCTTATGGGCTATTTGAATCGCATTTTCATTTGGTTTTTCAATTTTGAGTGCATGAGTTGCCAACTTTATAGCATTGGGAAATATTTTTTTCACTACAACTTTCTTACAGGACTTTTTCGCCCTTTTCACTCTTTTAGATTTCTTATTATCCCTGATCCCCATACCAAATTTTACTTTGGCTTTCATTGCATTTGTAACTAAAAGTGCGCTAGCTCGCTCAGCTAAACTACTATCTGCTGCTGTTATGCTTGACCAAGCCCTTTCAGCTAAATTTTGATCAGCTTCGTGACGTTTGGAAATATTACTACTCTCTGAGTAAGCAATGTCGTGTTCGCGACAGGCGGAGTCCAATGGATTTATTCCCTTATTCCCACATTTCAATCGCTCTTTTAATTTAGTTCCAGGTCCACAAAACTGATATCCAGGTAAATGTAATTCAAATGGGAGTGAGTCAATTAAATTATTTATAAGACCTCTTCCTTTATAAACGTTTGGTTTGCAAGTGAATTTATTATAAAAACGCATAGCTCATTTATACACTCATCACTCGTTGAGAGTCTTTTGTTGAATAAAGATAAAATAAATAAATATCTCTCTAAATATGAAATTCGTTAAACAGAAATCTAATATTACAGTGAGAAATATGGATTTCACATCCGATTCGCCTATAAGAACTCGCCATAGCAGTTTATTACCAAATTCAATTAGAGCGCCTATTGTCAAAACAAATGTTATGATGAGTTTGATAGAGAGTCCAAATGGATTAAAGTTTGCAAATATATACTTGTACTCAAAGTCATTATATCAACCAAAATATTACTTTTTCTGATAATGCTGAGGTTATAGCACCAGATCAGGCTAAGAATAATTCAATCATGATTTTTGATGACATAGCTACGGAAAATCAAAATAATGTTAGAGCATATTTTTGTATGGGTCGTCATAAAAACATTGATTCATTTTATCTTCCACAACCATATACACGAATTCCCAAACAACTTGTTAGAGATAATGCAAATGTAATTCTTATGTTTAAGCAAGATGAATTAAATATGAAACATATATATAATGATCATGTCAGTGGTGACATGACTTATGATAAATTTACACAACTATGTCGTCTGTGTTGGAAAGATAAATATGGATTTTTATGCATTAGTAAGGACGAACCCTTGAACTTGGGTCGTTATAGTTTGGGATTTGACACTTTTGTTGAAGTTTAAATAAATTTGATATAAGAATATTTAGATTAGTACGATTTAAACTGTCGAAGGAGTACAATCAGACCTCATTTTTAAAATCAGACCCCATTTTTAAAATCAGACCCCATTTTTAAAATCAGACCCCATTTTTACAAAATCAGGCCTCATTTTTAAAATCAGACCCCATTTTTACAAAATCAGCCCTCATTTTTACAAAAATCAGGCACCATTTTTACAAAAATTAGACCCCATTTTTAAAATCAGATCCCATTTTTAAAATCAGACCCCATTACAAAATCAGGCCTCATTTTTACAAAAATCAGGCCCCATTTTTACAAAAATTAGACCCCATTTTTAAAATCAGACCCCATTTTTACAAAATCAGGCTTCATTTTTAAAATTAGACCCCATTTTTAAAATCAGACCCCATTTTTACAAAATCAGGCCTCATTTTTACAAAAATGAATGAAGAAATTTTAAAAGAAGTCATCAAGACGAGAAAGGAGTTGAAAAGGAAATTTTAAAGTCTAAAACATGGCGAAGTTGAAACAGAACTCAGACTTGAAGAAACATTCAAGCCAATTACACGTCCGCTTAATGATTTCATAAGCAAAGCTACATCTATAACATCTAAATTGGAAGAAAAACAAGAGTCGCCTGAAGAAAAGTATCATGAAACGAACCCCCAGTTTGATAACACTGTCCCCAAGCTTAAAAAGCAAAAACCGCTCAGCTTTAAAGAGAACATCGATGGTACTCCAGTTGATTCACATGAGTCTGACTTCCATTCGTTTGATGATTATACAGGTCAAGATAGCTCTATCGCTGTTGAGCTACCTCATATAGACTTTATCAATGAACGTCTTATAGAATTTGAGAAGGACAAACTGGTTGACACCAATTATGGTCCACATAAACACCCGACTGGTGAATGGAGTTGGGGGAGCTTACCATTTCAAATTGATAATGAATATTACATTTTGGGAGATGAAAAATTCAAAGTAACACCAGGATTATTTTCATTGATATTTTCCAAGACCCCTATCGGCTTTACTGAAGGTGACAAATACAATTATAAAAATATGATATTGTCAACAAATGTATTTAGAAAAAATTTTGATCCTAATAATCAAATAAGGGGGTCTAAAGCTAAAAAATATACTCATTTAATCAAAAAATTCATAGAGGAAGAAAAGTCGTTTATAAGAAAAAATAAATCGATTAGCACCCTACTCCAATAAAAGTTAAAGGAAGTGGACTCATGCAGTTGAATAGTACAAAGAGCAACTATATCTATTGGGATGATCCCAACAAATTAAATATATACAGGGGTGTCACAGAAATCGCTAACGCCCCAAAATCGCCCCAAACGCAAATGTAGGGTGTCACAGAAACCTTTTTTGACAGTTTTGAAAAGTTACAAGTTTTTCTCCAACGTTTGATTAATTTTGCGCTTACAGTAAATTATGTTGAAAAAAGAATGGTGTTGAAATAAACTTTGATTATTTTTTGATGGAATTGCATTCAAATAATCGCTGGCAATATTTGTGTTCATATATAATTTATTATTTTACGAAAACGCCTGTGAAAAAATCAAGCAAGCGTCGTTTTGCCTACATCACCCATAAGCAAGGCTGCCATCCTGCTGAAAACGGCAGAAACTTATTTTCGGACAAAACATTTGTGTTTCCAATTTTAGTTTGTTATATGCCACAAGTAACCACAAATTTTATGGATTACGACCAAATTTAAGAAAGTTTTTTAAATTGTGTGTAAACGGATAAATTTAATGTAAACGTCGAAAAAATGCACCAAGTTGACGTCTCTGTTTATATCTTGGCCAGCCAAAGAAGAAGAAGAAATGTAAACAGCTGAAAAAAATGCAATTGCAGTTGCCGCCCTTTTTAAAATGAATTGAAATTTTTTGGATTTCTGATGGATATGGTTTCTAATTTGCTCGAATAAACTTAATTAAATTTGCATTTGAATATGTGCATCGAATTTTAAATTATTTCACTTGTAATTGAAGATTTGTAAAAATGGAAATCGCTTGCTAAAAAGAAGTAAGAGTCTAGATTAAATAATATTCCCAACGATTTCGCTCACATTTGTTCTAAACACCTCCAGGTCTGCATCCAATGACCTGTTGAACAGAGCTAATACCTAGAAATTGCATGGACCAAATTTTTATTCTGGGGTATAACAGTTGCCATTGTTGCGAAAAATGAATTGTGTAGAAAAGAGAATTTAGGCTTACAAACGCAATAGTTAGCAGTTATCGATGCATTTTATTTATTGCGCGCGATAATAATTTTAAAAATTGTGGTGTTGTAGTATGTTAACTGTACCTCCAAAAAATAAGTACATTTTTTTCTTGTTGTATAACATTAGCAATAATTTTTGGTTTACGAAAAATGTATAACAATTTTAATTCCAAACGTTAGTATTTTTTTTTTTTTGAATTG
This sequence comes from Drosophila sp. 14030-0761.01, assembly GCA_018150735.1. Classification (NCBI taxonomy): domain Eukaryota; kingdom Metazoa; phylum Arthropoda; class Insecta; order Diptera; family Drosophilidae; genus Drosophila; species Drosophila sp. 14030-0761.01. The sequence continues at coordinate 8,797,938 of JAECWO010000078.1, read as the reverse complement.
CACAACCCTATTGCATTTATCGACAATCGAAATACCGAAATAGCGGCGATCGAGTCAGCCGCTGTGCCAACCGGTGGATGTGGCTCCGAAAATGAAACGTTGGAGATTTCCATGACACCAACGTTTGGTTTCGGCGTTTTACATTTCAAACGTCGCCAAAATCGCTAGCGTTTTCTGTGACACCCCTGATAATGTATATTCTATCTCAAATTGTTGTTATTCATTCTCCATCCTTCAATGAGCATAGTCGTTATAATTTTTAATGTTATAAATTATGAGTGCTGGCAGCATAATATGGAAAAAACTTTTTCAAACAACTCGAATCTTGTTTATTAAAAAGTATACTTCAACTAAAATTCTGATCAATGATAAAATCATACGTTTCAGAACTACAACATATGAATGTAAATATTAATAATGGATAAATTTGCACGATCTTCTAACTCTGCTAGGGGATCTTCTTATAAAAGTAATCAAACTGATGTTTTTATTAAAAAGTATTTTGAAAATTTAATAAATGAGTTGCGAACTAATGTTGAACAACGCCTGAAGGGTCAAAAAAGGAGATTTGAGAACATGCTTAATGTTTTAACTAGTAAATATGAAAATCTATTGGCAGAACAAGAAGTTCTCTTAAAACTACATTCTGAAAATGAGTTGTAAAATGTTATTGAACAATTTAAGATCATAAATGATGATTTTGAGACAAGACTCCGTAAAAGTGAAACATATCATGAACAAATTAAATATACATTAAATAGTGATAATAAAGTGATTATAAAATATTAAAAATATACCAAACAATGAGTAAGAGGGATATCGTTAATGAGATACATCAACAAGCGCGTAAAAACTTTAGATGACGTCATGTTGTTATGAAAGGTATAGATGGCAAGCTGATTTGGTAGAAATGGGGAACCACTCTCAATCAAATAATGGATTTAAATTTTTACTCACAGTCATTGATACATTTTCAAAGTTTGCTTGGGCTGTCGCTATTAAAAACAAGAGTGGAAAAGAAGTAACAGCTGCTATTGACGGAATTTTCAAATTGGGACGTATACCGAAAAACCTACAGACTGATGATGGAAAAGAGTTTTACAATTCACAATTTCAAACCTTGATGAAATTGAACAAAATTAACCATTATTCAACGTACAGTGTATTGAAGGCCTCAATTGTCGAGCGTTTTAATCGAACTCTAAAAAACATGATGTGGAAGGAGTTTAGCATTAATGGTTCTTACTAGTGGATCGAATTATATAGAGAGTTGGTTGACAAATATAATAATTCATTTCATAGAACTATTAAAATGAAACATGTTCAAGTCAACAAGGCAAATGAGTGCAGTCTGTTAAAAATAGTTTATAATTATGCAGATAAAAAAATATTTTAAAAACCCAAGTTTAACATCGGTGACAGTGTACGCATAAGTAAATATAAGCATGTGTTTGAAAAAGGCTATACACCCAACTGGACTACCGAAATATTTAGAATTAGACTAGTGCAAAACACACATCCGAGAACATATTTATTAGAAGACTATCAAGGATGTGAAATTAAAGGCTCTTTTTATAACGAGGAATTGATAAAAACCAATTATCCAAGCAGCTATCTAGTAGAGAAAATTATAAGGAGAAAAGGGGATAAAGTATTAGTAAAGTGGCTTGGTTTCTCGAGTGGGCACAATAGTTGGATCGATAAGGATGATATTTTATAAGTTCAAATAAAAGAAACTACAAACATTATATTGTAATCAGTTCATCTAATACCATCAACTATCGTTGACGGTTAGCGGTAATTCCTCAAAATTATTAGCACATTATTTCCCTCCCATTGTATTATCGGATGAATATGAATGTGCTTTAGTAAATTTTCATTCATATAACTCTATAGCAAACGTTAATGAAAGTAATAATCGTTTTTATTATGATGATATTATGATGATTCAATTCCAACTGGAGCTTATGAATTTACAGATATAGTTAACATAATAAGCTTAGAATTCGTCGGAAAAGAAAATAACATTGGGGATTTGAAAATCGAAGCAAACAATAATACACTTCAGACATCACTTTTTTCTAAAAAGCATGATATACACTTTGAAAAGGGAAATAATATTGGTTCACTTTTTGGTTTTAAATCTGAAATTTATCGAAAAAACATACTACATATTTCTGAGCTACCTGTAAAAATTACTAAAGTAAATGATGTGAGATTCGAATGTAGTATTATAAAATCATCTCTATATGAATAACACACCAGCACATACCTTACATGAATTTGCTATAAATGTCGCACCAGGATATAAATTGATTGAAGTCCCAAAGAATCTTATCTATTTACCAGTGAACACTAAAGAGATAGGTTGTCTAACAATTCGAGTACTTGATCAGGACGGAGACTTGATCGATTTTCGTGGTGAAGAAATTACCATATGCTTGCACTTGAAGCCTAAATAAATATGATTATTTTTAATAAAAGAGGGAATACTGATAAATACACCATCAGTCAACCTTTCACAGTTAAAGAGTCGACACGCTTTACAAACACTAATCTAACAATACAAAATAAACTATTTCTAAAGTCTATTGTTCTAAAAGTAAAGAATATTAAAAATGGACGTAATTAATATTGAAGAGAAACCATTTTCTTTTGAGAACATTACGAAGAAAGAATATCATACATACTCATCATATTTACAAACATTTAATAACAATGATGAAGTTAGGATATCTATTCAAAATCAGGATCTATACGTACTACCTTGTGAGAGTTATATTAATGTTGAAGGATTTATATCTAATATTAGTCCTATTAAAGCTGTAAAAGGTAAACTACTAAACAATTGCGTTTCACATCTTTTTGAGGAAATGCGTTATGAAATCAATGGTATTGAAATTGATCGCACTCGCTATGTTGGTACTACTACAACATTGAAAAATTTGGCGTCATTGAATAAAGGAGAAAGTGATATGCTTGCAAATGCCGGATGGTTTCTTAATGGACAAGTGGAGGCTGAATATTTCAACTTTTCTTTGCCTTTGAGAAAAATTTTGGGTTTTGCTGAAGACTTTAAAAAAATGATTGTTAATTGCAAGCATGAGTTAATTTTGATTATGAATAAGGATTTCAATAGATCTTTATACAAGGAAACAGGGGAAGTAAAACAAAAAATTATTATCACAAATATTACATGGAAAATTCCACATATTCAACTAAGCGATAGTGCCAAACTGAAACAGTTAAATTTGATAAAGCATGGCAAGCCTCTGAGCATTCCATTTCGTAGTTGGGATTGTTATATGAATCCACTATTAGTTGATGGTTCCAATCATATTTGGAATGTTAAATTAGCAGCATCTACAGAACGTCCACGATATGCTATTATTGCATTTGAAGAGAATGATAAAATTATTCATTCTAATTTGAGAAATTTAAAAGCATTTTTAAATTCAGAATCCTTTTCATATGGAGATATGAACTTGAAGTTTGCTCATGGACGAATTGCAACTCTCTATGATATGTATAGCAATTTCCAATCAATCTATTATATGAAAAAGACTTCAGAGCCACTTCTCTCAATCCCACAATTTAAGGATGAGGCACCAATTATTGTTGTGGACCTTTCATATCAAAACGAAATGGTTAAAACAGGTTCTATCGATATAAAAATTCAAATAGAGACTGAAGCAAATACATCGAAGGGTACTAAAGTATATTGCGTGTTAATTCATGATCGTTTAGTTGAGTACACACCATTGACGGGGATAGTTAGAAAAGTTCTATAAGCAGAAGTTTGAAAATGAAGAAGAGAAAAACTGCTCTTTATACCTGATTGGTTGTTGGTTATACACCTTGACCAAACCTAGCCCAAAACAGGTAGTGTCAGCGATCTTGTGTAAGGTAGTAGGGAAAAGGGTGTGGTTGATTATAAGGGGAAAACAAAAGAGAGTAAGAGGTGGGTGTTAATTGGTGGTGGTAGTTAATGAGCATAGCAAAGAGAGAGAGTATTAGAAAAGAATTGTGTAAGGTTGTAGGGAAAAGGGTGTTGTTGATCATGAGGGGAAAAAAGAGAGTAAGAGAGTAGGTGGTAGTAGGGAAAAGGTGGTTGTTGATCATGAGGGGGAAAAAAAAGAGAGTAAGAGGTGGGTGTTAATTGGTGGTGATAGTTAATGAGCATAGCAAAGAGAGTATTAATGAGGAATTGAGAAGAGCCAATTTCTCCAGCTCCTCCTCCCCCTCCTACACTTTGCTCCTCCGCGCTCTGCACACTTGGCTCCTCCTCGCTCTACTTACTTGACTCTTCCTCCTGCTCTTGCTCTTCCGCGCTCTGCGCACTTTGCGCACTGTTTTTGCACCCCCAATTATTTTATTCTCAATTCCAATTCCTTTATTCTCCCTTGCAGCCCTTGACCATTACATTTTTTTTCCTAAAAAATTTTTTGTTTGGTAATCCAATAAAGAAATATTGTTAATACACTAAAAACTTGTCAACTTGACTTTCGTGGTATTCGAAATCGCTTCTATTTGTCTATAAACAAAAAAAAAAAAAATTAAAAAAAAAAACTTCTGTCGCGAACGAGATTCGAACCCGCACCTTTCGTATCATACGCAAGACCTCTGTCCACTAAGCCACCGCACCTCTTTTGCTGGAGCCAGCCAATCGCCAAATAGTAAGCGTGCCAAGACAATGTAGCGATTGATATTCATATTCACACCCACACAAACTCAATTTTGACACATATATGTGCCTATATAGGCAAATTATATATCGTCGAAATCAGGCGTTATGTTTATCCGATTGTTTAATTCACCCATATGATGTAATCCCTTTTTATTTATGTACGTTATCAGTTTGGATAAGATTGTTAAAAAAATAGAGAAGCTATTCGCATTTAACGTTTGTATTTGTATGGCAGCTATATGATATAGTTGTCCGATCTTATTCAAAATCGCAGATGTCCAAGCCGCTGTATAGAAAAGCTTACATACGAGCTTTAAATGCCATAGCTCTAAAACTGTGGGACTAGTTTGCGCAGCACCAGACAGACAGACGGACATGGCTATATCAACTCGTTTTCTCTTGCTGATCAAGAATATATATAGTTTATGGGGTCGGAAACGATCCCTTCTTTGCGCTACAAACATCTGACCAGTTTTATAAAACCCTCTGCAAGGGTATAAAAAATAATAAAAAAAGGAAACGTCTAATCAACTTTTTCATAAAAAAAGAATTAAAAATTAAACTCCAATTTAAAAAAATTTTTTTCCAAAATTAATTTACAAACAAAAAAAAAATCATTTTTAAATGACTACATATATAACGTCATTTCTTAAAAAAGGGAGGTGTAGCATATCTACCCTACTTAACATTCAGTTAATACATTGTGACACTTTGTCATAAATAAAAAACAAAAATATAATTATCCAAAGTACAGTAAAAGACCACATGGAAATACATAACAGTCCAGAGCAAATGTAATACGATCTACCGCTTATAGTGGTCAACACAGTATACGCATGCCTTCTGCATACATACAACATACAGTGGTGGCCAATTATTTGGCACATATATTTTTTCGTTATTCAATGCAGATTTTCTCACAATTTTTCAAACAATTTGTGCTTGTTAATATATTGAGATGATGCACCGTAAATTTTGTTAAGTTGGCTTTAGCCATTTTCCATTTGATTGGAAAAACCCCCCATTTTCTGTGGACAAATATTTGGCACACTTTTCCAGAATCGTTAATATTGGACCCTTAAAAGAAGTTAAAGATCTAGTAAAAGTAAAAATAATTGCATACCAGAAATTTTCAATTTGTCCCCAAATTGAGTTTTGGAGCCTTTTCGCTTGCCGTCGTTTTACGGCACTCATTAATGCTAAATCACTAGTTTCTGCAAAGAACGAGATAGAGGATATAAAATGACAATAAAACGTCAATTCTTGCTATAACTTTCTTTGCATGTTTTAATGTGCATAGAGAATCTGTTATTTGCAAGGTCACTACTTTTCGTACATCGTCATTTACAATGACTTCATATACGTTGAGCTTAGAAGCATATAAAATTTGCTTATGCAAAATTTCTTTTTCTTTTCTTGCGCAGGAGTTTAACTACATATTTACTTTGATTTGTGGTAGTGACATTCAGAATTTGATTATTTATGTGAATGTTTTTTGAGTCCGTGATAGTTATTCTTGATAGGGCATCACCTACATAATTGTCTTTACACTTTAGATACTATTAGATTAATATATACTGTGAAATTATATTCCTCTAATTCAATTCTCATTCGTGTTAGTTTAGAACTGGGATTTACCATTAAAAATAGATAGGTAAGTGCTCTGTGATCTGTTTTGACAGTGAAGTGTCTACCATAAATATATAGTCTGATATGTGTTATTGCCCAATGAATAGCTGCTAATTCCTGTTTTTTTTTTTACTTTTTTCCTTTTGCCTTTTGTGAATGATCTTGATGCGTATGGAACTGGTAGCTGGAGTCCGTTTTTGTTTTGGGTTAGGACTGCTACACATGCATGCTTACTTGCATCCGTAATTATGCAAAATTCTTTGCTGAAATCTGGGTATTGCAAGAGAAATTTGTCGGACAACAGTTTTTTATTAATCTGACGATAGCCAACTACTAATCACCATTTTTTCTTTTCGGAATTTTTCAGTGCTAACAAAAGTAGGATATTATAAGCTGATACAGATGGTTCGACTATGGTATCGTCTATAAGTTTTTGGACTTGTTTTTGAATTTCGTCTTTTTGACTATGAGGGTTTCTATAATTTTTTATGTAAATAGGCTCATCATCCTTCAGCCTCAGTTTTTGTTTATAAAAATTATTGCTGGTTATAGATTCGGTTTTTAGTCCGAATACATCGCTATATTGTGTGCATAATGTCTTCAGTTGGTTATGAAATTGTGGCGGAAAATTTTTTGAAAGTTTGGTTAACACTATTTTCTCTCTGTTTAGCAATCCTATGAATGCACTTCGGGATGATGCTATGGTATTTGCTATGTAGATACCATGCTGAATTTCTTGGTTCGGAATTAATACATTATCTTCTGCAGGGGTCAGTTCAATTTTTCGGATAACTTGTGATCTTGCTGGCAGGACTATTGAGTTGTTGCCAGAACTATATTTTATTGGTACATAGATTGGGTATTTTAAATTATTTGGTCTAATTATGTATTTTCTAATAAAATGGATTCCTGGTATTCCATCATGTGGGATTATAAATTTAGAAGTTTGTATTTCAATAGAAGTAAGCCCTTTTGATTTGGTTACTTCTTGGCTTATTCCCTGTATATTTATTATTTGATTGGTTTGGATGAACTGAAAAGTGTCGGAATTTTCTTTTAATATAGATATATCCACACTTGCGTCTATTAAAAGTACCAGTGTTTTTCCTGTAGCTACGTGAATAAAATTTACAAATGTGCTCTGACTGAGAGTGATGGTGTGAATTTTGAAGTTTCACATTGCTGAGTATCCAAGAGTTGCTGCGAGTTTCCCGAGGTGTTTTGGGCTACCCTAACATTTCTGTTATTAGAGTTATAACCTGCGTTTTGCTGGTTATTTCCTCTATTGTTATTTCTTCCAAAGCCTCCATTATTCCCTTTATAATGGTTATTGTGATTTTGACTATAATTTTGGCTGTTATTGCGATTATTGTTTAAGTTATTAGCGAATGGCTTCTTTTGTACTGAATTTATCAGCATGTTCAATATACAACCTCTCTAAGAGTTTTCGTAGATTTTCGACTTCTGATGTGAATTTGTCAGCCGTTTTGCCCTTTTGTATCGTTTGTTTGAGTCGTGCTTTTACTACGTCGGATATTTTACCGACTATAGTGTCTTGCAATTTTTTGATGATTGCCGTGATTGTCGTTTCATTTTCGACTTTGTATAGTGTCGAGACAATAATTTTTGATTTTATGACTTCAACAGCTATCTTCAAATTAAGTAACTTCAAAGCCTTTATAAATCTTTGTAAGGAAGTTTTTCTCAGCTGGGGTACATATCTCAGTCTCCCCAGGGCCTTCTTATAAAAATATTTGTAAAGATACCGAGACTCGAGATTATAGGAGGGCTTAAGATATTAGATCGCACCACAACACATAAAAATGGGGAAAAGGGAAGGATACATGCAAGACAATATCAATACGATACATATAATGGTTAGCTCTTAGCTGAGATGGGGGTCTGAAGCCTCGGCCAAGGTCTAGGGAATGATGATCGATATCTCCTAGGGATTTACCCGGACAGAGATACGAATTACCTTAACTACGGGTCGGCTGAGGAGGGGAATAATGATCGATATCTCCTAGGGATTTACCCGGACAGAGATAAGAATCACCCTAGCTACGGGTCGACTGAGGAAGGGAATGATGATCGATATCTCCTAGGGATTTACTCGGACAGAGATACGAATCACCCTAGCTACGGGTAGAGTAAAACTACGGGCTCGATATCTAGCCGAGGATTGACCTAGCGACTAGAGAGAACGGGGTATCCGCCTCTATATTGAGGCGGGGGAAGGGGATCCAGCAATCCAGGAAAGGGATTGACCCGGAATCCTGTCTTACATGGACTAACTACGGATTATAAGTTAGTGAGACAACATGTGGACAATCACAACACAAGGGGAGGTCACATACACACACATAATTTACGTCTAAAAGCAATTCACGAGATTTTGGACAGCGCTGTTATGATCGACAAAGCCGAATCAAAGTAGGGTATAGGTCGGATTGGCGATCCGTCATGGCCGAATAAAACCTCACTACTTCTGACACTACCCTCCTATTCGGATACTTCGAATTCTTAGCCGAAGGGCTTGAAGGTCCTTAGGGGCCCGCCCAGTTACTCTGCAATGAACACACGCACCTTTGATCTTTTCTTTTCTTTTTTTTTTAATATGTATTTTTTTTATGTTTCCCTAAGCCTGGTAACACTCGCAGGCTAACTGTGGAGGTCTTCTCCAACCAAGGCAACTGTGCTGACTCATCTGGCCATCCACTCTCGAAGCCAGCCTCACTCTGTTCCGTGTCCTTGTCGTTGTCCTAAGAATTACTATTATCCTTGCTCACGTTGTTCTTAAGTTGGCTTTGGTCCTTGTGTTCCTTGATTGTATCCTTCTTGCCCGTGTTATCCTTGTGGTTTTCTATGTCACTCCCATTTCACCGCTTTTCTTTTCACTAGCATTTGTTCTCCATCTCGTGGTCTTGAGTGGTCTACGTGACTAATCGCATGTACGCAGTTGCAGGTGGCTCCGGCCGTGGCGTCGGCCCGATCACCGGTACTTTTGGACTTTTTACGAGGGCAGCGGCGAAGAGCACCAGCGGCAAAGAGCATGAGCGGCGGGTGAAAGGCGAAACGAGTGAGCGGCGAGTGTTTGGATAGGCTAGGTGGCGCTGCAAAGAAATGAGAACTAGTTCTATCTATGGGGTCAGAGCTAGTTAAAATAAAAGAATGTATCTTACTCTTTTATAGGGTCCATGAACTTAATACTAATAATCATAGGAGCTTGATACTAATAATAATACTAAAAAGCACTGCTCTTCATTGAGCGTTATCGCTATCGATAGGTATTGTATCGATAGATGGATATATCGTCATATCTTTGAAGATGTAATTTTTGACCATTAAATTCTAGAATGCTGTTCGAAATTTCCTTTATGTATGCCCTCTGGGCCTTTATTCCCTCCATCATGTTTTCTTTTACATATTTCCCTTTCTTTTTCTTCTTGTTCTATTTCTGGCAGCTTATCCAACACAATGGGTGTTGTAACGATTCTTTTTCGTCCTTAGAGTCCTTGATGAGACTTTTCAGGGCTAGGTTCGGCAAAACAAAATTTATTTTGTATGTGATTTTGGCACAGACCTTCTTAACTTTGGTTTTTATTCATATTTTTGGGATTCTGCGGTGGTCTTTGGCGAGTGTTGGAGGTCCTTTGTGGTCCTTGGATCCTGTTCCTTTCTCGATTCTGATTTGATTATGTCTTCGCTGTTGTTCCTGGTTCGTCTTCGCTTGATGTGGTTGGCTCCTGGTTCCTTTTCGCTTGATTTGTTTGTTTTTTGTTCCTCGTTGGCTCCTTGATGATGAAACAGATGACTCAGATCCTTGACCCGGGCTCAACTTCATCTCTTGAGTTCTCCTGCTCTTCTATGATCTCCTTATCTTTGCTTTGAAAACTTATCTCCACGTTCGAGGATATCTCATGAACTCTTCCCCTCAAGGATATTTCCTGAGGTCCTTATTTTGGTTCAAGGATACTTCCTGAACCCAAAATATTCCTCCAGGATACTTTCTGTTTCTTTCAATCCCGTTCAAGGATATTTCCTGAACTTTATGCCTTCAAGGATATTTCTTGAGGTCCTTATTTTGGTTTGAGGATACTTCCTGAATCCAAAGTATTCATCCAGGATACTTCCTGTATGCTCAACCCCAGTTCAAGGGCATTTCCTGAGGTCCTTATTTTAGTTCAAGGATACTTCCTGAACCCAAAATATTCCTCCAGGATACTTCCTGTTCTATTTCTTGCTCCCTACTGATTAGTTCTAGGATATCTCCAGAACTTTCCCTATGCTCTGTTCCCTATATTGTTCTCAGGACATTTTGCTGAACCCCGACTTGGTCCTTTTGAGTGCTCTGATTTCGATTCGACGCTTCAAGATTACTGCAGGAGGTTTTGAATGCTTCGCCTTGCTATCCTCTCCTTTGACTCTCAAGATTACTACCAGAGGTCTTTTGATATGTCCAACTTTCGTCACTGACTTTCACTTGATTTTGAACCCTCAAGATTACTGCAGCTGGTCTTGAGAGGTTCCACTTGTTTCCCTCACTTTTTACTAAATGATCGCCGAACACTTGATGATCTGACCCCTCAAGATTACTACAGGAGGTCTTGAGGGGTTCGCCTTGCCGTCCGTGCTGCCGAACACTTGATGTCCCGCCTTGATTTGCTGCGGCCTTTATATAGGCCTCCTGGCCTCTGGATGCAGCTACTGCATTACCGCTATATAGCCTCGTGGGAATTTTCGACTCACATTAAACCATCGATATATCGACATCTTCTATATATATATAGAAAAGCTAAATTTCCATCGATATATCGATGGTCCCATCGATGGTTCTCCACCTCTACTGTGAGGAGCATAAATAGCAATATATCAACCTCACAACATTCAGCAACATCCACGAAATAAAGCCACAAAAATCAGCAACATGGACCGAGTAGCATCAACATTAGCGACATAAGCATAAATATGATCGTGAGAAATGCAGTCGGGAATTTGCCTAAACTCAATATTGTGAAGTTTATGTGCTGCTATCGCCTTTTCTTTACATTCGTCGTAAAATGCTGTGCTTGCTATTTTATGAGCAGTTGTGAGGGATCGTGTTGACGTGTTTATGTTCTGTCGTTAGAGATGTAGCTCTATTTTGTGACAGACATTTTATTGATTTGTCTAATTTTTCTTTTAACTCTCGCACTTCGTTTAAAATTTCGGCCCATTTGCCCATAATTGAATCTTAGGAATCTGTGTCGTTCTCAAAAAAAATTTCTTTTATTTTATCTGTCTACTTCTTCTTCATCCGAATCATCTATATAGGCCAATTTGAACGAATCTTTAAAAAGTTCGTCAACCCACTCTGATACGTACTTTCTACTGTGGTACTAAGGAAGTAGTCTGCCATAAGCTACCTTTTTGGATTTTTCCATAAGCTCTATTATATTTCTGTTGAATTTATAATTATTAGATATCCAATACCTAATTTCCTACATTTGGTAGTTAATGTTTTTTTTCAAGTTGAGTTTCTTTTATTTTACTTTTTTTGATTATTTTATTAGTAACATTTTTATTCTTTTCGATCATAATTAATATTTTTTTATTTTATGTTTTCATGAAAAAAAAATTTTTTTTTTTTTTTTTAAATGTCGTTGCAGCAATTTTCCATGTGTACATATATTTTTAGATCTTGTCTAGATCATTAGCACGGCTTAAGGCCCTTTTTGTTACACACTGATTGTGTAGCAAATATGCTCTATAAAGGATATATACACACAAAACTACAACAATTATTAATAGCAATATATTTGTTATAAATAGGTCAACATTTGATGATTCGATTTTATTGATGACATTAGCAGTGGAATGCACTGTCTTTGTGTCAATTAACCCCATAGTGGGTGTATTCAGAATGTCATTAATAAAATCGAATTTACTTATGCTATTATTGAACATGCAATTTTATAATTTTTTTTTTTGATTTGAATCAAATGTTGATATTTTTTAAGTTTATGTTAATATTTATTAAGTATCTGAAAGTGCACACTGTCCAACGGTCCGGGACAGTCGGTGGGGCAGTTTTTTGTCTTCCTTAGCAGTTTTTTTTTGGACGGAGTAATTTGCTTTTGGTTAACTTGTTTTATTTTATTGATAACTGAGTGAGTGAGAGCTGTGGGGTTTTTTTCTTTGAGACTTTGGGCAGTTGCCCAGCGGAGTGCCGGTTTGTTGTGCTATTCTTTTTTTTTTTTGCTTTTTTCTGAACACCTCCACTATTTTCAATAGCTTTCTCTCTCAGTTTTTTTTTTTCATTTGTTTCGTAATGTTTGTCCTCCTTCCTTGATCCTGACTTCAGTGCCACTTGATGTTTAAATTGACTATTTTTCTATTTCCCACGTTGAGTGACCAATGTCACGTTCGCCATGTAATAAGTTGCAAGAGACTTCAAACGTGTGTTCGGTTTTGGTGAAATTTTTTTTTAATGATTCTTATGATTTTACAATTTGTTAATGCAGCTAAGACCTCGTAGCCTCGCTGCCAGGGACGCCGGCAGAGAAGCGGTCTGCTTAAATATATGTGTTTGCATAATTGCCTAAGAAAGAGGATGTATCGCATGTTAAATCTGCCGACTCAGCACTGTCCAGTACAATGCACTCATGGGTGGTTAACGTTATAGAAAATGCATGGTACTTAATTTTGAATACATAATTATTATAACTAAGTGCTACAATATATTTGTAATATTATTTGTGTATTTCACTGAGTACAGTGAACATTCGATATGTGAACATGCTACAGTGATCATCGCGAAGGCTTGGGAAGAGCTGCAAAGCCGGTTTGAACAACGGGTGAGTGGCGTCGTGTAGGTATTTGAAAAATACAGAAACAATCAGATCTACATTTTTTCTTTAATTTTTTTGTTCACGGTATGGAAAGACTGGAAGCAGCAAAGTAAGGCAAAGGTGGCGAAAAGTAAAAAGGAAGGCAGCGCGACTGGCGGCGGCCCGTGTAGGATTAGGCCTTTAACTGCTGTAGAAAAGTCTGTGTGTGTCGTCGCGGGCCTCTACGAGATGGTGGATGGCGTGTTGGGCACAAAAGGCATCCATGAATCAATTGAAACCTACTTTTTGGAACACCAATTGTTCGTTCAACTATGTTTCTTGCCTCAGATTGAATATGGGTTGTGCTGTTCCCGCTTTTGGACTCCTATACGGTGTCAGAAGAATCGATCGATAGCCAATGTCCAAAATTACTCAAGAACTTCACTACCTTCTTCATGGGAGTAACATTTAACTAACATTTCGTCTCGCTTAAATTTCATTTTATCTCTACTTTTACTTTGCAAAGCAATCAAAAAACAACGGTGATATTTCCAGCCAAGATTTTGCTCTCAGAAAAACTACATATGTAAACAAAATCAAAAAGGCATTTACTGGAATATTAGGCGTAAAGACCCCATTATTTATTTTGTTAGTCTTTAAATGTGGATGATCCCAACGAAAGAAATTTGTTCCGATAAATATTGCTATTTATAAAAAATTATTTCATTATTTCATATTATAAATCAATTGAATATTATAATTGAATTATTATCATTATATAATAGTTTTCACAAATGACTTATGTTCTCTTTCTTAAGTCATATGCGTAGCCAGGTTTTGGTAAGGTATTCAAATTTAAATATACAGGGGTGTCACAGAAATCGCTAACGCCCTAAAATCGCCCCAAACGCAAATGTAGGGTGTCACAGAAACCTCTTTTGACAGTTTTGAAAAGTTACAAGTTTTTCTCCGTTTGGTTAATTTTGCGCTTACAGCAAATTATGTTGAAAAAAGAATGGTGTTGAAATAAACTTTGATTATTATACCCTTGCAAAAAGGGTATATTAATTTTGGTCAGAAGTGTGCAACGCATAGAAGGAGCCATCTCCGACCATATAAAGTATATATATTCTTGATCAGCATGACAAGGCGTGTTCAAATCCGTTTGTCCGTCTGTCTGTCCGTCTGTCTGGATCAACAGCTTCTCCTCCTAAACCGCTAAAGCTACAGAGCTGCAATTTTGCACGAAGTCTTGTATATACTGCAGGCATTGTATATCTCGGATTCATCCGGATCGGACGACAATATCATATAGCTCCCATAGGAACCATCGGTCGAAAAATGAGTTTTAGATCAATAATTTTTTTTCTTTTTCACCCGGTCATCATAAAACTTAACATTTGGCAGTTTGTTATACATCCAAACATCCATGCCAAATTTGATCAAGATCGGATTACTATGTCATATAGCTCCCATATGAACGATCGGACCAAAAATAGTTTTTCTTCTAGAAACTTTTTTGTTTCTTGAACGATCATCATCAAACTTGGTAAATAACATTTTCACATAGAAAGTTATAATCGGAAGACTATATCATATAGCTATCATACAAACATATGAAAAAATTGCATGCTACATGTCTGCATATGTATGCGTTCCGTGCTATGGCGTGTAAAAACAGATTTTTACACCAGGGTCCTTACATTTAGATAACTCTTTTTAGGGATCTAGTAACACAAGAGCTTGCAAAGCCCGGCCTTCTGGTTTTTTGATGGAATTGCATTCAAATAATCGCTGGCAATATTTGTGTTCATATATAATTTATTATTTTACGAAAACGCCTGTGAAAAAATCAAGCAAGCGTCGTTTTGCTTACATCACCCATAAGCAAGGCTGCCATCCTGCTGAAAACGGCAGAAACATGGTTTCGGACAAAACATATGTGTTTCCAATTTTAGTTTGTTATATGCCACAAGTAAGCAAAAATTTTATGGATTACGACCAAATTTAAGATAGTTTTTTAAATTGTGTGTACACGGATAAATTTAATGTAAACGTCGAAAAAATGCACCAAGTTGACGTCTCTGTTTTTATCTTGGCCAAGCCAAAGAAAAAGAAAAATGTAAACAGCTGTAAAAAATGCAATTGCAGTTGCCGCCCTTTTTAAAATGAATTGAAATTTTTTTGGATTTCTGATGGATATGGTTTCTAATATGATCAAATAAACTTAATTAAATTTACATTTGAATATGGCCATCGAGCTTTAAATTATTTCACTTGTAATTGAAGATTTGTAAAAATGGAAATCGCTTGCTAAAAAGAAGCAAGTGTCTAGATTAAATAATATTCCCAACGATTTCGTTCACATTTGTTCTAAACACCTCCAGGTTTATTCTGGGATAAAACAGTTGCCATTGTTGCTAAAAATGAATTGTGTAGAAAAGAGAATGTAGGCTTACAATCGCAATAGTTTGCAGTTATCGATGCATTGTATTCATCTTGTTGTATTTAATTCATTGTTCTTAAATTTTTGGTTAATTTGCCAAAATTTGTTTACAGTTACAAATTTGAAGTAAATGTAAAAAATAGGGTTGTCAAAGCACCAACAATATTGCGCGCGATAATAATTTTAAAAATTTTGGTGCTGCAGTGTATTAACTATACCTCCAAAAAATAAGTAAATTTTTTCTTGTTGTATAACATTAGCAATAATTTTTGGTTTACGAAAAATGTATAACAATTTTAATTCCGAACGTTAGTATTTTTTTTTTTTTTGAATTGTAGAAGCCTTTTGCTATTATCGACAATCGAAATACCGAAATAGCGGCGATCGAGTCAGCTGCTGTGCCAACCGGTGGATGTGGCTCCGAAAATTTTGCCGAAAATGAAACGTCGGAGATTTCCATGACACCAACGTTTAGTTTCGACGTTTTACATTTCAAACGTCGCCAAAATCGCTAGCGTTTTCTGTGACCCCCTGATAGGGTTTTTTGTGCTATTATAAATTACATTACACGAATTAAAAAAAAACTAGTGATGTGCATTCCAATTGAAAACGGAATTGTTATATTTAAGTCACGAATCGACGATGAATCGCTCCATAGACCTATGTCACATTACTATCTTATATAAGAGTGAACACGCACCAATTATTCAAATCCAAATTTTAACAAAGTTTTAGTCATAGATATAAACTATTTAAGAAAAGTAAGTTTCTGTTCACATTTCTTCCTACCACCGATTGTAATTTGCGTTCCAATACTTACAAGGCACATTGTCTGTAAAAAGGGATTGTAATTTGCGTTCCAATACTTACAAGGCACATTGTCTGTAAAAAGGAAGTGACAAAAGCAACAAAGTTTCAACATATGTAAGTCTACCCTTAAAGCAGAGCATTGTACAGATGAAAATTATGGTTTTCCTACAAATGACTTGGGTCTATATGTTGGATGAGCTAACACTACCTATCCATTGAGGAGAAAAAATATTTTGTTTTATGATACGCCAATAGCATGTATTGAATACGTTACCATTGATGTCAAAATTTCAAAATTCTCATAAAAAGTTTAATGAAAATAGAAACATAATGAAATATCATATTTTGTGGAACCTATGACATGCCACTGAGAGGCAAGGCTCCCGATGGAGGCATCTTCTTGGATTTAATGCAGGGGTTGGCCAAAAATTTAAAAAAAAGTCAGTCTGCTTGCATACTGCATGCATCTATTGTTCAAATACGATAGCTCTAGCTTTTATAGTTCCCGAGATATAGGGGCTCAAAATATTGTTTTTCAAATATCGTGGGAGGCGTGGCAAAAAATAAAAAAAACATGATCTGAACAAACGAGTCTTCATTCCGAATCTCTGCACTCTTTCTGACGGACAGACGGACATGTCTCAATCGACTCGGCTATTGATACTGATCAAGAATAGATATACGTTATGGGGTCGGAAAAGCTTCCTTCTCCCTGTTGCATACATTTTAGCGACTTTAATATTCCATTTCATCCTATGGATTCATGGTATAATGAGCTAATAACAATTTCCGGAAACGATAATAATATTCCATAGAATGATAGCTACTCATATAATAAAAATTTAGAAAGCAAATTACCGTATACGGAGGGACAAACGAACATGACCATATCAATTTCTTTTCCCATGCTAATCAAGAAAATATATACAAATATATACTGTTACATATATTTTGTCGTCTTTAATATTCCATTCCACTACAACTGTAAGAAAACACCTTTGTAAATCATGTAAATCATGAGCCGAAGGCCTCATAATATATTAAATTGCTCCCGATTTTTATTTCATTTCGCGTGTTTTTGTTTCGTGTAATTGTGCAAACGCAAAATCAAGACAGCATTTATTACAGGTGATTTTAGACAGGTGATTTCTAATAGACCTTCTTAGTTCTCTTGGGCGTTATCCAACTTAAAAAATGTGAAGTTATGATATTAGAAGTTAAAAAAAACTCGCTGTTCGTCTGATTCCATTCTGTATTCTGTTGCTCGTTCGAAATCCGTGTATTCACAAGGAGCTGATGATATACAGGGCTGCATACTCAGGTTTTGTGCAAATACTTTATGTAAGCCAATTTTAAAGATATTTTTCTTGTTTAACGAACGATGGATTCAGAAATGCGAAATTGATGTCACATACACTGGCTTCAACGAAGATTTGATTTCTGTTAATCATACGCCTTTGCACTTTTCAAGTCTTTCTCTTCTGGTTCTATTCATGTGACGTCTGGTTTGCCTCAGGGAAGGCATTTTGGCCCTCTGCTCGTCACACTATTAATGATCACTCAGTCATGATACATTCGCTCGAGCTTCTGTATGGTGATGACGTTAAGTTTTGTTTTATTTATAACGATATGATTTCGCCTGTTCGCTTACAGGCCGATCATAACAATTTCGAGTCTTTGTGCCGGCTAAACTTGTTAAACTTTAATACTACTAAGTGTAAGGTAGTGACTTTTCATAGAACTTTTTCTCAACTGGTAACCTATTTTCCTCATCACATTGGAACGTCTAACTGAGATGAACGATTGAAGTATGCTCTTTACCTCACTTGTAGGACCTATTCTAGAATTTCTGCTGTATGCTCTTCGTGGCTTAAACTGGAATCTCCAGTAGACTTCTTTTGATTACCCTTCCTTCCCTCATTAACCGTAGAATTATGATTGGTGTAATCTTTATGCACAAGCTTTTGAATGCTGAAATTGATTAGCATGAGTTTTTGTCTCAGATTAATCTATCCATAAGACCTACTATAAACTTTATTCCTTTATCTTTGACTCTCTGTACCACTCACTATACTATGTATGTATGAACCCTTTCGAGTGCTTTGTGCTGACTACAATCGGTTGTATCGTGTGACCAGTACTATGTCGTCTGTAGACACTGCGGTGTGGCTACTCCATACTTGTAAGCACGAGATGTTACAAGCGCAGAAAAAGTAGTAGATCTGCTATTATATATACATGTGACTACAGGTGCAAGAAAAGGTAGTAGATTTGCTACTATGCATAGTAGTATACATAGCTATGTATACATATGTACATACATGTGATTACCGTAGCACCCAAAAAGGTAGTAGGCACGTCGGTCACGACATTGTGTGTATTAAGTCGGGGTGGTTTTACTTAAATACTTATATGGCGTATTATGCATAGATATGCAAAGACGGTGTCTAAAACAATCTTCGTCCAAACGAAAATCAGCACGTTGCAACGGTCACCGAAATGTCCACTTTTGGCAGGTTTGAAAAGTTACGATTTTTTCTCCAGCGGTTAGTTAATTTTGCGCTTGCAGCAAATTATGTTTAAAAAAGCTGCATTCAAATAATTGCTGACAATATTTGTTTTCATATAAAATTTATTATTTTACGAAAACGCCTCTGAAAGAATCAACCAAGAGTCTTTTTTGCTTAAATCACAAATTAGCAAGGTTGCCATCCTGCTGGAAATCGATAAATGTTATTTTCGGACTAAAATTTTATGATCACAATTTTATTTTCTTATATGCCACAACAAATTTATTTACAAAAAGTTGTCGAATTGTGTTTTACGGATAAATTCAACGAAAACATCGGAAAAAAGCACCAAGCTGGCATCACCGCTTTGATTTTGACACGCCAAATAAGAGGAAGAAAAGTAAACAGCTGTGAAAAATGTAAGTTTAATTATTTGAATTGACGCCTTTTTAAAAAATGTATTTATTTATTGTTTTTCTTATTTGGGGAAAAGCGTCCTACCGCGAAACAAGAAGCAATGTTGCTGGAGTTCATTGGGAGGCACCCCGGCATAGCCAAGGGCTATGTTAAAGGGGACAGGGTGGTTTGAAGCCGGTTTGAACAGTATTGGTCCGCCGGTTAAAAAAACGGATGAGTGGCGCCGTGTAGGTATTTGAAAAATGGCAACAAAAATAATGATAAAGATCGTCGCAGAGATGGTGGATGGCGTTTCGGGCGCCTTCCCATTCGGCCTGGGCAGTTGGGCTCAACCAACCATAAGTAAGCGTTAACAAAAACCTTAGGCAAAAGAGAATAAACATTTCTAAATTTTTTATATAACACCACGCTCCTTGTCAAGCAAAACACCATATTTCGAGATATGGTGGACGAGCTGAGGGAGGCAAATAAGTCCAATGAAGCTACGATGGAGCATCTGCTGGCCAACATAGATCAGCAGCTCGAGGAAAGAAAAATATAACAAATTTTTTTTCTTTTTCACCCGATCATCATAAAACTTAACATTTGGCAGTTTGTTATACATCCAAACATCCATGCCAAATTTGATCAAGATCGGATTACTATGTCATATAGCTCCCATATGAACGATCGGACCAAAAATAGTTTTTCTTCTAGAAACTTTTTTGTTTCTTGAACGATCATCATCAAACTTGGTAAATAACATTTTCACATAGAAAGTTATAATCGGAAGACTATATCATATAGCTATCATACAAACATATGAAAAAATTGCATGCTACATGTCTGCATATGTATGCGTTCCGTGCTATGGCGTGTAAAAACAGATTTTTACACCAGGGTCCTTACATTTAGATAACTCTTTTTAGGGATCTAGTAACACAAGAGCTTGCAAGGGTATGCAAACTTCGGCATGGCCGAAGTTAGCCCAGCCTTCTGGTTTTTTGATGGAATTGCATTCAAATAATCGCTGGCAATATTTGTGTTCATATATAATTTATTATTTTACGAAAACGCCTGTGAAAAAATCAAGCAAGCGTCGTTTTGCTTACATCACCCATAAGCAAAGCTGCCATCCTGCTGAAAACGGCAGAAACATGGTTTCGGACAAAACATATGTGTTTCCAATTTTAGTTTGTTATATGCCACAAGTAAGCACAAATTTTATGGATTACGACCAAATTTAAGATAGTTTTTTAAATTGTGTTGCCGCCCTTTTTAAAATGAATTGAAATTTTTTTGGATTTCTGATGGATATGGTTTCTAATATGATCAAATAAACTTAATTAAATTTACATTTGAATATGGCCATCGAGCTTTAAATTATTTCACTTGTAATTGAAGATTTGTAAAAATGGAAATCGCTTGCTAAAAAGAAGCAAGTGTCTAGATTAAATAATATTCCCAACGATTTCGTTCACATTTGTTCTAAACACCTCCAGGTCTGCATTTAATGACCTGTTGAGCAGAGTTAGAAATCGCATGGAGGAAATTTTATTCTGGGATAAAACAGTTGCCATTGTTGCTAAAAATGAATTGTGTAGAAAAGAGAATGTAGGCTTACAATCGCAATAGTTTGCAGTTATCGATGCATTGTATTCATCTTGTTGTATTTAATTCATTGTTCTTAAATTTTTGGTTAATTTGCCAAAATTTGTTTACAGTTACAAATTTGAAGTAAATGTAAAAAATAGGGTTGTCAAAGCACCAACAATATTGCGCGCGATAATAATTTTAAAAATTTTGGTGCTGCAGTGTATTAACTATACCTCCAAAAAATAAGTAAATTTTTTCTTGTTGTATAACATTAGCAATAATTTTTGGTTTACGAAAAATGTATAACAATTTTAATTCCGAACGTTAGTATTTTTTTTTTTTTGAATTGTAGAAGCCTTTTGCTATTATCGACAATCGAAATACCGAAATAGCGGCGATCGAGTCAGCTGCTGTGCCAACCGGTGGATGTGGCTCCGAAAATTTTGCCGAAAATGAAACGTCGGAGATTTCCATGACACCAACGTTTAGTTTCGACGTTTTACATTTCAAACGTCGCCAAAATCGCTAGCGTTTTCTGTGACCCCCTGATAGGGTTTTTTGTGCTATTATAAATTACATTACACGAATTAAAAAAAACTAGTGATGTGCATTCCAATTGAAAACGGAATTGTTATATTTAAGTCACGAATCGACGATGAATCGCTCCATAGACCTATGTCACATTACTATCTTATATAAGAGTGAACACGCACCAATTATTCAAATCCAAATTTTAACAAAGTTTTAGTCATAGATATAAACTATTTAAGAAAAGTAAGTTTCTGTTCACATTTCTTCCTACCACCGATTGTAATTTGCGTTCCAATACTTACAAGGCACATTGTCTGTAAAAAGGGATTGTAATTTGCGTTCCAATACTTACAAGGCACATTGTCTGTAAAAAGGAAGTGACAAAAGCAACAAAGTTTCAACATATGTAAGTCTACCCTTAAAGCAGAGCATTGTACAGATGAAAATTATGGTTTTCCTACAAATGACTTGGGTCTATATGTTGGATGAGCTAACACTACCTATCCATTGAGGAGAAAAAATATTTTGTTTTATGATACGCCAAAAGCATGTATTGAATACGTTACCATTGATGTCAAAATTTCAAAATTCTCATAAAAAGTTTAATGAAAATAGAAACATAATGAAATATCATATTTTGTGGAACCTATGACATGCCACTGAGAGGCAAGGCTCCCGATGGAGGCATTTTCTTGGATTTGATGCAGGGGTTGGCCAAAAATTTAAAAAAAAGTCAGTCTGCTTGCATACTGCATGCATCTATTGTTCAAATACGATAGCTCTAGCTTTTATAGTTCCCGAGATATAGGGGCTCAAAATATTGTTTTTCAAATATCGTGGGAGGCGTGGCAAAAAATAAAAAAAACATGATCTGAACAAACGAGTCTTCATTCCGAATCTCTGCACTCTTTCTGACGGACAGACGGACATGTCTCAATCGACTCGGCTATTGATACTGATCAAGAATAGATATACGTTATGGGGTCGGAAAAGCTTCCTTCTCCCTGTTGCATACATTTTAGCGACTTTAATATTCCATTTCATCCTATGGATTCATGGTATAATGAGCTAATAACAATTTCCGGAAACGATAATAATATTCCATAGAATGATAGCTACTCATATAATAAAAATTTAGAAAGCAAATTACCGTATACGGAGAGACAAACGAACATGACCATATCAATTTCTTTTCCCATGCTAATCAAGAAAATATATACAAATATATACTGTTACATATATTTTGTCGTCTTTAATATTCCATTCCACTACAACTGTAAGAAAACACCTTTGTAAATCATGTAAATCATGAGCCGAAGGCCTCATAATATATTAAATTGCTCCCGATTTTTATTTCATTTCGCGTGTTTTTGTTTCCGGTAATTGTGCAAACGCAAAATCAAGACAGCATTTATTACAGGTGATTTTAGACAGGTGATTTCTAATAGACCTTCTTAGTTCTCTTGGGCGTTATCCAACTAGAAAAATGTGAAGTTATGATATTAGAAGTTAAAAAAAACTCGCTGTTCGTCTGATTCCATTCTGTATTCTGTTGCTCATTCGAAATCCGTGTATTCACAAGGAGCTGATGATATACAGGGCTGCATACTCAGGTTTTGTGCAAATACTTTATGTAAGCCAATTTTAAAGATATTTTTCTTGTTTAACGAACGATGGATTCAGAAATGCGAAATTGATGTCACATACACTGGCTTCAACGAAGATTTGATTTCTGTTAATCATACGCCTTTGCACTTTTCAAGTCTTTCTCTTCTGGTTCTATTCATGTGACGTCTGGTTTGCCTCAGGGAAGGCATTTTGGCCCTCTGCTCGTCACACTATTAATGATCACTCAGTCATGATACATTCGCTCGAGCTTCTGTATGGTGATGACGTTAAGTTTTGTTTTATTTATAACGATATGATTTCGCCTGTTCGCTTACAGGCCGATCATAACAATTTCGAGTCTTTGTGCCGGCTAAACTTGTTAAACTTTAATACTACTAAGTGTAAGGTAGTGACTTTTCATAGAACTTTTTCTCAACTGGTAACCTATTTTCCTCATCACATTGGAACGTCTAACTGAGATGAACGATTGAAGTATGCTCTTTACCTCACTTGTAGGACCTATTCTAGAATTTCTGCTGTATGCTCTTCGTGGCTTAAACTGGAATCTCCAGTAGACTTCTTTTGATTACCCTTCCTTCATTAACCGTAGAATTATGATTGGTGTAATCTTTATGCACAAGCTTTTGAATGGTGAAATTGATTAGCATGAGTTTTTGTCTCAGATTAATCTATCCATAAGACCTACTATAAACTTTATTCCTTTATCTTTGACTCTCTGTACCACTCACTATACTATGTATGTATGAACCCTTTCGAGTGCTTTGTGCTGACTACAATCGGTTGTATCGTGTGACCAGTACTATGTCGTCTGTAGACACTGCGGTGTGGCTACTCCATACTTGTAAGCACGAGATGTTACAAGCGCAGAAAAAGTAGTAGATCTGCTATTATATATACATGTGACTACAGGTGCAAGAAAAGGTAGTAGATTTGCTACTATGCATAGTAGTATACATAGCTATGTATACATATGAACATACATGTGATTACCGTAGCACCCAAAAAGGTAGTAGGCACGTGGTTTTCGGTCACGACATTGTGTGAATTAAGTCGGGGTGGTTTTACTTAAATACTTATATGGCGTAGTATGCATAGATATGCAAAGACGGTGTCTAAAACAATCTTCGTCCAAACGGAAATCAGCACGTTGCAACGGTCACCGAAATGTCCACTTTTGGCAGGTTTGAAAAGTTACGATTTTTTCTCCAGCGGTTAGTTAATTTTGCGCTTGCAGCAAATTATGTTTAAAAAAGCTGCATTCAAATAATTGCTGACAATATTTGTTTTCATATAAAATTTATTATTTTACGAAAACGCCTCTGAAAGAATCAACCAAGAGTCTTTTTTGCTTAAATCACAAATTAGCAAGGTTGCCATCCTGCTGGAAATCGATAAATGTTATTTTCGGACTAAAATTTTAGGATCACAATTTTATTTTCTTATATGCCACAACAAATTTATTTACAAAAAGTTGTCGAATTGTGTTTTACGGATAAATTCAACGAAAACATCGGAAAAAAGCACCAAGCTGGCATCACCGCTTTGATTTTGACACGCCAAATAAGAGGAAGAAAAGTAAACAGCTGTGAAAAATGTAAGTTTAATTATTTGAATTGACGCCTTTTTAAAAAATGTATTTATTTATTGTTTTTCTTATTTGGGGAAAAGCGTCCTACCGCGAAACAAGAAGCAATGTTGCTGGAGTTCATGGAGAGGCACCCCGGCATAGCCAAGGGCTATGTTAAAGGGGACAGGGTGGTTTGAAGCCGGTTTGAACAGTATTGGTCCGTCGGTTAAAAAAACGGATGAGTGGCGCCGTGTAGGTATTTGAAAAATGGCAACAAAAATAATGATAAAGATCGTCGCAGAGATGGTGGATGGCGTTTCGGGCGCATTCCCATTCGGCCTGGGCAGTTGGGCTCAACCAACCATAAGTGAGCGTTAACAAAAACCTTAGGCAAAAGAGAATAAACATTTCTAAATTTTTTATATAACACCACGCTCCTTGTCAAGCAAAACACCATATTCCGAGATATGGTGGACGAGCTGAGGGAGGCAAATAAGTCCAATGAAGCTACGATGGAGCAGCTGCTGGCAAACATAGATCAGCAGCTCGAGGAAAGAAAAATATAACAAATGGAATAAATATAAATCTTTTATGGAAATTTATTTAGTTCATACAATATAAGTTGAAGCAAAAGTAATTAGAATGTTGGTGAACAAATGTTCATCCATTGCGTCATCGAATTAGACATCTTTCTTGGATGGTACAAAAGGCACCCACGAATCAATCGAAACCTGCTTTTTAGAACACCAATCCTCCGTTCAACTATTTTTCTTGCAGATGAATGCCTCACATTGTGCTGTTCCCGCTATTGGACTTCTATACAGTGTCAGAGGAAATGGTGCTAGTCGACAATCAAGTAGTCAAGAACTTCGACTATCTTCTTCCCATTGCTGGTTTCGCCTCGCTTAAATTCCATGCAATGCCAGGCATAGAGTCGGCGTAAATAATTCGCATGTAGTAATCACAAATCTGGTATTTAAAGAGTTCCATGAAATATCTATTAAAAGCTGGACTTCGTTCGATACTCACAACCATAACATTTAAACTGAAGTAGCCTTTACGATTTAGGTTATGAGATTCTTTGTCCGGTGGTTTCATTATTCTAATGTGAGTGGCATTAATGCATATTTTTGATAAAAGTGTGCCTTCGATACCAATATTTGATCATTGGTTTGATTGAATCATATGAATTCCGAACAAACATGATTTTCGAACAATCGAAGGATTGTCCACAAGATTTTAGTGACAGTCGCTCTTGACACCCCCAAGTCTAAATCCTTGCCAATGACCCGTAGAAACGATCCGATACCTAGAAATCGCAAGGTTACCGCAAGCTGAAGCGCGATCCAAATTTAACTTTGGAGTACCTCCGATTGCATCTTGTTAAGAAGAAGAATTAACGTAGCTACCACGCGGTAGCTATATCGAAAACAGAAATTAAGAAAACTTTGGACCAGAAAAATTAAAGTCTTCTTACGCTCCATCGGATGTAGTAAGAGGATTAGATGCATCACTAAGACTTCAGCAACGAATTTTCTTCGACAATATACCGCGCGATATCAATTTTAAAAATTTTCGGGTTGCTGTATAACAACTGTACTTCCAAAAAATAAGTAAATTTTTTCTTGTTGATAACATTAGAATTTTTCGTTTACAAAAAACGTATACAAATTTTAAATTCAAATCATTTTTTAAATGCAGCACTTATCCATAGGCTAAGAACATTTAAAACAAATTTAATAAAAGCATTCTAAAAACTCAAATCAAAAGGCACAGACGTGCCAGTGTTGAATTTTTCTAAAAACTACTTGATGAGGATTGGAACCCGGTCTATAATACATGGCGACCGTGACAGGAGTCACAAACATGTGAAATGTTCTAAAAAAAAAAATATGTGGAAAATATAAAAATTCTAAAATTTCCAAGAAACGAAGGAAACTTAAATGTGTACTTGTGCCCAGTTCATGCACTCTTAGTGAAAAGAGAAAAAGAAAAGAAGCTACCAACCTTGACATACACCACCACTAAACACTGGGAAACCCATAAAGGCACCAAGCGGCATCGAAGTCAATGAAGGAGGATAACATTACGAAGAAAAATATAAGAAAAAAATTTGAGTGAGTAATGAGAAAGAGCTACGGGAAGTAGAGGGGGAGTGCAGAAGAAGGCCAAAAAGAGAATAGCACACATAAAGTGGCTATTATTTGCAAACACCTCTCCACCTCCCTGGGCAACTGCCCAAATATTGCAAGAAGAGCTTGACTTCCTACAGTCAAGTCTCAAATGCAAAAAACCTACAGCTCTCGCTCACTCAGAATCAAAAGTAATACAAACCATGAATAACAAAAAACAAACTCCACCTCAACCAAAAGAACTGCCGAGGAAGAACAAAGAGTGCTCTGCGGACTGTTCGGGACTATTGGACAGCGTCCACTGCAGGTACACGTGCAGACACAGCAAAACTGGTGCGACGACCGGCACCGGAACCGCCTGAGCCCATAGGCCCAGGACATCGGCAGCAGAGACGACAATCGTGAAAGGCAGGCCCCGCCTTTGTAGTGACCAGGATTGGCGATGGTAAATTTATCTTGTTCCATGACGTTAGCTCGTACAAAGTCGAAAGTTGTTGTTAGTGGAAATTCCTCTGAGGTGACTTTATTTTTATGGGATACGAAACTATCTTAAAGAACAGTCGTTCTCATGGGTAGATTCTATCTGATATCTAGACAATTATCTATCCCATAGTTGTTAAAAGAACGTGATTATTAACCAGTAGTGTGATCAGGATCGAGGGTGCGCATTCTTGCTATGCTCGGGTCTAGCTCGCATATCGGTCGTGGTTCTTTCTCACCTTTACACACATACTAGCATTAATAAAGTTAATGCGCGTTGACAAAAAAACTACCACAAAGGGGATATTACTAGACTGTTATTAATACGTAGGTGCCGAATCACCATTACAAAAGAACCGAGATAACCTTCTTGATCTAAATAAAGGAAAAGCGAGGGAACTTTGGGTGTCGTTCGTCCCTCTTCTGTACCCACCTTACCATGACAACGGTTTAATATGGAGGTGTTGTCCCTATACAAAGATTATTTACCTTTGTTTTATGACATCCTATAAACGTTCAACATAAGTACTCGACAGACCATAATTAATTAATTCAAGATTTCATTTCTATTTCAAACATAATTCATTTAACTTACAATTACTCAAAACAAACTTCCAGCAATTCATGTTTCTTTCTTCTTAGAAACTATTTCAATTCAATGAGAGTTACTTAACTTACTTCATGTTCATGTTTAAAAAAAAAGGGGGTCGCGGTAGAATAGGTATGTAAGGAGATATTTCAGGGTGCAAAAATAATATATATGTATGGATAAAGAAATATAAAAATCAAATCATTTGTTATTACTCACACTTTACTT
Source organism: Drosophila sp. 14030-0761.01 (assembly GCA_018150735.1). Classification (NCBI taxonomy): domain Eukaryota; kingdom Metazoa; phylum Arthropoda; class Insecta; order Diptera; family Drosophilidae; genus Drosophila; species Drosophila sp. 14030-0761.01. The sequence goes on along the minus strand of JAECWO010000078.1, from coordinate 8,769,899 downwards.
TGTTTCATAGCGCTCGATGTGATCGTTGGGCCCAAGATGACGTAGAGATAGCTGTAGTGTGGTTTGGCAAAGCTTTAGATTAATTGCAACAAGGACAAGAAATATACTCCGTTGGTTACCCTACTCATATCGCTCCATTAGAACAAACAAAAGAACGGAAATTGTTAACTTACTTAAATACTATGAAAATGTCTCAAAAAAAAAAATAAGATATTCGAGAAATATATAAAAATTGATTAAAACTATTATTTACAAACTAACGCATTATTGAACGAAAAGAGTAGCTTCATTTATTCCGAGCCGACAATAGATTACGGTAATAAATTGCGATCAGTAAAAATTATTGGTGCACCAGAATTATTATATAGTCGGGGACATTTGTTTAAAGAACTTTAAGTAGCCTATCGAATACATTTGGTTGGCCTAGGAGCGACACGTGGGAGGTGACATACTTACGTGACCAAAAGAAATAACTCTACATGAAAGGTGTAAATTCATCGACCTCTAGCCGGAAAGTGTCTTTTGGACTCCCATCCATAGGATTTTCTCCTCTACGACGGTCCTTATGGCTTTATCCAACTTGTTTTCCTGAGCCACAAAAGAGCTTCCGAGGCCTAGGCCCCCTTAGCGCTACTGTGAAATTAATAACTTTAGAATTAATTACTTTAGAATTTTATCAAGTTCTTTAAAACGACTTATACTTTCAGCAAACCAAATTGAAATGAAATAGGAACTAAACCCACGCCGCTTACGAACCTTCAAAGACATGAGAACAGAGCTTCTATACGGTACCCTTCCAGCATTGCGACGTTGGCCTTTTTCTGCGATCGGCGTCGTTTGTAAGATGTAACGGTTCTTAAAGTTTCTTTCCCGTATGACAATTAGACTGACCATGGGCTTATTGGTATTTTTAGGGTGGCCGTTCTTGAATTTGTTTTTATCGATAACCGCGGTTTATTTAAAAATTTAAATCAGGTTGGTGGTAAAACTCCGGTCACTACACCACAGACAATGGAGCAAGATCTATCGTAGCAGCATTGTCTGAACCAGACAGGATTTTACAATTTTTTTTTGACTTGGATGTCCTTCAAGTGAAACACTCCTAGGGCCTTCCTATGTGAGTCTATTAATTCGTAATAAAAAGGACTGCGCTTCTTCCTTACCGCGGCTGGTATAAAAACTGCTGCTAATTACGAAGAAAACTTCTTATACGCATTACTTTGGGAGAAATTCCTAGCATAAACTTGATCATCTACGTTGAGTTTTATATTCCTACAACGTAAGTTATACCTTCGAGCGTTCGTCTCATGAGTTTGATCAATAGTTTCCTTCGCTTTTTGTCTAGCTAATTGCAAAATATCAGGGTGGCTTAACTTGAAATCCTCTTCTAATAAATCTAGTTTTCTTAAAAGAGCATAATCCTTTCCGTTGAGGATCATATTCTGACCAAAAGTAAGAAAATAGGGCGAAAAGCCTGTGCTACGGTGTACGTTAGCTCGAAGTGCACCACTTATGGCATTTAGATGAACATCCCAATTAGTGTGTTCTTTGCCCACATAAGCGCGAATGGCTGATAAGATAGATGATTCAATCTCTCACTAGCGTTAGCTTGTGGAGAATATATGGCCGTAAATTGATGAGAAATACCAAAGCTGGTTAAAAATGCTTCGAAGTAACTGGACTTAAATTGGGATCCGTTGTCGGTAAGAATGACTTCGGGTACCCCAAAGGTATAAAATATGAATCTTTCCATGAATTCGCAGATCTTTAGGACGGTGAACTTTTTGATAGGATTGAGGAAGTGAAACTTAGTATTATGATCTACGACTACTATTAAGCCAATATTCCCAATTTTAGTTCGAGGGTATGGACCAAGGAGATCTAAATATAGTTTTTGAAACGGACAGTCTGACACAAGCGGTTTTCCCATAGGAGGTTTTAAAACTATTTTCGGACTCTTAGTAGAGCGACAGATTTCACATTGGGACACATAAGCTTGAATTTGTGTCACCATCTGTGGCCAAAACAAATATCGCTTAAGTTTTTCTACGGTCTTCGCCATTCCTCCATGTGCTCAGCCCGGCAGATCATGCGCTTGCATCAAAATTACTGGGACTAAAGCTGAAGGAATCCATAGTTTCCACGCGGTATTTTCTCGAGATTCTAAGACATTATTAAACTCCGTTCTCTTATAAACAAAACCCTCTACTACTTTTAGATCGGGTAATTTGGACTGGTTAAACCGAATGTGTTCTATCAAGTCTAGGTATTCCATTGATTCAAAATGTTCGGATTTTAAGTCGACGATAGATGTACTCAGTTCAATCTGGGCTATTTCGGGCTCACTTTGTCGTGATAGGGCATCAGCGACTATATTTTCTGAACCACGCCTATGCACTATACTAAAGTTAAAGGATTGTAACTTCAGCGACCATCGGGCGAGTCGGCCTGAGAGATCCTTTTGCCCCTTATACCATTGGAGTGAAGCATGATCGGTAATGACAACAAAATCTTGGCTCTCAATATAAGCTCTGAATTTTTTGATACCCTTGATTACCGCTAGGCATTCAAGTTCGGTGACTGAATAATTCTTTTGGGCCTTTGTCAATGTTTCTGACATGTATGCGATTGGCAGTTCTATGCCATCTCGCTCTTGAGCTAATACACAACCGATACCATAAGTACTCGCGTCACATAATAAAACAAATTGTTTCGAAAAAGTTATCAAAATAGGTGCAGATGTTAAGCATGTTTCAACGCGTCAAAAGCTTCAGAAGCAGACTCGTTCCAAATTAAGGTTCTTTTGTTTTTTAACAATTCAGTGAGAGGAAAAGACACAGTGGCATAGTTTTCAACAAATCGTCGGTACCAACCTGATAACCCTAAGAATCGTCTTAACTGCTTCATGGTTGTCGGTGTTGGAAATTCTCGAATAGACTTGATCTTGTCGGGATCGGTCATCAACTGTCCCTCTCGTATTATAAAACCAAGATATTTAATCTCCCGCATGCAAAACTTTGATTTGGCTATATTGATAGTGATGTTCGCCTTGCGTTAACATAGTGCTATTTCTTGAAGTAAAAGTAGGTGAGAATCGAACGTATCGGACAGGATCAAAAGATCATCAAAGATATATAACATCATGTCAACTTCGGGAAACATAAGCTTTTTTCTAGCAGGCGATACGGGCCAGGTTCGTTGTTTCACTGCGACTGCTGTTCCGACTTCGATCGTATGTTCGATTAGTTTTGTACAGCCTAGACCTTCCACAGCAAACGAGGGAAAGTTTCCTACGACTATATTTAGACGTTTTTGTTGGTCTTGAGATAAAAGATGATACTTCGGCAGTTCTTCTGAATAGTCGGATCCTACATCTAGTTCTGCAATTTCTAGAGAAGACTTGATTAAATCTAGACTTAAATTGACTTCGCGAAAGAAGTCAATTCCGAGATAAACGTCCTGCTTGAGTCCGGGAACTATATATAATTCTAAGGTCTTACGGATTTTTCTATATTGGATCTCGGTCACTAGCCTACCTACTACTTGGCTTTTTGTTCCATTTGCCGTATTGACATAATCCGAACACTTTTTATATTGACCGCTGTCTAGCACTTCTTTAGCTGCTGTTCCGCCTAAGCAACTGATTACGGCTCCTGAATCTAACAAACCTTGATACTTCCTACCTTCTATGGTTACTTCGGTGTACAAACGATTGTCACCACCAGCCACGACGGCTGAAACTATCTTTTTGTGACTAGTACGGATTGCTTTCCAAAATTTTCTTAATCTTAGGGTTGAACGTCTGAGCTTAGTAAGTAAGTCTATGTAATCAATATCTGCAAAAATTCTTTCAGGCACCTTATTGTAGTTTTGCAACCGAATGTGAAATGGCTGATTATTTAACGACATACTATTCTTATGCGTACCTTTTCGCGTGGTCACCCGCACCCGCATAGAATTTAGGAGCATCCTCGCGTTTCATTTATTTGTGATTAAAGTGTCGGAATAATTTTTGTAGCCACTGTGCAGGCACAGCGAGTAAACCCAGCTAACTGTAAATAAGTGCACGCGGTCCGAATACTAAAAGAACAGCGAAAAGAGGGAAACAAAGAATTGTACCAAGACAGTGGTAGCAACCAGAATTCGCATGCATCCTAATTTAATCTTCAAGGCAATGATTTATTTAATTTCTAATATTGCAAATCCCTTAAAATATGTTCAAAGCAATTGTTTAATTATTTTCTAATATTGTGAATATTTTCTAAGTCGGTGAAACGAATGAATAAAAGTAAAAAGGAAGAGTATTTCGAGATAATAGGGCGTAACGTTTTCCCTCCATTTAATTTACCGTTTAGTGAAGAAAAGAAATGAAAAAGAATTAAAGAACGAGTATTCGCAAATAAGTTCCACAATTGGATAGGCGCAAAGAAAAGTTTTCAATAGTCGTTTATATTATTTTTCGTGAAGTTTCTTTTACCTTTCCCCAGCAAATATCATCTTCCTGGAAGCGCTTCTACGAGGACAAAAATTTGGGTGAGTGAGTACAAAAGTCTATGATAAAATAAACTTCATGTTTGAAATCTGAATATAATGCGTACGACAATATTAATGAATTACTAAAGAAAATTTCTAAAATGCAAAGTCATATATTTTGGTCGGATTTATTTTATACCTTTTTAAACGATCAATAAAATTTAAATGTGCGGTGAATATAATGAAGAGTATACAAAAGTCACATTGAATCATATCTCGTAAATTAACTTCATTTCTGCTTTTCGAAATGCAATCGTCTCGATAACAATTTTCTTCAGTATTAAGTCGATTTAAGTTTAAGTAAGGTTGAATATGACTTCCGTGAATAATAGTATTTTTATAATCTCTTAGTTACACGTAGTATATGTCTTTACCTCACTTATCATACATATATGTATATCTTTATCCCCTATAACACATAAGTCATCTCATGAAATATTACGATTAGTCCTTATTAGTATCGGCGAAGAAATGATTGTTAGCATTAATTAATAACAAAGGATGAAGTCAAATTTAGTTTGTAAATAAAATAAATTATAATGTTTTGTTAAATATTTTCTTTGATTCCATGCCGGTCATAATGCCAGGGTAGAGTAGGCAATTTCAAAAGGGGCTGTCGTCCATTTTAGAAGCATCGATAGCCAAAGGCAGGGAGGGTAAGAACCGCTACAGCAACACCAGAAGCGTGACGCGCTTTAGTCCCATTAGGGATAAACTGGTATATAGTCGCTATAATGATCCGCTACCATTTTCTCTTTATTTCACTACTATTTCCACTAATTTCTCCCCTTTCACTGCTCGTCTTTATAGAGAGATTCTGCCCTTTAGTATTGTTGACTTGAATTTTATCCCGGTCTATTATAGCTTGTCGAATTAGCACGTATTGAGAACTAATGAGAACAATGAGCAACTGCAACTTGAGAAGAAGATCACCACCCCACTAGCCGACGAGCCTGAGCCGGACGATAAACGTGCAGCTTCCTAGTTAGCGACCCAACATCAGCTCACAGATTACTTGTACCCGTTACAGTTATAATTATTATAATTCTTATTATTTTATCATGGCGCCCAACGTGTGGGGCCCAATTCATTGCCAAACTTTTAAAAACTTAAGATGATTCAATTAGTATTCAATTGTCTAACCATTTGGTTCGGTAATGTAGTCACCCCAACAACGCAGGTTCAACAATTTTACTATTCTATACTTTTAAATTTTTCATTTGAAGACGCAAGTGTGAGTGAAACTGTTCCCATTATCTTTTTATCGTTTCTCGTTCCATGGGATCGGCCAAGCAGACACTTCGTCGTTATCAAATATCTTTTTTTCTTCAAACCAAGTGCCTGAATATACGGCCACTAGATGCATTTTTTTTGGTTTTGTCGCATGCTCTTAGTGGTTGAGAAAACAAGCACATTGGGACTCAAGTTTAGATTGAAATTAGGTTTACAGTCAGACGCATAGGATTTCTGATCAAATTGTTTCCGAACGATTGTTCTTACCACGGATAACTGTGAATATTTATTTCTTTCCCTTTTTGAGTTTATTGTCCAGGGTAGTGTAGACGCTTAGGATTACCAGCTTACTCATTCTCAAAGTTTATTTTTTTCTTTTTCTTTTTTTTTTTTTTTTTTAAATTTTTATTAAATAAAAAAAAAAAAATTATATTTTTTTTTTTTTTATTTTTTTTTTTTTTTTTTTTTTTTTAAAATAAAATTTATTTTTTTTTTTTTTAAAAAAAAAAAGAAAATTTAAAATATAAATTTTTTTTTTTTTTTTAGAATTTAAACCACACTATTTTTTTTTAGTAATTTTGTTGTTTTTTTTTTTTTTTTTTTTTTTTTTTGGGGGAAAGAAAAGAATTTTTTTTTGGGGTTTCTACAAAAAAGAAGGGGGCGTGCGGTGGATACCGTTGTGCGCGGCATTACGAACGCAGTTCCGCGATACCCAGACAGATGTCGACATAAGACAACTAATAAGCTATTTTTTTAAATCTAATATAATATAGTATATCGGCGTTGACATCACTCATCTGCGGGATTCTCATTGCGGCTAGCAAAACAATCGGCTGGGGAGGTTCGTCGATGAACTTTGTCCAACCCACCCACACTTCATAACTTTAAAAAAAGAAGGAGGAATCCCTGTACTAACAACCAGATATAGAATAAGAAGGAAAGAATAGAAAAACAGTCTTAATGCTAATTTTGACTATAAAGATGTTGTTATAGTCGCGCTCTCTACCCACCCTACCATGATCTTCCTTTCAGCGCTGTCGGAAAATCCCAAAACAAATTACGTCATCACCATTACACCTGCATATCCTACTCAAGGAATTGTATTTGCTCTTACTGCATTGTAAAATTCTGTTTATTCACTTAAAATCTAGTATGTAGTCTTCAACAATGTGCGAATTCATGATCGCAGAAAAATGTATGTCTTACAAATCGTGTTCTCATTTAAGGAAAGAAGATATTTCAATTATTATTCGCGAGTGAATCAAGCATGATTCTATTAGGACAATCGAAACTTGAGATTTATAAACTATTCAAGCAAATTTCCAAATATTATAATTCTATTTCATTATGTACATTTGTTCTTACTAATGTCTAATCTGATCAGTTGCGGACGCATTGATATTTATATTAATATTAGAAAGCATTTGTATTCTACTAAGGAAAAAACAGATCGATTACAAACCGATCTCATTGAATTTAAGGAATATATTCTAATGGTCATTGAACGTTGCAGTGAATTATCAATTATCAATATCAATTACAAAGGTCATTTTACCTTTTCTTGTATTTATTAAATGATGCGGCTATGCCGTACTTACGACCAGAGTCCAACGATGTCAGCAGGCCTGATGACTGTTGAGCGCTGTAGAAATCTCTATATAAAGTATTGGATGTAAAGTTGATATATGATAAGCTGCACGCATGACTATAAGTAGTTGGAAAGTATTTATAAGTATTAATGTTCCACAATAGATTTATACAAAATTAATCTAATCATATTCACGATACTTCGTTCTATCAGAACGGAAAAAAAGGGTATCACTCGGAAGCAAAAATCTTCCAAAGTCTTCTTCACATTGGAAGGAAAACGGGTTTAGGTCCAGATGGACTTCTTCGTCTCTCGCATCAAACTAGCAATTTGATTCTGATGACGGATTGGGAAGGTCATTTGACAATTCTTCCTCCGAAAGGTCCATGCAAAAATATATTTCTCGATGAGGCATCCAAATTTAGACACGTTTGGAAAATGTCTTGTTCCGCCAGATTAGTATGTTGATTTATGGGGCTCGCAGGCTCGAATTCGAATGTCCAAACTAATCATCCAATTTGCCAACGATGGAAGGGGACAGACAATTATATAAGGCCAGTTCGGAAGCACATGGGTCCTCGACGTCATGGCCAATTCCGAGCAGGTGGAAAAAAGAATTATTTGGCCATCCACACTTCTTGCATATATGGATAGCCAAACATATACTGCAAGATAATGAAGTTAACAAACGGCACCACCTACATCTCTTCCACACATACCTTTTTGCCTTTGCTTAACCTCAATGGTCAAAATCTTCACACGAATTAATTCACCAAAAATCCATCGGCCAACAATTGCCTTGTGCATTAACTCTTCGTAAGCACTGTGCGCAAAAGGTTGATGGTTCAATTTAAGGCTCGAAAACTTCGGATTATAATCCAGACCTCGTGGTCGAATTCATGCGGCTAAGACTTGAGTACATATATCAGTACAATTGTCTGCACGCGGTTCCGATATTTTATCTATATATCTTGGTTCACTTTCACTTGTGATCTGGCCAAAGCACATTTGCAGACTCATCCAACAAATTCAGAGTACGCAGCAATTTATAATGAGATCCATGGGTAACCATGTCGAATCCGAAGAGCGCGTGATATGGGGAGCAGTCCAGTGTTTGGTGCAGTCCATTTCGAAGAGAACAACTGATCGCAGGCACATGAATATCCCATTCTCTGTGATCGTTCTTTAGAAAAGCCCTAATTGACGCAATTATAGACCTATTGACGCGTTCCGATGCGTTTGATTGAGGAGAGTAGAATGCCGTATAAATATGCTTAATGCCTAATGAAGTCAGCCAAGCATTGAAATCCTTTGCTTTGAATTGACTGCCGTTGTCGCTTACTATACTCTCAGGTACACCAAACATGAAAAATACGTGATTCTGCAAAAACAATTGGATCGCTGCTGAAGAGAATTTTTTCAATGGACACAGCCAATGAAATTTCGAAAAGTGGTCTAGCACGATGAGTAATCCAACATTCCCAGTTTTACTGCGGGGATATGGACCTAATATATCAATGTACAGTCGCTGAAACGGGCGAATTGTGACTGTGGCTTTTCCCATTGGTGGCTTCAGAGTATAATTCGGAGCTTTGGTACTCTTGCACACTTCACAACTCCTAACGTAATCTCGAACTTGGGCTACCATTCCGGGCCAGAAAAAGCTTCTTCGAATCAAATGTATCGTTTTAGCCATTCCCCCATGAGCCGCGGTGATGCTATCATGAGCCCTTTGAATGATACTGCTTGTCAACCCAGAAGGAATCCAAAGCTTCCAACAGGATTGACCTCCTGTCGGCGTACCATCATCATGCTCAGTACGCATGTAAACTTACTTATCCAAAACCTTGATATCTGGATAATTACTTGCATTAGCAACAATCTTTTCTTTTAACTCCTGATATTCAGCCTCGAGAAATTCAGAAGAATCTAAATCAATTTCAGGTGTAAGTGCTTCTAATGTAGACACTTCTTCCGCATACATACGCGAAAGTGCATCTGGTACTATGTTATCTTGGCCACGTCTATGGCTTATTGTGAATTTATAGCCTTGCAACTTCATTGCCCAGCGTGCCAATCTTCCTTTAAGATCTGGCTGCTTCATTAACCAAACCAAACTTGAGTGATCTGTTATCACTTCAAATTCTTGTAACTCGATGTAACATCTAAACTTGTCAATGGCTTCTAGGGCTGCCAAACATTCTCGCTCGGTAACACTGTAATTGCGTTGAGCCGTATTGAGCTTCTTTGACATAAAGGCCACTGGTTTTTCCACGCCTTCATCATCTAGCTGCACGAGTACTCCTCCAATACCAAAGTCACTAGCGTCGCAGTGTACGTAGAATTTTTTCGAAAAATTCGGATTTTGGAGTACTGGTGCGGACGTGAGTAATGCTTTCAGCTTGGTGAAAGCCTCCTGTGCGTTATCATTCCAAGCAAACTTTTTCTTTGTAGACAGCAATTCCGTAATCGGAAAGGTTATTTCAGAAAAATTGCTTATAAATCTCCTATACCAACCTACAATGCCCATGAAGCCTCTTGCCTGTTTAAGAGTCTTCGGTGCTGGCCATGCTAAGATTGATTCAACTTTCAACGGGTCAGTTGAAATGCCCCCGTTTCCTATGACATATCCTAGATACGCAACTTCTGTAACGCAGAATTTGCTCTTTGCAACATTCAAAGTCAGATTAGCCTTGCGAAACTGTTCAGAGAGTGTTATCAATACCGATAAATGATCTTCAAAATTTTCAGAAACAACGCATAAGTCATCTAAATAACCAAAAGTACAATACTTAAGTTCAGGCGGAATCAACTCATCCATTAGGCGACACATTGTTTGAGAAGCGTTGCATAAGCCGAAAGGCATAACAATGAATTGATATAGAGGACGTCCCGGGATGGTAAATGCTGTAATAGCTTTAGACTCCTCAGTGAGAGCAATTTGCCAAAAGGCATCCTTAAGGTCAATCTTAGTGATTATATTGGCCTTTGGTAGCCTAGCAAGGATTCCATCTATGTTGGGAAGCGGATAAGCATCCTTTTTGGTCACTTCATTTATTTTGCGTGCATCTAAGCACAGACGCACCTTTCCTGGTTTAATAACTAGTCGCATTGGGGACCTCCACGGGCTTTTAGATTTTTCAATCACCCCTTGTTCTAGCATTCTGTCTATTTCCTTAAACATTAATTTCTCTACCGCCGGAGAGACAGGATAGAATCTCTGCTTAACCGGGGTCGATTCACCTACATCGATATGATGTTGTAACACCTCTGTTCTGCCTAACCCTTGTTCTTCAAAATTGGGAAACAGATTGATTACTGCGTTCAATCTTTAGAATCGTTAGAACATAGATGCTCTGTTTCCGCAGGCGTTGCAGTTTCTACTGCTGATATTATGCCTGGCGCTAACTCAAAAGTTCTCCAGAAATCTATTCCGAGTATTACACGCTTTTCTATAGAAGGTATAATATAAAAAGTTACCTTCTTTTTCTTGTCACGAAAATTTACCTCAAGTTGAACTGAACCCACAACTAGATGGCTTCGCCCATCTGCCGTTTTCACCTGAGGTGAAATTTTAGAAAATTTGAAAGTCTTTGTCCAATCACGTTTCGCTAAACCTGCTCCAAAACAACTAATGTTCGCGCCTGTGTCAAGCAAGCCGTGTTCAGAGAAATTTAAAAAGCTAATTGGCGCGTACACGCGCCCATCACCTGCAGTATTAATCACAGAACTTATAAGTAATTGATGGACATTTCTGACCCTATGAAAAAATATTCTCATTCGACTGGTTGATCGTCTTGATTTTCGTTCTACCATCGAGATAGAAGCTCCGAAAATCCGATCCCGTGCTTTAATATAATTATTTACTCGTTCTTGATAAGATTTGGCTGTGTGAAATTGTGGTTTTGATTTATGTATTTGATTTGGAAAGTCCGATTGCTTAATATGAGAAGGTGGATCTGCTGACTCTGTAATTCCCGAATGAGTCAATTGATCTGTTTCATTGGTTTAAATGGATTGTTTGGGTTGCGCGAGTTTTAGTTGCGGACCCCCCTGTTGTTGCTTACAGATGAGCCCTGACGAAAGTTTTCCGCACGTTTACAACAGACTTCGCATCCGTAACAGAAAATACTCCTTGGTTCTCCACACATGTCCCACACATGCCCTTCTACCACGCAATTCCAACAACGAATGGTTTTTCCCCTTCGATCGACTGCATTTAAAGCGTTGATCTCAATCTCTATCTCCTTCGAGTCCTCAGCCAGATCCTCTGTAATGGCTGATACTGCTTTACCAAAATTCTTGGAGACATTAAGACTCCTTACCGGCTTTCTTGCCGAGTTCTCACCTAAAAGATGCTCTCTCCGTTGGACTAACATCCTGAGTTGACTAACCGAGCTTACTGACACATATAGCAATGCTTCACGGACTTCTGATATTAGATTTCGTTCTATCATTTGGACTAGTCTATGTTCTTCTAAGGGTGCTGAAAGCCTTCCCACTAGCGAAATAATGTCTTCGTAAAAAACATCAAAAGGTTCACCGGGCTATTGCTTGCGTGAGTGTATATCTTCTAAAATCAGGTCATCATCCTTATGATCACTATATTGCCTCTTAAAGTTAAAGCAAAACTCTTCCCATTCCACGATGGGATTTTCTTTTCTGTACCTCCAGTACCATTCTCTTGCCTTTCCAGCCAGCAATACGTGCAGATTTTTGCATACCAAGGAAAAATCGCCATGCAGACTATCGTTGGTCAAGGCATCGACTCTATATAAAAATTCTTGCACCGTGGGCCCTCTTATAGCCCCATCATATTTAACACCCCAACTGTTAACAATTTGCGTAACCTTGTCAGCATTGTTGTTTAAGAATGAAAAGGCCGAAGATCGAGGAGAACTATTTCCTCGTCCTGGTGAAATTAATGGTCTAGCCTGCGAGATTGTCTCTCGCCTAGCTGACACTCCGCCATTTATGTTCATATTACCTAAGCGGCGATCTATGATATCTTCCATACGCTGAAAAATCATCTCGTAATCTATTTCTGTTCTAGCTGATGATCTATTAAACTCTCGAGGAACTCGCTCGTGCCAATTTGAAGTTTCTGGCTGAGCAGGCTGAAAGCGCTGCTTTAGCGGCCGCCCCGGTCGTCTTGTTCTTGTAAACTTTTCTGGATCCCCCCCTCCTGTCGCGTTAATACTGACGGGTGGAATCGGTGACATAGCTGGTGATTGAGATGGTTGATTTACATTCACCTCAGTTTGTCTATACGCTTTGCTACGCGTATTATGGGTCTTTGGAATGGTCCCCGTATAAGATTCTGCTTGCAAAGTTATTTGCGATTGCAAATCCTTCCCATTGCACACTGCCTTACATATGGGACATTCGTGAGTCTTTCCCAAATAAGTTACGATGCACTTTCTATGAAAAGAGTGCTCGCATTTTGTGGTTGCCACATCTTGATTGCCAAGAAGTGGTTGTGCACATATATTACATATTGCTTCAGCTGCCGAAACATTTTGTGAAGGCCTTCGCTCTTCGCCTATACTGTGTTCCAGTGGCATTTTCTCGTTTTTTAGCTAACTATTGTATTTAATTTTAAATTCAGTATCCTAAGAGAAATCCGTAGACACTTGAATTCAATGATTTTTGATTTTGACTGACTTTCACTATTTGTTAAACATTCCTTGATTCGGATTAGCAAAAGTGCAATATGATGACGCACTTTGACTGTTCTTAAAGGGAGCACCATGTAAGCCTAACTCTTCCTAGAGTTGTCCTACATCGTCTCAGAAAATTTTTGATGCAACTCTGACTTATATTATCGAATCCATCAAGTTCTATAGCATCTCTTACATAGAAGGTCGAGTCGCCAGTCCTTGACTGCGAACTTCGCAATTCCTTCCTACTATTTAATGCCAAGAAATTCTCAAATGGTCGACAATTAAATCAGTGCTGCGAGTTAGGGATTTGCTATCTTCCATCCAGCGTCCTAATTTGCCCATCAAAAGATATCTGGGGTTACCTAGCATTAAACAAAATGCTACAAGCAAATTCCTCATCAGCATATCTAAAGCGCTCCTTAGTTGCGTTGGAAGTCAACAAAACAGAAAAACTTGAATTTGGATTTAGACTACAAGGCCGTTAGCTTGCTCTTACACGCAGTTCTAGTGGATGAAAGTTTGTACTCGAGACAAAGTTCATAATTCCAAACTGAGAGCGTACGATGGCTAACCACTAACCTGTCTAATCCTACCTAAAAAAATTTTATTTTTGAAGAAAAGAGGAAACTAATTAATCCGGTCTAATGTTTGACTTTTAATTCACCTTGGACCAAAATGTCGCTACACGCACCCATTTGGTAATTCCTGGTGATTTTCCAAGTCAACCAAAAGTGATTACACAAAAAAAATTAAGTAAGAAAGAAGGAAAAAGGATAGTTCTAAAAAAAAAGGAATTCTAAAGAGAAGGATAATGCAGAAATCCTGCCAAAATTTTGTCATGTTCTGCATTTCCTGCCCCACGTTTGGGCGCCAAAAATTATGTAATGTACAAGAGGGGGCTTAATCATCTTGATGATTCTTAAGACTCTAATCATACATCATAGTGTGAGATATCGGCGTTGACATCACTCATCTGCGGGATTCTCATTGCGGCTAGCAAAACAATCGGCTGGGGAGGTTCGTCGATGAACTTTGTCCAACCCACCCACACTTCATAACTTTAAAAAAGAAGGAGGAATCCCTGTACTAACAACCAGATATAGAATAAGAAGGAAAGAATAGAAAAACAGTCTTAATGCTAATTTTGACTATAAAGATGTTGTTATAGTCGCGCTCTCTACCCACCCTACCATGATCTTCCTTTCAGCGCTATCGGAAAATCCCAAAACAAATTACGTCATCACCATTACACCTGCATATCCTACTCAAGGAATTGTATTTGCTCTTACTCCATTATAAAATTCTGTTTATTCACTTAAAATCTAGTATGTAGTCTTCAACAATGTGCGAATTCATGATCGCAGAAAAACGTATGTCTTACAAATTGTGTTCTCATTTAAGGAAAGAAGATACTTCAATTATTATTCGCGAGTGAATCAAGCATGATTCTATTAGGACAATCGAAACTTGAGATTTATAAACTATTCAAGCAAATTTCCAAATATTATAATTCTATTTCATTATGTACATTTGTTCTTACTAATGTATAATTTGATCAGTTGCGGACGCATTGATATTTATATTAATATTAGAAAGCATTTGTATTCTGCTAAAGAGAAAAACAGATCGATTCCAAACGATCTCATTGAATTTAATGAATATATTCTAATGGTCATTGAACGTTGCAGTAAATTATCAATTATCAATATCAATTACAAAGGTCATTTTACCTTTTTTGTATTTATTAAATGATGCGGCTATGCCGTACTTACGACCAGAGTCCAACGATGTCAGCAGGCCTGATGACTGTTGAGCGCTGTAGAAATCTCTATATAAAGTATTGGATGTAAAGTTGATATATGATAAGCTGCACGCATGACTATAAGTAGTTGGAAAGTATTTATAAGTATTAATGTTCCACAATAGATTTATACAAAATTAATCTAATCATATTCACGATACTTCGTTCTATCAGAACGGAAAAAAAGGGTATCACTCGGAAGCAAAAATCTTCCAAAGTCTTCTTCACATTGGAAGGAAACCGGGTTTAGGTCCAGATGGACTTCTTCGTCTCTCGCATCAAACTAGCAATTTGATTCTGATGACGGATTGGGAAGGTCATTTGACAAGTCTTCCTCCGAAAGGTCCATGCAAAATATATTTCTCGATAAGGCATCCAAATTTAGACACGTTTGGAAAATGTCTTGTTCCGCCAGATTAGTATGTTGATTTATGGGGCTCGCAGGCTCGAATCCGAATGTCCAAACTAATCATCCAATTTGCCGACGATGGAAGGGGACAGACAATTATATAAGGCCAGTTCGGAAGCACATGGGTCCTCGACGTCATGGCCAATTCCGAGCAGGTGGAAAAAAGAATTATTTGGCCATCCACACTTCTTGCATATATGGATAGCCAAACATATACTGCAAGATAATGAAGTTAACAAATGGCACACCTACATCTCTTCTACACATACCTTTTTGCCTTTGCTTAACCTCAATGGTCAAAATCTTCACACGATTTAATTCACAAAAAATCCATCGGCCAACAATTGCCTTGTGCATTAACTCTTCGTAAGCACTGTGCGCAAAAGGTTGATGGTTTAATTTAAGGCTCGAAAACTTCGGATTATAATCCAGACCTCGTGGTCGGATTCATGCGGCTAAGACTTGAGTACATATATCAGTACAATTGTCTGCACGCGGTTCCGATATTTTATCTATATATCTTGGTTCACTTTCACTTGTGATCTGGCCATTAGTCTTTAATATACTGAAAATCCACTCAAAGACAAATGTGCTCCAATGCGTGGGAGTTGAGCTTGTCCTAAAGCTTTGAGTTCTCACTCAATTCGCCGCTCAAAGCTGTGCTATGACTCAATCTGAGTTATTGCTCAAAGCTAAGCCGTACGCTATTGTAAGCTAAGTATAACTCAAATCTCTGTTATGGTAACTCAATTTCTGTTATGACTCAAAACTGAGCTGTAACACAGTGATGACTAGAAAAATGTTCCCAGGCAATAATTGCACCTCACAACCCCTACCAGAAGCTACGTTAGTCGAGATTCTGAGAAGGAATTTGAGGCCAGAAATAAGGCATGAGATTTTGAATATCCATGTAGATTCCATTGGGAATGCCGCCGACGCGAATGTTTCATGGAGGAACTAAGGAAAGAAAATCTTCCTCAAAAAGGCAAGGCGTTCAGAAAGCAAGTGGCTGAATTAGCTGAGTATTTTTCTGACGAAGAACCAGAGCCAGCTGAAGCGGATGCTTCAGCGAAAATAGCGGCTTTGTCTTTAGTTTGTTGGAACTGCAGAGTGGAGGGTCACCGTTATCAAGATTGTGGTGCTCAACGGAAAATATTTTGCTATGGTTGCGGTGCTCGCAACACATACAAACCCACATGTGTTCGCTGTCAAAAAAACGGCAGCTCGTCCTCAGTGTGTTCCAAACGAGAGGTCGACGAGCTCCCACTAAGTAGTATCGGGAAAACCGAAAAATCTTCCTCAAAAAGGCAAGGCGTTCAGAAAGCAAGTGGCTGAATTAGCTGAGTATTTTTCTGACGAAGAACCAGAGCCAGCTGAAGCGGATGCTTCAGCGGAAATAGCGGCTTTGTCTTTAGTTTGTTGGAACTGCAGAGTGGAGGGTCACCGTTATCAAGATTGTGGTGCTCAACGGAAAATATTTTGCTATGGTTGCGGTGCTCGCAACACATACAAACCCACATGTGTTCGCTGTCAAAAAAACGGCAGCTCGTCCTCAGTGTGTTCCAAACGAGAGGTCGACGAGCTCCCACTAAGTAGTATCGGGAAAACCGAAAAACCTTCGCTTCTTACCCCGGCAAACGAGTCTACGGAGCGCAAATATTGGCCCGAGGAGTTTAAGTAGCATTTATCTAATCCATTTGATTGTAAGAGCGATAAGGAGAAGTTTTTTGGATTCAGGTGCCAATATGACATGCATTGGTGGTAACCTGGCGAAAGAGGTTATTCAAAAAAGGATGTGTATTAAAATGTCGTTGCCACATGCAGCTACTACTGCGGACGGTCGAGGTCAAAATATAGTAGGTTTTGTAGATAACGAAATTTGTTTTAGAGATCGGGCTGAAGTTTTGTGTTTCTTTGTCATTCCCAGTCTAACACGAAATATTTATCTGGGTATCGATTTTTTGGCGTAAAGCGTAAATTTGGGCTGTTACCTCCATGTTTGCAAATAAGCGAATTAGAAGCCCATGGATTACCGGTGGAGAGATTTGCAGAGTTACAACAAGTGATTAAACTGTTTCCCTCATTTAGCGTATTAGGCTTAGGAAAGACCCAAATGTTGTCACATTCCATTGATGTGGGGGAAGCAAAAGCGGTTAAGCAAAGGTATTACTCGGTATCTCCGGCAGTGGAGAATATTATATACCAAGAGATTGACGAGATGCTAAAGCTCGGAGTGATCGAAGAGGCCGACAGTGGGCATCACCAGTAGTGATAGTGCAAAAACCAGGAAAGGTGCGTGTATGTCTTGATAGTAGAAAAGTTAATAGTGTTACACAAAAAGACGCGTATCCCTTGTCGCAGATTGAAGGCATATTAAGCCGATTACCAAAGGCACATTTCATTACAAGTCTTGATCTTAAACACGCCTATTGGCAAATTCCACTGGATAAGTCGTCTAGAGATAAAACGGCGTTCACGGTCCCGGGTAGGCCACTCTACCAGTATACTGTTATGCCTTTTGGCCTATGCAATGCCAGTCAGACAATGACTAGGCTCATGGACAAAGTAATTCCAGCTGAGTTGCGCAACGAAGTTTTTGTATATCTCGACGACCTATTGATAGTAACAGATAGTTTTGATTCCCACATGAGAGTTTTGAAAATAATCGCCAGTCGGTTACAGTCCGCTAATCTGACAATAAATATCGAGAAAAGTCACTTTTGTATGAAGTCGGTGAAATATCTCGGTCACATTATCGGGGAAGGAGTTATAAAAACGGATCCTGAAAAGGTTGCAGCTATTTCAGACTTTCCCATTCCTAAAACGCTAAGATCATTGAGAAGCCTTTTAGGCCTAGCCGGTTGGTACAGGAAGTTCATTAATAATTTTGCGGCCGTTTCAGCGCCGTTAACGGATTTGCTTAAGTTGAAAAACAAATTTGCAATGTCCGAGGAGGCGATTAAAGCGTTCGAGCTGAAAAAAATGCTTTGCAGTGCTCCAGTTTTGCAGAGTCCCGACTTTACCAAGCCATTTTACATCCACTGTGATGCTAGTAACACAGGTGTAGGAGGTGTCTTAGTTCAAAAGTCAGAGGAGGGGGACGAATGTCCAATTGCGTTTGTCTCCAAGAAGCTCAATAAAGCGCAGCGGAATTACTCCGTCACCGAACGGGAGTGCCTGGCGGCCTTGATAAGTGTAAAGCGGTTTAGAGCGTATGTTGAAGGTCATGATTTCACCATTATAACGGACCATGCATCCTTAAAGTGGCTCATGGCACAGAGCGATCTAAGTTCACGTTTAGCGCGGTGGGCATTGAAATTGCAAGGTTTTCGTTTCACTACCGAGCATCGTAAGGGAAAGGACAATGTAGTGCCTGATGTTTTGTCACGCGTTAATGAAGATCAACTAGCGGCTATAGATGTATCGCAGGGGTTTCTGGTGGATATAAAATCAAATTGTTTTCAGGATAAAGGGTATCTTGAGCTTATCGAGGATATCACGGCAAATAAGGATAAATTACCAGACTTAAAGGTGGTCGATAATTTGGTTTATAGGCGGTCGTTTCATTGCTCTGGCGCGTTGCTCCATGCATGAAAATTGTGGATCCCGAATTCCCTGATAGCTACGGTTCTTGAAAAAGCCCATGATCAGGCGTTAGCGTCACACGGAGGGGTGCATAAAACGTTGGAGAGAATAAGGCGTTATTATTATTGGCCGAAAATGGTAGGCGATGTTAAGTTATACGTAGGTTCATGCGAGGTGTGCAAAGCCACCAAGGCTTTACGACCTCCAATGGGTAGAGCAAGCAAGTCTCAGAGATTTTTCCAACGAATCTATATTGATTTTCTGGGCCCGTACCCGCGTTCTCGTACGGGCAATATTGGTATCTTCATTGTATTGGATCATTTTTCTAAGTTCGTCTTTTTGAAAGCCGTGAAGAAACTAAGTGCAGACGTAGTAGTCAAATATTTGCAACAGGATCTGTTTCATACCTTCGGGGTTCCCGAATCAGTGGTATCGGACAATGGTTCGCAGTTCAGGTCGGAGACATTTCAGAAGCTCTTGCGAGAATATGAGATTTCGCACACGCTTACAGCCCTTCACGCTCCCCAAGCGAATGCATCGGAGAGAGTCAACCGTTCAATCCTGGCGGCGATACGTTCTTATGTGCGTAGCGATCAGAAAGATTGGGACGAGAGTCTTAGTAGTATTTCGTGTGCATTGCGGTCAGCAGTTCATGCCGGAATAGGGACTACACCCTATTATATGGTTTTCGGTCAGCAAATGGTGACGTCAGGAGGGACTTATTCGTTGCTAAGGGCGTTAAAGTTAATCGAGGATCGTTCAACAAATTTTAGTCGTGAGGATTCCTTGGAGTTAGTCCGTACAAAGGCCCTTGAGGTGATGGCATCACAGGAGAAGAAAAATGCTACACAATACAATCTTCGCGCGAGTCCCAGGCGTTCCGCCCACCTCCCGCCCAACCGACCGAGGGGCGCAGTCGCATAACGAACGACACGTTATCGCGTGGACGAAGACAAGAAACATAAAATCGAGTAACTAAAGCTAATTACGAGCTAAGTAACATAAAATAGACGTTTTTAGTATAGGAAGAGAGGACTCTGTGTTGATCGCTCGGTACAACCGATTGTAGTCAGCACAAAGGACTCGAAAGGGTTCATGCAAAGCATAGTTAGTGGTACAGCGAGTCAAAGATAAAGGAATAAAGTTTCTAGTAGGTCTACATCGAACTGATAGATTAACCTGGGATAATAACTCAGGCGAATCTATTTCACCATTCAAAAGCTTGTGCATAAAGATTACACCAAGCATAATTCTACGGTTAATGAGAGAAGGAAGGTTAATCAAAAGAAGTCGACTGGAGTACGAAGGCAAATTGACATTGCGATTCCAGTTTAAGCCACGAAGAGCGAAAAACAGAAATTGTTTCTGTACAGATTCTATTCTAGTTTGGTGCGTCTCATACTGAGGCGACCATACACAAGAACCGTACTCTAGAATAGGTCGTACAAGTGATGTCAAAAGAATCTTGGTTATATATGGGTCAGTGAATTCCTTCGACCACCGCTTTATAAATCCAAGAACACCCATTGCTTTACCGACCATGTTGGAAATGTGAGAATTAAAAGTTAGTTTGCTGTCCATAAGCACACCTAAATCGTTCATCTCAGTCAGACGTTCCAATGGATTACGATTAAGAAAATAGGTTGCCAGTTGAGGAGAAGTTCTATGAAAAGTCATTACTTTACACTTAGTGGTATTGAGGTTTAACAAGTTGAGCTGGCACCAAGACTCGAAATTGTTAAGATCGGCTTGTAAGTGAACAGGCGAAATCATATCTTTATAACTAAAACAAAGCTTGACGTCATCAGCATACATAAGCACGCGCGAATGTATCATAACTGAGGGAAGATCATTAATAAAGAGTGTAAAAAGCAGAGGGCCCAGATGACTACTGGACTACTGGAACTGGAAAAGGAAGACTTGAAAAGTACCTTCTGCGTTCTGTTTGTTAGATACTCGCGAATCCAACAAAGAAAAATTGGCGGAAAGCCAATGTCACTTAACTTAATAAGCAAAAGCGTATGATTAACAGAATCAAAAGCCTTACTGAAATCAGTATATATGGCATCAGTTTGTTTGGCATTTCTGAATCCATCGATTGTTAAAGAAGTGAATTCTAAAAGGTTAGTGGTAGTGGATCTACGTTTCACAAACCCATGTTGGGATGGTGAAATAATAGACCTACAGAAGTGTTGCAATTGAGAAGTTATTATCTTTTCAAAAGCTTTAGGAATAGCAGACAATTTAGAAATACCCCTATAGTTTGAAGCTTCGGACTTTTTACCATTTTTATGGAGAGGAATAATATATGATTCCTTTCAAATAGCTGGGAAGGAGGACGAGTCAACAGACAACAAAAATAACTTCAAAATTGGCTTACATAAAGCATTTGCACAAAACCTGAGTACACAACCAGGTATACCATCAGGTCCTGGTGAATACACGGGTTTCACTACATTAAGCACGCTGAGAAGCGAACTTTCATCAATCATTGGATTAAAAATACAGTTCGACTTTTTTAACTGATAAGGATACGGAAGAATTGAATGATATTCCGTTGAGGAGTAGGTAGTCTTGAAAAAATCAGCAAACAAATCGGCAATTGCCTGATCAGTGTTAGCTTTATTATTTTCAAATGACAAGGAAGACGGATGAACTGATGTCTTACGTTTAGTATTGACAAAGTTATAAAATTGCTTAGGATCACGAGAAAACTGACATTTGCAACGCCGTAGATAATCCTTATAGCATTGCATATTAAGGACCATAAATCTCGAGCGAGCAGCAGAATACAGAATGAAATCAGACGAACGGCGAGTTTTTTTAAACTTCTTATAGCATCTTGACTTCACATTTTTCAAGTTGGATGATTCCCGAGAGAACCAAGGAGGCTTATTAGAAACCACCTGTCTCTTGAGAGGAACACAATTATCTAAAAGTGAATCAAGTGTACTATAAAAGAAAGAAATAGCTGAGTCCATGTCTATACAATTGTACAGATAAGACCAATCCGTAGCAAGAATGAAATCATTAAGATTAGAAAAATCTGTTTTACGAAAACATCGGGTTCGAGGTATCGTATTAGCACAAAGTAGTGGTGGAAGAAAAGGTAGGTCAATTGTTAAATTTACAGTAGGATGAAATTTATCTTCCGCAAGAACAAAAGGTTCAATCCTGGAAACAGCACAATTGGAAGGATCAAGTACAAATATCAGATCTAATGATCTTCCATTTATATTACGCACTGAATTGACTTGAGATAGAGACATCTCAAGAAGGCCGTCAACAAATTCATGTGACGTGGAAGGTAACATTATAGTAGACTCATTTGCAAGGGACCATACTATCGAAGGTAAATTAAAATCACCTAGAACAATGAGAATATCACGATTAGAAGTTAAAGCAGAGACAGATCGAATTGCCTTTAAATGATTTAAATAAGCCACCATGTCAGACTGCGGTGGAATATAAGAACAAGTGATGTAGGCGGAAAAAGAATGATAATCTACCTTAACACTGACAAACTCAATCTCCTGATTAGAGGAAGGTTGAATCTGTTCAGATGATAAAGCAGCATCAACAGCAATCAAAACTCCTCCACCCACGCGAGGAGTTCGATCGCATCTGAATACAGAAAATTTTGAAGCAAAAACAGATGCATCAGCAATGTCAGGTTTCAGCCACGTCTCAGTAAAAGCTAAAATGTTATTTGGAAAAGAAAGGCTATCTACATAGAGATTAGTAAGTTTTGATTTCAGTCCTCTCACATTCTGGTAACCCAGATTGAGGGACGAATCTAGTTTTTTGACACACCAGCAGATGCTGGTATGCCCGAAACAGTATTAGTAACTGGAGCAGCAATTGGCAGGCGAATCGGTGGCCGATTTTTCTTTTTCACAGTATATTCTTTTACAATAATATGCTCCGGCCAAAAACGTTTATGACATATAGTGTCAAAATTGTTGGCAGAAACACTTATTTTAAATGACGAAATGTCACGGGCATAAGAAAATTTAAACTTTTCCACTGCAATATTCGGGTCTTTAACCACAGACCGAATATAGGCTATAACGTCATCAGATGTGACTTCAGGGGCAAGCCTAGAAACAAATACATGTTTCTTTGGTGGAACACCAATAAGATCCCTTGGCGGGTGTGCTACAACGTCAGCTGCAACATTGGGAGTTGCAACTGCTGACGCAGCAAACCCACTAACAGGGCCTCCTATAATAAAACTATCGGCAATTTCCATTCGATTGGAAGATTGCCCGGACAAATCGGATACTACGCCTACTATCGCATTAGATGCGAGGTTACTACCAGGCGATATGGAAGTCACCTCCATGCCCGGAATTACCAGGCTTTTAAACGATATTAGGCGCTGGTTACTGGGTGATGATATGGCATGAGACCCGCCAGGGACGAGAAGAGACGCCGGCGGAGCAGGAGATGCACCTCGAGGAATGGTCTTTTTTCGTTTAGGAGACTCATTTAACAGCTTTAAGCTATTAAACTGAGCCTCCAACGCCATAAACTCCGATTGGAGTTTATTAAAACCAGCCCTCAAAGTGGTAAAACCATCTCTAGTCCGCCTCATAAAAGTCCGCATCTCGTTCTCGATACCGCGGCACGAATCACAACCATAGTTCAAACCTCCACCGATTCTAATACTGTCTTTAATTTTCAATGTGAGACCCGCACACTTAACATGTACGGGATTCTCACACAGCCAACATAGGATATACTCCTGACAGTCCTTAGCTTCGGTGGAAACTTTGCAGTTTCGTTTTGAGCAGACAACCATTTTCACTTTTTTAAAATTAAGAATTGAAAAAGAGAAATTATTCAAAAATATACTGGCCAGATCGCACAAGGGTTAAAATTACAAAGTAAAAAGTTTACCTCGAAAGAGAAAAGATTTTTACTAAGAGAAACACAATAAGCAATCACGTATCACTCAGACGCGAGAAGGAAATAGACGAGAGCGCGAACAAAAGAAATAGGAAAGAATGAGAGAGCGCGTCAAATTGAACACATGCAACAACAATTTGTACGCGTAGGCGCGAGAGTGAGTTGCAACGGGAAGATGTAAAACGCAAGAGCAAAAGAAGTAACAAAAACAACAACACCGCAAAGGGAGATTTTGCTGTATGTTAAAATTGTTTTCTTGAAATTTGATTTAAGAACAATCTTAGATCCCGTGACGTGAATTATCAGCCTGGCCAAGAGGTATTCAGAAGAAACTTTAAACAAAGCAATTTCATTTCTGGCTATAATGCTAAGCTTGGTCCGACGTTTGTCAAGGCAAGAGTTAGAAAGAAGATTGGCAATTCTTGTAATGAGCTCGAAGATCTGCAAGGGAAAGCAATCGGACTTTATCACGCAAAAGATATACGCAAAGCTTAGTAGACTACAAGCGTGGATTAGCCTTGGTGAAAACCCCAATTCTAATCTTTACCGGGGGGTAGCCTCATATATTTGAGCAACAAAAAAATCATGAATTATTTAATTTTTTTTTTTGCTATTTTCTCAAATACTGGTTTTAAGTGAGAGATTCTTGGAAAGTAGGCGAAAGCCCAAAATAAGGGAAGCGATCAAAAAGCGCCCTGCTCAAGCTCAAGCAGGGGATCATTACAGCAGCAGGGGTGTAATTGTTACATGGCTGTTAAGCTTCTGTAATTAGCTTTGGTGATTAGAATCTGGGTTATGGCATTTCTTTCCGTTTCCTGAGTCAGCCAAAAGTAGTCGTGCGACTTAAAAAGTTTAGTGAAAAATAAGTGAAATTAAAAGATTGGGCGAGTACCAATATTTAATAGTTAAATTCCTAAGCTGCGGAAAAGAAGTGATAAATTGGTTTATCGAGTGAATCGATCAAAGCCAGAATTCATTTTATACTTCAGATGCCAACTTTAGGGTGAGTTTATATTCCGCAATAAAATTGGCAGAAGTAATTAATTGGGTTTCTTTTCGGTTTTGGTGTCAGGTTGGCATTTATTTAGTATAGAATAAATTCTGTCTAGTCCCGCCTTTTTGGTCTTTTTGTCTTTTTGGTCAAATCAGCATGGATAATTTTTCATATTAAAGTGACTGCAGAAAGAAAACCCGTACAACTAGAAATCCACGCTAGGCCTCGGATGCAAAGGCCCGACCCATGTAGACGACGTGGAATATAACCAAAGGAACACATACAAGCACCCGCATAGAATTTAGGAGCATCCTCGCGTTTCATTTATTTGTGATTAAAGTGTCGGAATAATTTTTGTAGCCACTGTGCAGGCACAGCGAGTAAACCCAGCTAACTGTAAATAAGTGCACACGGTCCGAATACTAAAAGAACTGCGAAAAGAGAGAAACAAAGAATTGTACCAAGACAGTGGTAGCAACCAGAATTCGCATGCATCCTAATTTAATCTTCAAGGCAATGATTTATTTAATTTCTAATATTGCAAATCCCTTAAAATATGTTCAAAGCAATTGTTTAATTATTTTCTAATATTGTGAATATTTTCTAAGTCGGTGAAACGAATGAATAAAAGTAAAAAGGAAGAGTATTTCGAGATAATAGGGCGTAACGTTTTCCCTCCATTTAATTTACCGTTTAGTGAAGAAAAGAAATGAAAAAGAATTAAAGAACGAGTATTCGCAAAAAGGTTCCACAATTGGATAGGCGCAAAAAAAAGTTTTCAATAGTCGTTTATATTATTTTTCGTGAAGTTTCTTTTACCTTTCCCCAGCAAATATCATCTTCCTGGAAGCGCTTCTACGAGGACAAAAATTTGGGTGAGTGAGTACAAAAGTCTATGATAAAATAAACTTCATGTTTGAAATCTGAATATAATGCGTACGACAATATTAATGAATTACTAAAGAAAATTTCTAAAATGCAAAGTCATATATTTTGGTCGGATTTATTTTATACCTTTTTAAACGATCAATAAAATTTAAATGTGCGGTGAATATAATGAAGAGTATACAAAAGTCACCTTGAATCATATCTCGTAAATTAACTTCATTTCTGCTTTTCGAAATGCAATCGTCTCGATAACAATTTTCTTCAGTATTAAGTCGATTTAAGTTTAAGTAAGGTTGAATATGACTTCCGTGAATAATAGTATTTTTATAATCTCTTAGTTACACGTAGTATATGTCTTTACCTCACTTATCATACATATATATCTTTATCCCCTATAACACATAAGTCATCTCATGAAATATTACGATTAGTCCTTTTTAATATCGTCGAAGAAAAGCTTGTTAGCATTAATTAATAACAAAGGATGAAGTCAAATTTAGTTTGTAAATAAAATAAATTATAATGTTTTGTTAAATATTTTCTTTGATTCCATGCCGGTCATAATGCCAGGGTAGAGTAGGCAATTTCAAAAGGGGCTGTCGTCCATTTTAGAAGCATCGATAGCCAAAGGCAGGGAGGGTAAGAACCGCTTCAGCAACACCAAAAGCGTGACGCGCTTTAGTCCCATTAGGGATAAACTGGTATATAGTCGCTATAATGATCCCCTACCATTTTCTCTTTATTTCACTACTATTTCCACTAATTTCTCCCCTTTCACTGCTCGTCTTTATAGAGAGATTCTGCCCTTTAGTATTGTTGACTTGAATTTTATCCCGGTCTATTATAGCTTGTCGAATTAGCACGTATTGAGAACTAATGAGAACAATGAGCAACTGCAACTTGAGAAGAAGATCACCACCCCACTAGACGACGAGCCTGAGCCGGACGATAAACGTGCAGCTTCCTAGTTAGGGACCCAACATCAGCTTACAGATTACTTGTACCCGTTACAAGGTTTAAAAATCTCTTTCGCACCGCAACCATAGCAGAAAATACTACGTTGCTCTACACAATCATCAAATCGGTGACCAGTTTTGTCACAGTTCCAACACTTTAGACTACTTGTATTTCTTTGTATAGCTAGGACTTCTTTAGATGGTTCTTGATCATTTGTTTGGTCTTGTTTTTCATATGCTTCCGTTAATTCGTTAACGTAACGTAGGCTTAAACGTTCTAATCTCGTTATAAAACTGCTCATGCTTACGCACTTCCACCCTTAACTGTGATCTGTTCGTCATTTTTAAATGGAAAATTCATGATGAAGACTAGACTTGGCATTTCTAACTAGAAGGTCTACTAGCTGATCTTCAGACATACCTTGTTGTAGTCTATCAGCTTAATCTTCAATGGCATATTGGTAATCGTCAAAGTTTTTATTCTCACCTTGACGTCGCTTTCTAATCTTTTCCCAAATATCCAAATCGGTCTCTAAATCCTTAAATCTTTTACGAAATTCAATACAAAATTTTTCCCAGGTAATATTGGCATGGCTACCATGGAACTTCCAAACCAATCGCTAGCCTTACCGGCGAATAACAGATATAAATTATCGCATAACAGTTGATAGTCATTGTTTAAATTTTGTTTGGTCAGTGAACGTACTCGATATATGAATTCTTCCATTCTCATACCTTGTTTGGTGCCGTCGAACTTAATTCGCCTGCCTCTACCTCTGTAATGTTTAGAAGACGATTTTGGAATGTTTTCGTTGGATTCATTAACACTTGCCGGATCGGATGCTATCGAATTAAATTCTGCTGCTAGGGTATTATTTGAAAAGGTCAGCAGCATAGGAGTACAATTAACCGCACATATTGGGCAAGCTGTATTTGTCTTAAGTTGTTCTAAAATACATTCCTTGTGGAATTTGAGTATTTGCTATCAACTCTGTTGTGGTCATTACCTAGCTACATATGCCGCAAAATGGGTCTTCGATCGCGACTGATGTCAGATTTTCAGTACTGCGTGTCAGCGTCATGTTGCATATGATGTGATATGATTAATCTATACACATGAATTATGAATAATAAATTTTTAATATGTTTAACTTTATCAACTTTATGTTAACTGTATTCTCATATATTTTCTAAAGTCTGTCTTTCCTTATACTAAACTTGGTTTATAGGTGTCTCATCTCTATTCAGAACAAAATGTTCTCTCGTCTCTTTTGTCTCTCTTTTGTCTCTATTGTAACTAATGTGCCTATTATTCGTTTGGGAATGAATAGACTTGAATGACTGGGCTATGTCCGAAGCATCTCCAGCACATAGAAATTCCAAAAATCTTCCATGCCTATATCAGCCAAATTTCTACTATCATAACATTTCCCGAAATATGTATCTAAGGCTAGGCTACAACGAAACTCACTTTATCGACCAATCCACAAATCGGAATTGCAATCGCATTTCCAAAGATCGTATTCGTGTGCGATACCAAAATACTCTCAAGAATATGTACAATAACTTGTAATCAAATAGAACATTGTAATGTTCGAAAAAAATGTAATTAATGTGGATGGAATATTCGAGCTTAGTGGGACGACCCAAAACTTCAGTTTTTTTTGGTATTTTCCCCCAAAAATGTTTAAGATGAATAAAATGATGGATTTGTTGGTCGGGATTTATTAATATACTGTAGTGACCAGGATTGGCGCTGGTAAATTTATCTTGTTCCATGACGTTAGCTCGTACAGAGTCGAAAGTTGTTGTTAGTGGAAATTCCTCTGAGGTGACTTTATTTTTATGGGATACGAAACTATCTTAAAGAACAGTCGTTCTCATGGGTAGATTCTATCTGATATCTAGACAATTATCTATCCCATAGTTGTTAAAAGAACGTGATTATTAACCAGTAGTGTGATCAGGATCGAGGGTGCGCATTCTTGCTATGCTCGGGTCTAGCTCGCGGATCGGTCGTGGTTCTTTCTCACCTTTACACACACACTAGCATTAATAAAGTTAATGCGCGTTGACAAAAAAACTACTACAAAGGGGATATTACTAGACTGTTATTAATACGTAGGTGCCGAATCACCATTACAAAAGAACCGAGATAACCTTCTTGATCTAAATAAAGGAAAAGCGAGGGAACTTTGGGTGTCGTTCGTCCCTCTTCTGTACCCACCTTACCATGACAACGGTTTAATATGGAGGTGTTGTCCCTATACAAAGATTATTTACCTTTGTTTTATGATGTAGTGTATTCACATAGTCGCCTATCATTCACACTTAAAGTATAGCTCAACTTGTAACACTTTGTTGCAAGTATAAATAATCTTCAATTGTTTGTATATATGTATGTACAGGCATACAAAAATAAATTCAGACAACTATCATATCAAAGACAATCAAATTATAAACATTGAAGGCATAGGCCAAGGAATAATTCAATCCCAAGGCACCACAGCAATAGAAATTCAAACAACCAAATACATAATTCCACATGAATTCCATTTAGTAGATCCCGGTTTCGCAATACCATGCGATGGAATAATTGGCATTGACTTCATAAAAAAATTCAATTGCCAGTTAGACTTCAAACCAATCGAAGATTGGTTAATAATTAGACCAAACAACCTAAATTATCCGATTTATGTTCCGATTACATATAGTTCTGGCAATAATGCGCTACTTTTACCAGCTAGATCCCAAGTGGTACGAAAAATAGAAATAAACACAGAAGAAGATTACATATTGATACCAAATCAGGAAATTCACAATGGAATTTATGTCGCGAATACAATAGCAACGTCCAAACATGTCTACGTCCGTCTTTTGAATACAACTAATTCTGACCAATTGGTCAATGTTGGAAAACTAAAGTATGAAACACTTTCAAATTACGAAATTCTCCAAACAAACCCAGACATCAGATGCGAAACAGTATTGAACACCTTAAAGAAAAATTTCCCACCTCAATTTAAAGAACAATTAACAAAATTATGTATTAAATATAGCGATGTATTCGGACTAGAAACCGAATCGATATCAACAAATAATTTTTATACGCAAACATTAAGACTAAGGGATGATGAACCAATTTATATCAAAAACTATAGAAGCCCGCATAGCCAAGTAGAAGAAATCCAAAAACAAGTAGGAAAATTGATAAATGATAAAATCGTAGAACCATCTGTATCCGAATATAATAGCCCACTCTTGTTAGTCCCGAAAAATCTAACTCAGAAGAAAAGAAATGGCGATTAGTAATTGACTATCGTCAAATAAACAAAAAATTATTATCCGATAAATTTCCGCTTCCCAGAATTGATGACATTCTAGACCAATTGGGTCGAGCTAAATACTTCTCCTGCCTCGACCTAATGTCCGGTTTTCACCAAATTGAACTTGAAGAAAGTTCAAGAAACGTAACATCTTTTTCAACAAGCAATGGCTCATATCGCTTCACGCGATTGCCATTTGGCCTTAAAATAGCACCAAACTCTTTCCAGAGAATGATGACAATAGCATTTTCAGGATTGGAACCTTCGCAGGCATTCCTTTATATGGATGACTTAATGGTGATAGGATGTTCCGAAAAACATATGATTAAGAACTTAACTGATGTTTTTAACGTATGTAGGAGATACAACCTAAAGTTGCATCCAGAAAAATGCTCATTTTTTATGCATGAAGTGACATTCCTAGGTCACAAATGCACTGATAAAGGAGTCCTGCCCGATGACAAAAAATACGATGTCATAAAAAATTATCCGGTTCCGCATGATGCAGATAGCGCGAGGCGATTCGTAGCATTTTGTAATTACTACCGTCGCTTCATAGAAAACTTCGCTGACCATTCGCGACACATAACTAGATTATGCAAAAAGAATGTTCCTTTTGAATGGACGAGCGAATGCCAAAACGCATTTTTGCATCTTAAAGAAAAGCTTATGCATCCAACACTACTCCAATATCCTGATTTTAGCAAAGAATTTTGTATAATAACTGATGCTAGTAAACAAGCTTGTGGAGCGGTTCTAACTCAGAACCATAGTGGAATTCAACTCCCAATAGCTTATGCATCACGTTCATTTACAAAAGGTGAAACAAACAAAAGTACAACAGAACAAGAGTTAACAGCAATTCATTGGGCAATCACACATTTTAGGCCATATATTTATGGAAAACATTTCATAGTAAAAACGGATCACAGACCATTAACTTACTTATTTTCAATGACAAATCCAAGTTCCAAGTTAACACGCATGCGGCTGGAACTAGAAGAATACGATTTTACAGTAGAATACCTAAAGGGTAAGGATAACTTTGTTGCGGATGCACTTTCCCGCATAACAATAAACGATTTCAAAGATATTCAAAATAAAGTCCTGAAAGTCACTACCAGGCGACAAAGTAGACAAGAGAAAAACTGTACAGTTAAAAACAATGAACTTTTGCCGAGGCAAAATCATTTAAATGTATCCAAGCCCAACGTACACGAAGTCATTGCAAATGATGAAGTACGAACAGTAGTGACCTTGCGCATAACAGAATCTAAATGTTTTTTTAAACATGGAAATAAAGTTATCGCAAGAATTGAAGTTAGCGACTTATATACTAATGGAATTCTCGACTTAGGTCAGCTCTTCCAAAGGCTTGAAAAAGAGGCCGGTATATTAAACATCAGCCAACTCAAAGTGGCACCGAGTGAAAAGGTCTTTGAATCAATTTCAATAGACACTTTCAAACAAATGGGCAACAAAATTTTAAAATCATTACGAGTAGCGCTACTCCAACCGGTGACCCATATAAGAAACGAAAAAGAGATACAACAAATACTGTCTACATACCATGATGATCCAATTCAAGGAGGTCATAGTGGCATTACAAGAACGATTGCAAAAATCAAAAGACATTACTATTGGAAAAATATGACACGTCATATAAAAGAGTACGTAGGTAAATGTCAAAAATGCCAGGTGTCTAAAACAACGACACATACAAAAACTCCAATGACTTTCACCGAAACACCGATAAACGCTTTCGACATAGTGATAGTGGATACAATTGGTCCACTACCAAAATCGGAACATGGTAACGAATATATAGTCACATTAATATGTGACCTAACAAAATATTTAGTAACCATACCGATAAAAAGCAAAACTGCAAACAATGTCGCAAAAGCAATTTTTGAAAACTTTATACTCAAGTACGGTCCAATGAAGACGTTCATTTCGGACATGGGAACAGAGTATAAAAACCAAATAATAACAGATCTATGCAAGTATATGAAGATCAAGAATCTCACCTCTACTGCATATCACCACCAGACTTTAGGGACAATTGAACGAAGTCATCGTACATTTAACGAATACATTCGTTCATATATCTCTGCAGATAAGTCTGATTGGGACGATTGGATTCAATATTTCACTTATTGTTTCAACACAACACCATCAGCAACGCATGAGTATTGTCCATATGAACTCGTATTTGGTAGATTGCCAAAACAGTTCATAGATTTTAATAAACTTGATAGAATAGATCCTCTTTATAATTTAGATGATTATTCTAAGGAAATAAAATATAGATTAGAAATAGCATACGCAAGAGCTAGAATTATGTTAGAAAAAGCCAAGGCTTATAGGAAAAATTTATATGATAAAACCAGCAGGAATTTTGAATTAAGAGTAGGAGATAGGAGATTCATAAGAAATGAAACAGGGCATAAATTAGACCCAGTATATTTAGGACCTTATATAGTAGAAAAAATAGGAGATAATGAAAACATTTTTATAAAAGATAGCAAAAATAAGAAACAAAAGATACATAAGGATAGATTAAAAATTTGCATTAAATGAAACGTTTCATGAAAAAAAAAAAAGCTAAAAAAAAAAAAAAAAAAAAAAAATAATTAGGTCTGATCAACCTTTTTCAAAAAAAAAATTTTAAATTTTAAATAAGTTTTTTTTAAATTTTATGCAAACACAAAAAAAAAAAAACAAAAGAAAGAAAAAAAAAACACAAAAAAAAAAAAAAAAAACATTTTTTCAATAATTAATTCTCAAAAAAAAAAAAAACTTTTTCTCTAAATGACTACATATATATACGTCATTTCTTAAAAAAGGAGGTGTAGTGTATTCACATAGTCGCCTATCATTCACACTTAAAGTATAGCTCAACTTGTAACACTTTGTTGCAAGTATAAACAATCTTCAATTGTTTGTATATATGTATGTACAGGCATGCACATACATACATACTGATTATGCATATGCGTAATATGAGCTAGGGCTAAGAAAGCGTGTGACCGCTGAGTCAGCACTTTGGCCGCCCAGACTGTGAGCGTCCAACTATGTGAGTACACTCGTTCCGCACACACCCCCCCCCCCCGCTTCCATTTGTAGCATTCATTTAACTTATAATTACTCAAAACAAACTTCCAACAATTCATGTTTCTTTCTTCTTAGAAACTATTTTAATTCAATGAGAGTTACTTAACTTACTTCATGTTCATGTTTAAAAAAAAAGGGGTCGCGGTAGAATAGGTATGTAAGGAGATATTTCAGGGTGCAAAAATAATATATATGTATGGACAAAGCAATTTAAAAATCAAATCATTTGTTATTACTCACACTTTACTTTGTTTCATAGCGCTCGATGTGATCGTTGGGCCCAAGATGACGTGGAGATAGCTGTAGTGTGGTTTGGCAAAGCTTTAGATTAATTGCAACAAGGACAAGAAATATACTCCGTTGGTTACCCTACTCATATCGCTCCATTAGAACAAACAAAAGAACGGAAATTCTTAACTTACTTAAATACTATGAAAATGTCTCAAAAAAAAATAAGATATTCGAGAAATATATGAAAATTGATTAAAACTATTATTTACAAACTAACGCATTATTCAACGAAAAGAGTAGCTTCATTAATTCCGAGCCGACAATAGATTACAGTAATAAATTGCGATCAGTAAAAATTATAAGTGCACCAGAACTATTATATAGTCGGGGACATTTGTTTAAAGAACTTTAAGTAGCCTATCGAATACATTTGGTTGGCCTAGGAGCGACACGTGGGAGGTAACATAGTTACGTGACCAAAAGAAATAACTCTACATGAAAGGTGTAAATTCATCGACCTCTAGCCGGAAAGTGTTTTTTGGACTCCCATCCATAGGATTTTCTCCTCTACGACGGTCCTTATGGCTTTGTCCAACTTGTTTTCCTGAGCCACAAAAGAGCTTCCGAGGCCTAGGCCCCCTTAGCGCTAAGGTGGCGTAAGGTCTCGGTGTAGATAGGGGTACTGTGAAATTAATAGACTTAGTTTGTTGCTCCTATCTTTCTAATAAATCTAATAAAATATCACCTTGGTATCGTCCCATAAGTACACAAACACAATCTCTGAGTTCCGAAAGAATCGTCTCGTTCACAAATTAAATCTCACTTGGGTGGTCCATTACGTGGCACAATTACTTTAGAATTTTATCAAGTTCTTTAAAACGACTTATGCTTTCAGCAAACCAAATTGAAATGAAATAGGAACTAAACCCACGCCGCTTACGAACCTTCAAAGACATGAGAACAGAGCTTCTATACGGTACCCTTCCAGCATTGCGACGTTGGCCTTTTTCTGCGATCGGCGTCGTTTGTAAGATGTAACGGTTCTTAAAGTTTCTTTCCCGTATGACAATTAGACTGACCATGGGCTTATTGGTATTTTTAGGGTGGCCGTTCTTGAATTTGTTTTTATCGATAACGCGGTTTATTTAAAAATTTAAATCAGGTTGGTGGTAAAACTCCGGTAACTTCACCTTTTTCGCCCCCGATGGAGCATCAGCGTGCCAACCGGCGACGAGCTGATGCTGATAAAAACCACAAAACACAACATCTTTAATATACCGGCGACGCCCAGCTGATACTGATAAAAAACCACAGAAGACAACATCTATAATATACCGGCGACGCCCAGCTGATGCTGCTAAAAACCACAGAAGACAACATCTTTAATATAATTATTATTTACAATACAATGCATTTTCTTAATGACTACAAAGTAAAACTCATATGTTTTACTTCAAATCAAAAAAAAAAAAAAAAAAAAATAGAAAATAAAAAAAAAAAAAAAAAAAAAAATAAAAAAATAAAAAAAAATAAAAAAAAAAAAAAAAAAAATAAATAAATACACAGTCATCGTCTAGAACTCCACGAGAACAGACGTCATCGGAGGGAAAATTTGTTTTCCTTACTAAGTGATAGCCCAAAGACTAAAAAGAAAAGACAATTTCAAAAAACACCAATCGAGTTTCCAGATTTGCCAGAAGTCACAGCACAAAACCCTAAATACATCATCTTAGCAGCTAAAGACGCACTCAAACCCATATCAGAATACTCATGCTTTGCAGTACATAGAGCAATTCAACTAATCAGCAAAGACATTATCTCCATATCTACCTTACGCGACGGAAACCTTCTCATGCCTGTCAAAAACAAAGAGGTGGCCGAAAAGTTCTTGAAAGCAAACGAACTTCCCGGTATATGTAAAATTACCTGTAAACTGCACGAATCACTAAACAGCATCAAAGGTACCATTTATGCACCCTTCCTCAACAATGTATCAGAAGAAGAAATCGTACAAGAATTAAAATCTCAGCACGTGACCTCGGTATACAAATTCAATCGAATGACTGACGGCACACCAAAACCCTCAGGTGTTGTCTTGATAACCTTCGACTTGTACACACTCCCTAACAAACTTGCAATTTCTTGGAACACTGTAAAAGTACGCGAATATATTCCAAATCCGATGCGCTGCAAAACCTGTCAGCTATTGGGTCATACGGCCAAAAACTGTAAAAACCACGCCAGTTGCGTAAACTGCAACCTCCCCCCACATTCGCCAAGCGATTGCTCTCGATTACAGTGCGCAAACTGCGGAGAGGAACACGCAGCATCTTCAACCACATGCAAAAAATATCAAGAACAGAAAGACATACTAAAAATAAAGACAATAAGGAAATGCAGCATACGCGAAGCTAGAGTTCTTCACAAACAACAAAAAAACACCATCAACTCTCTCAGTTACTCCCAGGTTACTGCTTCCACTTCCACCCCCCCGACGATCGAAACGAAAACACAAACCACAAAAGAAAGTACAAAAACTTTTATCATAGCAAAGAACAACGAGCAACCAAAAACAAAAACACCCACGCTACCTAATACCCCCCCTACCTATTACTCCCCCTCCCCCACACTCCAACAACGAACTGACGTTCACAAAAAACCAAAGCGAATACACCAAAAAACAAACACAACCGACCACAAGTAAAACCAATACAATAATCACATCTCCGGCTTTTAACTTGCCTTCTCCAACAATTACAACTTCCAGCGATCCAAATACCAGCGAATCAGACGACTCTATGGAAGATCTTGACTCTTAGTTAAGTCTCTCCCTTTTGTCTCTCTTTCCGCATACATATAACTTCTTTTCCCCTTCCTATTTAAATGACCCTTAAAATACTACAATGGAATATGAATGGATATGTAAATAATTATCAACAACTCATTTTACTTATCAAAGACACGGACCCAGATATTATATGTATTCAAGAGTCTCACATTCCACACAATAAAAGCAATGTTATAGTTCCAAAGACATACAATGGCTATTTTAAAAATCTTCACTCTATAAGAACAAACAAACAAGGAGTTGGCTTCTTAATCAAACGTCACATTCCACATAAACATATGCCACTGGCATCTAACGTTTTAGGAGATGCACTTCAACTAAATTTAAACACAAAAATTACGATAATTAACACCTACATACTACCCAACCAAGACTTTACAGTAAATGACCTACTTCTCCCAATATCCAATTTTAATACTCCTATATTGCTATGCGGGGACTTTAATTCACCTCAACAACCAACTCCCGAGGAAAAAGAATCGAAAAGGTCATCGAGAGAGCTGATCTTGTTCTGCTTAACGACGGCTCACCTACGCACTTTTCAACACATAACTCCTTCACTTGCGTTGATCTTACAACAGTCTCATCGTCAATCGCCCACCGATGCCACTGGAAAATCGACAATTATTTACATGGAAGCGATCACTTCCCGATAACCACTACCATAATTACACAATTTAAAACCGAGAAAGTCACACATATTCCTAAATATAAAACAGACATTGCGAACTGGACGAAATTTCAAAAAGAGCCATCAACTAATACAAAAAACTTTAGATATTGCAACATTCACCAAGGTGTTTCCAAATTAACCAAAGCGATTCACGCAGCAGCAAATATAGCTATACCACAAACCAAAGGAATACCACAGAAAAAGAACGTAGCTTGGTGGAGTATGACACTAAACAAACTCCGCGAGAATAAACAATCCCAATGGATAATATTTAGACGCAACATGAGTCTACACAACCCTGTTGCCTACAAAAAAGCAAAAGCTCTATTTAAAAGAGAAGCTAAACAAGCAAAAAGAGCATCACTCTCTGATTTTACATCTCGTATAACGCCAGCAGCGTCCCCAAAAAGAATTTGGACCGATATTAAAACTTTAACCGGAGTACCCAAAACGCCACTCAAATGTTTAAAAGTCAATCAAACTCTACTAACAGCCTCAAAGGACATTGCTGAGGCATTAGGAGAAAAATGGTCCAACTACTCAAAAGATCAAAACTTTTCGTCGGAGTATATTTCCAATAAAACCGCACTTCTTGCCATTAACTACCACCCAGATAATGTTGCACAACCAGCAAAACATCTTGAAGCCGATATAACTTTTCTCGAATTTGAAGCAGCACTAACACAGACAAAAGGCAAAACACCAGGTTTTGATCGTATATCCTACCCTATGCTGAAAAACCTGACAACTGATACAAAACATAAGGTAATTGGACTCTACAACCAAATTTTAATTCAAGGAAAATACCCACATGTGTGGACCACAGCGGTGGTTGTTCCCATACCCAAACCACATAAGCCCAACCACAACATAAACAGCTTTAGACCAATATCTCTTCTACCATGTATGAGCAAATTATTCGAAAAAATTTTAGCCCGCCGACTGATGTGGTTCATAACCAGTAGCAATCTTATTTCACACAACCAATCGGCTTTTAAGCGGAAACACGGGACCATGGACGCCTTGTTGCAAATACATCATTTCGTGTCAGATGCTCTTTCCTCGCGTAATCACGTCACGATTCTAGCGACTGATTTCGAAAAATCATTTGATCGCGTAGGGGTACACACAATTCTACACCAACTAATGCTCTGGAGGGTTGGACCTAGGATCTTTAGTGTAGTAAAGGCCTTTATGGCCCACCGGTCATTCCGAGTGCGAGTAAACAATAGACATCTGCATGAATGTCAAAAAAGTGACATTCGGATATACTACTCTCAAATTGAGTTGAGTGAATATGAGTGCGAAACGGAATAAGTATAAGTGAGTGGATAGGCTTGCTTTATACTCGGCCGTACAATGTTAAAACAGAGAGTATAAGTGAGTATAAGTAAGTATGTTTCGAATGTATCCGAATGACAGGTGCCGACACAGCATTTTTGTTGTTTTAAAAACGAAAGCAAATACATAGATAGATTACATTTTAATATTCATTTCATATACTTATTTACATATATACTACATTTAATTCAAGTTTGAGTTCAAGAACATTATTTTATTAATATTATCTGCGTTTGCAGCAATTAAGCAGCGTTTTTCAGTAATTTTTGAGTTTTGCTGGCATTGACTATGTAGCATTTATGCTTCGTTAAATTTGAAGTGCTACCTGTGAATTTCAAGACTGACAAACACATCTTGCATCTTTAAATTACATACTTTCTCACTTTGGGTAGTTTTTCCTCCTTCCATTTTTGCGACTGCTGTGTTTCAACGATGCAAAGAAAATAAATACACAAAATATGTACTTTGATACTTGGATAACTCGAAAGTTTTTAGATGTGTCAAATTTGACACTCCGTTTTACTGAGTACTCAGTCAGTACTCAGTGTCATTCAATTTGCTTTGTATGAGTACCAAAATATACTAATACTCATACACACTCACTCATTGTGCGTCTGTCACTCACTCTATTCAATTCTATCCGAGTATACTCTATTTTACTTATTAAGTGAATGAAGTCATGCAGCTGTCTAGTAAACAACACTCTATCAAAACCACATCTGCTATTTAACGGCATCCCACAAGGTTCCCCACTTTCAGTAATTCTGTTCATAATAGCTTTTGATAAACTAAACTCGATTGTACTACAACATAAAAATCTACATGTATCTATGTATGCTGACGATGCAATAATCTACACGAAACTAAAAGACGCAAACACTGTAACAAACACATTTCTCAAAGTCCTACAAGATATCAATAACTGGGGGAATTCTTCAGGTGCCTTGCTGTCAATAGAAAAATGCAAAGTACTTCACATCTGTCGTAAACATCACTGAGCTGGGCTCACAACTTATCGTTTAATAATATAAATATAGAAACTGTAGAAAAATTAAGAATACTTGGAATAATATTTGATAGAAAATTTAAGTTTAGGCAACACTGTACAGCTTTAAGAAATAATTTAGAAGCTAGACTAAACATAATTAAATTTCTTTGTTCAAAATTCTCCTACATACACTTAAACGTCCTAATTAATATTACCAGAGCAATAATTCTCTCCAAGTTGGATTACGGTCTTCCAATCTATGGATGGAGTGCGAACGCGAACTTAAGACAAGTTCAAGTTCCTTACCATTGCGCTGTCCGACGAAATATTAATGCATTTCCTACATCGCCGATCAAATGTATCCTAGCGGAGGCAGGACTTCCATCGATAAAAGACAGATTGTACGAAACCACCGCAAAACTTATTCCAAAACTATGCACAACATCAAACGTACTGCTAAACAAAAATTGGGTAAACGCAAGCAAGGCCAAAAGAAAATACAAAGTCCTATCTACTATACGTCGGTGCGCCATTATACTAAAAGAAATAAAAATTGAACTACCGATTTATTCAAACAGAAAAGCCCATGCTCCGCCATGGTTACTTCAGGATACGTCCATTAATCTAGCGCTGCAAACGCACAAAAAAGAAAATACACAAAGCGTTATATACAGAAAACTATTCCTGGAAGAAAGCGAGAAACTAAGCGACTGGACCTGGTTGTTTACGGATGCCACCAAATCCGTAGCTGGGACTGCCTTTGCCGTAGTCGACAAAAAAAAACCCTAATCTCAGGAGGTTTACTGCCCGAACAGTATACCAGTATACCGCCGAGGCCCTAGCTATCCTAAATGCTTGTATATTCGCCCTAAACAATAAAGGGAAATTCGTAATTTTCTCCGACAGCCTATCCGCGATTTCTGCAGTAAAAAATCTAAACTGCAATAACCACCTTATAAAAGAAATTAGGAGTATTTGCACCAAGAAAAAGATTATCCTTTTTTGGGTCCCCAGCCATCAAGGAATAATAGGAAACGAACACGCTGACACAGCAGCAGATGCAGCAACTCGATCCCCACACTTTTTATGCACACCCCTCGCTGAAAAAGACTACAAGCAGTACATATCGCAACTTATAAAAAATAAAAAAGATGCAGACTGGATAACCTTTGACCACCAATATACACACTTCAACGCGACAGGATTAGCAGCTATATATCCAGCAAACACGCCCAAACATAGATGGTCGTCCTTCATACGCCTTCGAATCGGACACACCGCAATGACTCACGAACATCTGCTTTCCAACGAACCTCCCAAACGATGCACTTGCGGTGACAGACTCACCACCAGACACATCTTAGACCAATGTCCCAACTTGGCAAGAATCAGAAGAATGATATTTAATCAACAACAACCAACAAACTTCCTAAAAACAGTCAACGAAAGCAACATTAATATCATCCACAAATTTGTAAAACAAGCTAGAATTATAAAACAAATTTAAAATAGGCTAGCAAACAGAAACTAAAAAAAATAGGCGTCGAAGGCCATAGCAGCTAGTACGCTATAAACTATATTAGACATAATATTTCATATTGTTATCTAATTATAATAATAATAATAATAAAAAATAAATACACATTTGTATATAAAATTGCATGTTCCATAATAGCATAAGAAAATTCGATCTTATTAATGACATTCTGAATACACCCACTATGTGGTTAATAGATACAAAAACAGTGGATTCCACTGGTAGTGTCATCAATAAGATCGAATCGTCAAATACTGATATGTTTATAACAAATATATTGCTACTAATAATTGTAATGGTTTTGTGTGTATATATCCTTTATAAAGCATACTTGCTACACAATAAGTGTGTAACAAAAAGGGCCTTAAGCCATGCTTATGATCTAGACAAGATATCAAAAAAATATATACACACTGAAAATTACTACAACAATATATTTGGAAAATTTCATTTCATGAAAACATTTAAAAAAAAGAAAAGAGAAGGATATTAATTATGATCGGAAAAAAATAAAAAAATAAAGAAAAATAAAAAACAGACACTTAACTCGAAAAAAAAAAATCAAAAATTTTTTTTTATTATGTTAACTGATTGAGAAATAAAAGAAAAAAAACAATAATATCTTTACATTTACTTCAAGAGATCAGGAATAACAAATTTTTTTTTCCAAATAGAAAAGGTAGAGACTAAACGTCTAGATATATACATACTGTTTTTAGATTACCTGATAAATTCAGGCGAGAAAAATATTAAATATAAGGAAATACGGTATTGGTTAGCCAATAATTATAAATTCAAACAAAACATAGTAGAGCTTATGGAAAAGTCCATAAGAATAGCATATGGTAGATTACTAGTTAGAAAACCAAAAAAAAAGGATGTGCCAGAATGGTTACATAGTATTTTTAGTATGAACATAGAAATCATTAATATAGAAGACTCAGGATGAGTTGATATAAGAAAAATGTTAAATAAAAATAAATCAATTTACATAATTACCAGACAAATTTAAAATAATGTCCACACTTGATAGTTATTATGAAAGAGTTAACGATTGCCATCCGAGCATAGTCTCTGACATAATCGAGGTTTTTAAGAGCGAAAAAAGTAACTCACCTCAGAGCGCAATAAGTTTGGCTCAGATAAAGATAGGATACCTTGATTTAACTGGAGAAAATTTCCCAGTACAAGGAAACAGTAGAGTGCAAATGTGTTTCATCCTAACAGTACCATACATTTGCTGCTATATGAATGCAGCAGGAACGTTATGTTTCTATTTGATGAATGAAACACAGCACTAAAATAATACAAATTGAAAGGAAGGAAATATACAAAGAAATATTTTTTTTTTTAATTTAAAAGGATTAACCTTAAACTCTCATATATTTTACATATTTTTCTCGACTTTCGAACTTATGGGCAAATGGGCTGAAATTTTAGCTGAAGCTCGAGAATTAAAAGAAACTCTAGACAAGTCAGTAAAGTGTCTGTCACAAAATAGAGATACGTCTATAACGACATTACATAAACGCGTCAACACGATCCAACAAATACTGCAATGTATAAGATCGTTGTTGCACGAACATTACGATTCCCTTACAACTGCTCACAACATAGCAGCCACAGCATTTTTCACCGAATGTAAAAAAAAGGCAATAGCAGCACTTAAACTTCACAGTATTGAGTTTAAGAAAATATCCTAATTAGACACACCCATTGTGATGGAACAGAAATAAACAAGAAGAAGAGAAAACAGGAAAATAAAATGGCGGACATAAAGGCCCAGAGGGCATACATAAAAGAAACTACGAACGCCATTCCAGAATTCAATGGACAAAAATTGCATCTTCAAAGATTCATAACGGCTTTGAAGTTAGTAAATTTGACAAAAAGCGAATTCGAAGAGATAGCTGTTGAAGTCGTAAAATCAAAAATTATTGGCTTATTATTTTCAAACGACAAGGAAGACGGATGCACTGATGTCTTACGTTTAGTATTGACAAAGTTATAAAATTGCTTAGGATCGCGAGAAAACTGACATTTCCAGCGCCGTAGATAATCCTTATAGCATTGCATATTAAGGACCATAAATCTCGAGCGAGCAACATAATACAGAATGAAATCAGTCGAACAGCGAGTTTTTTTAAACTTCTTATAGCATCGTGACTTCACATTTTTCAAGTTGGATAACTCCCGAGAGAACCAATTAGGTCTATTAGAAATCACCTGTCTCTTGAGAGGAACACAATTATCGAAAAGTGAATCAAGTGTACTATAAAAGAAAGAAATACCTGAGTCCATGTCTATACAATTGTACAGATAAGACCAATCCGTAGCAATAATGAAATCATTAAGATTAGAAAAATCTGTTTTACGAAAGCATCGGGTTCGTGGTATCATATTAGCACAAAGTAGTGGTGGAAGAAAAGGTAGATCAATTGTTAAATTTAAAGTAGGATGAAATTTATCTTGCGGAAGAACAAAAGGTTCAATTCTGAAAACAGCACAATTGGAAGGATCAAGTACAAATATCAGATCTAACGATCTGAACTGAATTGACTTGAGATAGAGGCATCTCAAGAAGGCCGTGAACAAAGTCATGTGACGTGGAAGGCAACAGTATAGTAGACTCATCCGAAAGGGACCATGCTATAGAAGGTGAATTAAAATCACCTAGAACAATGAGAATATCACGAATAGAAGTTAAAGCAGAGACAGATCGAATTGCCTTTAAATGATTTAAATAAGCCACCATGTCAGACTGCGGTGGAATATAAGAACAAGTGATGTAGACGGAAAAAGAATGATAATCTACCTTAACACTGACAAACTCAATCTCAATCTCCGAAACAGTATTAGTAGCTTGAGCATCACTTAGCAGGCGAATCAGTGGCCGATTTTTCTTTTTCACAGTATGTTCTTTTACTATAATGTGCTCCGGCCAAAAACGTTTATGACATATAGTGTCAAAACTGTTGGCAGAGACACTTATTTTAAATGACGAAATGTTACGGGCATACGAAAATTGAAACTTTTCCACTGCAACATTCGGGTCTTTAACCACAGACCGAATATAGGCTATAACATCATCAGATGTGACTTCAGGGGCAAGCCTAGAAACAAATACATGTTTCTTTGGTGGAACACCAATAAGATCTCTTGGCGGCTGTGCTACAATAGCAGCTGCAACATTGGGAGTTGCAACTGCTGACGCAGCAAAGCCACTAACAGGGCCTCCTATGATAAAACTATCAAAA
Organism: Drosophila sp. 14030-0761.01; assembly: GCA_018150735.1. Lineage (NCBI taxonomy): Eukaryota > Metazoa > Arthropoda > Insecta > Diptera > Drosophilidae > Drosophila > Drosophila sp. 14030-0761.01. Next base: position 8,726,020 of record JAECWO010000078.1, on the reverse strand, counting down.
GTTTCCATTCGATTGGAAGATTGCCCGGACAAATCGGATACTACGCCTAATTTCACATTAGATGAGAGGTTACTACCAGGCGATATGGGAGTAACCTCAATGCCCGGAATTACCGGGCTTTTAAACGATATTAGGCGCTGATTACTGGGTGAAGATGGCATGAGACCCGCCAGGGACGAGAAGAGACGCCGGCGGAGCAGGAGATGCACCTCGAGGAATGGTCTTTTTTCGTTTAGGAGACTCATTTCACAGCTTTAAGCTATTAAACTGAGCCTCCAACGCCATAAACTCCGATTGGAGTTTATTAAAACCAGCCCTCAAAGTGGTAAAACCATCTCTAGTCCGCCTCATAAAAGTCCGCATCACATTCTCGATACCACGGCGAGAATCACAACCATACTTCAAACCTCCACCGATTCTAATACTGTCTTTAATTTTCACTTTTTTAAAATTATGAATTGAAAAAGAAATATTTTACAAAAATATACTGACCAGATCGCTCAAGGGTTAAAATTACAAAGTAAAACGTTTTACTCGTAAGAGAAAAAGCTTTCTATTAAGAGAAACACAATAGAAAGAACACAATAAGAAATCACGTATCACTCAGACGCGAGAAGGAAATAGACGAGAGCGCGAACAAAAGGAAATAGGAAAGAGCGGGAGAGCGCGTCAAATTGAACGCATGCAACAACAATTTGTAAGCGTAGGCGCGAGAGTAAGTTGTAACGGAAAGATGTTAAAACGCAAGAGCAAAAGAATTAACAAAAACAACAACACCGCCAAGGGAGATTTTGTTGTATGTTAATAAACGTTTTGTTAAAATTTGATTTTGCGTTTGCACAAATAAACAACCAAAAAACCAAATCGCGAAATGGAATTAAAAAATCGGAAATTATTTCAACTATGCCGAATTGAATATTCAGAAATTCAAGAATTTTATGTCGCGAGGAAAAAAATAAAAGTTTATAAGCGTAAACAAAACACGTCCGTCTTCGTCAACGAGTGAAATAGATCTTATTAGTGTTCCACCAAAGATACATGTATTTGTTTCTAGGATATAACCTTTCTTTTCCAAATACCATTTTAGCTTTTACGGAGACGTGGCTAAAACCTGACATTGCTGATGCATCTGTTTTTGCTTCAAAATTTTCTGTATTCAGATGTGATCGAACTCCTCGCGTGGGTGGAGCAGTTTTGATTGCTGTTGATGCTGCTTTATCATCTCAACAGATTCCGCCTTCTTATAATCAGGAGATTGGGTTTGTCAGTGTTAAGGTAGATTATCATTCTTTTTCCGCCTACATCACTTGTTCTTATATTCCACCGCAGTCTGACATGGTGGCTTATTTAAATCATTTAAAGGCAATTCGATCTGTCTCTGCTTTAACTTCTAATCGTGATATTCTCATTGTTCTAGGTGATTTTAATTTACCTTCGATAGTATGGTCCCTTGCAAATGAGTCTACTATAATGTTACCTTCCACGTCACATGAATTTGTTGACGGCCTTCTTGAGATGTCTCTATCTCAAGTCAATTCAGTGCGTAATATAAATGGAAGATCATTAGATCTGATATTTGTACTTGATCCTTCCAATTGTGCTGTTTCCAGGATTGAACCTTTTGTTCTTGCGGAAGATAAATTTCATCCTACTGTAAATTTAACAATTGACCTACCTTTTCTTCCACCACTACTTTGTGCTAATACGATACCTCGAACCCGATGTTTTCGTAAAACAGATTTTTCTAATCTTAATGATTTCATTCTTGCTACGGATTGGTCTTATCTGTACAATTGTATAGACATGGACCCAGTTATTTCTTTCTTTTATAGTACACTTTATTCACTTTTAGATAATTGTGTTCCTCTCAAGAGACAGGTGTTTCTAATAAGTCTCCTTGGTGAAGGAATGTATAAGGATTATCTACGGTGCTGCAAATGTCAGTTTTCTCGTGATCCTAAGCAATTTTATAACTTTGTCAATACTAAACGTAAGACATCAGTGCATCCGTCTTCCTTTTCGTTTGAAAATAATAAAGCTAACACTGATCAGGTAATTGCCGATATGTTTACTGATTTCTTCAAGACTACCTACTCCTCAACGGAATATTATTCAAGTCTTCCGTATCCTTATCAGTTAAAAAAGTCGAACTGCATTTTTAATCCAGTGATTGATGAAAGTTCGCTTCTCAGCCTGCTTAATTTAGTGAAACCCGTGTATTCACCAGGACCTGATGGTATACCTGGTTGCGTACTCCGGTTTTGTGCAAATGCTTCATGTAAGCCAATTTTGAAGTTATTTTTGTTGTCTGTTGACTCGTCCTCCTACCCAGCTATTTGGAAGGAAACCGGAGTGGTTTTGTGCAAATGCTTTATGTAAGCCAATTTTGAAGTTATTTTTGTTGTCTGTTGACTCGTCCTCTTACCCAGCTATTTGGAAGGAATCATATATTATTCCTCTCCATAAAAATGGTAAAAAGTCCGAAGCTTCAAACTATAGGGGTATTACCAAATTGTCTGCTATTCCTAAAGCTTTTGAAAAGATAATTACTTCTCAATTGCAACACTTCTGTAGGTCTATTATTTCGCTATCCCAGCATGGGTTTGTGAAACGTAGATCCACTACCACTAACCTTTTAGAATTCACTTCTTTAACAATCGATGGATTCCGAAATGCAAAACAAACTGTTTTCATATATACTGATTTCAGTAAGGCTTTTGATTCTGTTAATCATACGCTTTTGCTTATTAAGTTGAGCGACATTGGCTTTCCGCCAACCTTACTTTGTTGGAATCGCGAGTATTTAACAAACAGAACACAGAAGGTACTTTTCAAGCCTTCCTTTTCCAGTTCCATTCGTTTTACGTCTGGGGTGCCTCAGGGTAATCATCTGGGCAATCTGCTTTTCACACTCCTTATTAATGATCTTCCCACAGTTATGATACCTTCGCGCGCGCTTATGTATGCTGATGACGTTAAGCTTTGTTTTAGCTATAAAGATATGATTTCGCCTGCTTGCTTACAAGCCGATCTTAACAGTTTCGAGTCTTGGTGCCGGCTCAACTTGTTAAACCTCAATACTACTAAGTGTAAAGTAATGACTTTTCATAGAACTTCTCCTCAACTGGTAACCTATTTTCTTAATCATAGTCCATTGGAACGTCTAACTGAGATGAACGATTTAGGTGTGCTTATGGACAGCAAACTAACTTTTAATACCCACATTTCCAACATGGTCGGTAAAGCAATGGGTGTTCTTGGTTTTATAAAGCGGTGGTCGAAGGAATTCACCGACCCATACATAACCAAGATTCTCTTCACATCACTTGTACGGCCTATTCTAGAGTACGGTTCTTGTGTATGGTCGCCTCAGTATGAGACGCACCAAACTAGAATAGAATCTGCACAGAAACAATTTCTGCTTTTCGCTCTTCGTGGCTTAAACTGGAATCGCAATGTCAATTTGCCTTCGTACTCCAGTAGACTTCTTTTGATTAACCTTCCTTCTCTCATTAACGGTAGAATTATGCTTGGTGTAATCTTTATGCACAAGCTTTCGAATGGTGATATAGATTCGCCTGAGTTATTATCTCAGGTTAATCTATCTGTTCCATGTAGACCTACCAGAAACTTTATTCCTTTATCTTTGACTCGCTGTACTACTAACTATGCTTTGCATGAACCGTTTCGTGTCCTTTGTGCTGACTACAATCGGTTGTACCGAGCGATCAGCACAGAGTCCTCTCTTCCTATACTAAAAACGTCTATTTTATGTTACTTAGCTCGTAATTAGCCTTAGTTATTCGATTTTATGTTTCTTGTCTTCGTCGTGGGCGGAACGCCTGGGACTCGCGCGAAAAAAAAAATATATGTAAGAATATTCAGTGGTGTTCGGTGAAAAGGACTCGAGGTCCTTGAATGTCCTTCGGTCTATCTATTTCGACGTATCCGAACATAGCATAGTGAGGGAATACTTATTCGGCCATGCCGAATCACAGCTCCGGCCCATACCCTATCTCGGTTCAGCTTTGCTGAACATAGCGACCCTGTCCAACTCCCGTGACCCCTTATGTAAGTGTATTATGTAGGTATATGTGACCCTCCTTATTTTGTGTTTGTCTATGTGCTGTCCTACTAACCCAAAGGCCCGTACCCAATAAGCATTTTCGAGCATTTATGAGTCACGCGACTGATTAAAAAAGTCATATATGCGCTTATTTTCTGATCATAAATGACCCATTCGTCGGGAGAAAATGTTACCCTAGCTTTCTTGAAGAGTCGCATATTACCACTTTTTTTTAATCACTTTTGAATCATATTTAAGTCGCATTTTTAATCATACGCGACTTCCTTTTGATATGCATTTACATTCATTCGCGACTCTTTTTTGAGTCATTATTTCAGTCATAAGCGATTCTTTTTTCAGTCATAAGCGATTATTTTTTTAATTATAATTTCTATTATTTATTTTATCAAAAGTAATAAAAAGTTTTTTTAAATTCATTAAATTTAATACATATTTTTAATTCTAATTCAACAATTTAAAGAAAAATCAAAAAGTCAACAAATATTTCAATATTTCCTTTATATACTTAATACTTAACACGAAGTCTTATTTACTACAAATCTCTGTGGACGGCAGTTTACGCTAAGTTTAATTCATTATAACATTTCTTGCACATTTGTCTTTTGTTTTTTTATTTCATTACCCCCGAACAGTATTTTTTGGGTTTCACGTTTTGCATTTCTTCGCAATTGCATTGCAGACATTTTCACATTTTTAATGTTATTATATTTATGCAAATTTATTAATTTATTCTCATTATAATGCTTACTCACCTTCTTCTTTCACTTGCACAACTAACAATGACCGAAAATTCACATTTTGCCATGTGCAAAGCACATGCTTTACAATTTGGAGAGAACAACTCCGTTAGAAAAATATCATAGAGAGAACAAAACAGTTAGGAATGTTCCAAGTACGAAATGGGTTCGTTACAACTGGCGGCCAACGTGCTGATAATATACTTAATAATACTATAACTTAACCTTTTGAAAATAAGAAATAACGGCAAAATTACCAAATCATGGATATACTACATGAAGAAGGAGCATCTCACAAAATACGGCAAAGAATATGGTCTGAACATGGTTGGAACAGTGGAGGAAATGAGGAAGCAGTTCGGAGACTGAATATATAAGCACGAAGAAGACTAAACGGCTGAGTTGGCCATAAAATTTGTTGTATTTTAAAAGTTAATTTTGTCTTATTAATTGGTTGCAGAGTTTAATTTAATGTGTGATGTGAACAACTTCATTTCGTGGACAAGACTAACTTGTGTATATCCGTGGCCACCTGGCCAGATGGGCGGATGGCAACGGTAGGTTGCCAGATGGATTCACAACAAAAATCTCAAAAGAAGTGGATAGACATCCCATCAATTAAAAGGGTCAGGTGGGCTAGCAAGAACGCGCTAGACGACAAAAAAACCTTAATCAAAGGACGTCGAGCAACGAAGGAAAGAAAGAAGTAGAAGAAGAGGCGAACAGCAACAAAAGAAACAACCCGAATCAGCCAGCCAATTCGCGAAGGTAGCAAAACAAGTAAGGGAATGGACGTTCAGGTTTGATGGCAATGAAAAGGCACTGGAGTTTATCGAACAAGTGAAATGGTCAGCAGATATGTATGGGATCGAGACCGTCTGACACCCAGGGCTATGCCGAATTTCTAAAGGCGAAGGCTCTAAAGTGGTATATCGCAAACAACAAACAATGAAAGACGTAGCACGAGTGTGAAGAAAGTTAAGAGGTATTTTTTTGCCTAATAAATTAAAATTTGCTATGGTGGAATAGAATTGTGATACACAGAAATGCATGAAAAAATGCGAGCGAAAAGCAAAAATGAAATTTTCATTAAACTTTTGAGAAACGGAACAAAAATACAAGTAAATTTTAGGGAATGTGATCAACAAAGTATAGTAACCTATGCTTAATAAAAACCTTTAAAATTCTGTTGAAAATGGTTTAAAATTTAAATTGCTGAATGGGTTATAAATATGTACTAGTATGTAATGGTAAATGTTATATTATTCAATAAGAGGAACTAAATATTGAAAATCAAATTCAGATTGAGAGAAATAACATTGAAACGGTGTAATGATGATCATAGGAATAGGAAAGATACAAAAATTCCCAAAGGAAAATGGCCAGCTGAATTTACTGGCACTGCGCCTGTATTTTTTGAGCATTTGGGGAAAGATGTTATTAGCCCGCCAATAATATTTTGTTGTTAGAGCGTAGGAAAAAATGCATGCGGTGAGTAGAAACTGGTCTTTACACAAAAAATTTTACATTTTGCTATCTCCATTTTGGGATTTAGTAACACAAGAACTTGCAAGGGTATACAAACTTCGGGATAGCCGAATATCTACCCCCACACCAAAGATGTGGTATAAGTTATTTGATACCCGAGAGGCCATAATGCGATTTGTTTTCACTTCTTCTTTGAAAGAAAACAAATGTCAAACCATTTCGTTAATTAAAAAATATAGAAAAAAAGGTTTCCCCTTGTGACCCTTGTGACTAATGTAGCTTTCCGAGTGGCGGTTAAAGTCCACTACTAATCATCTAGGAAGAAGATCGACTTCCAGGATTAAAAATAGTTTCTAATTTTATAGTTCTCGAGATACTTTGTCTACACACTATGGTGTGCCCTGTCGCGTATTTAAATGCATATTTTTAAGCTTTTCCTCAGCATTTGCCTAATCAAAAGTAACAAATCTTTAAATGGCGCGAACCCCAGGAAACCCCAAAACAATTCGCAAGGTAATATTTTTAATTTGTACGTTTATCTTTCCTTCTAACTATTTGAACTGCAATATATTGTTCAAAATACATATTAAAATTTGCTAAGTTATAGGTTTTAATGGGTATCTACTTACCCGGCGTACTAAAATGGGTTAATCACAGAACCAGTATTGACAGTTTGTCAACTTTACGTAGAGTCACTTTTTTACTAAAAGGTTCAGCAAAAGTTCATAAAACCTGGTATATATTATAATGTTATTTATTACGTATAAATATTTTTTAATTTTATTGTTGCATCTTTTTCAACAAGGTTTCTCCGAATGAATTCATAATACGACGGAGGGAACATCCCAGCATTTCTTATACCCTTATAGCGGGAGACTGCGCTGGAATGTCTTCCTGGTTAGCCTGTTATCCTATTGATGTAATAAAGACTCATATGCAATCCGATTCTCTTGGAAAGAATGCAAAGTACAACGGATTTGTAGACTGCGCATTAAAGGGTTATGGAAAAGAGGGTATCCGCCTTTTCTTTCGCGGACTAAACTCTACTTTAATCAGAGCGTTTCCTATGAGTGCAGCTTGTTTTTTCGTAGTTTCCTGGACTTATGCAACAATTCAATATCGTCGTGAATTCTGATAAGTCTTTAAATATTGTCAATTTGGAAAACAAAAATCGGACTAGTTTAGAACCTAGCACTTTATCACCAGTTGATTAACTAGTCCACAAAATAATTACTGAGAATAGCTTGGAGTTGCAATATAATGCGGAGTTACCACAGGATAATGTTTCAAGATGCTCTTCAAATAGTTATTGCTGTGTTACTACAAATATAAATATTACTGGCCAAATGGATTCGGAATGGATACAAATATAAATATTACTGGCCAAATGGATTCGGAATGTGGAACTAAAGAAACGTAGTATAAAATGCTCGCACTGGAACGGCTGAATATAAAAATTTAATGAATTTAATGTAAATTGTATGATATTTTGTTCAGATGTTTTACTGTAAAAACAAAATGAACAACTAATTTTGCCGTTTTCGTTTAATTTTTTACTTGTTGTATAGATTTATATTTCTTAAAGGAACAAAACGTAGGAAAAATTGGAGAATTAAAATAAAGTTAAACACGAAACCAAAACTGATAAGAAAAAATAATAATGGCAAGTAAGTCGTCACAGCGACTTAAGTATAACCTGCACATAGTGCTGCTTTATATGGCCGACTTTATGCTTCTTATCCTTCTGCCTGTTTTTGGGTTGTTCCGAGAATCATATGATCAATAAAGTACTTGGATATACCATTTTGAAGCTTTTTAGTTTAAAATTTTACTGTCGAATTTCATGTGCCATATGCCAATATCTCATGCAAAGCAATTGATCAGCCTCACTTTGCCGACGAATGTAATAAACTGTGAGAGGCAATTATTGTATGGGCACTTTTGTTTAACTCCACTGTATTCACGCTCACATTTGAGTTACAGCTTATGTTTGTGTTACAACTCAGCTTTGAGTCATAACATAGATTTGAGTTACAGCTTAGATTTGAGTTACAGTTTACATTTGAGTTACAGTTTACATTTGAGTCACAGTTTACTTTTGAGTACAGCTTAGTTGTGAGTCATAGCATAGATTGAGTCACAACGCAGCTTTGAGTCGCGAATTGAGACAATCGTTTGTTCTTTAGAACAAAAAGCTCTAAGACAAGCTCAACTCCCACGCATTGGAGCATATTGTCTCTGATTGGCTTTTCAGCGCATCAAAAACTAATGGCCAGATCACGAGTGTAATTAAAACCAAGAAAAATATAAGAATATCGCAACTAATACTGTACTAATATATGTAATTAAGTATTAGGCGCACTTATCAGACCACGAGATCATGATTATAATCCGAAATTTTTGAGTCTTAAATTAAACCATCGACCAATTGCCCACAGTTATACAGAAGGCCGATTGATTTTTGATGAATTAAGTTTTGTGAATATTTTAACCATTGAGGTTAAGCAAAAGCAAACGGTACTAGTATATGAGGTATAGGTGTTGTCGTTTTTAATTTCATTTGGTAAGTGTGGATGACCAAATAAATTCTTTTCCACCTGCTCCGAATCAGCCATGACGTCACGTACCCATGTGCTTCACTGAGTGACCTTACATAATTGTCTGGCCCTTCCATTTTCGGAAGATTGGAACTATTGGCAAATCTAGTTTGGACATCGTAACTATGCCACTGCGAGCCCCAGATCAACACACTGTAGCTTGGCGGAATGAGGAATTTTCCAGATAGTTAAAAGTGTAATGCCTCATCGAGAATTATTTGGCACATGGACCTTTCGGAGAAGAACTTATTGAAGACACTTCCCAATCAGTCATAAAAATCAAATTGATAGTTTGATGCAAGAGGCGAAGAAATCCATTCTAGTCCTAGCCAATTTTCCTGCCAGAAGACCTGGAATATTTTTTTACTTTTGAGTGAAGCCGAATCGGTCCAGCCAATTCGCGAAGGTAGCAAAACAAGTAAGGGAATGGACGTTCAGGTTTGATGGCAATGAAAAGGCAATGGAGTTCATCGAATAAGTGGAATGGTCAGCAGATATGTACGGGATCGAGACCGTCATGATACCGAAGGCGATGCCGAATTTTTAAAGGTGAAGGCTCTAAAGTGGTATATCGCAAACAACAAACAATGAAAGACGTGGCACGAGTGTGAAGAAAGTTAAGAGGTATTTTTTTAACAAAGGATACTTCAAAAATTTGGCTTATAAGAAAAGGCTGATAAGGCCAGAAAGCAGGGATTGAATGAGTCGTTCACAGGCTGCACGATCGACATGCAAACATTAATGTGACTGCTAAAGATCCCAGACTACTAACAATTAAAGGCGATGATGATGGAGAACTGCACACCGGAATTACCCATGCTTATCAGGTCGCACTAATTTTCCGTTTTGCGCGAGCAATTAGCAACGGTTTTCTACACGGCAACTTCTTTTTGTGTTTTATAAAAAGTCGGTTAAATCTTTTTCAAGCGGCATTTCTTAAAAACGCTCTTAATTTGAAAATCAAAATTAAAATTTGCTACGGTGGAATAGAATTGTGATACACAAAAATGCACGAATAAATGCGAGCGAAAAGCAAAAATGGCTGGATTTTTCATTAAACTTTTGAGAAACGGAACAAAAATACAAGTAAATTTTAGGGAACGTGATCAACAAAGTATAGTAACCTATGCTTAATAAAAACCTTTCAAATTCTGTTGAAAATGGTTTAAAATTTAAATTGCTGAATGGGTTATAAATATGTACTAGTATGTAATGGTAAATGTTATATTATTCAATAAGAGGAACTAAATATTGAAAATCAAATTCAGATTGAGAGAAATAACATTGAAAGGGTGTAATGATGATCATAGGAATAGGAAAGATACAAAAATTCCCAAAGGAAAATGGACAGCTGAATTTACTGGCACTGCGCCTGTATTTTTTGAGCATTTGGGGAAAGATGTTATTAGCCCGCCAATAATATTTTGTTGTTAGAGCGTAGGAAAAAATGCATGCGGTGAGTAGAAACTGGTCTTTACAAAAAAAATTGTACATTTTGCTATCTCCATTTTGGGATTTAGTAACACAAGAACTTGCAAGGGATAGCCGAATATCTACCCCCACACCAAAGATGTGGTATAAGTTATTTGATACCCGAGAGGCCATAATGCGATTTGTTTTCACTTCTTCTTTGAAAGAAAACAAATGTCAAACCATTTCGTTAATTAAAAAATATAAAAAAAAAGGTTTCCCCTTGTGACCCTTGTGACTAATGTAGCTTTCCGAGTGGCGGTTAAAGTCCACTACTCATCATCTAGGAAGAAGATCGACTTCCAGGATTAAAAATAGTTTCTAATTTTATAGTTCTCGAGATACTTTGTCTACACACTATGGTGTGCCCTGTCGCGTATTTAAATGCATATTTTTAAGCTTTTCCTCAGCATTTGCCTAATCAAAAGTAACAAATCTTTAAATGGCGCGAACCCCATGAAGTATTTCTCTGAATACTTCGTGTCCTATGAATTCATAGTACGACGGAGGGAACATCCCAGCATTTCTTATACCCTTATAGCGGGAGACTGCGCTGGAATGTCTTCCTGGTTAGCCTGTTATCCTATTGATGTAATAAAGACTCATATGCAATCCGATTCTCTTGGAAAAAATGCGAAGTACAACGGATTTGTAGACTGCGCAATAAAGGGTTATGGAAAAGAGGGTATCCGCCTTTTCTTTCGCGGACTAAACTCTACTTTAATCAGAGCGTTTCCTATGAATGCAGCTTGTTTTTTTCGTAGTTTCATGGATCTTGGACTTATGCAACAAGAGGGGAGTAGATATCGTCGTGAATTCTGATAAGTCTTTAAATATTGTCAATTTGGAAAACAAAAATCGGACTAGTTTAGAACCTAGCACTTTATCACCAGTTGATTAACTAGTCCACAAAATAATTACTGAGAATAGCTTGGAGTTGCAATATAATGCGGAGTTACCACAGGATAATGTTTCAAGATGCTCTTCAAATAGTTATTGCTGTGTTACTACAAATATAAACATTACTGGCCAAATGGATTCGGAATAGATACAAATATAAATATTACTGGCCAAATGGATTCGGAATGTGGAACTAAAGAAACGTAGTATAAAATGCTCGCACTGGAACTGCTGAATATAAAAATTTAATGAATTTAATGTAAATTGTATGATATTTTGTTCAGATGTTTTACTGTAAAAACAAAATGAACAACTAATTTTGCCGTTTTCGTTTAATTTTTTACTTGTTGTATAGATTTATATTTCTTAAAGGAACAAAACGTAGGAAAAATTGAGAATTAAAATAAAGTTAAACACGAAACCAAAACTGATAAGAAAAAATAATAATGGCAAGTAAGTCGTCACAGCGACTTAAGTATAACCTGCACATAGTGCTGCTTTATATGGCCGACTTTATGCTTCTTATCCTTCTGCCTGTTTTTGGGTTGTTCCGAGAATCATATGATCAATAAAGAACTTGGATATACCATTTTGAAGCTTTTTAGTTTAAAATTTTACTGTCGAATTTCATGTGCCATATGCCAATATCTCATGCAAAGCAATTGATCAGCCTCACTTTGCCGACGAATGTAATAAACTGTGAGAGGCAATTATTGTATGGGCACTTTTTGTTTAACTCCACTGTATTCACGCTCACATTTGAGTTACAGCTTATGTTTGTGTTACAACTCAGCTTTGAGTCATAACATAGATTTGAGTTACAGCTTAGATTTGAGTTACAGTTTACATTTGAGTTACAGTTTACATTTGAGTCACAGTTTACTTTTGAGTACAGCTTAGTTGTGAGTCATAGCATAGATTGAGTCACAACGCAGCTTTGAGTCGCGAATTGAGACAATCGTTTGTTCTTTAGAACAAAAAGCTCTAAGACAAGCTCAACTCCCACGCATTGGAGCATATTGTCTCTGATTGGCTTTTCAGCGCATCAAAAACTAATGGCCAGATCACGAGTGTAATTAAAACCAAGAAAAATATAAGAATATCGCAACTAATACTGTACTAATATATGTAATTAAGTATTAGGCGCACTTATCAGACCACGAGATCATGATTATAATCCGAAATTTTTGAGTCTTAAATTAAACCATCGACCAATTGCCCACAGTTATACAGAAGGCCGATTGATTTTTGATGAATTAAGTTTTGTGAATATTTTAACCATTGAGGTTAAGCAAAAGCAAACGGTACTAGTATATGAGGTATAGGTGTTGTCGTTTTTAATTTCATTTGGTAAGTGTGGATGACCAAATAAATTCTTTTCCACCTGCTCCGAATCAGCCATGACGTCACGTACCCATGTGCTCCACTGAGTGACCTTACATAATTGTCTGGCCCTTCCATTTTCGGAAGATTGGAACTATTGGCAAATCTAGTTTGGACATCGTAACTATGCCACTGCGAGCCCCAGATCAACACACTGTAGCTTGGCGAAATGAGGAATTTTCCAGATAGTTAAAAGTGTAATGCCTCATCGAGAATTATTTGGCACATGGACCTTTCGGAGAAGAACTTATTGAAGACACTTCCCAATCAGTCATAAAAATCAAATTGATAGTTTGATGCAAGAGGCGAAGAAATCCATTCTAGTCCTAGCCAATTTTCCTGCCAGAAGACCTGGAATATTTTTTTACTTTTGAGTGAAGCCGAATCGGTCCAGCCAATTCGCGAAGGTAGCAAAACAAGTAAGGGAATGGACGTTCAGGTTTGATGGCAATGAAAAGGCAATGGAGTTCATCGAATAAGTGGAATGGTCAGCAGATATGTACGGGATCGAGACCGTCATGATACCGAAGGCGATGCCGAATTTTTAAAGGTGAAGGCTCTAAAGTGGTATATCGCAAACAACAAACAATGAAAGACGTGGCACGAGTGTGAAGAAAGTTAAGAGGTATTTTTTTTAACAAAGGATACTTCAAAAATTTGGCTTATAAGAAAAGGCTGATAAGGCCAGAAAGCAGGGATTGAATGAGTCGTTCACAGGCTGCACGATCGACATGCAAACATTAATGTGACTGCTAAAGATCCCAGACTACTAACAATTAAAGGCGATGATGATGGAGAACTGCACACCGGAATTACCCATGCTTATCAGGTCGCACTAATTTTCCGTTTTGCGCGAGCAATTAGCAACGGTTTTCTACACGGCAACTTCTTTTTGTGTTTTATAAAAAAGTCGGTTAAATCTTTTTCAAGCGGCATTTCTTAAAAACGCTCTTAATTTGAAAATCAAAATTAAAATTTGCTACGGTGGAATAGAATTGTGATTGAGAGAAATAACATTGAAAGGGTGTAATGATGATCATAGGAATAGGAAAGATACAAAAATTCCCAAAGGAAAATGGCCAGCTGAATTTACTGGCACTGCGCCTGTATTTTTTGAGCATTTGGGGAAAGATGTTATTAGCCCGCCAATAATATTTTGTTGTTAGAGCGTAGGAAAAAATTCATGCGGTGAGTAGAAACTGGACTTTACAAAAAAAATTGTACATTTTGCTATCGCCATTTTGGGATTTAGTAACACAAGAACTTGCAAGGGTATACAAACTTCGGGATAGCCGAATATCTACCCCCACACCAAAGATGTGGTATAAGTTATTTGATACCCGAGAGGCCATAATGCGATTTGTTTTCACTTCTTCTTTGAAAGAAAACAAATGTCAAACCATTTCGTTAATTAAAAAATATAGAAAAAAAGGTTTCCCCTTGTGACCCTTGTGACTAATGTAGCTTTCCGAGTGGCGGTTAAAGTCCACTACTCATCATCTAGGAAGAAGATCGACTTCCAGGATTAAAAATAGTTTCTAATTTTATAGTTCTCGAGATACTTTGTCTACACACTATGGTGTGCCCTGTCGCGTATTTAAATGCATATTTTTAAGCTTTTCCTCAGCATTTGCCTAATCAAAAGTAACAAATCTTTAAATGGCGCGAACCCCAGGAAACCCCAAAACAATTCGCAAGGTAATATTTTTAATTTGTACGTTTATCTTTCCTTCTAACTATTTGAACTGCAATATATTGTTCAAAATACATATTAAAATTTGCTAAGTTATAGGTTTTAATGGGTATCTACTTACCCGGCGTACTAAAATGGGTTAATCACAGGACCAGTATTGACAGTTTGTCAACTTTACGTAGAGTCACTTTTTTACTAAAAGGTTCAGCAAAAGTTCATAAAATCTGGTATATATTATAATGTTATTTATTACGTATTAATATTTTTTAATTTTATTGTTGCATCCTTTTCAACAAGGTTTGTTATTTGTTATTTGTTATAATGTTATTATATTTATGCAAATTTATTAATTTATTCACATTATAATGCTTACTCACCTTCTTCTTTCACTTGCACAACTAACAATGACCGAAAATTCACATTTTGCCATGTGCAAAGCACATGCTTTACAATTTGGAGAGAACAACTCCGTTAGAAAAATATCATAGAGAGAACAAAACAGTTAGGAATGTTCCAAGTACGAAATGGGTTCGTTACAACTGGCGGCCAACGTGCTGATAATATACTTAATAATACTATAACTTAACCTTTTGAAAATAAGAAACAACGGCAAAATTACCAAATCATGGATATACTACATGAAGAAGGAGCATCTCACAAAATACGGCAAAGAATATGGTCTGAACATGGTTGGAACAGTGGAGGAAATGAGGAAGCAGTTCGGAGACTGAATATATAAGCACGAAGAAGACTAAACGGCTGAGTTGGCCATAAAATTTGTTGTATTTTAAAAGTTAATTTTGTCTTATTAATTGGTTGCAGAGTTTAATTTAATGTGTGATGTGAACAACTTCATTTCGTGGACAAGACTAACTTGTGTATATCCGTGGCCACCTGGCCAGATGGGCGGATGGCAACGGTAGGTTGCCAGATGGATTCACAACAAAAATCTCAAAAGAAGTGGATAGACATCCCATCAATTAAAAGGGTCAGGTGGGCTAGCAAGAACGCGCTGGACGACAAAAAAAACCTTAATCAAAGGACGTCGAGCAACGAAGGAAAGAAAGAAGTAGAAGAAGAGGCGAACAGCAACAAAAGAAACAACCCGAATCAGCCAGCCAATTCGCGAAGGTAGCAAAACAAGTAAGGGAATGGACGTTCAGGTTTGATGGCAATGAAAAGGCACTGGAGTTTATCGAACAAGTGAAATGGTCAGCAGATATGTATGGGATCGAGACCGTCTGACACCCAGGGCTATGCCGAATTTCTAAAGGCGAAGGCTCTAAAGTGGTATATCGCAAACAACAAACAATGAAAGACGTAGCACGAGTGTGAAGAAAGTTAAGAGGTATTTTTTTGCCTAATAAATTAAAATTTGCTATGGTGGAATAGAATTGTGATACACAGAAATGCATGAAAAAATGCGAGCGAAAAGCAAAAATGAAATTTTCATTAAACTTTTGAGAAACGGAACTAAAATACAAGTAAATTTTAGGGAATGTGATCAACAAAGTATAGTAACCTATGCTTAATAAAAACCTTTAAAATTCTGTTGAAAATGGTTTAAAATTTAAATTGCTGAATGAGTTATAAATATGTACTAGTATGTAATGGTAAATGTTATATTATTCAATATTAGGAACTAAATATTGAAAATCGAACTCACATTGAGAGAAATAACATTGAAAGGGTGTAATGATAATCATAAGAATAGGAAAGATACAAAAATTCCCAAAGGGAAATGGGCAGCTGATTTACTGAATTTACTGGCACTGCGCCTGTATTTTTTGAGCATTTGGGGAAAGATGTTATTAGCCCGCCAATAATATTTTGTTGTTAGAGCGTAGGAAAAAATGCATGCGGTGAGTAGAAACTGGTCTTTACAAAAAAAATTGTACATTTTGCTATCTCCATTTTGGGATTTAGTAACACAAGAACTTGCAAGGGTATACAAACTTCGGGATAGCCGAATATCTACCCCCACACCAAAGATGTGGTATAAGTTATTTGATACCCGAGAGGCCATAATGCGATTTGTTTTCACTTCTTCTTTGAAAGAAAACAAATGTCAAACCATTTCGTTAATTAAAAAATATAGAAAAAAGGTTTCCCCTTGTGACCCTTGTGACTAATGTAGCTTTCCGAGTGGCGGTTAAAGTCCACTTCTCATCATCTAGGAAGAAGATCGACTTCCAGGATTAAAAATAGTTTCTAATTTTATAGTTCTCGAGATACTTTGTCTACACACTATGGTGTGCCCTGTCGCGTATTTAAATGCATATTTTTAAGCTTTTCCTCAGCATTTGCCTAATCAAAAGTAACAAATCTTTAAATGGCGCGAACCCCAGGAAACCCCAAAACAATTCGCAAGGTAATATTTTTAATTTGTACGTTTATCTTTCCTTCTAACTATTTGAACTGCAATATATTGTTCAAAATACATATTAAAATTTGCTAAGTTATAGGTTTTAATGGGTATCTACTTACCCGGCGTACTAAATGGGTTAATCACAGGACCAGTATTGACAGTTTGTCAACTTTACGTAGAGTCACTTTTTTACTAAAAGGTTCAGCAAAAGTTCATAAAATCTGGTATATATTATAATGTTATTTATTACGTATTAATATTTTTTAATTTTATTGTTGCATCTTTTTCAACAAGGTTTCTCCGAATACTTCGTGTCCTAAGAATTCATAGTACGACGGAGGGAACATCCCAGCATTTCTTATACCCTTATAGCGGGAGACTGCGCTGGAATGTCTTCCTGGTTAGCCTGTTATCCTATTGATGTAATAAAGACTCATATGCAATCCGATTCTCTTGGAAAGAATGCAAAGTACAACGGATTTGTAGACTGCGCAATAAAGGGTTATGGAAAAGAGGGTATCCGCCTTTTCTTTCGCGGACTAAACTTTACTTTAATCAGAGCGTTTCCTATGAATGCAGCTTGTTTTTTTCGTAGTTTCATGGATCTTGGATTTATGCAACAACAGGGGAGTAGATATCGTCGTGAATTCTGATAAGTCTTTAAATATTGTCAATTTGAAAAACAAAAATCGGACTAGTTTAGAACCTAGCACTTTATCACCAGTTGATGAACTAGTCCACAAAATAATTACTGAGAATAGCTTGGAGTTGCAATATAATGCGGAGTTACCGCAGGATAATGTTTCAAGATGCTCTTCAAATAGTTATTGCTGTGTTACTACAAATATAAATATTACTGGCCAAATGGATTCGGAATGTGGAACTAAGGAAACGTAGTATAAAATGCTCGCACTGGAACGGCTGAATATAAAAATTTAATGAATTTAATGTAAATTGTATCATATTTTGTTCAGATGTTTTACTGTAAAAACAAAATGAACAACTAATTTTGCCGTTTTCGTTTAATTTTTTACTTGTTGTATAGATTTATATTTCTTAAAGGAACAAAACGTAGGAAAAATTGGAGAATTAAAATAAAGTTAAACACGAAACCAAAACTGATAAGAAAAAATAATAATGGCAAGTAAGTCGTCACAGCGACTTAAGTATAACCTGCACATAGTGCTGCTTTATATGGCCGACTTTATGCTTCTTATCCTTCTGCCTGTTTTTAGGTTGTTCCGAGAATCATATGATCAATAAAGTACTTGGATATACCATTTTGAAGCTTTTTAGTTTAAAATTTTACTGTTGAATTTCATGTGCCATATGCCAATATCTCATGCAAAGCAATTGATCAGCCTCACTTTGCCGACGAATGTAATAAACTGTGAGAGGCAATTATTGTATGGGCACTTTTTGTTTAACTCCACTGTATTCACGCTCACATTTGAGTTACAGCTTATGTTTGTGTTACAACTCAGCTTTGAGTCATAACATAGATTTGAGTTACAGCTTAGATTTGAGTTACAGTTTACATTTGAGTTACAGTTTACATTTGAGTCACAGTTTACTTTTGAGTACAGCTTAGTTGTGAGTCATAGCATAGATTGAGTCACAACGCATCTTTGAGTCGCGAATTGAGACAATCGTTTGTTCTTTAGAACATAAAGCTCTAAGACCAGCTCAACTCCCACGCATTGGAGCACATTGTCTCTGATTGGCTTTTCAGCGCATCAAAAACTAATGGCCAGATCACGAGTGTAATTAAAACCAAGAAAAATATAAGAATATCGCAACTAATACTGTACTAATATATGTAATTAAGTATTAGGCGCACTTATCAGACCACGAGATCATGATTATAATCCGAAATTTTTGAGTCTTAAATTAAACCATCGACCAATTGCCCACAGTTATACAGAAGGCCGATTGATTTTTGATGAATTAAGTTTTGTGAATATTTTAACCATTGAGGTTAAGCAAAAGCAAACGGTACTAGTATATGAGGTATAGGTGTTGTCGTTTTTAATTTCATTTGGTAAGTGTGGATGACCAAATAAATTCTTTTCCACCTGCTCCGAATCAGCCATGACGTCACGTACCCATGTGCTTCACTGAGTGACCTTACATAATTGTCTGGCCCTTCCATTTTCGGAAGATTGGAACTATTGGCAAATCTAGTTTGGACATCGTAACTATGCCACTGCGAGCCCCAAATCAACACACTGTAGCTTGGCGGAATGAGGAATTTTCCAGATAGTTAAAAGTGTAATGCCTCATCGAGAATTATTTGGCACATGGAACTTTCGGAGAAGAACTTATTGAAGACACTTCCCAATCAGTCATAAAAATCAAATTGATAGTTTGATGCAAGAGGCGAAGAAATCCATTCTAGTCCTAGCCAATTTTCCTGCCAGAAGACCTGGAATATTTTTTTACTTTTGAGTGAAGCCGAATCGGTCCAGCCAATTCGCGAAGGTAGCAAAACAAGTAAAGGAATGGACGTTCAGGTTTGATGGCAATGAAAAGGCAATGGAGTTCATCGAATAAGTGGAATGGTCAGCAGATATGTACGGGATCGAGACCGTCATGATACCGAAGGCGATGCCGAATTTTTAAAGGTGAAGGCTCTAAAGTGGTATATCGCAAACAACAAACAATGAAAGACGTGGCACGAGTGTGAAGAAAGTTAAGAGGTATTTTTTTTAACAAAGGATACTTCAAAAATTTGGCTTATAAGAAAAGGCTGATAAGGCCAGAAAGCAGGGATTGAATGAGTCGTTCACAGACTGCACGATCGACATGCAAACATTAATGTGACTGCTAAAGATCCCAGACTACTAACAATTAAAGGCGATGATGATGGAGAACTGCACACCGGAATTACCCATGCTTATCAGGCCGCACTAATTTTCCGTTTTGCGCGAGCAATTAGCAACGGTTTTCTACACGGCAACTTCTTTTTGTGTTTTATAAAAAAGTCGATTAAATCTTTTTCAAGCGGCATTTCTTAAAAACGCTCTTAATTTGAAAATCAAAATTAAAATTTGCTACGGTGGAATAGAATTGTGATACACAAAAATGCACGAATAAATGCAAGCGAAAAGCAAAAATGGCTGGATTTTTCATTAAACTTTTGAGAAACGGAACATAAATACAAGTAAATTTTAGGGAACGTGATCAACAAAGTATAGTAACCTATGCTTAATAAAAACCTTTCAAATTCTGTTGAAAATGGTTTAAAATTTAAATTGCTGAATGGGTTATAAATATGTACTAGTATGTAATGGTAAATGTTATATTATTCAATAAGAGGAACTAAATATTGAAAATCAAATTCAGATTGAGAGAAATAACATTGAAAGGGTGTAATGATGATCATAGGAATAGGAAAGATACAAAAATTCCCAAAGGAAAATGGCCAGCTGAATTTACTGGCACTGCGCCTGTATTTTTTGAGCATTTGGGGAAAGATGTTATTAGCCCGCCAATAATATTTTGTTGTTAGAGCGTAGGAAAAAATGCATGCGGTGAGTAGAAACTGCAAATACTACAAATATAAATATTACTGGCCAAATGGATTCGGAATGTGGAACTAAGGAAATGTAGTATAAAGTGCTCGCACTAGAACGGCTGAATATAAAAATTTAATGAATTTAATGTAAATTGTATCATATTTTGTTCAGATGTTTTACTGTAAAAACAAAATGAACAACTAATTTTGCCGTTCTTGTTCAATTTTTTACTTGTTGTATATATTTATATTTCTTAAAGGAAAAAAACGTAGGAAAAATTGGAGAATTAAAATAAAGTTAAACACGAAACCAAAACTGATAAGAAAAAATAATAATGGCAAGTAAGACGTCACAGCGACTTAAGTATAACCTGCACATAGTGCTGCTTTATAAGGCCGACTTTATGCTTCTTATCCTTCTGCCTGTTTTTGGGTTGTTCCGAGAATCATATGATCAATAAAGTAAGTAAGTCGCCGGGCAGACTTGGATATACCATGCATCAAATGAGAAAACTACTTGAAATTTATTAAACTTAATACATATATTAACTTCTATTCGCATGCGCGATTTCTAACACATGCTATCTCGCTCAATTTTATGTGTGTGCACAATGGCGCCCCACCGCCGCTTCAATGTATAACTCGGCCATTTTTATTCAAAGTTGATTAAATATGGTGAAATGATAGACAGACACCCATAACATGTATAAGTGTGCCAAATTAAATTACGATACGATAAATATTACGGGAGAAAATCACTTTTTATTATATTCCGGGGACGAAAGGGGACATTTTGGAGCTTTTTAGTTTAAAACTTTACTGTCGAATGTCATGTGCCATATGCCAATATCTCATGCAAAGCAATTGATCAGCCTCACTTTGCAGACGAATGTAATAAACTGTGAGAGGCAATTATTGTATGGGCACTTTTTGTTTAACTCCACTGTATTCACGCTCACATTTGAGTTACAGCTTATGTTTGTGTTACAACTCAGCTTTGAGTCATAACATAGATTTGAGTTACAGCTTAGATTTGAGTTACAGTTTACCTTTGAGTTACAGTTTACATTTGAGTCACAGTTTACTTTTGAGTACAGCTTAGTTGTGAGTCATAGCATAGATTGAGCCACAACGCAGCTTTGAGTCGCGAATTGAGACAATCGTTTGTTCTTTAGAACATAAAGCTCTAAGACAAGCTCAACTCCCACGCATTGGAGCACATTGTCTCTGATTGGCTTTTCAGCGCATCAAAGACTAATGGACAGATCACGAGTGTAATTAACACCAAGAAAAATATAAGAATATCGCAACTAATACTGTACTAATATATGTAATTAAGTATTAGGCGCACTTATCAGACCACGAGATCTTGATTATAATCCGAAATTTTTGAGTCTTAAATTAAACCATCGACCAATTGCCCACAGTGATACAGAAGGCCGATTGATTTTTGATGAATTAACTTTTGTGAATATTTTAATCATTGAGGTTAAGCAAAAGCAAACGGTACTAGTATATGAGGTATAGGTGAGGTTGTCGTTTTTAATTTCATTTGGTAAGTGTGGATGACCAAATAAATTCTTTTCCACCTGCTCTGAATCAGCCATGACGTCACGTACCCATGTGCTTCACTGAGTGACCTTACATAATTGTCTGGCCCTTCCATTGTCGGAAGATTGGAACTATTGGCAAATCTAGTTTGGACATCCTAACTATGCTAATGCGAGCCCCAAATCAACACACTGTAGCTTGGCGGAATGAGAAATTTTCCAGATAGTTAAAAGTGTAATGCCTCATCGAGAATTATTTGGCACATGGACCCTTCCAGATAGTTAAAAGTGTAATGCCTCATCGAGAATTATTTGGCACATGGACCCTTCGGAGAAGAACTTATTGAAGACACTTCCCAATCAGTCATAAAAATCAAATTGATAGTTTGATGCAAGAGGCGAAGAAATCCATTCTAGTCCTAGCCACTTTTCCTGCCAGAAGACCTGGAATTTTTTTTTACTTTTGAGTGAAGTCGAATCGGTCCAGCCAATTCGCGAAGGTAGCAAAACAAGTAAGGGAATGGACGTTCAGGTTTGATGGCAATGAAATGGCAATGGAGTTCATCGAATTAGTGGAATGGTCAGCAGATATGTATGGGATCGAGACCGTCATAACACCGAAGGCGATGCCGAATTTTTAAAGGTGAAGGCTCTAAAGTGGTATATCGCAAACAACAAACAATGAGGTGAAGAGGTATTTTTTTTACGAAAGGATACTTCAAAAATTTGGCTTATAAGAAAAGGCTGATAAGGCCAGAAAGCAGGGATTGAATGAGTCGTTCACAGACTGCACGATCGACATGCAAACATTAATGTGACTGCTAAAGATCCCAGACTACTAACAATTAAAGGCGATGATGATGGAGAACTGCACACCGGAATTACCCATGCTTATCAGGCCGCACTAATTTTCCGTTTTGCGCGAGCAATTAGCAACGGTTTTCTACACGGATACTTCTTTTTATGTTTTATAAAAAAGTCGGTTAAATCTTTTTCAAGCGGCATTTCTTAAAAACGCTCTTAATTTGAAAATCAAAATTAAAATTTGCTACGGTGGAATAGAATTGTGATACACAAAAATGCACGAATAAATGCAAGCGAAAAGCAAAAATGGATGGATTTTTCATTAAACTTTTGAGAAACGGAACAAAAATACAAGTAAATTTTAGGGAACGTGATCAACAAAGTATAGTAACCTATGCTTAATAAAAACCTTTAAAATTCTGTTGAAAATGGTTTAAAATTTAAATTGCTGAATGGGTTATAAATATGTACTAGTATGTAATGGTAAATGTTATATTATTCAATAAGAGGAACTAAATATTGAAAATCAAATTCAGATTGAGAGAAATAACATTGAAAGGGTGTAATGATGATCATATGAATAGGAAAGATACAAAAATTCCCAAAAGAAAATGGGCAGCTGATTTACTGAATTTACTGGCACTGCGCCTGTATTTTTCGAGCATTTGGGGAAAGATGTTATTAGCCCGCCAATAATATTTTGTTGTTAGAGCGTAGGAAAAAATGCATGCGGCGAGTAGAAACTGGTCTTTACACTTGAATATACCATGCATTAGGTGAATAGATACATATTAAATTTCTTTTAAATGCTATCTCGCTCACTCTTATGTGGAAACGAGCACTTTAGCGCCCCCGACCAAATCGGTGATTTCCAGCATATGCTATCTCGCTCTTTTTTGCGTGCATCTGCCTTGCACCGCTATGGTTGAAAAACGTTTCTATGTATAACTCGGCCATTTTTATTCCGATTCTTGTGATATTTGGTGGGATGATATATATCGGCTGAAAATAGAATTTTTCGAATTTCGGGGGCGTGGCAAAAATTTGAAACAAACTTGGTTTGCGTGCATATTGCACGCATCTAATGTCCAAATCCGATAGCTCTATCCTTTATAGCTCCCGAGATATGGAGGCTCAAAACATTGTTTTTCAAATAGCGGGGGCGGAAGCTGGCGGAGCAAAAAAAAAATAAACTTGATCTGACTGCAGAGCAAACGGGTCTATATGCCAAGTTTGGTAGCTCTAGCTCTTATAGTCTCCGAGATCTCGATGATTCTACAGACGGACAGACGGACAAACGGGCAGTCGGACAGACAGACGGACATGTCTCAATCGACTCGGCTATTGATACTGATCAAGAATATATATACTTTATAGGGTCGGAAAAGCTTCCTTCTCCCTGTTACATACATTTTGGCGACTTTAATATACCATTTCATTCTATGAATGCATGGTATAAAAATTGTACATTTGCTATTTTTTATTTTGGGAGAACTTGCAAGGGTATACAAACTTCGGGATAGCCGAATATCTTCCCCCACACCAAAGATGTGGTATAAGTTATTTGATACCCGAGAGGCCATGATGCGATTTGTTTTCACTTTTTCTTTGAAAGAAAACAAATGTCAAACCATTTCGTTAATTAAAAAATATGGAAAAAGAGGTTTCCCCAAATTTCCCCCAAGTTTCCCCCCAAGACCCAAGGGGGTCTTGTGATTAATGTAGATTTTCGAGTGGCGGTTAAAGTCCACTACTCATAATCTAGGAAGAAGATCGACTTCCGGGATTAAAAATAGTTTCTAATTTTATAGTTCTCGAGATACTTTGTCTACACATCATACCCTGTCGCGTATTTAAATGCCTATTTTTAAGCTTTTCCTCAGCATTTGCCTAATCAAAATTAACAAAACTTGGCAGCCCGTACGATAGAAGGGAAATGGGTGGGTGTATAAATAAGTAAATAATTAATTATTTAAATATATAAGTAGATATAGAGATATATATGAATTGTTAGAAAAATATATGAAATCAATGTAGTAGAATTAAGTAAAAATATTCGGAGACCCATAAGGGCACAAAAGGGGTCAAAAAGCGAGGTTGGAGGTCGTGAGGAATAGAAGGCGAGAAAAGGATCGGCGACGGCACCGGCGCAAACACAAGGAGCGCGAGGGAGACGGAGATAGGCAAAGGAATGGGCATGCAGCGTTAAAGAAAGTGGCTGCATGCAAGAAGGAAAAGGGATAAGCGGTACTTTCACCACGCATAGCAACAGCGAAAGTGCGTGGGTGAAAGTAGAGCCAATGGAAATGTACTGGCTGTATAGCGGTACTGCGATATATGCATCCAGAGGCCAGGAGGCCTATATAAGGCACGCGTCAACGCAAGGACGATCATCAAGCATCAGGCAGTGAAGCAAGGTGGACATCTCAAGACCTCTGGTAGTAATCTTGAGAGTTCAAAAGGCGATGAAAAGAAAGTGAAGCGTTCAAGACCTCCAGTAGTAATCTTGAAGCATCAAATCGAAGTCAGAGTACTCAAAGGACCAGGTCTGGGTTCAAGCGAGTGTCCTGAGAATAACACAGGGAACAGGGTGTTAAACAAACAGGAAATATCCTGGAGGAAGATTTTGGACTCAGGAAGTATCCTTGAACCAAAATAAGGACCTCAGGAAATATCCTTGAGAGGGAAAAGTTCAGGAAATATCCTTGAACAGGGTTTTAAACAAACAGGAAATATCCTGGAGGAATATTTTGGACTCAGGAAGTATCCTTGAACCAAAATAAGGACCTCAGGAAATATCCTTGAGAGGGAAAAGTTCAGGAAATATCCTTGAACAGGGTTTTAAACAAACAGGAAATATCCTGGAGGAATATTTTGGACTCAGGAAGTATCCTTGAACCAAAATAAGGACCTCAGGAAATATCCTTGAGAGGGAAAAGTTCAGGAAATATCCTTGAACAGGGTTTTAAACAAACAGGAAATATCCTGGAGGAATATTTTGGACTCAGGAAGTATCCTTGAACCAAAATAAGGACCTCAGGAAATATCCTTGAAGGGAAAAGTTCAGGAAATATCCTTGAACTGGGTTTTGAACATACAGGAAGTATCCTGGAGGAGTATTTTGGATTCAGGAAGTATCCTTGAACCAAAATAAGGACCTCAGGAAATATCCCTGAGGGGGAAGAGTTCAGGAAATATCCTTGAACGCGGAGATTGGGGTAGAAGCAGAAGTCAGGAGAGCGTAGGAGGGTAGGAGAACTCAAGAGACGAAGTTGAGCCCAGGTCAAGGATCTGAGTCATCTGCGTCGGCATCAAGGAGCCGCCAAAAACAAGTCAAGCGAAAAGGAGCCAACCACAGCAAGCAAAGAACAACAGCGAAGACACAAGCAAAGCAGAACCAAGGACACAAGGATCACGAAGGACCTCCAACCACTCGCTAGGACCCCTGCAGAATCCCAAAAATATCAATAAAAACCAAAACTAAGAAGGTCTGTGCCGAAATTACATCCAAAAGCGTTATTTTTTATCGGGGCACAAAATAAATTTTGTTGTGCCGAACCTAGCCCTGAAAAGTCTCATCAACGACTCTAAGGACGAAAAAGGATCGTTACAACTGGCACCCAACGTGCTATACTGATAAAATAAATAACGTAAGCAATCAAAAAGGATAAGAAAGCGGCAAAATGACCAAATCATGGGTGTACCATATGAAGAAGGAGGAACTGGTGAAACATGGCAGAGAATTCGGGATGAACATGACAGGAACGGTGGAGGACATGAGGAAGCAAGTCGGAGAATGGATCTTCAAGCATGAAGAGGATGAAACAAGAAGGAAACAAATAGATGAGCTGGCGATAAAATTCTCAAAATCACAAAGGGAAACAGGACCTCAAAGGGGAATAGACATCGCAACGCTGGCCATCCCAACTTTCAAAACGTCCAGGTGGGCCAGCGATAACGCACTAGACGACAACGAAAAACAACTCCTAAGGACCACAATCGATGAAAGGAAGAAAAGAGTGGAAGAAGAGGTGGTATATGAGAAAAGAAATAAACCTCATCAATCTAGCGAGTATGCCAAGGTGGCAAAACAAGTCAGAGAATGGACGTTTAGATTCGATGGCAACGACAAATAGAATTCATCGAACAAGTAGAATGGTCTGCAGATATGTATGGCATCGAGATCGACATGATACCACGGGCAATGCCGGAACTGTCAAAGGACAAGGCCTTAAAATGGTACATTGCCAACAACAAACAGTGGAGGACCTGGGAGGAGTTCACGGAAAGCTTCAGGAAGTATTTCTAACCAAAAGGATACTTCAAAAACCTGGCCGACAAAATAATGGCCAGAAAGCAAGGCAGAAGAGAATCGTTCAAAGATTTCATGATCGAGATGCAGACACTAATGCGACCACTCAAGATCCCAGACTTCGAACAACTGGAAGTGATAATGGAAAACTGTACACCAGACCTGCGTATATTCATCAGGCCGCAAAGCATCAGGACAATGGAAGATTTAATTCTCGAACGAGAAAGAGCAGAGTTTATAAGAGAAGACAACAGGATACATAACCAGAGTCTAGCGAGGCAGCAAAATTTCAGCGGGGGACAAAGACAAATACCCCATAACACACAAAACACGAGGTTCAGAAGATACGTCGACGGAAATCCACCAACTAATAATGGTCTACAACAAGGTAGAAATATCGAGACAAAATGGATACAGAATCCAAAACAGGCATGTAGGCGATGTGGTGGAGCAGGACACTGGGCAAGAGACTGCAGTCGGCCCGGATTGATGTTCTGCTGGCGGAGTCGATCAGTCTATCATCGAGTCATTCCTAGGGGAGGAGCTAAAGGAGTTGGCAAAAATCACAGGAACGTCAACAATAGCAACCCATAGGATCAGAATGAAAGATGATGTAGCAGTCCGCCAAAGGTATTACCCAAAGAATCCAAAAATGCAAGAAGAGATCGATGATAAAGTAAATGAACTGCTAAGAATGGGATATATAGAACATTCAAAAAGTCCATACAGTTCCTCAATAGTAATGGTTCGAAAGAAACAAACAGGAAAATGGCGATTGTGCGTAGACTTTAGACAAATCAATGCAAAGTCAATTAAGGACGCGTACCCAATGGTTCGGATCGACTACATCCTAAACCAGCTAAAAGAGGCAAAATTTATTAGCAGTTTGGACCTGAAAGACGGATATTGGCAAATCCCTCTGGAAGAGGATAGCAGACCGATGTCCGCGTTCACAGTACCAGGGAGAGGACTATTCCAATGGAAGGTGATGCCATTCGGATTACACTCAGCGTCAGCAACATTCCAAAAGGCGCTTGATCAAGTTATTGGCCCGGAGATGATGCCACACGCATTCGCATACCAGGACGACATCATAGTGGTGAGCAAGACAAGAGAAGACTACATCCGGCATCTCAAAGAAGTTTTCCGAAGATTAAAAACGGCAAACCTCAGAATCAATGCGGAAAAATGCCAATTCTTCAGAAAGGAGCTACAATTTCTAGGCCATCGAGTTACAGAACAAGGAATCGGAACGGACCCAGAATAGGTGGCAGCGATTGCAGAAATAAAGCCCCCGAGATGCGTGAAAGAATTAAGGCAGTATTTGGGGGTAGCATCGTGGTACAGAAGATTTGTGCCAGGTTTTGCAACAATGGTGCAACCGTTACACTCACTGCTCAAGAAGAAAACAAGGTGGCACTGGAGCGAAGAACACCAATCTGCATTTGAAGAAGTTAAAAAGAAATTGGTGGCCGACCCAATACTAGCATGCCCAGATTTTGAAAGGATGTTCATCCTTCAAACAGACGCCAGCAACTATGGGCTGGGGGCGATTTTAACTCAGAACACGGATGAAGGCGAACGAGTCATATCGTATGCAAGCAGATCTTTGAACCCAGCCGAGAAAAACTACTCAGCCACAGAAAAGGAGTGTCTGGCGATCGTATGGGCAATCCGAAAGTTCAAGCCATATGTGGAAGGATACCACTTCAAGGTCGTGACAGACCATATGGCGTTAAAATGGCTAAACAGCATCGAAAGCCCAACCGGATGCATAGCAAGATGGGCACTGGAACTACAGCAGTACGACTTCGAAATCACATATAGAAAAGGCCAATTAAACGTAGTGGCGGACGCGCTTTCAAGGCAACTGCTCGAAACATGCAAAAGGCTAATTGAAGATAAAGCAGAAATAGGGCGGGCCAACAAAGAATGCGGATGGATTCAGGACATGAAAAGGAAAATGGAGAAGGACGCACAGAAGTACCCAGACTACGTGTGGGAAAATGATCAGCTATACAGAAATATACCCCACAGAGCGGGAGATGAAGATGTAACGTCATGGAAAATGTGCGTGCCTAAAGCACTACGACCGAACATCATAAAGGAAAACCACTCGACGCCCACAGCAGGACACACAGGCAGTAGAAGGACGATAGCGAGAGTAGCAGCGAAATATTTCTGGCCGGGCATGCAAAGAGACATCCGAATGTTTGTGAGTAGATGCGAAGTGTGTTTAAAGTACAAGCCAAGTCAGCAACAAGCGGCCGGAAAGATGCTAACACAAATACCAGAGGAGCCGTGGTCAACGATTTACGCAGACTTTTTAGGACCACTACCAAGGTCAAAACACGGAAACTCCATGCTACTAGTAATCGTAGACCGGTTCTCAAAATGGACAGAACTCATCCCAATGCGAAAAGCAACAGCAGAAAATCTAGTAAAAGCTTTCACGGAACGTATTCTGTCCCGCTTTGGAACCCCCAAGACAGTAATTACAGATAACGGAGTGCAGTTCACTAGCAAAATTTTCGAAAAGATGTTGGCAGAATGGGGTAGCCACCATCAACTCACAGCACCATACACACCGCAGGAAAACCCTACAGAAAGAACAAACAGGACGGTGAAAACAATGATAGCACAATTCGCAGGGGAGAACCAGAGAAACTGGGACGAAAAATGGCCAGAGATTACATTGGCCGTGAATACAAGCAGATCACAGTCAACAGGATTCACACCAGCGTTCCTAGTACAAGGAAGGGAACCAAGACTGCCCGGCACGATATGCGACAAAATAACGACAGAAACATTAACGCCAAAACAGCGGGAAAACCAGTTAAAAGAGCTGTTCGAAATCGTAAGACGAAACATGGAAACGGCGGCACAGGACCAAGCACGTCACTACAATATGAGACGAAGAGAATGGAGGCCAAAACTTTGAGATACGGTATGGGTCAAGGAACACTACCTATCGAGGGCGGCAGAAGGGTTTGCGGCCAAACTGGCACCAAAATATGGGGGACCATATAAAGTGGTCGGATTCCCATCGCCCGTGATATGCAAAGTCCAACACCTGCAAGATGGGCGCACAAGGAAAGCCCACCTCAGCGAAATAAAAACGCAGATGCAGGAAACAACATCAGGAACATTAGAATTGGAAGGGATGAATCCAGACCCAAGCGCACAAAAATCACCAGACTAGACCGGCCGGCTAAGAAGGGATTAATGCACGCAAGGAGACGGAGCCATCATCGGACATGATTAATTCAACTGAGAAGATGCATCGGTCACATCAAAATAGCAATTATAATATCACAAAAGTTTGGAAAACAAAAATCAAAATAATTTCATATCAAAAACAGAAAATAGTTCAAAAATGTTGAAAATAAAAATAATTTAATCAACGACAGAAAACAACAGGTAAAAATGCTGAAAACAAAAATCAAAATAAGCTCACCAACAACGGAAAATAATAATAAAAAAAAATAATTCATAAATTTTGAAAATAAAAATAATTTAATCAACGACAGAAAACAACATGTAAAAATATTGAAAACAAAAACCAAAATAAATTCACCAACAACTGAAAATAATTAAAAAAAAAAAATGTTGAAAATAAAAATAATTTAATCAACAACGGGAAACAATAAAAAAAAAAATTAATAAATGTTGAAAATAAAAATAATTAAATCAACGGCGGAAAACAACATGTAAAAATGGTGAAAACAAAAATCAAAATAATTGCATCAACAAATTTTTTCAAATTAATTATTATTCGAGTCAAACTCAATTTACCGTCGGCAAAACACAAATAGAAAACAAAGAAAAAATCAAACCCAACGGCCATTTCACGGAAGAGGAAAATTAAATTCCCATTGGTCGACTAAAGTTACGATATTCACAAAATGGAAGAGCGGCGGAATTTACGATATTCAAAAGGGAGAACAGCAGACGATCACCAACACATACAAACGCGCGAGAGCAGAACCAACGCACACACGCGCAACAAAAGCCGAGAGAGCAAAAAGGGAAATTCTCTCACATGATAAAAAGGGAAATTTACTCACGCATACATGCAAGAGTGCAAACGAGACAAATGGCGACATATACTTACACAGGCAAAATACAAAAGGAAAATAAGCATATAAAGAAATTAATTGGCAACATATAATAAATTAACATGTAATACAAAAGCAAACATATATTCATGCATAAGAAGGAAACACTAAGTAGATATGCAAGACAAAATGAAGAGAGACCTCGCAAGACAGGGCTCACACATACAAACAAAGAAACGAACAAACAAATGAGCGAGCCGACACGAAGAGAAATGGCCCCGAAATACGGCATCAAGCAGCGCAGCGTAAAATGTTACAGAAAATGTAATCATTCGAAAATATTCTGCACAGCAGCAACACGCAATCTTTTCTTCTTTTGTCCTCATTTTTTTTTAAATATGAACAACATGAACAACAACATGCACAACAAGAAACATGGCCAAACGACGAATGGCGGAAGGGGATGTGAGGCACCACGGGCCCAAGAGGAGGGGATGAGGGGGCGTGGTGGCCCACGAGAAGAAGAAGAAGAGGCGATGCAGTTATTGGCATCGCCGTACGTGTCCGATGAGGAGTCCGGTGACGAGGGACCGGTGGTCATGGGACCGGTCATCGTCATCTCATCGGATGACGAGGAGGGGGAGACGGACGAGGAGTCGGGCATAGCCTCGGAGGAAAAGGAGGAAGAGGACTATGGGATGGAAGAAGAGGACCATGGGATAGAGGAAGAGGAATATGGGATGGAGGAAGAGGAGGTGGAAGTGGTGATGGTGGACGAAGGGGGAGAGTCGGACTCCACTGAATTAGCACCCCCACCCCCAAGGTGGAATCCGGTGTGACCACCGACGCCACACCGGAGGATGTCAAACGGGTCCGTAGACACGCAATGGATGCGGGACCATTGCGGGTCGGAGGCGGAGTCGGAACCAGCGGCAGATGGCGAAGGGGCACCATCGCCAGACCAGCAAGGTGGCCCGGCACCCGCACCCCCGTTCACCCCTGGCCCACCCCGAAGGGACCAGTGGGTGAAGTCTGTGCTGGTGGGAATTTTCTGGGTACACCGGGCCACCACGGTGTACCAATGGGCAGTACCCGACCCACAACCACATCCCCAGCAACAACAACCACCCCAAAAACAACACCAACCACATTCCCAGCAACAACAACCACCCCAGCAGCAACACCAACCACAACTCCAGCAACAACACCAACCACATCCCCAGCAACAACAACCACCCCAGCAACAGCAACCACCCCAGCAACAACACCAACCACAACTCGAGCAGCAACAACAACCACAGCTCCAGCAACAGCAAGCCCAATAGCCAAGGGACCCGCGGCTGAGGACAAACGGTCCGAGTCCCTGGGTCTGGCCGCGCCCAATGCTGCAACGGCAAAGCTCGCTGCCGGAGCAACAAGCGGCCAGACCCAGGCCGACGTTAGGACGACAGCGATCATGCCCGGTGCCAGTGGGGCATGATAGATGGGTCGAAGTAGAGGCTGAGGAGTGGCCGATAAATGTATTTGAGGCAGTGGAGGAGATGGTGCGACAGGGGGGCACGAGAAGGGTAAGGATGGTGTAGGCAGGGAGGCTGCGATATAGGGTGAGGGTGGCACGGGGTAACGCCAGGGTATTTAGGGAAAGGGTCTAGACAATAAGAAAGTAGGGTAAGAATTTATAAAATAAGAGAAAAAATAATGAAGTTTAGGGTAAGGTACAAGTAATGAAGTTTAGGTTAAGACATGGATGGTTAGGTTAAGAGACAAACAATGAAATTTAGGTTAAGACATGAATGGCTAATTTAAGAGAAGAAGCGGAACGAGCCATGCATTGGGGAATATATCCGGTGCAGAACGGAAAAGATGCTCTAATCCGCCAACAGGATCGAAAAGACACTCAGCAATCGCCAATATAAGATGTCAAAATGGCCACAAAAGATGCGAACTGAGTCACAAAAAAAAAAAAAAACAAGGCACAGACCAAACAAACAAAAAAAAAAAAAAAAACAAAACAACTCAAGGAACAAGGGACAGGGGAGGGTACCTCCCTCCGGAAGAAAGGGGGGAGTGTGAGGAGCATAAAGATCAGACCATTATGCACTCCACAACATGCTGTATACATCAGCCAGGTCGCCAGTAAGAACAGCAACAAACGATGCTAGCAACACATACAGCAACATATGCAGCTAGCAACATGTATACACGCCGCAGGCCGTTTGCCGCCGGTAGAACAACAGCAAAAGAAAATATAACAAACAACAGCAACAAATATACACAGCTAGCAACATGTATACAAAGCCAAGGGCTGGTTTGCCGTCGGCAAAACAATGGCAACAGAAGAAGAAAGAAATAAAGCACAAAGAACAACAACAACAAATACATTAAAGTATTATATATTATTATATATAAAATATATAATAACAAATACATTAATGCAAAACAGTAACACAACAACAACAAATACAATAAATTATTATGTATGATTATATATAAAATATATAATAATACATTAAATCCAACACAAATAACACAACAATAACAAATATATAAAATAGCAAATACATTAAATACCACCGCAATAACAAATATATTAAACGAAACACAAAAACAGCAACAACAATTGAAACAAGCCAAGCAGCAGAATAAATGTAAGCAATAACGCAAAACGCAAGAACAGCTGAGCATAAACAAATGCGAAGAGCTGCAACAAAAACAAAGGCAGCTGGGCATAAGCAAAAATGTAAAGCGCCGGCTGTTGCTGAGCCCAAGCATTAAAAGAAAACCAAAGCAAACGAAAACAAATGGAAAGCAAAGGGCACTGTCACCAGATGAGAGAGCGAGAGCGAGAGCGGCCAGCCACACGTACACTGTACGTGTGAATGCAAATACGATCGCCGCGAAACGCACTTCGGAATATGGGCACCGAGAGCACCAAAAGTGCTGGCTAGCGAGCCCGAAAGACGGGTGCGGGTGTGAAGGGGGCCTTTGAACGAAATAAAGTGAGGTCTCTGCTTGTCAAAAGGGGAGTAGTGGAAGGTGACAGTGACAGATCGTATGAGAGGGAAGTCATATGGCGGGGTAGCCAATGGGAACAAAGAGAATATCGTTGGAGAGGCCAAGTTTACGATAAAAGTTGGCAGCCCGTACGATAGAAGGGAAATGGGTGGGTGTATAAATAAGTAAATAATTAATTATTTAAATATATAAATAGATATAGAGATATGTATGAATTGTTAGAGAAATTAGATGAAATCATTGTAGTAGAATTAAGTAAAAATATTCGGAGACCCATAAAGGCACAAAAGGTGTCAAAAGGCGAGGTTGGAGATCGTGAGGAATAGAAGGCGAGAAAAGGATCGGCGACGGCACCGGCGCAAACACAAGGAGCGCGAGGGAGACGGAGATAGGCAAAGGAATGGGCATGCAGCGTTAAAGAAAGTGGCTGCATGCAAGAAGGAAAAGGGATAAGCGGTACTTTCACCACGCATAGCAACAGCGAAAGTGCGTGGGTGAAAGTAGAGCCAATGGAAATGTACTGGCTGTATAGCGGTACTGCGATATATGCATCCAGAGGCCAGGAGGCCTATATAAGGCACGCGTCAACGCAAGGATGATCATCAAGCATCAGGCAGTGAAGCAAGGTGGACATCTCAAGACCTCTGGTAGTAATCTTGAGAGTTCAAAAGGCGATGAAAAGAAAGTGAAGCGTTCAAGACCTCCAGTAGTAATCTTGAAGCATCAAATCGAAGTCAGAGTACTCAAACAACCAAGTCTGGGTTCAAGCGAGTGTCCTGAGAATAACACAGGGAACAGGGTGTTAAACAAACAGGAAATATCCTGGAGGAATATTTTGGACTCAGGAAGTATCCTTGAACCAAAATAAGGACCTCAGGAAATATCCTTGAGAGGGAAAAGTTCAGGAAATATCCTTGAACAGGGTTTTAAACAAACAGGAAATATCCTGGAGGAATATTTTGGACTCAGGAAGTATCCTTGAACCAAAATAAGGACCTCAGGAAATATCCTTGAGAGGGAAAAGTTCAGGAAATATCCTTGAACAGGGTTTTAAACAAACAGGAAATATCCTGGAGGAGTATTTTGGATTCAGGAAGTATCCTTGAACCAAAACAAGGACCTCAGGAAATATCCTTGAAGGGAAAAGTTCAGGAAATATCCTTGAACTGGGTTTTGAAAATACAGGAAGTATCCTGGAGGAGTATTTTGGATTCAGGAAGTATCCTTGAACCAAAATAAGGACCTCAGGAAATATCCTTGAGGGGGAAGAGTTCAGGAAATATCCTTGAACGCGGAGATTGGGGTAGAAGCAGAAATCAGGAGAGCGTAGGAGGGTAGAAGAACTCAAGAGACGAAGTTGAGCCCAGGTCAAGGATCTGAGTCATCTGCGTCGGCATCAAGGAGCCGGCAAAAACAAGTCAAGCGAAAAGGAGCCAACCACAGCAAGCAAAGAACAACAGCGAAGACACAAGCAAAGCAGAACCAAGGACTCAAGGATCACGAAGGACCTCCAACCACTCGCCAAGGACCCCTGCAGAATCCCAAAAATATCAATAAAAACCAAAACTAAGAAGGTCTGTGCCGAAATTACATCCAAAAGCGTCATTATTTATCGGGGCACAAAATAAATTTTGTTGTGCCGAACCTAGCCCTGAAAAGTCTCATCAACGACTCTAAGGACGAAAAAGGATCGTTACACTGTGTTACTACAAACATAAATATTACTGGCCAAATGGATTCGGAATGTGGAACTAAGGAAACGTAGTATAAAATGCTCGCACTGGAACGGCTGAATATAAAAATTTAATGAATTTAATGTAAATTGTATCATATTTTGTTCAGATGTTTTACTGTAAAAACAAAATGAACAACTAATTTTGCCGTTTTCGTTTAATTTTTTACTTGTTGTATAGATTTATATTTCTTAAAGGAACAAAACGTAGGAAAAATTGGAGAATTAAAATAAAGTTAAACACGAAACCAAAACTGACAAGAAAAAATAATAATGGCAAGTAAGTCGTCACAGCGACTTAAGTATAACCTGCACATAGTGCTGCTTTATATGGCCGGCTCTATGCTTTTTATCCTTTGCCTGTTTTTGGGTTGTTCCGAGAATCATATGATCAATAAAGTACTTGGATATACCATTTTGAAGCTTTTTAGTTTAAAATTTTACTGTCGAATTTCATGTGCCATATGCCAATATCTCATGCAAAGCAATTGATCAGCCTCACTTTGCCGACGAATGTAATAAACTGTGCGAGGCAATTATTGTATGGGCACTTTTTGTTTAACTCCACTGTATTCACGCTCACATTTGAGTTACAGCTTATGTTTGTGTTACAACTCAGCTTTGAGTCATAACATAGATTTGAGTTACAGCTTAGATTTGAGTTACAGTTTACATTTGAGTTACAGTTTACATTTGAGTCACAGTTTACTTTTGAGTACAGCTTAGTTGTGAGTCATAGCATAGATTGAGTCACAACGCAGCTTTGAGTCGCGAATTGAGACAATCGTTTGTTCTTTAGAACATAAAGCTCTAAGACCAGCTCAACTCCCACGCATTGGAGCACATTGTCTCTGATTGGCTTTTCAGCGCATCAAAAACTAATGGCCAGATCACGAGTGTAATTAAAACCAAGAAAAATATAAGAATATCGCAACTAATACTGTACTAATATATGTAATTAAGTATTAGGCGCACTTATCAGACCACGAGATCATGATTATAATCCGAAATTTTTGAGTCTTAAATTAAACCATCGACCAATTGCCCACAGTTATACAGAAGGCCGATTGATTTTTGATGAATTAAGTTTTGTGAATATTTTAACCATTGAGGTTAAGCAAAAGCAAACGGTACTAGTATATGAGGTATAGGTGTTGTCGTTTTTAATTTCATTTGGTAAGTGTGGATGACCAAATAAATTCTTTTCCACCTGCTCCGAATCAGCCATGACGTCACGTACCCATGTGCTTCACTGAGTGACCTTACATAATTGTCTGGCCCTTCCATTTTCGGAAGATTGGAACTATTGGCAAATCTAGTTTGGACATCCTAACTATGCCACTGCGAGCCCCAAAGCAACACACTGTAGCTTAGCGGAATGCGAAATTTTCCAGATAGTCAAAAGTGTAATGATCGAGAATTATTTGGCACATGAACCTTTCGGAGTAGAACCTATTGAAGACACTTCCCAATCAGTCATAAGAATCAAATTGCTAGTTTGATGCAAGAGGCGAAGAAATCCATTCTAGACCTAGCCACTTTTCCTGCCAATGTTCAGAAGACCTGGAATATTTTTACTTTTGAGTGATTTGCTTTTTTTCCGTTCTAACAGAACGAAAAATCGTAAATATGATCAGATTAATAATTATATTGTGGAACATTAATGCTTTTTCACTACTTGTAGTCTTGCGGGCATACATACATGCATATGTGCAGTGCTATGGCATTTAGATACAGATTCTTACACAAAAAAAGTTATTATTATTCCAATGCAATCACGTCGCGAATAATTCTTGAAATATTTATTTTTTTAAATTAGAATATACCCTTTAAGAAATAATTTGAATTCGTCTATCATCATTATGGAAGATTATATGCTAGATCCTAAGTGAATAAACTGAATTTTATAATAAAGTAAGAGTAAATACGATTCCTTGAAGAGGATGCAGCTGTAATATAGATGACGTAACTTGTTTTGGGATTTCCAATGGCGCTGAAAGGAAAATCGCGGTAGGGTGGGTAGGGAGCGCGACTATATCTACATCTTTATAGTCAAAATTAGTTTTAGGGCCGTTTTTCTATTCTTTCCTTCTAGTTAAAGTTATGATTATAGTTCATCGACGAACCCCCAGACGATTGTTCTGCTAGCACAATGAGAATCCCGTTGGTGATTCATGTCTTAACGGCCATATCTCACACTATGATGTATGTGTCTCATGTAGATTTGCGAGTGGCGGCCCACTACTCATCATCTATAAAGAAGATCGACCTGCGGGAGTTATAATCGTTTTTAATTTTACAGTTCCCGAAATTTTAATGTTCACGTAGCAGCATTTTCCTAATCAGAACTAACAAAATTTTAACTTAAAGGTACAATTTTTAATTTGTACGCTTATCTTTCCTTCTAACTATCTTAACTGCAATATCTTTTTCAAAATTCGTACAACAATTTTTTAACTTATAGGGTTTTAATGGGTACCCAATTACTTACCCAGCGTACTCAAATGAGTTAATCACAGAACTAAGCTTGACAGTTTGTCAACTTTACCAAGAAACACTTTTTACTAAAATGTTCAGCAAAAGTTCATAAAATCTGGTATAGATTCTAATTTTCTTTTTCAACAAGGTTTCTCAACCTACTTCGTATCCTATGAATTTATAATATGACGGAGGGAACATCCCAGCATTTCTTATACCCTTATATCGGGAGGCTGTGCTGCAATGTCATCCTGGTTAGCCTGTTATCTTATTGATTAGGAGGGTATCCGCTTTTTCCACATCCAAACATGGCTACAGTGAGGGAATATATATTCGGCTATGCCGAATCCTTGATCTGGCCCCTACTTTATCTCGGTTCGGCATGCCGAACCCAACGACTGTGTCTCAGCTTGCATGGATCCTCGTGTGTGTGCGTGCTTGTGTTACCCCTTCCCCACTCTACATGTTATATTCGTCCTTGTGTCGTCCATATTAACCTAGGCTCAATATGCCTTAAGCCCAATAGTTAGTCCTTTACGACAGGATCCCGGATTAATCTCTGTTCTGTCTTACTGATTCCCCGCCTCAGTATTATATAAGTAGATTATATCCCGTTCTCTCTAGCCGCCAGGTTAATCCTCGGCTATAGATTGAGCCCGTAGTCGTAAGCCGACCGAGGAAGACATCGATCACAATCCCCTCTCAGACACTTTTTAATTATCGTCATGCTAGTTTGATACCTTGGCTGTTGACTTTGAATCTCTAGATATAAGAACTAATCATTGCATGGTGTTTATTGTATGTCTAGTATCATTGTCATATATGTATCCTTTGTCATCCCTTCCCCCCCCTTCTTATGTGTTGTGGTCCGATCTTTTAAGATGCATCGATCCACCAGCACCTCCAGCAATCTCGAGTCTCGGCATCTTTACAAATATTTTTGTATGGAGGCCCTGGGGAAACTGAGATATGTACCCCAGCTGACAAAAACTTCCTTACAGGACTTATGTAACAAGAGGGGAATAGATATAGTCGTGAATTCTGATGTGTTTAAATATTGCAAATTTGGAAAACAAAAATCGGACTAGTTTAGAACATAGCAGTTTATCACCAGTTGACGAATTAGTCCGCAAAATAATTACAATACTGAGAATAGCTTGGAGTAACAATATATTTCAGAGTTATGTTTTCGTGATAATGTTTCAAGACGCTCTTCAAATAATTATTGCTGTGTTACTACAAACATAAATTTTACTGGCCATAAGGATTCGGAATATGGAACTATGGAAACGTAGTATAAAATGCTCGCATAGGAACGGCTGAATATAAAAATTTAATGAATTTATTATAAATTGTATCATTTTTTTTTGTTTTGTTCGGCAGTTTTACTGTAAAAACAGAATGAACACTTGTTTGTTCATTTGTGTGATTTTGTGTTTTTGTTTAATTTTTTACTTGTTGTATTTTTGTCTAAAATGACTTGAATATTCTTTAAAGAAAGAAAAGGGAGAAAAAATTGGAGAACTTAAATAAAGTTAAACACGAAACGAAACTGATAAGAAAATATCAAAGAAGCTAACTTTGGCTATGCCATTGCAGCCCTTGACCATTACATTGACAATGAAGCAATACTTAATACACACTAAAAATTTGTCATCGGCATCCGTGGGATTCTATTCTTAATAAACAAAAAAAAAAACAGAAGGCCAGTCTAATTCGGGCCATGCTGAAATTTGCATACCCTTGTAAGTTCTTGTGTTAGTCAATCCATAAATGAAAAGGATTTTGTGCCATAGCATGGGACGCTTAGATATGCAGCATGCAATTTTTACATTTGTTTGTATGAGAGTTATGTCATATATAAATTTCCGATTATTATCAAATATGCCAGGATTACGTGCAAAATTTATTTACAAAGTTTGGTAATGATCGCATAATAAGCAAAAAAGTTTTTAAAAGGAAAACTATTTCTTGTGCGATCGTTTCTTTTGGAGCCATTTGATATAGTAGGCCGATCCCGACCCAATTGGGCACGGAAGTTTGGCTGTCAAATGTTAAGTTTCATGTAATCGGGAGAAAAAGAACGAAGCTATTGATCTATAACTCTTTTTTCGACCGATGGTCGAGCTATATGAAGTAGTCGTCCGATCCGTACGAATCCGATATATACAATGCCTGAATGCCGATATGACATTTGTTTGTTTTCACTGTCGAATTTGGGTCTGGCGAATTTGGGTCTGGCATCAAACGATGGTATGAAAAACAAGGGCTCAATGTAATATCAAAGGTCGTATAAGACACGGACTGTCGGGTATATACCCAAGTACCCAATTTTAAAAAAATCTCGTGTGACGAGTAGGTTTTTTTTTTTTCATTTTTCTCGCTTTCCTATAATGAAATGCTAAGCTTTACCTTAACTTTTTTCTTAGCAGAAAACAACTGCAACATTAACTGCTGCAACAAAGAAAACCCCAATATCCAAGGTAATATATTTTTTTGTTTATTTAATATTGACGGCTAAGCTTATAAAAAGTAGCTAATCAGGGGTGTCACAGAAAGCTCTATAGATTTTGGCAAAGTTTGAAATATAATGTAATATAGACAAGGTTCCAATCACTAACCAGGTTACATCATAGATAGTGCAAACAGAAGATTTTTTGATTGCAACCGCTAGCCTAACCATGGAACCCCAGAGGCGTTCGGCAAAAAGCCGAGCGCTCATAATCTAAATGAGAGCGTAACGCAGAGAGGAAGGAAACGTCCAAAAATTATTTAGTCTCGCACAGACTGCAGAACGACGAACACACGGCTATGTCGCTTGTGATCTCGTTCTGTCTATGTATGCGTGCACAAGTCGGTATATGGGCAGATATCGTAGTGTGTGTGAGCAACGTGAAGTTCGACAACACCGAACTTCAATAGCTCGCCAGACCCAAGTTCTGAGTTTTCGACAAAGCAGACACAAGGGCGATAAAGGCATTTTCCTGTGGAAAGTACATCCAGCGATGTTGGCAACGGGATTTCAAGTACCGTCATGGCTCTGCCGATAGAGTGCTTGTTTGACGTTCTGCATGCTGCGGGTTCGATCCCCAGTGCAATCGTCCCTTGTAAAAAGTACTTTTAATTTCTTTTTTATAATAATTGATTTTTTTTTTTTTTTTCTGTTTGTATGCAGTATGCAATTTTGAATAAATCTAATATAATGATATTATTGAAAAATGAATAGTATAAAACAGAAAAAAAATAAAATAAATCGATCATCTGCGATTTTGAATAATATCGGACAACTATATCATATAGCTGCCATACAAATACAAACGTTAAATGTGAATAACTTCTCTATTTTTTGAACAATCTTATCCAAACTGATTACGTACATAAATAAAATGGGATTACATCACATGCGTGAATTTCAAAACAATCGGATAAACATAACGCCTGATTTCGACGATATAAAATTTGCCTATATGTATAAGCACATATATGTGTCAAAATTGCGTTTGTGTGTGTGTGTATCAATCGCTACATTGTCTTGGCACGCTTACTATTTGGCGATTGGCTTTTTTTTGTTTACTAAACGAATAGACGGGAGTTCGAATCCCACGAAAGTCGATGACAAATTTTTTAATGTATTTAAAATATTTATATATTGGATTAACAAACAAACAATTTTTTTAGGAAATAAAGCTTCTTTAATATTTTTTTGTAATTTGAGTTTAATTTTGGATTCATTAATTTTAAGTTGTTTTTTTTTCTTTCTTTGCATAAAATTTAAAAAAACTTATATAAAATTTAAAAGAGATTTTTTTTTTTTGTGTTTCTTTTTATACCCTTGCAAAAAGGGTATATTCATTTTGGTCAGAAGTGTGCAACGCATAGAAGGAGTCATCTCCGACCATGTAAAGTATATATATTCTTGATCAGCATGACAAGACGAGTTCAAATCCGTTTGTCCGTTTGTCCGTCTGTCTGCCCGTCTGTCCGGCTGTCCGGCTGTCTGGATCAACAGCTTCTCCTCCTAAACCGCTATAGCTACAGAGCTGCAATTTTGCACGAAGTCTTGTATATACTGCAGGCATTGTATATCTCGGATTCATCCGGATCGGACAACTATATCATATAGCTCCCATAGACACCGTCGATCGAAAATAGAGTTTTAGATCAATAACTTTGTTGTTTTTCATCTGATTGTTATAAAACTTAAAATTTGACAGTTTACTATACATCTATACGTCCGTGCCAAATTTGATCAAGATCGGACTACTATATCATATAGCTCCCATAGGAACAATCGCTTCTAAAAACTTTTTTGTTTCTATTGCGATTATAATAAATTATAATCCTGCCAAATTTGATCAAAATCGGATTACTATATGATATAGCTGTCATACAAACAGATGGAAAAATTGCATGCTGCAGCATACATATATCTACATACATGCATATGTGTGCGTGCCGTGCTATAGCGTGTAGATAAGGGTTTTTACACAAAAACCCTTTCCATTTTGCGATCTCCATTTAGGGATTGAGTAACGCATGAACTTGCAAGGGTATACAAACTTCGGCATGGTCGAAGTTAGCCTGGCCTTCTGGTTTTTTTAATTAATTTTGTATGAAAAGTAAAAATTCCTTTTTATATAATTAGAGTTTAATTTATAATTTTTTTGTGTTTTTTTTTATTTGTTAACTGTTTGGGAAATAAAAGTTTTTAACCTATCTTTATGTACTAGCTGTTTCTTATTCTTCTTATCTCTGATTAATATGTTATCCCTATCTTCTATTGCTTCTATTGTATGTATATGGGTCTAAATACTTAGGTTCTATCTTATGGCCCGTATCATTTCTTAATAAAACTTTACTTCCTATTACTAATTCGATATTGTTTATTTTCCTGTCATATAGTTTTTTATTTTTAGCTTTATGTTGATCTAACATAATCCTGGATCTTTCATACGCCTGTGTTCTAATCTAAATTTCGATTCCTTAGAATAATCTTCTATATTATAAATTCGAAGTTTTACCAAATACTAACTCATATGGACAATAGTTATGTGCCATAGAGGGTGTTGTATTGAAACAATATGCGAAGTATCGTATCCATACATCCCAGTCAGTTTTATCGACTGAAATGTATGTGCGTATTATGTATATGTGTGTATATTAAATTACTTTCGTATGCGCGATTTCTAACATATGCGATCTCGCTCACTCTTATGTGTTTGCACTTTAGCGCCCCACCGGCCACATTTGCCCTTGCACCGCTTTGAGTGCAAAACATTTCAACGTGTAACTCGGCCATTTTTATTCCGATTTTTATTAAATTTGGTGGAATGATAGATGTTCATAACATATATGAGTGTGCCAAACTAAATTCCGATACGATAAGTATTGCGGGAGAAAATCACTTTTTTTTTATATCCGGAGGCGGAAGGGGGCGTGGCAAAAAAAATTTGGTGGAATGATAGATGTTCATAAGATCTATGAGTGTGGCAAATTAAATTACGATGCGATAAATATTGCGGGAGAAAAGCATTTTTTATTAAATTCCGAAGGCGAAAGGGGGCGTGGCAAAAAAAAACAAAAACTTGGTCAGCGTCTATACTACACGAGTCTACATTCTAAATTTGGTAGCTCTAGCATTTCTAGTTGCTGAGATCTCTGCACTCTTACGGACAGACGGACATGGCTATATCAATTTCTCTTCTCATGCTGATCAAGAATATATATACTTTATAGGGTCGGAAAAGCTTCCTTCTCCCTGTTACATACATTTTGGCGACTTTAATATACCATTTCATCCTATGGATGCATGGTATAAAAACCAGAAGGCCGGGCTAACTTCGACCATGCCGAAGTTTGTATATCCTTGCAAGTTCATGCGTTACTCAATCCCTAAATGGAGATCGCAAAATGGAAAGGGTTTTTGTGTAAAAACCCTTATCTACACGCTATAGCACGGCACGCACGCATATGCATGTATGTAGATATATGTATGCTGCAGCATGCAATTTTTCCATCTGTTTGTATGACAGCTATATCATATAGTAATCCGATTTTGATCAAATTTGGCAGGATTATAATTTATTATAATCGCAATAGAAACAAAAAAGTTTTTAGAAGCGATTGTTCCTATGGGAGCTATATGATATAGTAGTCCGATCCAGATGAATCCGAAATATACAATGCCTGCAGTATATACAAGACTTCGTGCAAAATTGCAGCTCTGTAGCTATAGCGGTTTAGGAGGAGAAGCTGATGATCCAGACAGCCGGACAGCCGGACAGACGGACAAACGGATTTGAACTCGTCTTGTCATGCTGATCAAGAATATATATACTTTATATGGTCGGAGATGACTCCTTCTAAGCGTTGCACACTTGCACAAAATGAATATACCCTTTTTGCAAGGGTATAAAAAGAAAAACAAAAAAAAAAATCTCTTTTAAATTTTATATCAGGGGTGTCACACAAAACGCTAGCGATTTTGGCGACATTTGAAATGTAAAACGCCGAAA
Organism: Drosophila sp. 14030-0761.01; assembly: GCA_018150735.1. Classification (NCBI taxonomy): domain Eukaryota; kingdom Metazoa; phylum Arthropoda; class Insecta; order Diptera; family Drosophilidae; genus Drosophila; species Drosophila sp. 14030-0761.01. The sequence goes on along the minus strand of JAECWO010000078.1, from coordinate 8,681,316 downwards.
CCAAACGTTGGTGTCATGGAAATCTCCGACGTTTCATTTTCGGCAACATTTTCGGAGCCACAGCCACCGGTTGGCACAGCAGCTGACTCGATCGCCGCTATTTCGGTATTTCGATTGTCGATAACTGCAATAGGGTTGTGCAATTAAAAAAAAAAAAAATACTAACGTTTGGAATTAAAATTATTATACATTTTTCGTAAACCAAAAATTATTGCTTATGTTATACAACAAGAAAAAATGCACTTATTTTTTGGAGGTACAGTTAACACACTGCAACACCAAAATTTTTAAAATTATTATCGCGCGCAATATTGTCGGTGCTTTGACAACCCTATTGTATACATTTACTTCAAATTTGTAACTGTAAACAAATTTTGGCAAATTAACCAAAAATTTATGAACAATGAATTAAATACAACAAGATGAATACAATGCATCGATAACTGCTAACTATTGCGTTTGTAAGCCTACATTCTCTTTTCTACACAATTCTTTTTTCGCAATCTAGAGTCTTGCTTCTTTTAGCAAGCGATTTCCATTTTTACAAATCTTCAATTACAAGTGAAATAATTTAAAATTCGATGCACATATTCAAATGCAAATGTAATTAAGTTTATTCGATCATATTAGAAACCATATCCATCAGAAATCCAAAAAATTTCAATTCATTTTAAAAAGGGCGGCAACTGCAATTGCATTTTTTTCAGCTGTTTACATTTCTTCTTCTTCTGTGGCTGGCCAAGATAAAAACAGAGACGTCAACTTGGTGCATTTTTTCGACGTTTACATTAAATTTATCCGTGTACGCACAATTTAAAAAACTTTCTTAAATTCGGTCGTAATCCATAAAATTTGTGCTTACTTGTGGCATATAACAAACTAAAATTGGAAACACAAATGTTTTGTCCGAAAATAAGTTTTTGCCGTTTTCAGCAGGATGGCAGCCTTGCTTATGGGTGATTTAAGCAAAAACAACGCTTGCTTGATTTTTTCTCAGGCGTTTTCGTAAAATAATAAATTATATATGAACACAAATATTGCCAGCGATTATTTGAATGCAATTCCATCCAGAAATAATCAAAGTTTATTTCAACACCATTCTTTTTTCAACATAATTTGCTGTAGGCGCAGAATTAACCAAACGTTGAAGAAAAATTTGTAACTTTTCAAAACTGTCAAAAGAGGTTTCTGTGACACCCTACATTTGCGTTTAAGTCGATTTTAGGGCGTTAGCGATTTCTGTGACACCCCTGTATAAGTTTTTTTAAATTTTATGCAAAGAAAGAAAAAAAAAACAACTTAAACAACTGAATCCAAAATTAAACTCAAATTACAAAAAAAATATCAAAGAAGCTAACTTCGGCAATGCCGAAGTTTGTATACCCTTGCAGCTCTTGACCATTACATTTTATTTCCTAAAAAATTGTTTGTTTTTTAATCCAATATATAAATATTTTAAATACATTAAAAAATTTGTCATCGACTTTCGTGGGATTCGAACTCCCGTCTATTCGTTTAGTAAACAAAAAAAAGCCAATCGCCAAATAGTAAGCGTGCCAAGACAATGTAGCGATTGATACACACACACACAAACGCAATTTTGACACATATATGTGCTTATATAGGCAAATTTTATATCGTCGAAATCAGGCGTTATGTTTATCCGATTGTTTTGAATTTCACGCATGTGATGTAATCCCATTTTATTTATGTACGTAATCAGTTTGGATAAGATTGTTCAAAAAATAGAGAAGTTATTCACATTTAACGTTTGTATTTGTATGGCAGCTATATGATATAGTTGTCCGATATTATTCAAAATCGCAGATGATCGATTTATTTTATTTTTTTTCTGTTTTATACTATTCATTTTTCAATAATATCATTATATTAGATTTATTCAAAATTGCATACTGCATACAAACAGAAAAAAATAAAAAAAATCAATTATTATAAAAAAGAAATTAAAAGTACTTTTTACAAGGGACGATTGCACTGGGGATCGAACCCGCAGCATGCAGAACGTCAAACAAGCACTCTATCGGCAGAGCCATGACGGTACTTGAAATCCCGTTGCCAACATCGCTGGATGTACTTTCCACAGGAAAATGCCTTTATCGCCCTTGTGTCTGCTTTGTCGAAAACTCAGAACTTGGGTCTGGCGAGCTATTGAAGTTCGGTGTTGTCGAACTTCACGTTGCTCACACACACTACGATATCTGCCCATATACCGACTTGTGCACGCATACATAGACAGAACGAGATCACAAGCGACATAGCCGTGTGTTCGTCGTTCTGCAGTCTGTGCGAGACTAACTAATTTTTGGACGTTTCCTCCCTCTCTGCGTTACGCTCTCATTTAGATTATGAGCGCTCGGCTTTTTGCCGAACGCCTCTGGGGTTCCATGGTTAGGCTAGCGGTTGCAATCAAAAAATCTTCTGTTTGCACTATCTATGATGTAACCTGGTTAGTGATTGGAACCTTGTCTATATTACATTATATTTCAAACTTTGCCAAAATCTATAGAGCTTTCTGTGACACCCCTGATTAGCTACTTTTTATAAGCTTAGCCGTCAATATTAAATAAACAAAAAAATATATTACCTTGGATATTGGGGTTTTCTTTGTTGCAGCAGTTAATGTTGCAGTTGTTTTCTGCTAAGAAAAAAGTTAAGGTAAAGCTTAGCATTTCATTATAGGAAAGCGAGAAAAATGAAAAAAAAAAAACCTACTCGTCACACGAGATTTTTTTAAAATTGGGTACTTGGGTATATACCCGACAGTCCGTGTCTTATACGACCTTTGATATTACATTGAGCCCTTGTTTTTCATACCATCGTTTGATGCCAGACCCAAATTCGCCAGACCCAAATTCGACAGTGAAAACAAACAAATGTCATATCGGCATTCAGGCATTGTATATATCGGATTCGTACGGATCGGACGACTACTTCATATAGCTCGACCATCGGTCGAAAAAAGAGTTATAGATCAATAGCTTCGTTCTTTTTCTCCCGATTACATGAAACTTAACATTTGACAGCCAAACTTCCGTGCCCAATTCGGTCGGGATCGGCCTACTATATCAAATGGCTCCAAAAGAAACGATCGCACAAGAAATAGTTTTCCTTTTAAAAACTTTTTTGCTTATTATGCGATCATTACCAAACTTTGTAAATAAATTTTGCACGTAATCCTGGCATATTTGATAATAATCGGAAATTTATATATGACATAACTCTCATACAAACAAATGTAAAAATTGCATGCTGCATATCTAAGCGTCCCATGCTATGGCACAAAATCCTTTTCATTTATGGATTGACTAACACAAGAACTTACAAGGGTATGCAAATTTCAGCATGGCCCGAATTAGACTGGCCTTCTGTTTTTTTTTTTGTTTATTAAGAATAGAATCCCACGGATGCCGATGACAAATTTTTAGTGTGTATTAAGTATTGCTTCATTGTCAATGTAATGGTCAAGGGCTGCAATGGCATAGCCAAAGTTAGCTTCTTTGATATTTTCTTATCAGTTTCGTTTCGTGTTTAACTTTATTTAAGTTCTCCAATTTTTTCTCCCTTTTCTTTCTTTAAAGAATATTGAAGTCATTTTAGACAAAAATACAACAAGTAAAAAATTAAACAAAAACACAAAATCACACAAATGAACAAACAAGTGTTCATTCTGTTTTTACAGTAAAACTGCCGAACAAAACAAAAAAAAATGATACAATTTATAATAAATTCATTAAATTTTTATATTCAGCCGTTCCTATGCGAGCATTTTATACTACGTTTCCATAGTTCCATATTCCGAATCCTTATGGCCAGTAAAATTTATGTTTGTAGTAACACAGCAATAATTATTTGAAGAGCGTCTTGAAACATTATCACGAAAACATAACTCTGAAATATATTGTAACTCCAAGCTATTCTCAGTATTGTAATTATTTTGCGGACTAATTCGTCAACTGGTGATAAAATGCTATGTTCTAAACTAGTCCGATTTTTGTTTTCCAAATTTACAATATTTAAACACATCAGAATTCACGACTATATCTATTCCCCTCTTGTTACATAAGTCCTGTAAGGAAGTTTTTCTCAGCTGGGGTACATATCTCAGTTTCCCCAGGGCCTCCATACAAAAATATTTGTAAAGATGCCGAGACTCGAGATTGCTGGAGGTGCTGGTGGATCGATGCATTTTAAAAGGTCGGACCACAACACATAAGAAGGGGGGGAAGGGATGACAAAGGATACATATATGACAATGATACTAGACATACAATAAACACCATGCAATGATTAGTTCTTATATCTAGAGATTCAAAGTCAACAGCCAAGGTATCAAACTAGCATGACGATAATTAAAAAGTGTCTGAGAGGGGATTGTGATCGATGTCTTCCTCGGTCGGCTTACGACTACGGGCTCAATCTATAGCCGAGGATTAACCTGGCGGCTAGAGAGAACGGGATATAATCTACTTATATAATACTGAGGCGGGGAATCAGTAAGACAGAACAGAGATTAATCCGGGATCCTGTCGTAAAGGACTAACTATTGGGCTTAAGGCATATTGAGCCTAGGTTAATATGGACGACACAAGGACGAATATAACATGTAGAGTGGGGAAGGGGTAACACAAGCACGCACACACACGAGGATCCATGCAAGCTGAGACACAGTCGTTGGGTTCGGCATGCCGAACCGAGATAAAGTAGGGGCCAGATCAAGGATTCGGCATAGCCGAATATATATTCCCTCACTGTAGCCATGTTTGGATGTGGAAAAAGCGGATACCCTCCTAATCAATAAGATAACAGGCTAACCAGGATGACATTGCAGCACAGCCTCCCGATATAAGGGTATAAGAAATGCTGGGATGTTCCCTCCGTCATATTATAAATTCATAGGATACGAAGTAGGTTGAGAAACCTTGTTGAAAAAGAAAATTAGAATCTATACCAGATTTTATGAACTTTTGCTGAACATTTTAGTAAAAAAGTGTTTCTTGGTAAAGTTGACAAACTGTCAAGCTTAGTTCTGTGATTAACTCATTTGAGTACGCTGGGTAAGTAATTGGGTACCCATTAAAACCCTATAAGTTAAAAAATTGTTGTACGAATTTTGAAAAAGATATTGCAGTTAAGATAGTTAGAAGGAAAGATAAGCGTACAAATTAAAAATTGTACCTTTAAGTTAAAATTTTGTTAGTTCTGATTAGGAAAATGCTGCTACGTGAACATTAAAATTTCGGGAACTGTAAAATTAAAAACGATTTTAACTCCCGCAGGTCGATCTTCTTTATAGATGATGAGTAGTGGGCCGCCACTCGCAAATCTACATGAGACACATACATCATAGTGTGAGATATGGCCGTTAAGACATGAATCACCAACGGGATTCTCATTGTGCTAGCAGAACAATCGTCTGGGGGTTCGTCGATGAACTATAATCATAACTTTAACTAGAAGGAAAGAATAGAAAAACGGCCTTAAAACTAATTTTGACTATAAAGATGTAGATATAGTCGCGCTCCCTACCCACCCTACCGCGATTTTCCTTTCAGCGCCATTGGAAATCCCAAAACAAGTTACGTCATCTATATTACAGCTGCATCCTCTTCAAGGAATCGTATTTACTCTTACTTTATTATAAAATTCAGTTTATTCACTTAGGATCTAGCATATAATCTTCCATAATGATGATAGACGAATTCAAATTATTTCTTAAAGGGTATATTCTAATTTAAAAAAATAAATATTTCAAGAATTATTCGCGACGTGATTGCATTGGAATAATAATAACTTTTTTTGTGTAAGAATCTGTATCTAAATGGCATAGCACTGCACATATGCATGTATGTATGCCCGCAAGACTACAAGTAGTGGGAAAGTATTAATGTTCCACAATATAATTATTAATCTGATCATATTTACGATTTTTCGTTCTGTTAGAACGGAAAAAAAGGAAATCACTCAAAAGTAAAAATATTCCAGGTCTTCTGAACATTGGCAGGAAAAGTGGCTAGGTCTAGAATGGATTTCTTCGCCTCTTGCATCAAACTAGCAATTTGATTCTTATGACTGATTGGGAAGTGTCTTCAATAGGTTCTCCTCCGAAAGGTCCATGTGCCAAATAATTCTCGATCATTACACTTTTGACTATCTGGAAAATTTCGCATTCCGCTAAGCTACAGTGTGTTGCTTTGGGGCTCGCAGTGGCATAGTTAGGATGTCCAAACTAGTTTTGCCAATAGTCCCAATCTTCCGTCAATGGAAGGGCCAGACAATTATGTAAGGTCACTCAGTGAAGCACATGGGTACGTGACGTCATGGCTGATTCGGAGCAGGTGGAAAAGAATTTATTTGGTCATCCACACTTACCAAATGAAATTAAAAACGACAACACCTATACCTCACATACGAGTACCGTTTGCTTTTGCTTAACCTCAATGGTTAAAATATTCACACCGGTTAATTCATTAAAAATCAATCGGCCAACAATTGCCTTCTGCATCACTGTGGGCAATTGGTCGATGGTTTAATTTAAGACTCAAAAATTTCGGATTATAATAAAGATCTCATGGTCTGATAAGTGCGCCTAATACTTAATTACATATATGAGTACAGTATTAGTTGCGATATTCTTATATTTTTCTTGGTTTTAATTACACTCGTGATCTGGCCATTAGTCTTTGAGGCACTGAAAAGCCAATCAGAGACAATGTGCTCCAATGCGTGGGACCTGAGCTTGTCTTAGAGCTTTATTTTCTAAAGAACAAACGATTGTCTCAATTCGCGACTCAAAGCTGCGTTGTGACTCAATCTATGCTATGACTCACAACTAAGCTGTAATCAAAAGTAAACTGTGACTCAAATGTAAACTGTAACTCAAATGTAAACTGTAACTCAAATCTAAGCTGTAACTCAAATCTATGTTATGACTCAAAGCTGAGTTGTAACACAAACATAAGCTGTAACTCAAATGTGAACGTGAATACAGTGGAGTTAAAAAAAAAGTGCCCATACAATAATTGCCTCTCACAGTTTATTACATTCGTCGGCAAAGTGAGGCTGATCAATTGCTTTGCATGAGATATTGGCATATGGCACATGAAATTCGACAGTAAAGTTTTAAACTAAAAAGCTCCAAAATGACCCCTTTCGCCCCCGGAATATAATTATAAGTGATTTTCTACCGTAATATTTATCGAATCGTAATTTAATTTGGCACGTTCATAGATGTTGTGGGTGTCTATCATTCCATTAAATTAGTTCAAATTTGAATAAAAATGGCCGAGGTTTACATTGAAGCGTTTTGTACTTAAAGCAGTGCAAGGGCGGATACGGTCGGTGGGGCGCTATAGTGCACACACGTAAGATTTTTTTTTTTTTCGCGCAAGTCCCAGGCGTTCCGCCCACAGTCGCATAACGCACGACACGTTATCGCGTGGACGAAGACAAGAAACATAAAATCGAATAACTAAGGCTAATTACGAGCTAAGTAACATAAAATAGACGTTTTTAGTATAGGAAGAGAGGACTCTGTGCTGATCGCTCGGTACAACCGATTGTAGTCAGCACAAAGGACACGAAAGGGTTCATGCAAAGCATAGTTAGTAGTACAGCGAGTCAAAGATAAAGGAATAAAGTTACTGGTAGGTCTACGTGGAACAGATAGATTAACCTGAGATAATAACTCAGGCGAATCTATATCACCATTCAAAAGCTTGTGCATAAAGATTACACCAAGCATAATTCTACGGTTAATGAGAGAAGGAAGGTTAATCAAAAGAAGTCTACTGGAGTACGAAGAGCCACGAAGAGCGAAAAGCAGAAATTGTTTCTGTACAGATTCTATTCTAGTTTGGTGCGTCTCATACTGAGGCGACCATACACAAGAACCGTACTCTAGAATAGGCCATACAAGTGATGTGAAGAGAATCTTGGTTATGTATGGGTCGGTGAATTCCTTCGACCACCGCTTTATAAAACCAAGAACACCCATTGCTTTACCGACCATGTTGGAAATGTGGGTATTAAAAGTTAGTTTGCTGTCCATAAGCACACCTAAATCGTTCATCTCAGTTAGACGTTCCAATGGACTATGATTAAGAAAATAGGTTACCAGTTGAGGAGAAGTTCTATGAAATTCATTACTTTACACTTAGTAGTATTGAGGTTTAACAAGTTGAGCCGGCGAAATCATATCTTTATAACTAAAACAAAGCTTAACGTCATCAGCATACATAAGCACACGCGAATGTATCATAACTGAGGAAAGATCGTTAATAAAGAGTGTAAAAAGCAGAGGGCCCAGATGACTACCCTGAGGCACCCCATACGTCACATGAATGGAACTGGAAAAGGAAGACTTAAAAAGTACCTTCTGTGTTCTGTTTGTTAGATACTCGCGAATCCAACAGAGAAAAATTGGCGGAAAGCCAATGTCGCTCAACTTAATAAGCAAAAGCGTATGATTAACAGAATCAAAAGCCTTACTGAATTCAGTATATATGACATCAGTTTGTTTTGCATTTCTGAATCAATCGATTGTTAAAGAAGTGAATTCTAAAAGGTTAGTGGTAGTGGATCTACGTTTCACAAACCCATGCTGGGATGTCGAAATAATAGACCTACAGAAGTGTTGCAATTGAGAAGTAATTATCTTTTCAAAAGCTTTAGGAATAGCAGACAATTTGGAAATACCCATATAGTTTGAAGCTTCGGACTTTTTACCATTTTTATGGAGAGGAATAATATATGATTCCTTCCAAATAGCTGGGAAGGAGGACGAGTCAACAGACAACAAAAATAACTTCAAAATTGGCTTACATAAAGCATTTGCACAAAACCTGAGTACGTAACCAGGTATACCATCAGGTCCTGGTGAATACACAGGTTTCACTAAATTAAGCACGCTGAGAAGCGAACTTTCATCAATCACTGGATTAAAAATGCAGTTCGACTTTTTTAACTGATAAGGATACGGAAGTCTGGAATGATATTCCGTTGAGGATTAGGTAGTCTTGAAAAAATCAGCAAACATATCGGCAATTGCCTGATCAGTGTTAGCTTTATTATTTTCAAACGACAAGCGTGAAAACTGACATTTGCAGCGCCGTAGATAATCCTTATAGCATTGCATATTAAGGACCATAAATCTCGAGCGAGCAACAAAATACAGAATCAAATCAGACGAACGGCGAGTTTTTTTAAACTTCGTATAGCATCTTGACTTCACATTTTTCAAGTTGGATAACTCCCGAGAGAACCAAGGAGGTCTATTAGAAATCACCTGTCTCTTGAGAGGAACACAATTATCGAAAAGTGAATCAAGTGTACTATAAAAGAAAGAAATAGCTGAGTCCATGTCTATACAATTGTACAGATAAGACCAATCTGTAGCAAGAATGAAATCATTAAGATTAGAAAAATCTGTTTTACGAAAGCATCGGGTTCGAGGTATCGTATTAGCACAAAGTAGTGGTGGAAGAAAAGGTAGATCAATTGTTAAATTTACAGTAGGATGAAATTTATCTTCCGGAAGAACAAAAGGTTCAATCCTGGAAACAGCACAATTGGAAGGATCAAGTACAAATATCAGATCTAATGATCTTCCATTTATATTACGCACTGATTTGACTTGAGAAAGAGACATCTCAAGAAGGTCGTCAACAAAGTCATGTGACGTGGAAGGCAACAGTAAAGTGGACTCATCCGCAAGGGACCATGCTATGGAAGGTAAATTAAAATCACCTAGAACAATGAGAATATCACTATTAGAAGTTAAAGCGGAGACAGATCGAATTGCCTCTAAATGATTTAATTAAGCCACCATGTCAGACTGCGGTGGAATATAAGAACAAGTGATGTAGGCGGAAAAAGAATGATAATCTACCTTAACACTGACAAACTCAATCTCCTGATTATAAGAAGGCTGAATCTGTTCAGATGGTAAAGCAGCATCAACAGCAATCAAAACTCCTCCACCCACGCGAGGAGTTCGATCACATCTGAATACAGAAAATTTTGAAGCAAAAACAGATGCATCAGCAATGTCAGGTTTTAGCCACGTCTCCGTAAAAGCTAAAATGTTATTCCTAAAAGAAAGGCTATCTACATAGAGATTAGTAAGTTTTGATTTCAGTCCTCTCACATTCTGGTAACCCAGATTGAGGGACGAATCTAGTTTTTTGACACAAATAGCAGCTGCAACATTGGGAGTTGCAACTGCTGACGCAGCAAAGCCACTAACAGGGCCTCCTATGATAAAACTATCGGCAATTTCCATTCGAATGGAAGATTGCCCGGACAAATCGGATACTACGCCTACTTTCGCATTAGATGCGAGGTTACTACCAGGCGATATGGGAGTAACCTTCATGCCCGGAATTACCGGGCTTTTAAACGATATTAGGCGCTGATTACTGGGTGAAGATATGGCATAAGACCCACCAAGGACGAGAAGAGACGCCGGCGGAGCATAAGAAGCACTTCGAGGAGTGGTCTTTTTCCGTTTAGGCGACTCATTTAATAGCTTTAGGCTACTAAACTGAGCCTCCAACGACATAAACTCCGCTTGGAGTTTATTAAAACCAGCCCTCAGAGTGGTAAAGCCATCTCTAGTCCGCTTCATGAAATTCCGCATCTCATTCTCGATACCGCGGCAAGAATCACATCCATACTTCAAGTCTCCACCGATTTTAATAGTGTCATGAATCTTCGGCGTGAGACCCGCACACTTCACATGTACGGGATTCTCACACAACCACCAGAAGATATAATCATGACAATCTTTAGCCTCGGTGGAAACTTTGCAGTTTCTTTTGGAGCAGACAGACATTATAATTTTTTTTTTTTTAAATAAATTGAAGAAAATAATTTAAAAATATAAATATACTGACCAGATCTAAGCACAAGGTTTAATATATTTAAAGCTTACAAACAAAAGCAAAAAACGAAAGCACGTATCACTCAGACGCGAGAAAGGAATAGACGAGAGCGCGAACAAAAAGTAATAGGAAAGAGCGGGAGAGCGCGTCAAATTGAACGCATGCAACAACAATTTCTACGCGTAGGCGCGAGAGTAAGTTTTAACGGAAAGATGTTCAAACGCAAGAGCAAAAGAATTAACAAAAACAACAACACCGCCAAGGGAGATTTTGTTGTATGTTAATAAACGTTTTGTTAAAATTTGATTTTGCGTTTGCAAAAGTAAAGAACCAACAAAAACCAAAACGCGAAATGGAAATAAAAAAAATCGGAAATTATTTCAACTATGCCGAGTTGAATATTGAGAAATTTAGGCATTTTTTGTCGCGAGGAAAAAAATAAAAGTTTATAAGCGTAAAAAAAAAACGTCCGTCTTCGTCAACGAGTGAACGATTGAGCGAGATAGCATGTGTTAGAAATCGCGCATGCGAATAAAAGTTAATATATGGATTAAGTTTAATAAATTTCAAGTAGTTTTCTCATTTGATGCATGGTATATCCAAGTCGGCCCGGCGACTTACTTACTTTATTGCTCATATGATTCTCGGAACAACCCAAAAACAGGCAGAAGGATTAGAAGGTTATACTTAAATCGCTGTGACGACTTACTTGCCATTATTATTTTTTCTTATTAGTTTTGGTTTCGTGTTTAACTTTATTTTAATTCTCCAATTTTTCCTACGTTTTGTTCCTTTAAGAAATATAAATATATAAAACAAGTAAAAAATTAAACAAAAACTACAAAATATGATACAATTTACATTAAATTTATTAAATTTTTATATTCAGCCGTTCCAGTGCGAGCATTTTATACTACGTTTCCTTAGTTCCACATTGTCGCGAGGAAAAAAATAAAAGTTTATAAGCGTAAAAAAAACAGGTCCGTCTTCGTCAACGAGTGAACGATTGAGCGAGATAGCATGTGTTAGAAATCGCGCATGCGAATAAAAGTTAATATATGGATTAAGTTTAATAAATTTCAAGTAGTTTTCTCATTTGATGCATGGTATATCCAAGTCGGCCCGGCGACTTACTTACTTTATTGCTCATATGATTCTCGGAACAACCCAAAAACAGGCAGAAGGATTAGAAGGTTATACTTAAATCGCTGTGACGACTTACTTGCCATTATTATTTTTTCTTATTAGTTTTGGTTTCGTGTTTAACTTTATTTTAATTCTCCAATTTTTCCTACGTTTTGTTCCTTTAAGAAATATAAATATATAAAACAAGTAAAAAATTAAACAAAAACTACAAAATATGATACAATTTACATTAAATTTATTAAATTTTTATATTCAGCCATTCCAGTGCGAGCATTTTATACTACGTTTCCTTAGTTCCACATTGCGAATCCATTTGGCTAGTAATATTTATGTTTGTAGTAACACAGCAATAACTATTTGAAGAGCGTCTTGAAACATTATCCTGTGGTAACTCCGCATTATATTGCAACTCCAAGCTATTGTCAGTAATTATTTTGTGGACTAGTTTATCAACTGGTGATAAAGTGCTAGGTTCTAAACTAGTCCGATTTTTGTTTTCCAAATTGACAATATTTAAAGACTTATCAGAATTCACGACGATATCTACTCCCCTCTTGTTGCATAAGTCCAGGAAACTACGAAAAAACAAGCTGCATTCATAGGAAACGCTCTGATTAAAGTAGAGTTTAGTCCGCGAAAGAAAAGGCGGATACCCTCTTTTCCATAACCCTTTATTGCGCAGTCTACAAATCCGTTGTACTTTGCATTCTTTCCAAGAGAATCGGATTGAGTCTTTATTACATCAATAGGATAACAGGCTAACCAGGAAGACATTTCAGCGCAGTCTCCCGCTATAAGGGTATAAGAAATGCTGGGATGTTCCCTCCGTCGTATTATGAATTCATAGGACACGAAGTATTCGGAGAAACCTTGTTGAAAAAGATGCAACAATAAAATTAAAAAATATTAATACATAATAAATAACATTATAATATATACCATATTTTATGTACTTTTAGTACAACATTTTAGTACAAAAGTGACTCTACGTAAAGTTGACAAACTGTCAATCCTGGTGCTGTGATTAACCCATTTTAGTACTCTGGGTAAGTAGATACCCATTAAAACCTATAACTTAGCAAATTTTAATATGTATTTTGAACAATATATTGCAGTTCAAATAGTTAGAAGGAAAGATAAACGTACAAATTAAAAATATTACCTTGCGAATTGTTTTGGGGTTTCCTGGGGTTCGCGCCATTTAAAGATTTGTTACTTTTGATTAGGCAAATGCTGAGGAAATGCTTAAAAATAGGCATTTAAATACGCGACAGGGTATGGTGTGTAGACAAAGTATCTCGAGAACTATAAAATTAGAAACTATTTTTAATCCCGGAAGTCGATCTTCTTCCTAGATGATAAGTAGTGGACTTTAACCGCCACTCGGAAATCTACATTAATCACAAGGGGGTTTTAATATTTGGGGAAACCATTTTTTCTATATTTTTTAATTAACGAAATGGTTTGACATTTGTTTTCTTTCAAAGAAGAAGTGAAAACAAATCACATCATGGCCTCTCGGGTAACATCTTTCCACAAATGCTCGAAAAATACAGGCGCAGTGCCAGTAAATTCAGCTGGCCATTTTCCTTTGGGAATTTTTGTATCTTTCCTATTCTTATGATCATCATTACACCTTTCAATGTTATTTCTCTCAATCTGAATTTGATTTTCAATATTTAGTTCCTCTTATTGAATAATATAACATTTACCATTACATACTAGTACATATTTATAACCCATTCAGCAATTTAAATTTTAAACCATTTTCAACAGAATTTTAAAGGTTTTTATTAAGCATAGGTTACTATACTTTGTTGATCACGTTCCCTAAAATTTACTTGTATTTTTGTTCCGTTTCTCAAAAAAATCCAGCCATTTTTGCTTTTCGCTCGCATTTATTCGTGCATTTTTGTGTATCACAATTCTATTCCACCGTAGCAAATTTTAATTAATTAGGCAAATTAAGAGGGTTTTTAAGAAATGCCGCTTGAAAAAGATTTAACCGACTTTTTTATAAAACATAAAAAGAAGTTGCCGTGTAGAAAACCGTTGCTAATTGCTCGCGCAAAACGGAAAATTAGTGCGGCCTGATAAGCATGGGTAATTCCGGTGTGCAGTTCTCCATCATCATCGCCTTTAATTGTTAGTAGTCTGGGATCTTTAGCAGTCTCATTAATGTTTGCATGTCGATCGTGTAGTCTGTGAACGACTCATTCAATCCCTGCATTCTGGCCTTATCAGCCTTTTCTTATAAGCCAAATTTTTGAAGTATCCTTTGTTAAAAAAAATACCTCTTAACTTTCTTCACACTCGTGCCACGTCTTTCATTGTTTGTTGTTTGCGATATACCACTTTAGAGCCTTCACCTTTAAAAATTCGGCATCGCCTTCGGTATCATGACGGTCTCGATCCCATACATATCTGCTGACCATTCCACTAATTCGATGAACTCCATTGACTTTTCATTGCCATCAAACCTGAACGTCCATTCCCTTACTTGTTTTGCTACTTTCGCGAATTGGCTGGACCGATTCGGCTTCACTCAAAAGTAAAAAATATTCCAGATCTTCTGGCAGGAAAAGTGGCTAGGTCTAGAATGGATTTCTTCGCCTCTTGCATCAAACTAGCAATTTGATTCTTATGACTGATTGGGAAGTGTCTTCAATAAGTTCTTCTCCGAAAGGTCCATGTGCCCAATAGTTCTCGATGAGGCATTACACTTTTGACTATCTGGAAAATTTCTCATTCCGCCAAGGCACAGTGTGTTGATTTGGGCTTCGCAGTGACATAGTTAGGATGTCCAAACTAGTTTTGCCAATAGTTCCAATCTTCCGACAATGGAAGGGCCAGACAATTATGTAAAGTCACTCAGTGAAGCATATGGGTACGTGACGTCATAGCTGATTCGGAGCAGGTGGAAATGAATTTATTTGGTCATCCATACTTCTTGTACATATATATGGATAGCCAAACCTGTACTGCGAAAATAACGAAACTAAAAAACGACAACACCTATACCTCATATACTAGTACCATTTGCTTTTGCTTAAGCTCAATGGTAAAAATATTCACACCGGTTAATTCATTAAAAATAAATCGGCCAACAATTGCCTTCTGCATCACTGTGGACAATTGGTCGATGGTTTAATTTAAGACTCAAAAATTTCGGATTATAGTCAAGATATCGTGGTCTGATAAGTGCGCCTAATACTTAATTACATATATTAGTACAGTATTAGTTCCGATATTCTTATATATTTTTCTTGCGTTTAATTACACTTGTGATCTGGTCTTTGATGCACAGAAAAGCCACTCAGAGATAATGTGCTCCAATATTCTAAGAGAACAAACGATTCTCTCAATTCTGCGTTGTGACTCAATCTATGCTATGACTCACAGCTAAGCTGTACTCAAAAGTAAACTGTAACTCAAATGTAAACTGTATCTCAAATCTAAGCTGTAACTCAAATCTATGTTATGACTTAAAGCTGAGATGTAACTCAAATATAAACTGTAACTCAAATGTGAGCGTGAATACAGTGGTGTTAAAAAAAAAAAATATGCCCATGCAATAATTGCCTCTCACAGTTTATTACATTCGTTGGCAAAGTGAGGCTGATCAATTGCTTTGCATGAGATATTGGCATATGGCACATGAAATTCGACAGGAAAGTTTTAAACTAAAAAGCTCCAAAATGGAAGCTATAGCGATTTTCTTCTTTCCATATGTTGAGGGCCTTTAAATGTTCAGGACATGTCCGCATCATCTTCTTTTTGGCCAATTTCGGCTTTGTTTTCCCTATTTTCACCGTGCGCTGGCATACTTTTATTCCCATTATCGAAAATGGATTCAATTTTAAACTGCCGGCAGTCTCAAAAGGCAATTGCTTATTGTCACTAACAGCATTAACGGCATCGATTGGCATTAAATAACATAATGTTGTCGAGTTGACCAATGGATAGGTCCGTCCGTCTGTCCGAACGTAAAAGACCAAAGATCTCACAAACTGTAAAAGCTAGAGCTTCCAATTTTAGAATGTAGACTTGTGTAGTATATACGCTGATCAAGTTTTTTTTTTTTTTTGCCACGCCCCCTTCCGCCGCTGGAATTCGATAAAAAGTTATTTTCTTCCGCAATACTTATCGCATCTTAATTTAATTTGGCACACTCGTATATGTGATGAACATTTATCACTCTACCAAATTTTTTTTTCACGACCCCTTTCGCCCCATGAATATAATAAAAAGTGATTTTCTCCCGTAATATTTATTGAATCGTAATTTAATTTGGCACGTTCATACATGTTGTGGATGTCTATCATTCCACCAAATTTATTCAAATTTGAATAAAAATGGCCGAGGTTTACATTGAAGCGTTTTGTACTTAAAGCAGTGCAAGGGCGGATATGGTCGGTGGGGCGCTATAGTGTACACACGTAAGATTGAGCGAGATAGCATGTGTTAGAAATCGCGCATGCGAATAAAAGTTAATACATGGATTAAGTTTAATAAATTTCAAGTAGTTTTCTCATTTGATGCATGGTATAGCCAAGTCGGCCCGGCGACTTACTTACTTTATTGATCATATGATTCTCGGAACAACCCAAAAACAGGCAGAAGGATAAGAAGCATAAAGTCGGCCATATAAAGCAGCACTATGTGCAGGTTATACTTAAGTCGCTGTGACGACTTACTTGCCATTATTATTTTTTCTTATCAGTTTTGGTTTCGTGTTTAACTTTATTTTAATTCTCCAATTTTTCCTACGTTTTGTTCCTTTAAGAAATATAAATATATACAACAAGTAAAAAATTAAACAAAAACGGCAAAATTAGTTGTTCATTTTGTTTTTACAGTAAAACATCTGTAGTGTGCAGTCGAATTTTATAGAGATCGTAGATTTGTGGTTTGAAACCTGACTAGAGATAATTTATGGTGCAACTGCTTGTATGCTTTTATGTTGCAGAGGTAATTATCGCGTAAGATAAGACGCGACGTCACGAACAGCAACGGAGTAGCTATGCTTATGCTCATCGCGCTCTCGCTCTCTCTCACCCACGCTAGCACAAAGCGCACGGGCGAAATATCATACGTTTATGCCGTTAAAGCTCGAAACATATTCTAAGCCGGGTGCAAAACCTCGCTTATAAATAGGGGAGAAGCTTAAGAACTAGCCACATTTATCTTTGCCCCAACTACATCCATACACATAAGTGGTGTACGTAAATTCGTTAATTAATTTCTTCCAAAGTGCAAATATCTAAGACAGAGTTTAAAGTCATCAGTCTGATAAAAGACAAAGTGTAGTGCTTAATGAAATCTGAAGTCGAAACAGGTGATATTTAATAATCATTTAAAGGTATATGTGTGAATAATTTGGTTGTCTCAGCAGCATTACGTCACTACCCTATACTTTGCGGAGGCCAAGACCTCCCCCAAAGGGGTAAATCTTTGGAGTTCACCGGGGGACAGTTAGTAGTGCTAAATTGTGGTCCCCGAAATTTCTTGTATTGGCAAACTATTCGGCCAGGCGGCAAATATTTGCGCCACCATACAATCTGTTGGACCTAGCACACACTGATTCCCCGACGGGAAATCAGTTAAGAGGGAGGAATATTCAGAAGTCATAAGAGGAGAAGACAAAATCAGTCCATAACACCAGAAAAATTCCTTGAGGCACCCGAAGAGGACTCACATCGAACATTTGAAGCCTCACCCTATTGCAACCACCTATCGGCAAAATTCCTAAGCGGAAAATCCATTAGCAGGAGGCGGTTTGTAGCCCTTCAGGCACACCCACAACAATATGAAATAAAACATTAAAATATAATGAATTCAATTAGCATTAGTTTAGATGATTAAGGTCAATACATAATTTCTTTAGTTTAATTTGAATATTTAAGTCAGCATTAGGCAAGATTTTTATAAACCTTTACTAATACCATTTCTTCTTTAGGCATGAGTTAATACCAACTTCACAGCTACGACGCACTCGACGGGCCCATCGATCAGCGCAAGGAAACTGAGTAAGATGTATAACCAAAAATAAGCCTTTGTATGTATTTAATTGTGGTCCTTCAGACCAGATATGAATCTCTTAAAGGAGATAAATCCATTTTGTAAAAATCTTGCTATAATGAGTTCTTGGTACTGAAATCTGTTTGGTTAGGAATTTGAACGTCAAATTTGAGTCATGTATATAATTATAGTCTTTCGAGAAATTACTATGAATTGTAAATAAATATGAAGTCTGTCACCCACATAATATCCATGTCGAACCCAATCTAGTTATATCGTAGGCCTTGTATAGGGGCAGTTAAGTCAAATACCTATCAAACTGCCAAGGTAGGGAGGGTAAAGAAAGGGTATGCGAATAACAGCGTAGCATCCCTCAATAAGTTATAGGTCTACATATATCGGTCTTGTTTTCATTCAGCCTCACATATCTTCTTCAGTCCTCCAGTAGTATACCCGATAGTGCACTTTTCTTTTCTGTGGATGTAATTGCACTAGAAGACCAGGCAAGAACCCCACCCCATCCGTCGAGCTAACCTTTAAAGGAGTCGGACTATAAGTGCACGCCCGCCTTCAGTCTTCATGCTGTCAGAACATACAACCGTTCTCTACAAGATCATACCCTTGTATACTACAAGAAAATGGCGCCCAAAGGTGGGGCCGTCTTACACACCCGTACACACTACAGAAGATGGCGCCCAAGCGTGGAGCCGTCTAAGGATAATAAAACAATAAAACGTTCCAGTCCAAGGAATGGGGTCGTCTAACACAACATCAAGAAGATGACGCCCGAACAGTGTAGCGATTTACCATTAATATAAAAGCCGTCTACAGAAGGTAGAAATTATCAACGTGGGTCAGGCAAATATATAAATAGAAAACCAAATACCAGCGGAGAATATCAATCTCAGGGTTAGTGGGTCGTTTCGCTTATATTTATAAAACAACAGCTTTCACATTAATCATCCATTAGACAGCTACCCGAAATTATTGCTCGTTAAACTACCCATTTAATAATTACAAAACTTTATTTCAAAAAATAGCAGATCTTTGTTACAAAGGATATTACGGAATTTGGAATTTTGTCTTTATAATTGCGATTGCTGATCGATATTTACGGTTTGAGTCGACCAAGATAAACCCAAATCCCAAGAGTGATGTCAATTGTATAAAGAGAATGCTAGGCTTAAATTTGTTTGGAATTCTTTTATTTGCATAAAGGAGATGCAAGCTGCTAGAAGTATTTGGGCAACTTGACCAATGCAAGTGGGAGTGATCCAGATAAATCTGCAATAGTTTCCAATTTAAATAGAATGCTAGATTTACATTTGTTTTTGAAATTCTTTATTTGCATAATGGAGATGCAAGCTGCTAGAAAGATTTTGGTAACTCGACCAATGGAAATTTGAGTGATCAAGACAAATCTATAATAGTTCTTTATTTTAATATACATAGATAGACCGAATTTTGGATTAGATGTGGATAGAAATGTATGGTGACAGAATTTAAGATAGGAATCTTATTTAAAACAAATATTTATACAAAAAAAACAATCAAGTATGCCACTGCAACATAG
Source organism: Drosophila sp. 14030-0761.01 (assembly GCA_018150735.1). Classification (NCBI taxonomy): domain Eukaryota; kingdom Metazoa; phylum Arthropoda; class Insecta; order Diptera; family Drosophilidae; genus Drosophila; species Drosophila sp. 14030-0761.01. The sequence goes on along the minus strand of JAECWO010000078.1, from coordinate 8,661,675 downwards.
TAACGAAAATTTAATCGAGGCTATGCGATCGGCAGATACCTTTTGCAATCGTTGCAACGAAATTTTAAATGTAAACGATCTCAAACGACAGCACAGCTAGAATCACCGCGTAGGCAAACACCATCTGTTGCGCAACCGACCAAGAAATCTTTTAGGGGAAGACCAAAAGTACCTATGTCAGGAGTTTCAACTAGATCTATGCAACGTCCTGCGGATGTTCGCGCACAAGTTCACAGTAATCCTCACCCAGAGAGAATACCAGTGTCCAAACCTCAGATTCAGGCAATTGATAAAGCAGAACTTGGAAATTTTATACAGTCTGCAATCCAAGTGCAGCAACAACAGTTGATGCATCATATTACCTCAGATATAACATCGACCATTCAGAAATCTATTCATGAACAATTGGCTTTAATAAATCTAGAACAAAATATAATTAGTGCACCTCAACATAGACAAAGCACTTTGCCAAAAGCATTCGATTTAGATGCGTCGCGTCATCAATCAGTCCCATCGATGAATAGTAGTAATCAGGAACCGTCACCTAATCCTAGAAGTGAAGATAGGGCGTACAGTTCAGTATCTTATGATAAGGCAGCTAGTGTAATTCAGAGCTGGCGTCTTAAATTTGATGGCTCTCGAAACGGTATGCTAGCAGAATCCTTCTTGTACCGCATTAGAGCGTTGGCCAAGCAAAATCTCAAGGGAGATTTTCAGCTGTTATGTGACCATTTGCACATGTTGTTTGTAGACAAGGCAAATGAATGGTATTGGAAATTCCATCGTGCCAATCCACAAGTCACTTGGGAATTATTTTGTGAAGAATTTCTTAAGAAATTCGAGGATACAGATTCCGATTTGGATATCTGGGAGTTGATTAATACCCGAAGGCAAGAAGAGAATGAACCTTTTGAAGAATTTCAATTCGCAGTAGAAAAGTTGGTATCGCGACTACGTGATCCTATTACCGAAGAAACTCTAGTTCGTCTCTTGATTCGGAATTCAAAGTCATCACTACGTTTTGAGCTTATGCACTTGAATATTCTTTCAATCGCACGTTTACGTTCCGAAGTTCGCACTCATGAACAATTTTACAAACAAGTAAAAGTCCAATTACCTAAGAACAAATATATACCTCGGTCGCAAGTGGCTGAACTTATTTCTGAAGATCAGATAAATGTGGAAATTGCAGAATTAGCTCGAAAACGATTAATTTGTTGGAATTGTGAGAAGCCAGGACACCGTTTTAAGGACTGTTCAGAGCCTCACACAGTTTTCTGTTATGGCTGTGGCGCTAAAAATACATATAAGCCCAAATGTCAAAATTGTAACTCCGCGGAAAACCGCAGAGCGGATGCACAGAATCAACCGTATCAAGCAACTCTTGTGCATCCGAGAAAGTAAATGTCAGTACGAATACTCAAACTGATTCACATAAGTTAGTAGACGTAAGCACTCAGACAGGCGAAGATCTAAATATAGTAAAAATAGATCGCGATCCCAAAACACCTTATCATATGAGACTTTCGAATTGCATGGCAGCTCGAGAGCGCATATTTGGAAATGTAAGTTGTCTAGAAGTGTCAACTAAACCCAAACGATCTACCATGCGACTTAGGAAATTTTGGAAAGAAGTTAGATTAGAGCGTAAGTTATTAGTTTCGTCAATAATATTAGGTGCAGATGATAGATTTTATGTGGACATCGGCATCGAAAATGTTAATTATTTAGCCTTGTTAGACTGTGGCGCTAATATAAGTTGTGTAGGTGCTAAAGCAGCAAACAATCTCTTAGAACATCCCAATGTACGAAAGAGTTCAGGATACGTAAATGTGGCAAATAATTCTCAATGCGCTGTATTAGGAAAAATTACTTCTGTAATCACATTTCGTGGAATCACTAAGCCAATACATTTTTATATTGTACCCAGCTTATCTCAAGATGTTTATTTAGGCACGAATTTCTGGAAAGCCTTTGGCCTATTAGAAAATCTATTAAGTCCATATGCGACAATTTCCGAATTGAGTAGCGAGATAGAAGTATCGAACAACTTCAAGATGCACGAGTTATCACCGTCTCAACAAGAAAAACTCGACGAAATTAAAGGCAAAATTCCATCGTACGAAAAGGAAGGTCTTGGCCTCACACATTTAATCGAACATAGTATCGATATAGGAGATGCAAAAGCCGTGAAGCAACGACATTGGTCAGTCTCACCAGCGGTCGAAGCCTCCATGTTTGCAGAAGTCGACAAAATGAAGGATTTAGGCATAATAGAAGAATCTAAGAGTCCATGGAGTAGTAATTGCGTGTTAGTCAGAAAAGCAGATAAATGTCGTCTGTGCCTTGATTCTCGCGTCGTAAATAGTCACACAATAAAAGACGCGTATCCTTTACCGCATATAGATGGTATACTAAGCAGATTACCTCCAGCTCGTTATATTACCGGTCTCGATATGAAACACGCTTTCTGGCAGATACCTCTCGAGGAGAAATCTAGACAATACACAGCTTTCACAATCCCAAACCGACCACTATATCAATATCGCGTGATGCCCTTTGGATTGTGTAACGCTCCTCAAACGTTATGTAGATTGATGGATCAGGTTATACCAGCTCAATTAAGGACTAGAGTGTTCGTTTATCTCGATGATCTTCTTATACTGTCCGATGATTTTGATTCTCATCTTATATTGTTGCAAGAAGTCGCACAATATCTACGCAAGGCAAACTTAACGATAAACGTAGCTAAGTCTAAGTTTTGTATGAAGGAAATAAGATATTTAGGATTTGTTATCGGCAACGGTACTATCAGTACCGATCCAGCTAAAATTGTGACAATCAATGATTTTCCGATCCCAAAAACGGTTAAGCAACTAAGAAGATTCTTAGGCCTCACAGGTTGGTACAGACGTTTCGTCGACAACTATGCAACCACCAGTTTCGCGTTGACCGAACTTTTAAAGAAAACCAAGTCCCTCGAATGGAACAAAGAGGCCGATGAAGCATTTAATATTCTTAAAGAAAAATTAACATCAGCTCCTATTTTGAAAACACCAGATTTTACAAAACCCTTTCTGCTTCTTTGTGATGCAAGTTTGTACGGCATAGGTTGTGTATTAGCGCAGGAAAATGAGGAAGGCGAGGAAATGCCAATAGCATACATGTCGGAAAAATTGACGAAAGCACAACGAAACTATTCCGTCACGGAATTAGAATGCTTAGCCGTCATCAAAGGCATTAAAAAGTTTAGACCCTATATAGAAGGACAGGAATTCACAGTCATTACCGATCATGCAGCATTGCAATGGTTGATGAGGCAAAAGGACCTGTTTGGACGATTAGCTCGGTGGGCAATTAAATTGCAAGGCTTCTCCTTTTCTATAAAACATCGCAGTGGTTCGAAAAACGTTGTAGCTGATACACTATCTCGAGTCGCTGAACCAATTGTGAGCGAATTACAGGATTACGGTCCACTAATTGATTTGCAGTCTAAAGAATTTAAGTCTCAAGAATATATTGATTTGATTCTGAACATCCAGCAGAACCAATCTAGACTACCAGATTTACGAGTGATTGACAGTTTTGTTTACAAACGGACTGAATTTTCGAGCGGTAATATCGCTCAAGAATCCGAAACATGGAAACTTTGGGTCCCTAACTCTCTAACTAACGATTTGATATGTCGAGCACATGATGCTCCAGATTCAGCACACGCCGGCATTAGCAAGACTGTCTCAAAGTTGAAACAATTCTTCTTTTGGCCTGGAATGGTTAACGCAGATACGAAATTATATAGGTAAATGTTCAACATGTAAATCAACGAAAAGTCCAAATACAGTTTTAAGACCACCAATGGGTAGACCTATTGTTTCAGAAAGACCGTTTCAAAAACTTTATATGGATCTTTTAGGCCCATACCCTAGGTCCAAGAAAGGAAATATAGGAATATTAATTACCGTCGATCATTGTACTAAGTTTCACTTTTTACACCCGTTAAAGAAATTTACGTCCGAAAGAATTATTCAGTTTTTGCAAGAGCATATATTTTACACCTTTGGAGTGCCAGATGTGGTTCTTACGGATAATGGATCTCAATTTCGATCCGGTGCCTTCGAATCTTTTCTAACTCGTTTTGGCGTAACTCATGTGGGTACAGCTATTTATTCACCCCAAGCCAATGCAAGTGAACGTCTAAATCGATCCGTTCTAGCCGCAATCCGTGCTTACATAGGCAAAGATCATGCGAACTGGGATCAAAACTTATCTGAGATTAGTGGTGCTCTTAGAGCAAATGTTCATCGTAGTACCGGTTTTACACCATATTTTTTGACATTCGGACAGAATATGATGCTTAATGGACAAGACTATGAACTAATCCGCAAATTGAATTCTGTTACGGATGATACAGTTTTGAAACAAGCAGATATTTTACAAATTGCTAGGAAGAAAGCCAAAGAAAATATCGCGGTGGCTCATGAAAGCAATGCTCGAGTTTACAATCTTCGAAGTAGAACCATACAGCTTAAGGTTGGAGACACAGTCTACGCTCGCAATTTCGCACAAAGTAACGCAGCTAAGAAATTTAACGCCAAATTGGCACCTGTATTCGTTAAAGCCAAAGTTCTACGGAAAATGAGTCCATCATATTATGAGTTAGGCAATGAAGCAAATAAAACGTTAGGCGTATACCATCTAAAGGACATTCAAGTTCAGTTATAATCCTGCACCTTTTCAGTTCAAGACATTTTTGATAATTATCATACTGCATGAACTGTGGTGTAGTGTGCAGTCGAATTTTATAGAGATCGTAGATTTGTGGTTTGAAACCTGACTAGAGATAATAAATCCCCCGACGGGAAATCAGTTAAGAGGGAGGAATATTCAGAAGTCATAAGAGGAGAAGACAAAATCAGTCCATAACACCAGAATAATTCCTTGAGGCACCCGAAGAGGACTCACATCGAACATTTGAAGCCTCACCCTATCGCAACCACCTATCGGCAAAATTCCTAAGCGGAAAATCCATTAGCAGGAGGCGGTTTGTAGCCCTTCAGGCACACACACAACAATATGAAATAAAACATTAAAATATAATGAATTCAATTAGCATTAGTTTAGATGATTAAGGTCAATACATAATTTCTTTAGTTTAATTTGAATATTTAAGTCAGCATTAGGCAAGATTTTTATAAACCTTTACTAATACCATTTCTTCTTTAGGCATGAGTTAATACCAACTTCACAGCTACGACGCACTCGACGGGCCCATCGATCAGCGCAAGGAAACTGAGTAAGATGTATAACCAAAAATAAGCCTTTGTATGTATTTAATTGTGGTCCTTCAGACCAGATATGAATCTCTTAAAGGAGATAAATCCATTTTGTAAAAATCTTGCTATAATGAGTTCTTGGTACTGAAATCTGTTTGGTTAGGAATTTGAAAGTCAAATTTGAGTCATGTATATAATTATAGTCTTTCGAGAAATTACTATGAATTGTAAATAAATATGAAGTCTGTCACCCACATAATATCCATGTCGAACCCAATCTAGTTATATCGTAGGCCTTGTATAGGGGCAGTTAAGTCAAATACCTATCAAACTGCCAAGGTAGGGAGGGTAAAGAAAGGGTATGCGAATAACAGCGTAGCATCCCTCAATAAGTTATAGGTCTACATATATCGGTCTTGTTTTCATTCAGCCTCACATATCTTCTTCAGTCCTCCAGTAGTATACCCGATAGTGCACTTTTCTTTTCTGTGGATGTAATAGCACTAGAAGACCAGGCAAGAACCCCACCCCATCCGTCGAGCTAACCTTTAAAGGAGTCGGACTATAAGTGCACGCCCGCCTTCAGTCTTCATGCTGTCAGAACATACAACCGTTCTCTACAAGATCATACCCTTGTATACTACAAGAAAATGGTGCCCAAACGTGGGGCCGTCTTACACACCTGTACACACTACACATCTGAACAAAATATGATACAATTTACATTAAATTTATTAAATTTTTATATTCAGCCGTTCCAGTGCGAGCATTTTATACTACGTTACCTTAGTTCCACATTCCGAATCCATTTGTCCAGTAATATTTATGTTTGTAGTAACACAGCAATAACTATTTGAAGAGCGTCTTGAAACATTATCCTGTGGTAACTCCGCATTATATTGCAACTCCAAGCTATTCTCAGTTATTAGTTTGTGGACTAGTTTATCAACTGGTGATAAAATGCTAGGTTTTAAACTAGTCCGATTTTTGTTTTCGAAATTGACAATATTTAAAGACTTATCAGAATTCACGACGATATCTACTCCCCTCTTGTTGCATAAGTCCAAGATCCATGAAACTACGAAAAAACAAGCTGCATTCATAGGAAACACTCTGATTAAAGTAGAGTTTAGTCCGCGAAAGAAAAGGCGGATACTCTCTTTTCCATAACCCCTTATTGCGCAGTCTACAAATCCGTTGTACTTCGCATTCTTTCCAAGAGAATCGGATTGCATATGAGTCTTTATTACATCAATAGGCTAACCAGGAAGACATTCCAGCGCAGTCTCCCGCTATAAGGGTATAAGAAATGCTGGGATGTTCCCTCCGTCGTACTATGAATTCATAGGACATGAAGTATTCGGAGAAACCTTGTTGAAAAAGATGCAACAATAAAATTAAAAAATATTTATACGTAATAAATAGCATTATAATATATACCAGGTTTTATGAACTTTTGCTGAACCTTTTAGTAAAAAAGTGACTCTACGTAAAGTTGACAAACTGTCAATCCTGGTGCTGTGATTAACCCATTTTAGTACGCTGGGTAAGTAGATACCCATTAAAAACCTATAACTTAACAAATTTTAGTACGAATTTTGAACAAGATATTGCAGTTCAAATAGTTAGAAGGAAAGATAAACGTACAAATTAAAAATATTACCTTGCGAATTGTTTTGGGGTTTCCTGGGGTTCGCACCATTTAAAGTTTTGTTGCTTTTGATTAGGCAAATGCTGAGGAAAAGCTTAAAAATAGGCATTTAAATACGCGACAGGGTATGGTGTGTAGACAAAGTATCTCGAGAACTATAAAATTAGAAACTATTTTTAATCCCGGAAGTCGATCTTCTTCCTAGATGATGAGTAGTGGACTTTAACCGCCCTCGGAGCGCAACATTAGTCACAAGGGGGTTTTAATATTTGGGGAAACCTTTTTTTCTATATTTTTTAATTAACGAAATGGTTTGACATTTGTTTTCTTTCAAAGAAGAAGTGAAAACAAATCGCATTATGGCCTCTCGGGTATTAAATAACTTATACCACATCTTTGGTGTGGGGGTAGATATTCGGCTATCCCGAAGTTTGTATACCCTTGCAAGTTCTTGTGTTACTAAATCCCAAAATGGAGATAGCAAAATGTACAATTTTTGTGTAAAGACCAGTTTCTACTCACCGCATGCATTTTTTCCTACGCTCTAAAAACAAAATATTATTGGCGGGCTAATAACATCTTTCCACAAATGCTCAAAAAATACAGGCGCAGTGCCAGTAAATTCAGCTGGCCATTTTCCTTTGGGAATTTTCGTATCTTTCCTATTCTTATGATCATCATTACACCTTTCAATGTTATTTCTCTCAATCTGAATTTGATTTTCAATATTTAGTTCCTCTTATTGAATAATATAACATTTACCATTACATACTAGTACATATTTATAACCCATTCAGCAATTTAAATTTTAAACCATTTTCAACAGAATTTTAAAGGTTTTTATTAAGCATAGGTTACTATACTTTGTTGATCACGTTCTCTAAAATTTACTTGTATTTTTGTTCCGTTTCTCAAAAGTTTAATGAAAAATCCAGCCATTTTTGCTTTTCGCTCGCATTTATTCGTGCATTTTTGTGTATCACAATTCTATTCCACCGTAGCAAATTTTAATTAATTAGGCAAATTAAGAGGGTTTTTAAGAAATGCCGCTTGAAAAAGATTTAACCGACTTTTTTATAAAACATAAAAAGAAGTTGCCGTGTAGAAACCCGTTGCTAATTGCTCGCCCAAAACGGAAAATTAGTGCGGCCTGATAAGCATGGGTAATTCCGGTGTGCAGTTCTCCATCATCATCGCCTTTAATTGTTAGTAGTCTGGGATCTTTAGCAGTCTCATTAATGTTTGCATGTCGATCGTGTAGTCTGTGAACGACTCATTCAATCCCTGCATTCTGGCCTTATCAGCCTTTTCTTATAAGCCAAATTTTTGAAGTATCCTTTGTTAAAAAAAATACCTCTTAACTTTCTTCACACTCGTGCCACGTCTTTCATTGTTTGTTGTTTGCGATATACCACTTTACAGTACCGATCCAGCTAAAATTGTGGCAATCAATGATTTTCCGATCCCAAAAACGGTTAAGCAACTAAGAAGATTCTTAGGCCTCACAGGTTGGTACAGACGTTTCGTCGACAACTATGCAACCACCAGTTTCGCGTTGACCGAACTTTTAAAAAAAACCAAGTCCCTCGAATGGAACAAAGAGGCCGATGAAGCATTTAATATTCTTAAAGAAAAATTAACATCAGCTCCTATTTTGAAAACACCAGATTTTACAAAACCCTTTCTGTTCTTTGTGATGCAAGTTTGTACGGCATAGGTTGTGTATTAGCGCAGGAAAATGAGGAAGGCGAGGAAATGCCAATAGCATACATGTCGGAAAAATTGACGAAAGCACAACGAAACTATTCCGTCACGGAATTAGAATGCTTAGCCGTCATCAAAGGCATTAAAAAGTTTAGACCCTATATAGAAGGACAGGAATTCACAGTCATTACCGATCATGCAGCATTGCAATGGTTGATGAGGCAAAAGGACCTGTTTGGACGATTAGCTCGGTGGGCAATTAAATTGCAAGGCTTCTCCTTTTCTATAAAACATCGCAGTGGTTCGAAAAACGTTGTAGCTGATACACTATCTCGAGTCGCTGAACCAATTGTGAGCGAATTACAGGATTACGGTCCACTAATTGATTTGCAGTCTAAAGAATTTAAGTCTCAAGAATATATTGATTTGATTCTGAACATCCAGCAGAACCAATCTAGACTACCAGATTTACGAGTGATTGACAGTTTTGTTTACAAACGGACTGAATTTTCGAGCGGTAATGTCGCTCAAGAATCCGAAACATGGAAACTTTGGGTCCCTAACTCTCTAACTAACGATTTGATATGTCGAGCACATGATGCTCCAGATTCAGCACACGCCGGCATTAGCAAGACTGTCTCAAAGTTGAAACAATTCTTCTTTTGGCCTGGAATGGTCAGAATACGCAGATACGAAATTATATAGGTAAATGTTCAACATGTAAATCAACGAAAAGTCCAAATACAGTTTTAAGACCACCAATGGGTAGACCTATTGTTTCAGAAAGACCGTTTCAAAAACTTTATATGGATCTTTTAGGCCCATACCCTAGGTCCAAGAAAGTAAATATAGGAATATTAATTACCGTCGATCATTGTACTAAGTTTCACTTTTTACACCCGTTAAAGAAATTTACGTCCGAAAGAATTATTCAGTTTTTGCAAGAGCATATATTTTACACCTTTGGAGTGCCAGATGTGGTTCTTACGGATAATGGATCTCAATTTCGATCCGGTGCCTTCGAATCTTTTCTAACTCGTTTTGGCGTAACTCATGTGGGTACAGCTATTTATTCACCCCAAGCCAATGCAAGTGAACGTCTAAATCGATCCGTTCTAGCCGCAATCCGTGCTTACATAGGCAAAGATCATGCGAACTGGGATCAAAACTTATCTGAGATTAGTGGTGCTCTTAGAGCAAATGTTCATCGTAGTACCGGTTTTACACCATATTTTTTGACATTCGGACAGAATATGATGCTTAATGGACAAGACTATGAAATAATCCGCAAATTGAATTCTGTTACGGATGATACAGTTTTGAAACAAGCAGATATTTTACAAATTGCTAGGAAGAAAGCCAAAGAAAATATCGCGGTGGCTCATGAAAGCAATGCTCGAGTTTACAATCTTCGAAGTAGAACCATACAGCTTAAGGTTGGAGACCCAGTCTACGCTCGCAATTTCGCACAAAGTAACGCAGCTAAGAAATTTAACGCCAAATTGGCACCTGTATTCGTTAAAGCCAAAGTTCTACGGAAAATGAGTCCATCATATTATGAGTTAGGCAATGAAGCAAATAAAACGTTAGGCGTATACCATCTAAAGGACATTCAAGTTCAGTTATAATCCTGCACCTTTTCAGTTCAAGACATTTTTGATAATTATCATACTGCATGAACTGTGGTGTAGTGTGCAGTCGAATTTTATAGAGATCGTAGATTTGTGGTTTGAAACCTGACTAGAGATAATAAATTTATGGTGCAACTGCTTGTATGCTTTTATGTTGCAGAGGTAATTATCGCGTAAGATAAGACGCGACGTCACGAACAGCAACGGAGTAGCTATGCTTATGCTCATCGCGCTCTCGCTCTCTCTCACCCACGCTAGCACAAAGCGCACGGGCGAAATATCATACGATTATGCCGTTAAAGCTCGAAACATATTCTAAGCCGGGTGCAAAACCTCGCTTATAAATAGGGGAGAAGCTTAAGAACTAGCCACATTTATCTTTGCCCCAACTACATCCATACACATAAGTGGTGTACGTAAATTCGTTAATTAATTTCTTCCAAAGTGCAAATATCTAAGACAGAGTTTAAAGTCGTCAGTCTGATAAAAGACAAAGTGTAGTGCTTAATGAAATCTGAAGTCGAAACAGGTGATATTTAATAATCATTTAAAGGTATATGTGTGAATAATTTGGTTGTCTCAGCAGCATTACGTCACTACCCTATAGTTTGCGGAGGCCAAGACCTCCCCCAAAGGGGTAAATCTTTGGAGTTCACCGGGGGACAGTTAGTAGTGCTAAATTGTGGTCCCCGAAATTTCTTGTATTGGCAAACTATTCGGCCAGGCGGCAAATATTTGCGCCACCATACAATCTGTTGGACCTAGCACACACTGATTCCCCGACGGGAAATCAGTTAAGAGGGAGGAATATTCAGAAGTCATAAGAGGAGAAGACAAAATCAGTCCATAACACCAGAATAATTCCTTGAGGCACCCGAAGAGGACTCACATCGAACATTTGAAGCCTCACCCTATTGCAACCACCTATCGGCAAAATTCCTAAGCGGAAAATCCATTAGCAGGAGGCGGTTTGTAGCCCTTCAGGCACACCCACAACAATATGAAATAAAACATTAAAATATAATGAATTCAATTAGCATTAGTTTAGATGATTAAGGTCAATACATAATTTCTTTAGTTTAATTTGAATATTTAAGTCAGCATTAGGCAAGATTTTTATAAACCTTTACTAATACCATTTCTTCTTTAGGCATGAGTTAATACCAACTTCACAGCTACGACGCACTCGACGGGCCCATCGATCAGCGCAAGGAAACTGAGTAAGATGTATAATCAAAAATAAGCCTTTGTATGTATTTAATTGTGGTCCTTCAGACCAGATATGAATCTCTTAAAGGAGATAAATCCATTTTGTAAAAATCTTGCTATAATGAGTTCTTGGTACTGAAATCTGTTTGGTTAGGAATTTGAACGTCAAATTTGAGTCATGTATATAATTATAGTCTTTCGAGAAATTACTATGAATTGTAAATAAATATGAAGTCTGTCACCCACATAATATCCATGTCGAACCCAATCTAGTTATATCGTAGGCCTTGTATAGGGGCAGTTAAGTCAAATACCTATCAAACTGCCAAGGTAGGGAGGGTAAAGAAAGGGTATGCGAATAACAGCGTAGCATCCCTCAATAAGTTATAGGTCTACATATATCGGTCTTGTTTTCATTCAGCCTCACATATCTTCTTCAGTCCTCCAGTAGTATACCCGATAGTGCACTTTTCTTTTCTGTGGATGTAATAGCACTAGAAGACCAGGCAAGAACCCCACCCCATCCGTCGAGCTAACCTTTAAAGGAGTCGGACTATAAGTGCACGCCCGCCTTCAGTCTTCATGCTGTCAGAACATACAACCGTTCTCTACAAGATCATACCCTTGTATACTACAAGAAAATGGCGCCCAAACGTGGGGCCGTCTTACACACCTGTACACACTACACATCTGAACAAAATATGATACAATTTACATTAAATTCATTAAATTTTTATATTCAGCCGTTCCAGTGCGAGCATTTTATACTACGTTTCCTTAGTTCCACATTCCGAATCCATTTGTCCAGTAATATTTATGTTTGTAGTAACACAGCAATAACTATTTGAAGAGCGTCTTGAAACATTATCCTGTGGTAACTCCGCATTATATTGCAACTCCAAGCTATTCTCAGTTATTAGTTTGTGGACTAGTTTATCAACTGGTGATAAAATGCTAGGTTTTAAACTAGTCCGATTTTTGTTTTCGAAATTGACAATATTTAAAGACTTATCAGAATTCACGACGATATCTACTCCCCTCTTGTTGCATAAGTCCAAGATCCATGAAACTACGAAAAAACAAGCTGCATTCATAGGAAACGCTCTGATTAAAGTAGAGTTTAGTCCGCGAAAGAAAAGGCGGATACTCTCTTTTCCATAACCCCTTATTGCGCAGTCTACAAATCCGTTGTACTTCGCATTCTTTCCAAGAGAATCGGATTGCATATGAGTCTTTATTACATCAATAGGCTAACCAGGAAGACATTCCAGCGCAGTCTCCCGCTATAAGGGTATAAGAAATGCTGGGATGTTCCCTCCGTCGTACTATGAATTCATAGGACATGAAGTATTCGGAGAAACCTTGTTGAAAAAGATGCAACAATAAAATTAAAAAATATTTATACGTAATAAATAGCATTATAATATATACCAGGTTTTATGAACTTTTGCTGAACCTTTTAGTAAAAAAGTGACTCTACGTAAAGTTGACAAACTGTCAATCCTGGTGCTGTGATCAACCCATTTTAGTACGCTGGGTAAGTAGATACCCATTAAAAACCTATAACTTAACAAATTTTAGTACGAATTTGAACAAGATATTGCAGTTCAAATAGTTAGAAGGAAAGATAAACGTACAAATTAAAAATATTACCTTGCGAATTGTTTTGGGGTTTCCTGGGGTTCGCACCATTTAAAGTTTTGTTGCTTTTGATTAGGCAAATGCTGAGGAAAAGCTTAAAAATAGGCATTTAAATACGCGACAGGGTATGGTGTGTAGACAAAGTATCTCGAGAACTATAAAATTAGAAACTATTTTTAATCCCGGAAGTCGATCTTCTTCCTAGATGATGAGTAGTGGACTTTAACCGCCCTCGGAGCGCAACATTAGTCACAAGGGGGTTTTAATATTTGGGGAAACCTTTTTTTCTATATTTTTTAATTAACGAAATGGTTTGACATTTGTTTTCTTTCAAAGAAGAAGTGAAAACAAATCGCATTATGGCCTCTCGGGTATCAAATAACTTATACCACATCTTTGGTGTGGGGGTAGATATTCGGCTATCCCGAAGTTTGTATACCCTTGCAAGTTCTTGTGTTACTAAATCCCAAAATGGAGATAGCAAAATGTACAATTTTTGTGTAAAGACCAGTTTCTACTCACCGCATGCATTTTTTCCTACGCTCTAAAAACAAAATATTATTGGCGGGCTAATAACATCTTTCCACAAATGCTCAAAAAATACAGGCGCAGTGCCAGTAAATTCAGCTGGCCATTTTCCTTTGGGAATTTTCGTATCTTTCCTATTCTTATGATCATCATTACACCTTTCAATGTTATTTCTCTCAATCTGAATTTGATTTTCAATATTTAGTTCCTCTTATTGAATAATATAACATTTACCATTACATACTAGTACATATTTATAACCCATTCAGCAATTTAAATTTTAAACCATTTTCAACAGAATTTTAAAGGTTTTTATTAAGCATAGGTTACTATACTTTGTTGATCACGTTCTCTAAAATTTACTTGTATTTTTGTTCCGTTTCTCAAAAGTTTAATGAAAAATCCAGCCATTTTTGCTTTTCGCTCGCATTTATTCGTGCATTTTTGTGTATCACAATTCTATTCCACCGTAGCAAATTTTAATTAATTAGGCAAATTAAGAGGGTTTTTAAGAAATGCCGCTTGAAAAAGATTTAACCGACTTTTTTTATAAAACATAAAAAGAAGTTGCCGTGTAGAAAACCGTTGCTAATTGCTCGCGCAAAACGGAAAATTAGTGCGGCCTGATAAGCATGGGTAATTCCGGTGTGCAGTTCTCCATCATCATCGCCTTTAATTGTTAGTAGTCTGGGATCTTTAGCAGTCTCATTAATGTTTGCATGTCGATCGTGTAGTCTGTGAACGACTCATTCAATCCCTGCATTCTGGCCTTATCAGCCTTTTCTTATAAGCCAAATTTTTGAAGTATCCTTTGTTAAAAAAAATACCTCTTAACTTTCTTCACACTCGTGCCACGTCTTTCATTGTTTGTTGTTTGCGATATACCACTTTAGAGCCTTCACCTTTAAAAATTCGGCATCGCCTTCGGTATCATGACGGTCTCGATCCCATACATATCTGCTGACCATTCCACTTATTCGATGAACTCCATTGCCTTTTCATTGCCATCAAACCTGAACGTCCATTCCCTAACTTGTTTTGCTACCTTCGCGAATTGGCTGGACCGATTCGGCTTCACTCAAAAGTAAAAAATATTCCAGATCTTCTGGCAGGAAAAGTGGCTAGGTCTAGAATGGATTTCTTCGCCTCTTGCATCAAACTAGCAATTTGATTCTTATGACTGATTGGGAAGTGTCTTCAATAAGTGCTTCTCCGAAAGGTCCATGTGCCAAATAGTTCTCGATGAGGCATTACACTTTTGACTATCTGGAAAATTTCTCATTCCGCCAAGCCACAGTGTGTTGATTTGGGCTTCGCAGTGGCACAGTTAGGATGTCCAAACTAGTTTTGCCAATAGTTCCAATCTTCCGACAATGGAAGGGCCAGACAATTATGTAAAGTCACTCGGTGAAGCACATGGGTACGTGACGTCATAGCTGATTCGGAGCAGGTGGAAATGAATTTATTTGGTCATCCATACTTCTTGTATATATGGATAGCCAAACCTGTACTGCAAAAATAACGAAACTAAAAAACGACAACACCTATACCTCATATACGAGTACCATTTGCTTTTGCTTAAGCTCAATGGTAAAAATATTCACACCGGTTAATTCATAATTTCATTATAATCAAGATCTCGTGGTCTGATAAGTGCGCCTAATACTTAATTACATATATTAGTACAGTATTAGTTCCGATATTCTTATATATTTTTCTTGGGTTTAATTACACTCGTGATCTGGCCATTAGTCTTTGATGCGATGAAAAGCCAATCAGAGACAATGTGCTCCAATGCGTGGAAGTTGAGCTTGTCTTAGAGCTTTATGTTCTAAAGAACAAACGATTATCTCAATTCGCGACTCAAAGCTGCGTTGTGACTCAATCTATGCTATGACTCACAACTAAGCTGTACTCAAAAGTAAACTGTGACTCAAATGTAAACTGTAACTCAAATGTAAACTGTAACTCAAATCTAAGCTGTAACTCAAATCTATGTTATGACTCAAAGCTGAGTTGTAACACAAACATAAGCTGTAACTCAAATGTGAGCGTGAATACAGTGGAGTTAAAAAAAAAGTGCCCATACAATAATTGCCTCGCACAGTTTATTACATTCGTCGGCAAAGTGAGGCTGATAAATTGCTTTGCATAAGATATTGGCATATGGCACATGAAATTCGACAGTAAAGTTTTAAACTAAAAAGCTCCAAAATGACCCCTTTCGCCCCCGGAATATAATAAAAAGTGATTTTCTCCCGTAATATTTATCGTATCGTAATTTAATTTGGCACGTTCATAGATGTTGTGGGTGTCTATCATTCCATCAAATTTATTCAAATTTGAATAAAAATGGCCGAGGTTTACATTGAAGCGTTTTGTACTTAAAGCAGTGCAAGGGCGGATATGGTCGGTGGGGCGCTATAGTGTACACACGTAAGATTGAGCGAGATAGCATGTGTTAGAAATCGCGCATGCGAATAAAAGTTAATACATGGATTAAGTTTAATAAATTTCAAGTAGTTTTCTCATTTGATGCATGGTATAGCCAAGTCGGCCCGGCGACTTACTTACTTTATTGATCATATGATTCTCGGAACAACCCAAAAACAGGCAGAAGAATATGAAGCATAAAGTCGGCCATATAAAGCAGCACTATGTGCAGGTTATACTTACGTCCCTGTAACGACTTACTTGCCATTATTATTTTTTCTTATCAGTTTTGGTTTCGTGTTTAACTTTATTTTAATTCTCCAATTTTTCCTACGTTTTATTCCTTTAAGAAATATAAATATGTACAACAAGTAAAAAATTGAATAAAAACGGCAAAATTAGTTGTTCATTTTGTTTTTACAGTAAAACATCTGAACAAAATATGATACAATTAAATTCATTAAATTTTTATATTCAGCCGTTCCAGTGCGAGCATTTTATACTACATTTCCTTAGTTCCACATTCCGAATCCATTTGGCCAGTAATTATTATTTTTATGCCATGCATCCATAGGATGCCACACCCCCTTCCGCCTTCGGAATTTAATAAAAAATGTTTTTTTCCCGCAATATTTATCGCATCGTAATTTAATTTGGCACTTTCATAGATCTTATGAACATTTATCATTCCACCAAATTTCTTTTGCCACGCCCCCTTCCGCCTCCGGAATTTAATAAAAAGTGATTTTCTCCCGAAATATTTATCGTATCGGAATTAGAAGCTAGAAAGCATATGTTAGAAATCGCGCATACGAAAGTAATTTAATATATGAAATAAGTTTTATAAACTCAAGGTAATTTGTTTTCCCCTGATGCATGGTATATCCAAGTCGGCCCGGCGACTTACTTACTTTTTATATCATGCATTCGTAAAATGAAATGGTATATTAAAGTCGCCAAAATGTATGTAACAGGGAGAAGGAAGCATTTCCGACCCTATAAAGTATATATATTCTTAATCAGTATCAATAGCCGAGTCGATTGAGACATGTCCGTCTGTCTGTCCGTCTGTAGGATCATCGAGACCTCAGAGACTATAAGAGCTAGAGCTACCAAACTTGGCATGTAGACCCGTTTGCTCTGCAGGCAGATCGAGTTTATTTTTTTTTTCGCCCCGCCCCCTTCCGCCCCCGCTATTTGAAAAACAATATTTTGAGCCTCCATATCTCGGGAACTATAAAAGATAGAGCTTTCGGATTTGGACATTAGATGCGTGCAGTGTGCACGCAGACCAAGTTTGTTTCAAATTTTGGCCACGCCCCCTTCCGCCCCCGAAATTCGAAAAATTCGATTTTCACCCAAAATATTTATCGTATCGAAATTAATTTTGGAACACTTATACATGTAACGTATATCTATCATCCCTCTAAATATCACAAGAATCGGAATACAAATGGCCGAGTTATACATAGAAACGTTTTTCACCCATAGCGGTGCAAGGCAGATGCACGCAAAAAAGAGCGAGATAGCATATGCTGGAAATCACCGATTTGGTCGAGGGGCGCTAAAGTGCTCGTTTCCACATAAGAGTGAGCAAGATAGCATTTAAAAGAAATTTAATATATATCTCTTCACCTAATGCATGGTATATCCAAGTCGGCCCGGCGACTTACTTACTTTATTTCTTATCAGTTTTGGTTTCGTGTTTAACTTTATTTTAATTCTCCAATTTTTCCTACGTTTTGTTCCTTTAAGAAATATAAATATATACAACAAGTAAAAAATTAAACAAAAACGGCAAAATTAGTTGTTCATTTTGTTTTTACAGTAAAACATCTGAACAAAATATGATACAATTAACATTAAATTCATTAAATTTTTATATTCAGCCGTTCCAGTGCGAGCATTTTATACTACGTTTCCTTAGTTCCACATTCCGAATCCATTTGGCTAGTAATATTTATGTTTGTAGTAACACAGCAATAACTATTTGAAGAGCGTCTTGAAACATTATCCTGTGGTAACTCCGCATTATATTGCAACTCCAAGCTATTGTCAGTAAATATTTTGTGGACTAGTTTATCAACTGGTGATAAAGTGCTAGGTTCTAAACTAGTCCGATTTTTGTTTTCCAAATTGACAATATTTAAAGACTTATCAGAATTCACGACGATATTGAATTGTTGCATTAGTCCAGGAAACTACGAAAAAACAAGCTGCATTCATAGGAAACGCTCTGATTAAAGTAGAGTTTAGTCCGCGAAAGAAAAGGCGGATACCCTCTTTTCCATAACCCTTTATTGCGCAGTCTACAAATCCGTTGTACTTTGCATTCTTTCCAAGAGAATCGGATTGCATATGAGTCTTTATTACATCAATAGGATAACAGGCTAACCAGGAAGACATTCCAGCGCAGTCTCCCGCTATAAGGGTATAAGAAATGCTGGGATGTTCCCTCCGTCGTATTATGAATTCATAGGACACGAAGAATTCGGAGAAACCTTGTTGGAAAAGATGCAACAATAAAATTAAACCAGAAGGCCGGGCTAACTTCGGCCATGCCGAAGTTTGTATACCCTTGCAAGCTCTTGTGTTACTAGATCCCTAAAAAGATTTATCTAAATGTAAAGACCCTGGTGTCCGTTTTTACACGCCATAGCACGGCACGCATACATATGCATGGATGTAGACATGCAGCATGCAATTTTTTCATGTTTGTATGACAGCTATATGATATAGTCATCCGATTTTAATAAAATTTACCAGATATATAACTTTATATATGAGAATGTTATTTACCAAGTTTGACGATGATCGCTTAAGAAACAAAAAAGTTTCTAGAAGAAAAACTATATTTGGTCCGATCGTTCATATGGGAGCTATATGATATAGTAATCCGATATTGTTCAAATTTGGCATGGATGTTTGGATGTATAATAAACTGCAAAATGTTAAGTTTTATGATAATTGGGCGAAAAAGAAAGAAGTTATTGATCTAAAACTCATTTTTCGACCGATGGTTCCTATGGGAGCTATATGATATAGTCGTCCGATCGGGATGAATCCGAGATATACAATGCCTGCAGTATATACAAGACTTCGTGCAAAATTGCAGCTCTGTAGCTTTAGCGGTTTAGGAGGAGAAGCTGTTGATCCAGACAGACAGACAGACGGACAGACTGACAGGCAGATGGACAAACGGATTTGAACTCGCCTTGTCATGCTGATCAAGAATATATATACTTTATATGGTCGGAGATGCTTCCTTCTATGCGTTGCACACTTCTGACCAAAATTAATATACCCTTTTTGCAAGGGTATAAAAATATTAATACATAATAAATAACATTATAATATATACCAGATTTTATGAACTTTTGCTGAACCTTTTAGTACAAAAGTGACTCTACGTAAAGTTGACAAACTGTCAATCCAGGTGCTGTGATTAACCCATTTTAGTACGCTGGGTAAGTAGATACCCATTAAAAACCTATAACTTAACAAATTTTAGTACGAATTTTGAACAAGATATTGCAGTTCAAATAGTTAGAAGGAAAGAACTGTAACTCAAATCTAAGCTGTAACTCAAATCTATGTTATGACTCAAAGCTGAGTTGTAACACAAACATAAGCTGTAACTCAAATGTGAGCGTGAATACAGTGGAGTTAAAAAAAAAGTGCCCATACAATAATTGCCTCGCACAGTTTATTACATTCGTCTGCAAAGTGAGGCTGATCAATTGCTTTGCATGAGATATTGGCATATGGCACATGACATTCGACAGTAAAGTTTTAAACTTAAAGCTCCAAAATGACCCCTTTCGTCCCCGGAATATAATAAAAAGTGATTTTCTCCCGTAATATTTATCGTATCGTAATTTAATTTGGCACGTTCATACATGTTATGGGTGTCTGTCTATCATTTCACCAAATTTTAATCAACTTTGAATAAAAATGGCCGAGGCTTACATTGAAGCGTTTTGTACTTAAAGCAGTGCAAGGGCAGATGTGGTCGGTGGGGCGCTGTAGTGCACGCACGTAAGATTGAGCGAGATAGCATAAATTTCAAGTAGTTTTCTCATTTGATGCATGGTATATCCAAGTCGGCCCGGCGACTTACTTACTTTATTGATCATATGATTCTCGGAACAACCCAAAAACAGGCAGAAGGATAAGAAGCATAAAGTCGGCCATATAAAGCAGCACTATGTGCAGGTTATACTTAAGTCGCTGTGACGACTTACTTGCCATTATTATTTTTTCTTATTTTGGTTTTGTGTTTAACTTTATTTTAATTCTCCAATTTTTCCTACGTTTTGTTCCTTTAAGAAATATAAATATATACAACAAGTAAAAAATTAAACAAAAACGGCAAAATAAGTTGTTCATTTTGTTTTTACAGTAAAACATCTGAACAAAATATGATACAATTTACATTAAATTCATTAAATTTTTCTATTCAGCCGTTCCAGTGCGAGCATTTTATACTACGTTTCCTTAGTTCCACATTCCGAATCCATTTGGCCAGTAATATTTATGTTTGTAGTAACACAGCAATAACTATTTGAAGAGCGTCTTGAAACATTATCCTGTGGTAACTCCGCATTATATTGCAACTCCAAGCTATTCTCAGTAATTATTTTGTGGACTAGTTCATCAACTGGTGATAAAGTGCTAGGTTCTAAACTAGTCCGATTTTTGTTTTCCAAATTGACAATATTTAAAGACTTATCAGAATTCACGACGATATTGAATTGTTGCATAAGTCCAGGAAACTACGAAAAAACAAGCTGCATTCATAGGAAACGCTCTGATTAAAGTAGAGTTTAGTCCGCGAAAGAAAAGGCGGATACCCTCTTTTCCATAACCCTTTAATGCGCAGTCTACAAATCCGTTGTACTTTGCATTCTTTCCAAGAGAATCGGATTGCATATGAGTCTTTATTACATCAATAGGATAACAGGCTAACCAGGAAGACATTCCAGCGCAGTCTCCCGCTATAAGGGTATAAGAAATGCTGGGATGTTCCCTCCGTCGTATTATGAATTCATAGGACACGAAGTATTCGGAGAAACCTTGTTGAAAAAGATGCAACAATAAAATTAAAAAATATTTATACGTAATAAATAGCAATATAATATATACCAGGTTTTATGAACTTTTGCTGAACCTTTTAGTAAAAAAGTGACTCTACGTAAAGTTGACAAACTGTCAATACTGGTGCTGTGATTAACCCATTTTAGTACGCTGGGTAAGTAGATACCCATTAAAACCTATAACTTAGCAAATTTTAATATGTATTTTGAACAATATTGTAACGATCCTTTTTCGTCCTTAGAGTCGTTAATGAGACTTTTCAGGGCTAGGTTCGGCACAACAAAATTTATTTTGTGCCCCGATAAATAATAACGCTTTTGGATGTAATTTCGGCACAGACCTTCTTAGTTTCGGTTTTTATTGATATTTTTGGGATTCTGCAGGGGTACTTGGCGAGTGGTTGGAGGTCCTTCGTGATCCTTGAATCCTTGGTTCTGCTTTGATTGTGTCTTCGCTGTTGTTCTTTGCTTGCTGGGGTTGGCTCCTTTCCATTGACTTGTTTTTGCCGGCTCCTTGATGACGACGCAGATAACTTAGATCCTTGATCTGGGCTCACCTTCGTCTCTTGATTTCTCCTACACTCCTACGCTCTCCTGACTTCTGCATCTACCCCAATCTCCGCGTTCAAGGATATTTCCTGAACTCTTCCCCCTCAAGGATATTTCCTGAGGTCCTTATTTTGGTTCGAGGATACTTCCTGAATCCAAAATACTCCTCCAGGATGCTTCCTGTATGTTCCAAACCCTGTTCAAGGATATTTCCTGAACTTTTCCCCCTCAAGGATATTTCCTGAGGTCCTTATTTTGGTTCAAGGATACTTCCTGAGTCCAAAATATTCCTCCAGGATATTTCCTGTTTGTTTAAAACCCTGTTCAAAGATATTTCCTGAACTTTTCCCTCTCAAGGATATTTCCTGAGGTCCCTTTTTTGGTTCAAGGATACTTCCTGAGTCCAAAATATTCCTCCAGGATATTTCCTGTTTGTTTAAAACCCTGTTCAAGGATATTTCTTGAACTTTTCCCTCTCAAGGATATTTCCTGAGGTCCTTATTTTGGTTCAAGGATACTTCCTGAGTCCAAAATATTCCTCCAGGATATTTCCTGTTTGTTTAAAACCCTGTTTAAAGATATTTCCTGAACTTTCCCTCTCAAGGATATTTCCTGAGGTCCTTATTTTGGTTCAAGGATACTTTCTGAGTCCAAAATATTCCTCCAGGATACTTCCTTTCCTACTTCTTGCTCCCTGCCGCTTGATTCTTCCTAGAATCAATATCCTTATTTCCCGAACCTTCCCTATTCTCTGTTCCCTGTGTTATTCTCAGGACACTCGCTTGAACCCAGACTTGGTCCTTTGAGTACTCTGACTTCGCCTTGACGCTTCAAGATTGCTAACTGGAGATCTTGAATACTTCACTTTTCCTTCTTCGCTTTTTGACCTCTCCAGATTACTACCAGAGGTCTTGAGATGTCCACCTTGCTTCACTGCCTGATGCTTGATGATCGTCCTTGCGTGAACGCGTGCCTTATATAGGCCTCCTGGCCTCTGGATGCATATATCGCAGTACCGCTATACAGCCAGTACATTTCCATTGGCTCTACTTTCACCCACGCACTTTCGCTGTTGCTATGCGTGGTGAAAGTACCGCTTATCCCTTTTCCTTCTTGCATGCAGCCACTTTCTTTAACTCTGCATGCCATGCCCATTCCTTTGCCTATCTCCGTCTCCTTCGCGCTCCTTGTGTTTGCGCCGGTGCCGTCGCCGATCCTTTTCTCGCCTTCTATTCCTCACGACCTCCAACCTCGCCTTTTGACCCCTTTTTCGTTTTGATGGGTCTCCGAATATTTTTACTTAATTCTACTACATTGATTTCATCTAATTTCTCTAACAATTCATACATATCTCTATATCTATTTATATATTTAAATAATGAATTATTTACTTATTTATACACCCGCCCATTTCCCTTCTATCGTACGGGCTGCCAACTCTTATCGTAAACTTGGCCTCTCCAACGATATTCGCTTTGTTCCCATTGGCTACCCCGCCATATGACTTCGCTCTCATACGATCTGCCACTGTCACCCCCCACTACTCCCTTTTGACAAGCAGAGCCCTCACTTTATTTCGTTCAAGGGCCCCCTTCACACCCGCACCCGTCTTTCGGGCTCGCTAGCCCTCACTTTTTGTGCTCTCGGTGCCCATATTCCGAAGTGCGTTTCGCGGCGATCGTATTTGCATTCACACGTACAGTGTACGTGTGGCTGGCCGCTCTCGCTCTCGCTCTCTCATCTGGTGACAGTGCCCTTTGCTTTCCATTTGTTTTCGTTTGCTTTGGTTTTCTTTTTAATGCTTGGGGCTCAGCAACCCGCGGCGCTTTGCATTTTGCTTATGCCCAGCTGCCTTTGTTTTTGTTGCAGCTCTTCGCATTTGTTTATGCTCAGCTGTTCTTGCGTTTTGCGTTATTGCTTACATTTATTCTGCTGCTTGGCTTGTTTCAATTGTTGTTGCTGTTTTTGTGTTTCGTTTAATATATTTGTTATTGCGGTGGTATTTAATGTATTTGCTATTTAATATATTTGTTATTGTTGTGTTATTTGTGTTGCATTTAATGTATTTGTTATTATATATTTTATACATATATAATCATACATAATAATTTACTGTATTTGTTGTTGTTGTGTTACTGTGTTGCATTAATGTATTTGTTATTATATATTTTATATATAATAATATATAATACTTTAATGTATTTGCTGTTGTTGTTCTTTGTGCTTTCTTTCTTTCTTCTTCTGTTGCCGTTGTTTTGCCGACGGCAAACCAGCCCTTGGCGTTGTATACATGTTGCTAGCTTTGTATATTTGTTGCTGTTGTTTTTTATATTTTCTTTTGCTGTTGTTCTGCCGACGGCAAACGGCCTGCGGCGTGTATACATGTTGCTAGCTGCCTATGTTGCTAGCTGTGTGTGTTGCTAGCATCGTTTGTTGCTGTTCTTACTGGCGACCTGGCTGATGTATACAGCATGTTGTGGGGTGCATAATTGTTTGACCTTTATGCTCCTCACACTCCCCCCTTTCTTCCGGAGGGAGGTACCCTCCCCTGTCCCTTGTTCCTTGAGTTGTTTTGTTTTTTATTTTTTTTTTGTTTGTTTGGTCTGTGCCTTGTTGTTTTCTTTTTTTGTGACTCAGTTCGCATCTTTTGTGGCCATTTTGACATCTTATATTGGCGATTGCTGAGTGTCTTTTCGATCCTGTTGGCGGATTAGAGCATCTTTTCCGTTCTGCACCGGATATATTCCCCAATGCATGGCTCGTTCTGCTTCTTCTCTTAACCTAGCCATTCATGTCTTAACCTAAATTTCATTGTTTGTCTCTTAACCTAGCCATCCATGTCTTAACCTAAACTTCATTACTTGTATCTTACTCTAAACTTCATTATTTTTTTTCTTATCTTATAAATTCTTACCCTACTCTCCTATTGTCTAGACCCTTTCCCTAAATACCCTGGCGTTACCCCGTGCCACCCTCACCCTATATCGCAGCCTCCCTGCCCACACCACCCTTACCCTTCTCGTGCCCCCCTGTCGCACCATCTCCTCCACTGCCTCAAATACATTTATCGGCCACTCCTCGGCCTCTACTTCGACCCATATATCATGCCCCACTGGCACCGGGCATGATCGCTGTCGTCCTAACGTCCTCTTCCTCTTCTTCCATCCCATAGTCCTCTTCCTCTTCTTCCTCCGAGGCTATGCCCGACTCCTCGTCCGTCTCCCCCTCATCGTCATCCGATGAGATGACGATGACCGGTCCCTCGTCACCGGACTCCTCATCGGACACGTACGGCGATGCCAATAACTGCATCGCCTCTTCTTCTTATTCTCGTGGGCCACCACGCCCCCTCATCCCCTCCTCTTGGGCCCGTGGTGCCTCACCTCCCCTTCCGCCATTCGTCGTTTGGCCATGTTTTTTGTTGTGCATGTTGTTGTTCATGTTGTTCATTGTTAATAAAAAATGAGGACAAAAGAATAAAAATCGCGAGTTGCTGCTGTGCAGAATATTTTCGAATGATTACATTTTCTGTAACATTTTACGCTGCGCTGCTTGATGCCGTATTTCGGGGCCATTTCTCTTCGTGTCGGCTCGCTCATTTGTTTGTTCGTTTCTTTGTTTGTATGTGTGAGCCCTGTCTTGCGAGGTCTCTCTTCATTTTGTCTTGCATATCTACTTAGTGTTTCCTTCTTATGCATGAATATATGTTTGCTTTTGTATTACATGTTAATTTATTATATGTTGCCAATTAATTTCTTTATATGCTTATTTTCCTTTTGTATTTTGCCTGTGTAAGTATATGTCGCCATTTGTCTCGTTTGCACTCTTGCATGTATGCGTGAGTAAATTTCCCTTTTTATCATGTGAGAGAATTTCCCTTTTTGCTCTCTCGGCTTTTGTTGCGCGTGTGTGCGTTGGTTCTGCTCTCGCGCGTTTGTATGTGTTGGTGATCGTCTGCTGTTCTCCCTTTTGAATATCGTAAATTCCGCCGCTCTTCCATTTTGTGAATATCGTAACTTTAGTCGACCAATGGGAATTTAATTTTCCTCTTCCGTGAAATGGCCGTTGGGTTTGATTTTTTCTTTGTTTTCTATTTGTGTTTTGCCGACGGTAAATTGAGTTTGACTCGAATAATAATTAATTTGAAAAAATTTGTTGATGCAATTATTTTGATTTTTGTTTTCACCATTTTTACATGTTGTTTTCCGCCGTTGATTTAATTATTTTTATTTTCAACATTTATTAATTTTTTTTTTTTTTGTTTCCCGTTGTTGATTAAATTATTTTTATTTTCAACATTTTTTTTTTTAATTATTTTCAGTTGTTGGTGAATTTATTTTGGTTTTTGTTTTCAATATTTTTACATGTTGTTTTCTGTCGTTGATTAAATTATTTTTATTTTCAAAATTTATGAATTATTTTTTTTTTATTATTATTTTCCGTTGTTGGTGAGCTTATTTTGATTTTTGTTTTCAGCATTTTTACCTGTTGTTTTCTGTCGTTGATTAAATTATTTTTATTTTCAACATTTTTGAACTATTTTCTGTTTTTGATATGAAATTATTTTGATTTTTGTTTTCCAAACTTTTGTGATATTATAATTGCTATTTTGATGTGACCGATGCATCTTCTCAGTTGAATTAATCATGTCCGATGATGGCTCCGTCTCCTTGCGTGCATTAATCCCTTCTTAGCCGGCCGGTCTAGTCTGGTGATTTTTGTGCGCTTGGGTCTGGATTCATCCCTTCCAATTCTAATGTTCCTGATGTTGTTTCCTGCATCTGCGTTTTTATTTCGCTGAGGTGGGCTTTCCTTGTGCGCCCATCTTGCAGGTGTTGGACTTTGCATATCACGGGCGATGGGAATCCGACCACTTTATATGGTCCCCCATATTTTGGTGCCAGTTTGGCCGCAAACCCTTCTGCCGCCCTCGATAGGTAGTGTTCCTTGACCCATACCGTATCTCCCAGTTTTGGCTTCCATTCTCTTCGTCTCATATTGTAGTGACGTGCTTGGTCCTGTGCCGCCGTTTCCATGTTTCGTCTTACGATTTCGAACAGCTCTTTTAACTGGTTTTCCCGCTGTTTTGGCGTTAATGTTTCGACCCCCGATCCTGTCGTTATTTTGTCGTATATCGTGCCGGGCAGTCTTGGTTCCCTTCCTTGTACTAGGAGCGCTGGTGTGAATCCTGTTGACTGCGATCTGCTTGTATTCACGGCCAATGTAATCTCTGGCCATTTTTCGTCCCAGTTTCTCTGGTTCTCCCCTGCGAATTGTGCTATCATTGTTTTCACCGTCCTGTTTGTTCTTTCTGTAGGGTTTTCCTGCGGTGTGTATGGTGCTGTGAGTTTATGGTGGCTACCCCATTCTGCCAACATCTTTTCGAAAATTTTGCTAGTGAACTGCACTCCGTTATCTGTAATTACTGTCTTGGGGGTTCCAAAGCGGGACAGAATGCGTTCCCTGAAGGTTTTTACTAGATTTTCTGCTGTTGCTTTTCGCATTGGGATGAGTTCTGTCCATTTTGAGAACCGGTCTACGATTACTAGTAGCATGGAGTTTCCGTGTTTTGACCTTGGTAGTGGTTCTACAAAGTCTGCGCAAATCGTTGCCCACGGCTCCTCCGGTATTTGTGTTAGCATCTTTCCGGCAGCTTGTTGCTGATTTGGCTTGCACTTTAAACACACTTCGCATCTACTCACAAACATTCGGATGTCTCTTTGCATGCCCGGCCAGAAATATTTCGCTGCTACTCTCGCTATCGTCCTTCTACTGCCTGTGTGTCCTGCTGTGGGCGTCGAGTGGTTTTCCTTTATGATATTTGGTCGTAGTGCTTTAGGCACGCACATTTTCCATGACGTTACATCTTCATCTCCCGCTCTGTGGGGTATATTTCTGTATAGCTGATCGTTTCCCACACGTAGTCTGGGTACTTCTGTGCGTCCTTCTCCATTTTCCTTTTCATGTCCCGAATCCATCCGCATTCTTTGTTGGCCCGCCCTATTTCTGCTTTATCTTCAATTAGCCTTTTGCATGTTTCGAGCAGTTGCCTTGAAAGCGCGTCCGCCACTACGTTTAATTGGCCTTTTCTATATGTGATTTCGAAGTCGTACTGCTGTAGTTCCAGTGCCCATCTTGCTATGCGTCCGGTTGGGCTTTCGATGCTGTTTAGCCATTTTAACGCCATATGGTCTGTCACGACCTTGAAGTGGTATCCTTCCACATATGGCTTGAACTTTCGGATTGCCCATACGATCGCCAGACATTCCTTTTCTGTGGCTGAGTAGTTTTTCTCGGCTGGGTTCAAAGATCTGCTTGCATACGATATGACTCGTTCGCCTTCATCCGTGTTTTGGGTTAAAATCGCCCCCAGCCCATAGTTGGGGTCATGCTAGTATTGGGTCGGCCACCATTTTCTTTTTAACTTCTTCAAATGCAGATTGGTGTTCTTCGCTCCAGTGCCACCTTGTTTTCTTCTTGAGCAGTGAGTGTAACGGTTGCACCATTGTTGCAAAACCTGGCACAAATCTTCTGTACCACGATGCTACCCCCAAATACGGCCTTAATTCTTTCACGCATCTCGGGGGCTTTATTTCTGCAATCGCTGCCACCTTTTCTGGGTCCGTTCCGATTCCTTGTTCTGTAACTCGATGGCCTAGAAATTGTAGCTCCTTTCTGAAGAATTGGCATTTTTCCGCATTGATTCTGAGGTTTGCCGTTTTTAATCTTCGGAAAACTTCTTTGAGATGCCGGATGTGGTCTTCTCTTGTCTTGCTCGCCACTATGATGTCGTCCTGGTATGCGAATGCGTGTGGCATCATCTCCGGGCCTATAACTTGATCAAGCGCCCTTTGGAATGTTGCTGACGCTGAGTGTAATCCGAATGGCATCACCTTCCATTGGAATAGTCCTCTCCCTGGTACTGTGAACGCGGACATCGGTTTACTATCCTCTTCCAGAGGGATTTGCCAATATCCGTCTTTCAGGTCCAAACTGCTTATAAATTTTGCCTCTTTTAGCTGGTTTAGGATGTAGTCGATCCGAACCATTGGGTACGCGTCCTTAATTGACTTTGCATTGATTTGTCTAAAGTCTACGCACAATCGCCATTTTTCTGTTTGTTTCTTTCGAACCATTACTATTGAGGAACTGTATGGACTTTTTAATGTTCTATATATCCCATTCTTAGCAGTTCATTTACTTTATCATCGATCTCTTCTTGCATTTTTGGGTTCTTTGGGTAATACCTTTGGCGGACTGCTACATCATCTTTCATTCTGATCCTATGGGTTGCTATTGTTGACGTTCCTGTGATTTTTGCCAACTCCTTTAGCTCCTCCCCTAGGAATGACTCGATGATAGACTGATCGACCTTTTCCTGCCCCACCATGATGGACATCCTTTCTATCAGTCTTCCGTTGAATCTCTTTAGAGATGGTATACTTATTGTGTGTCCTCCGCATTGGATTGTTGTCCCCATTGCTTTCAAAAAGTTCCACCCTAGTACCATTGAATCAATTCCATTTGGTAGCACCAGGAATGGTATTGACATTTGTTTGTTTCCGAACCTTACTTCTCCCTCCCATTGTCTTTGGATGTTGCTTACGCTCCCGTCCGCCATCCATACTTGTTTATTTACGCTGCTCCATATTCCTTTCTGTTCGAGCATTTCGCTCATCTTTTGACTTATGAAGCTGCTCGTTGCTCCCGAGTCTATGGTGCCCTTCACTCTGCTCCCTGCGAGCTCTACTATGGCGCAGAGCTGGTCCGCCTCTTCTCTTAATCTTCCGACTAGTGTTGAGGAGCTGTTGTCGTCGGTCCCTGCTCGCCCCTTGTAGACGTGAACCGGTTCTCGTTTCCCGTCCCTGTGCAGCAGTTCATCGTCCTTACTCCGACTTTTCCACATTGCCAGCAGAACATCAATCTGGGCCGACTGCAGTCTCTTGCCCAGTGTCCTGCTCCACCACATCGCCTACATGCCTGTTTTGGATTCTGTATCCATTTTGTCTCGATATTTCTACCTTGTTGTAGACCATTATGAGTTGGTGGATTTCCGTCGACGTATCTTCTGAACCTCGTGTTTTGTGTGTTATGGGGTATTTGTCCTTGTCCCCCGCTGAAATTTTGCTGCCTCGTTAGACTCTGGTTATGTATCCTGTTGTCTTCTCTTATAAACTCTGCTCTTTCTCGTTCGAGAATTTCATATTCTTCCGCCAGTTGCATTAAATCTTCCATTGTCCTGATGCTTTGCGGCCTGATGAATATATGCAGGTCTGGTGTACAGTTTTCCATTATCACTTCCAGTTGTTCGAAGTCTGGGATCTTGAGTGGTCGCATTAGTGTCTGCATTTCGATCATGAAATCTTTGAATGATTCCCTTCTGCCTTGCTTTCTGGCCTTTATTTTGTCGGTCAGATTTTTGAAGTATCCTTTTGGTAAGAAATACTTCCTGAAGCTTTCCGTGAACTCCTCCCAGGTCCTCCACTGTTTGTTGTTGGCAATGTACCATTTTAAGGCCTTGTCCTTTAACAGTTCCGGCATTGCCCGTGGTATCATGTCGATCTCGATTCCATACATATCTGCAGACCATTCTACTTGTTCGATGAATTCTAGAGCTTTGTCGTTGCCATCGAATCTAAACGTCCATTTTTTGATTTGTTTTGCCACCTTGGCATACTCGCTAGATTGATGAGGTTTATTTCTTTTCTCATATACCACCTCTTCTTCCACTCTTTTCTTCCTTTCATCGATTGTGGTCCTTAGGAGTTGCTTTTCGTTGTCGTCTAGTGCGTTATCGCTGGCCCACCTGGACGTTTTGAAAGTTCGGATGGCCAGCGTTGCGATGTCTATTCCCCTTTGAGGTCCTGTTTCCCTTTGTGATTTTGAGAATTTTCTCGCCAGCTCATCTATTTGTTTCCTCCTTGTTTCATCCTCTTCATGCTTGAAGATCCATTCTCCGAATTGCTTCCTCATGTCCTCCACCGTTCCTGTCATGTTCATCCCGAATTCTCTGCCATGTTTCACCAGATCCTCCTTCTTCATATGGTACACCCATGATTTGGTCATTTTGCCGCTTTCTTATCCTTTTTGATTGCTTACGTTATTTATTTTATCAGTATAGCACGTTGGGCGCCAGTTGTAACGATCCTTTTTCGTCCTTAGAGTCGTTGATGAGACTTTTCAGGGCTAGGTTTGGCACAACAAAATTTATTTTGTGCCCCGATAAATAATAACG
Source organism: Drosophila sp. 14030-0761.01 (assembly GCA_018150735.1). Taxonomy (NCBI): domain Eukaryota; kingdom Metazoa; phylum Arthropoda; class Insecta; order Diptera; family Drosophilidae; genus Drosophila; species Drosophila sp. 14030-0761.01. Next base: position 8,630,725 of record JAECWO010000078.1, on the reverse strand, counting down.
CTTTTGGATGTAATTTCGGCACAGACCTTCTTAGTTTCGATTTTTATTGATATTTTTGGGATTCTGCAGGGGTCTTTGGCGAGTGGTTGGAGGTCCTTCGTGATCCTTGAATCCTTGGTTCTGCTTTGATTGTGTCTTCGCTGTTGTTCTTTGCTTGCTGGGGTTGGCTCCTTTCGATTGACTTGTTTTTGCCGGCTCCTTGATGACGACGCAGATGACTTAGATCCTTGATCTGGGCTCACCTTCGTCTCTTGATTTCTCCTACACTCCTACGCTCTCCTGACTTCTGCTTCTACCCCAATCTCCGCGTTCAAGGATATTTCCTGAACTCTTCCCCCTCTAGGATATTTCCTGAGGTCCTTATTTTGGTTCAAGGATACTTCCTGAATCCAAAATACCCCTCCAGGATGCTTTCTGTATGTTCCAAACCCTGTTCAAGGATATTTCCTGAACTTTTCCCCCTCAAGGATATTTCCTGAGGTCCTTATTTTGGTTCAAGGATACTTCCTGAGTCCAAAATATTCCTCCAGGATATTTCCTGTTTGTTTAAAACCCTGTTCAAAGATATTTCCTGAACTTTTCCCTCTCAAGGATATTTCCTGAGGTCCTTATTTTGGTTCAAGGATACTTCCTGAGTCCAAAATATTCCTCCAGGATCTTTCCTTTCCTACTTCTTGCTCCCTGCCGCTTGATTCTAGGATATTTCCCGAACCTTTCCTATTCTCTGTTCCCTGTGTTATTCTCAGGACACTCGCTTGAACCCAGACTTGATCCTTTGAGTACTCTGACTTCGCCTTGACGCTTCTAGATTACTAACTGGAGGTCTTGAATACTTCACTTTTCCTTCTTCGCTTTTTGACCTCTCAAGATTACTACCAGAGGTCTTGAGATGTCCACCTTGCTTCACTGCATACATTTCCATTGGCTCTACTTTCACCCACGGACTTTCGCTGTTGCTATGCGTGGTGAAAGTACCGCTTATCCCTTTTCCTTCTTGCATGCAGCCACTTTCTTTAACTCTGCATGCCATGCCCATTCCTTTGCCTATCTCCGTCTCCTTCGCGCTCCTTGTGTTTGCGCCGGTGCCGTCGCCGATCCTTTTCTCGCCTTCTATTCCTCACGACCTCCAACCTCGCCTTTTGACCCCATTTTCGTTTTGATGGGTCTCCGAATATTTTTACTTAATTCTACTACATTGATTTCATCTAATTTCTCTAACAATTCATACATATCTCTATATCTATTTATATATTTAAATAATTAATTATTTACTTATTTATACACCCACCCATTTCCCTTCTATCGTACGGGCTGCCAACTCTTATCGTAAACTTGGCCTCTCCAACGATATTCGCTTTGTTCCCATTGGCTACCCCGCCATATGACTTCGCTGTCATACGATCTGCCACTGTCACCCCCACAAGGTGACCCTTTTGACAAGCAGAGCCCTCATTTTATTTCGTTCAAGGGCCCCCTTCACACCCGCACCCGTCTTTCGGGCTCGCTAGCCCTCACTTTTTGTGCTCTCGGTGCCCATATTCCGAAGTGCGTTTCGCGGCGATCGTATTTGCATTCACACGTACAGTGTACGTGTGGCTGGCCGCTCTCGCTCTCGCTCTCTCATCTGGTGACAGTGCCCTTTGCTTTCCATTTGTTTTCGTTTGCTTTGGTTTTCTTTTAATGCTTGGGGCTCAGCAACCCGCGGCGCTTTGCATTTTGCTTATGCCCAGCTGCCTTTGTTTTTGTTGCAGCTCTTCGCATTTGTTTATGCTCAGCTGTTCTTGCGTTTTGCGTTATTGCTTACATTTATTCTGCTGCTTGGCTTGTTTCAATTGTTGTTGCTGTTTTTGTGTTTCGTTTAATATATTTGTTATTGCGGTGGTATTTAATGTATTTGCTATTTAATATATTTGTTATTGTTGTGTTATTTGTGTTGCATTTAATGTATTTGTTATTATATATTTTCTACATATATAATCATACATAATAATTTACTGTATTTGTTGTTGTTGTGTTACTGTGTTGCATTAATGTATTTGTTATTATATATTTTATATATAATAATATATAATACTTTAATGTAGTTGCTGTTGTTGTTCTTTGTGCTTTCTTTCTTTCTTCTTCTGTTGCCGTTGTTTTGCCGACGGCAAACCAGCCCTTGGCGTTGTATACATGTTGCTAGCTTTGTATATTTGTTGCTGTTGTTTTTTATATTTTCTTTTGCTGTTGTTCTGCCGACGGCAAACGGCCTGCGGCGTGTATACATGTTGCTAGCTGCCTATGTTGCTAGCTGTGTGTGTTGCTAGCATCGTTTGTTGCTGTTCTTTCTGGCGACCTGGCTGATGTATACAGCATGTTGTGGGGTGCATAATTGTTTGACCTTTATGCTCCTCACAATATATTGCAGTTCAAATAGTTAGAAGGAAAGATAAATGTACAAATTAAAAATATTACCTTGCGAATTGTTTTGGGGTTTCCTGGGGTACGCACCATTTAAAGTTTTGTTACTTTTGATTAGGCAAATGCTGAGGAAAAGCTTAAAAATATGCATTTAAATACGCGACAGGGTATGGTGTGTAGACAAAGTATCTCGAGAACTATAAAATTAGAAACTATTTAACTATTTTTAATCCCGGAAGTCGATCTTATTCCTAGATGATGAGTAGTGGACTTTAACCGCCAATCGGAAAGCTACATTAGTCACAAGGGGGTTTTAATATTTGGGGAAACCTTTTTTTCTATATTTTTTAATTAACGAAATGGTTTGACATTTGTTTTCTTGTAAAGAAGAAGTGAAAACAAATCGCATTATGGCCTCTCGGGTATCAAATAACTTATACTACATCTTTGGTGTGGGGGTAGATATTCGGCTATCCCGATGTTTGTATACCCTTGCCAGTTCTTGTGTTACTAAATCCCAAAATGGAGAAAGCAAAATGTACAATTTTTTGTGTAAAGACCAGTTTCTACTCGCCGCATGCATTTTTTCCTACGCTCTAATAACAAAATATTATTGGCGGGCTAATAACATCTTTCCCCAAATACTCAAAAAATACAGGCGCATGGCCCGTAAATTCAGTAAATCAGCTGCCCATTTTCCTTTGAGAATTTTTGTATGTTTCCTATTCTTATGATTATCATTACACCCTTTCAATGTTATTTCTCTCAATGTGAATTCGATTTTCAATATTTAGTTCCTCTTATTGAATAATATAACATTTACCATTACATACTAGTACATATTTATAACCCATTCAGCAATTTAAATTTTAAACCATTTGCAACAAAATTTTAAAGGTTTTTATTAAGCATAGGTTACTATACTTTGTTGATCACGTCTCCTAAAATTTACTTGTATTTTTGTTCCGTTTCTCAAAAGTTTAACCAACCGTTGCTATCCGCCCATCTGGCCAGGTGGCCACGGATATACATAAGTTAGTCTTGCCCACGAAATGAAGTTGTTCACATCACACATTAAATTAAACTCTGCAACCAATGAATAAGACAAAATTAACTGTTAAAATACAACAAATTTTATGGCCAACTCAGCCGTTTAGTCTTCTTCGTGCTTATATATTCAGTCTCCGAACTGCTTCCTCATTTCCTCCACTTTTCCAACCATGTTCAGACCATATTCTTTGCCGTATTTTGTGAGATGCTCCTTCTTCATGTAGTATATCCATGATTTGGTAATTTTGCCGTTGTTTCTTATATTTAAAAGGTTAAGTTATAGTATTATTAAGTATATTATCAGCACGTTGGCCGCCAGTTGTAACGAACCCATTTCGTACTTGGAACATTAATAACTGTTTTGTTCTCCTCTATGATATTTTTCTAACGGAGTTGTTCTCTCCAAATCGTACATTTGTACATGGCAAAATGTGAATTTTCGGTCATTGTTAGTTGTGCAAGTGAAAGAAGAAGGTCAGTAAGCATTATAATGTGAATAAATTAATAAATTTGCATAAATATAATAACATTAAAAAGGTGAAAATGTCTGCAAAGCAATTGCGAAGAAATGCAAAACGTGAAACCCAAAAAATACTATTCGGGGGTAATGAAATAAAAAAACAAAAGACAAATGTGCAAGAAATGTTATAATGTGTTCACGCCAGATCGTGACCAGCAAGGAGCAGGGAGGGGGATTTCGGGCCAACGCGAGGGCGGTCACACTATCCTAAATGACCGAGAGTATTATTGTAAACCGCCATTGAAATCGGACGCGTTCGACCCCCGAAATTTGCACAAAAGTATATTTTTCCACTCGAAAATTCACAAGTTCGCGAGTTCTGTGAAAACAAATAAAAATACATAGATTCAAACGAAAGAACCGTGCGTTTTAATACACCAAACTCCACAGACTCACCCACCATTCGAGAAGGAAGTCTATTGGCACTCGCCAACCATACATACATATCCATATATAAGGAAGCTTTCCCCCCCCCCCCTACGAACATTTGGTCCTTCGAGCCGGATATCCTTCCGCTCAGCCAGCATCGTATCGGTGGAAATCTGCTAAGTAGTACACTTTATCATTATTTCCTTTGACTAACACTCACCCGCATACACCCTTAAAGGTGAGAATTTTCGCTCCTCTATAGCGACCTTTCCACCTTTTAAGCCCTTGTATGCCCATACGTGACCTCTCCAAAGGTCTCACTTTACCACTCCGACCTATCCTGTGTCTGTCCATCGTGATAAAGTGCGCGTTTCTTCCAATTTCCATTCCCATATTTATGTATGTATGTACATCCGTACATCACTACATACATATGTATGTCCAGCAGTCGCCATCTGCAAAGTGTGAAAACAAATTAATATCGCGTTGTGTGTTTCTCAAGCCACTTACCGTGGGCTAATTGTGTTGTGCATCCTTGTGGTCTTAATCCGTGTGCGATCCAAAATTGTAAAAAATTAAAGTCCGAAAAATTGCGGCCGCAATTGCGCAACACCGGCAGACACAATCGTCATATGTGCACCAGTGTCTTTCCATTGCTCCGCCACTCGCACTACGGTCCAATAATCATTGCAGCCACTCCGTTTTTGGCTTTCCGCAATTAATTTCTACGCAACACAACGAAAATATTCCACAACGCGATAAAAATTAATTTTTGTTTCACACTTAAAATCCAAACAAAGGCCTACCAGCTGATTTGCCGTTAGTGGTGGCCCGCGAGTTCAAGTCGTGACTGAGTCACGACTTTAGCCTTTTTCTGATAAGTCACATATTTGACTCAGAAATAATTAAATTAATTTAAAAATTAATTTACATTGTCGCAAAAAATATTATTGGCCACTTTGAGTAAAAAATAAATAAAAATACAAATATTCGGTTCCGGTGTGAACGGCGAACAAAAGTGCGAAAATTTAATATTTGGTGTTTTTTGGCGCTTCAATTAAGTCCGAAGTAAATAATTCCAATTTTTTTGTTATAAAAAAAAAAAATATTTTTATCGGCAAGGACTCGCCATATCCTAGCGACCTTAGACCTACCTTTTTCGGCCAAAATCGCCAACATAACAAAAAATACATAAAACAAGAAATATAAAAGAGAAAAAAAATAACGTCTGAGGTAATAAGAGACAAAAAAAACCCCAAATTTAATCCAACCCGAGCACACGCCACACCACCCACCGGCTCAAACCCATTGCGAGCCGTTCATTAGTGCGTCCTTTAATCCAAGCGACATCCCTTTCAGCGATATTTTTTATTTTGTAGTTCCTTATATATCCTTATAAGGAAGATTGTTTTCGAAATTAACCTACAAAAAAAAAAAAAAAAAAAATCACTTTTTAATATATATCCTTATAATAAAAATTTCCCCGAATATTTCAATATTTGCTTATATATCCTTATAAGGAAATTTGAACCTTTCGAAATTAACCTACAAAAAATCATTTTTATTATATACCCTTATAATAAAAATTTCCCCAAATATTTTAATATACGCCTACATATCCTTGTAAGAAAGATACACGTTTTTGTTGTCTATACTTATATTATAAATTGAACTAACAAATTTCATTATATATCCTTATAAGCGAAATTGGCACGCCATCCACCATCAGGCGTAACCCTTCCGGCACTCCGTCTGCATCGCGACCCCACAGCGCATCTCCTACTTCGCGCTCTTCCTCCGGCAAATCGGGATTCGCCAAATCCGCTTCTCGCGTTCTCTCCTTAGTCGTGACCTCTCCTGAGTCACCCGTGATCACGCGATCCCGTTCGCAAGAATTTCGCGCACGTGCCGACATGGCTCTGACGGATTTTATTGCCGTATGCGACGCCTTGACTATTTTCGAGGCGCGAGAGAGCGCAGGCCTTGAACAAGATGTGCCGTTATACTCCCTCAAGATATACATGGAGCAAATCAAGTCGCTCTGGGCCAACATTGAATCCGAATATGCGCGCTGCCATAAGGCCTTCACGGCCAAAGACGATGAGGAGAGCCAAATAATGCTCAGTACGGTGAAGGCTATGCACGAGTACTGCTACATGGTGTACGTGCGTGGCGCTACAGCGTTCGGGCAGCGAATCGAGCAGTTGTCCGCTTTAAACGCTCCCGCTCCCTCTCGGCCTCCAATCGTTCCGCCATCCCAAAGCCATAGATTACCTCCATGTGAGGTTGAGGTTTTCGAAGGGGATAGCCTGGCCTGGCCTACGTTCCGTGACCTTTTTACGGCCATATACATCAACAATCCGTGCTTAGCGGAAGTGGAGAAACTATACCACTTAAACTCCAAAACACGAGGGGAAGCCCGGGGGATCGTGTCCAAATCCCCTTTGACTAATGAAGGCTTCCAGTCCGCATGGGAGAACCTTTCCGCGCGTTATGAGAACAGTCGGCTGCTCATCATGACGCAGGCCAAGCAGCTCCTACAAATTCCCGTGGTTGCTCAGGAGTCAGCTAAGGCTCTTAGGAAACTGCAAACGACGTTTCAAGGGTGTTTGACAGCCCTTGAACGTTCGGTGGCCAGTACAGAGAGTTGGGATATCCTTCTCATCGCGATCTGTACCAGTAAGCTGCCCAAATCCACCATTCTGCTGTGGGAACAATCCGTTCCAAATAAAACAGCAGTGTCCTGATGGGAAGAGTTGAATAATTTCCTCACTGATCGTTATCGTGTGCTCGAGGCCACCGATGACCATCAGTCGACTCAGAGCGCTCCGGTCTCCCAATTCGGCCCTCGCAAGTCCGCCGCGGCCGTGCGAGTACAGGCATTTCCCGCGAAGGCCCTTCCCAAACCGGCCTCCTGTAAACTCTGCAACAATGAGAACCATCCCATACGCGTGTGTCCACGGTTCAACGACATGGCCGTCCCCAAGCGATCTGAGACCATAAGGCAACAAGGCTTATGCCTAAACTGCTTTGCGCGTGGTCATCAGGTCAAGGACTGCTCCAGTGCGCACAATTGCCATATTTGCAAGGAGCGCCATCATACTTTGTTGCATATTGACCACCCTCCCAGTGCGCCATCCGCTTCGCATCTACAGCGACCCGATTCCGGTGATGGTCCGTCAACCAGCCAGCAGCTGCTAAACGCCTTAGGGTATATCGCGTCCACCCCAGGCAGGGGTCTGCTAGGCACTGCAATCGTGACCCTCAGCCACTTAGGCGAAGTTTTTCATGTCCGTGCAATGGTTGACATAGGAGCTGACTCCAGCTTTCTATCTGAACGTGTGTTCAATTTGGTCCGGCCTCCACACTACCCGTTCCGCGCAGGCATCACCGGCATGGGTGAATGCGACGCCGGCGGGGCAGGGAAGGCATGTCTGTTGACCCTATCCGCTCCCTGCAATCGAGGTTTCCAGATCGAGGTGCTAGCCTTGGTCTTGCCGAAGTTGACTGGCACCATACCGAGATGCGCCTTCCCTGATCCGATCCAGGTCAGTACCCTCGACCTCCCTCTGGCTGACCCGCATTTTAACAAGCCAGCACCGGTCGATCTGATCATCGGTGTGGATGCCTTCCGGTCGATCCTCGGCGAACGCATCAAGAAGGATATCGGAGGCGTATCCCTGATCGGGATCGAAACCATGTTTGGCTGGGTGCTGTGTGGGGCTATCCTGACCGACTCACACCATCCGCGGCCGGTTTACACCGTTCAGACGGGTCCGCCAGAGGCAAAACTTGATGAGCTTCTCACCAAGTTTTGAGAGGTGGAAGATCTTCCAGCGAAGCCGGAAAAGGAAGAAGATCGGATTTGCGAGCAAATGTTCCAAGAGACGACCAAGAGAAGGAAGGATGGGCGTCATGTGGTCTCTCTCCCGTTCAAGGATCCAAAGCATATAGAGCTGGGTCATTCCAGATCCATCGCCTTGGCAATTCCTGAGGAACGAAGCTCGCCTCCAGAAAAATCCAGAGCTAAAGAAGCAATACGATGCCGTGTTGCAAGAATACGCCGATTTGGGTCACATGATTCGGGTAACTCCTCCCGCAACTTGTGACAACTTTTATCTCCCCCATCACGCTGTGTTCAAACCCGAGAGCACCACCACTAAGGTTCGAGTCGTCTTCAACGCCTCAAGTCCATCCACCAGAGGGATCAGCTTGAATGACGCCTTACATACAGGCCCCACACTCCAAGCTGATCTGACGCTCCAGATCCTCAAATGGCGATTCTTCCAATTCGTCTTTAATGCAGACATCACGCAGATGTATCGACAAATCCTGGTCGACCCCAAACACACGCCTTTCCAGCGGATCCTATACCGCGAGCGCGACGGGACTCTGAACGATTACGAGCTCCAAACGGTCACCTTCGGCGTTAATTGCGCCCCGTTCTTGGCGATCAGAGTCCTGCTGCAGCTGGCGCACGAAGTGCGACAGCTATATCCAAAGGCAAGTGAAATCCTCCGTCACTACATGTATGTAGATGACGTCCTCGCTGGCGCTCACACGATGGCGGAAGCACGCGACATCATCCAGGAACTCCAGACAGCACTCAGCTCAGCTGGGTTCCCGCTGCGAAAATGGACATCCAACAACAAGGAGGTGCTCCACGTCATTCCTAGGGAGCACCTGCTCCATGCCGACTTTCTCGAGCTAGAAGATGCAAGCACGGCCAAGACATTGGGCATCCGCTGGCGAGCTACCAGTGACTGCTTCTCCTTCGCCGTAACGGCGCTCCAAATCCAGGAAACGGTCTCCAAACGCGAAGTCCTCTCTCACATAGCAAAGCTGTTCGACCCAGCCGGGTGGCTGGCACCGTTCGTAGTTCGAGCAAAAATCTATATGCAGCAGATTTGGTTGACCGAGCTCGGATGGGATGACCCGCTCCCTCCGCTCTTACTGATGCAGTGGCATGAATTTCTCCAAGACTATCCAGGTCTTAGCCGATTACGTATCCCTCGGTGGTTAGGAATCGGCACCAAATTGAAGTGGGACCTACACGGCTTTTGTGACGCGTCTCAAAAGGCGTACGGAGCAGCCCTATACGTGCGGGTTCAGCACCAGAATGAGGCGAGCGTCCATCTACTAACTGCCAAGACCCGAGTGGCTCCAGTTAAAACGGTCTCCCTGCCGCGACTGGAGTTGTGCGGCGCGGTCCTCCTGGCAAACTTGTGCGCAGCGGTGGTCCCCAATCTCCCCATCTCGCCTTCCAACGTCCATTTCTGGACTGACTCCACCATTGTGTTGGCTTGGCAAGACAAGCCCCCCTGCAGCTGGTACACCTTTGTTGCTAACCGAGTGTCCTCCATATCTAGAAGCACCAACATCCAGGATTGGTCTCATGTGCGGTCCGAAGACAACCCGGCGGATCTCGCTGGCCGTGGAGTCTCCGCTGACGACTTGGCGGCCAGCAAGCTATGGTGGCACGGACCACACTGGCTGCTGCAACCCCCCAACAGTTGGCCTACATCCATATCCGACGTCCCTGACACAGACCTCGAGCAACGAATCCAGTGTCACATATCCGCGACGACACCGACGGGGGGCGTCATCGAGCGCTTCTCCAATTACGGCAGAGCCCTGAGGGTGATCGCATACGTCCAGCAATTCATGCGGCCCCCACAACCCAGCTCAGCAAGGAAGAGATGCTGACAGCGGAGAGAGTGCTTTTTCGGGCCACCCAGCGCGATGAGTACTCCACGGAAATCGGACGTCTCACTGAGAAGCAACCACTTCCGTCTTCAAGCAAGCTGCTCAACCTCAACCCATTCCTGGATCAACATGGGATTCTCCGGTCCGGTGGGCGGCTTCGGGCGTCCGAATCCTTAACGTACGATGAGCGTCATCCCATTTTGCTCCCGTACGGCGCCCGTCTGACGCGCCTGCTCGTCGATTTCGCGCATCGCATCACCCTGCATGGAGCCAACCAGCTGATGATACGGTATCTTCGTGCAAAATTCTGGATTCCAAGGATTGCGAACCTTATCAAGGCCCACATCCGAGGCTGCAAACCCTGCATCCTCCACAGGCGGCGGCAGCTGACTCAGATGATGGGAGACCTCCCTCGTGAGCGCACCACATTCTCCAGACCCTTCACCCATACCGGTATCGATTTCGCGGGTCCATTCGAAATCAAGAATGGGTCATTTATGATCAGAAAATAAGCGCATATATGACTATTTTAATCAATGCTTATTGGGTACGGGCCTTTGGGTTAGTAGGACAGCACATAGACAAACACAACATAAGGAGGGTCACATATACCTACATAATACACTTACATAAGGGGTTCACGGGAGTTGGACAGGGTCGCTATGTTCAGCAAAGCTGAACCGAGATAGGGTATGGGCCGGAGCTGTGATTCGGCATGGCCGAATAAGTATTCCCTCACTATGCTATGTTCGGATACGTCGAAATAGATAGGCCGAAGGACATTCAAGGACCTCGAGTCCTTTTCACCGAACACCACTGAATATTCTTACATATATTTTTTTTTTCGCGCGAGTCCCAGGCGTTCCGCCCACCTCCCGCCCAACCGACCGAGGGGCGCAGTCGCATAACGTAGGACACGTTATCGCGTGGACGAAGACAAGAAACATAAAATCGAATAACTAAGGCTAATTACGAGCTAAGTAACATAAAATAGACGTTTTAAGTATAGGAAGAGAGGACTCTGTGCTGATCGCTCGGTACAACCGATTGTAGTCAGCACAAAAGACACGAAACGGTTCATGCAAAGCATAGTTAGTAGTACAGCGAGTCAAAGATAAAGGAATAAAGTTTCTAGTAGGTCTACATGGAACACATAGATTAACCTGAGATAATTGGCGAATCTATATCACCATTCAAAAGCTTGTGCATAAAGATTACACCAAGCATAATTCTACGGTTAATGAGAGAAGGAAGGTTAATCAAAAGAAGTCTACTGGAGTACGAAGGCAAATTGACATTGCGATTCCAGTTTAAGCCACGAAGAGCGAAATGCAGAAATTGTTTCTGTACAGATTCTATTCTAGTTTGGTGCGTCTCATACTGAGGCGACCATACACAAGAACCGTACTCTAGAATAGGCCGTACAAGTGATGTGAAGAGAATCTTGGTTATATATGGGTCGGTGAATTCCTTCGACCACCGCTTTATAAAACCAAGAACACCCATTGCTTTACCGACCATGTTGGAAATGTGGGTATTAAAAATTAGTTTGCTGTCCATAAGCACACTTAAATCGTTCATCTCAGTTAGACGTTCCAAGGGACTATGATTAAGAAAATAGGTTACCAGTTGAGGAGAAGTTCTATGAAAGGTTTAACATGAGGTTTAACAAGTTGAGCCGGCACCAAGACTCGAAATTGTTAAGATCGGCTTGTAAGCAAGCAGGCGAAATCATATCTTTATAGCTAAAACAAAGCTTAACGTCATCAGCATACATAAGCGCGCGCGAAGGTATCATAACTGAGGGAAGATCATTAATAAGGAGTGTGAAAAGCAGATTGCCCAGATGATTAGCCTGAGGCACCCCAGACGTAAAATGAATGGAACTGGAAAAGGAAGGCTTAAAAAGTACCTTCTGTGTTCTGTTTGTTAGATACTCGCGAATCCAACAGAGAAAAATTGGCGGAAAGCCAATGTCGCTCAACTTAATAAGCAAAAGCGTATGATTAACAGAATCAAAAGCCTTACTGAAATCAGTATATATGACATCAGTTTGTTTTGCATTTCTGAATCCATCGATTGTTAAAGAAGTGAATTCTAAAAGGTTAGTGGTAGTAGATCTACGTTTCACAAACCCATGCTGGGATGTCGAAATAATAGACCTACAGAAGTGTTGCAATTGAGAAGTAATTATCTTTTCAAAAGCTTTAGGAATATCAGACAATTTGGAAATACCCCTATAGTTTGAAGCTTCGGGCTTTTTACCATTTTTATGGAGAGGAATAATATATGATTCCCTCCAAATAGCTGGGAAGGAGGACGAGTCAACAGACAACAAAAATAACTTCAAAATTGGCTTACATAAAGCATTTGCACAAAACCTGAGTACGCAACCAGGTATACCATCAGGTCCTGGTGAATACACAGGTTTCACTAAACTAAGCACGCTGAGAAGCGAACTTTCATCAATCACTGGATTAAAAATGCAGTTCGACTTTTTTAACTGATAAGGATACGGAAGTCTGGAATGATATTCCGCTGAGGAGTAGGTAGTCTTGAAAAAATCAGCAAACATATCGGCAATTGCCTGATCAGTGTTAGCTTTATTATTTTCAAACGACAAGGAAGACGGATGCACTGATGTCTTACGTTTAGTATTGACAAAGTTATAAAATTGCTTGGGATCACGAGAAAACTGACATTTGCAGCGCCGTAGATAATCCTTATACCATTGCATATTAAGGACCATAAATCTTGAGCGAGCATCAGAACACAGAATGAAATCAGACGAACGGCAAGTTTTTTTAAACTTCTTATAGCATCGTGACTTCACATTTTTCAAGTTGGATAACTCCCGAGAGAACCAAGGAGGTCTATTAGAAATCACCTGTCTCTTGAGAGGAACACAATTATCGAAAAGTGAATCAAGTGTACTATAAAAGAAAGAAATAGCTGAGTCCATGTCTATACAATTGTACAGATAAGACCAATCTGTAGCAAGAATGAAATCATTAAGATTAGAAAAATCTGTTTTACGAAAGCATCGGGTTCGAGGTATCGTATTAGCACAAAGTAGTGGTGGAAGAAAAGGTAGATCAATTGTTAAATTTACAGAAGGATGAAATTTATCTTCCAGAAGAACAAAAGGTTCAATCCTGGAAACAGCACAATTGGAAGGATCAAGTACAAATATCAGATCTAATGATCTTCCATTTATATTATAGTAGACTCATCCGCAAGGGACCATGCTATGGAAGGTAAATTAAAATCACCTAGAACAATGAAAATATCACGATTAGAAGTTAAAGCAGAGACAGATCGAATTGCCTCTAAATGATTTAAATAAACCATTATGTCAGACTGCGGTGGAATATAAGAACAAGTGATGTAGGCGGAAAAAGAATGATAATCTACCTTAACACTGACAAACTCAATCTCCTGATTATAAGAAGGCTGAATCTGTTCAGATGGTAAAGCAGCATCAACAGCAATCAAAACTCCTCCACCCACGCGAGGAGTTCGATCACATCTGAATGCAGAAAATTTTGAAGCAAAAACAGATGCATCAGCAATTTTAGCCACGTCTCCGTAAAAGCTAAAATGTTATTCGTAAAAGAAAGGCTTTCTACATAAAGATTAGTAAGTTTTGATTTCAGTCCTCTCACATTCTGGTAACCCAGATTGAGGGACGAATCTAGTTTTTTGACACAACAGCAGATGCTGGTGTGCCCGAAACCGTATTAGTAGCTTGAGCAGCACTTGGCAGGTGAATCGGTGGCCGATTTTTCTTTTTCACAGTATATTCTTTATCTATAATGTGCTCCGGCCAAAAACGTTTACGACATATAGTGTCAAAACTGTTGGCAGAGACACTTATTTTAAATGACGAAATGTCACTTACGAAAATTTAAACTTTTCCACTGCAATATTCGGGTCTTTAACCACAGAACGAATATAGGCTATAACATCATCAGATGTGACTTCAGGGGCAAGCCTAGAAACAAATACATGTTTCTTTGGTGGAACACCGATAAGATCCCTTGGCGGCTGTGCTACAATAGCAGCTGCAACATTGGGAGTTGCAACTGCTGACGCAGCAAAGCCACTAACAGGGCCTCCTATGATAAAACTATCGGCAATTTCCATTCGATTGGAAGATTGCCCGGACAAATCGGATACTACGCCTACTTTCGCATTAGATGCGAGGTTACTACCAGGCGATATGGGAGTAACCTCAATGCCCGGAATTACCGGGCTTTTAAACGATATTAGGCGCTGATTACTGGGTGAAGATATGGCATAAGACCCACCAGGGACGAGAAGAGACGCCGGCGGAGCATGAGATGCACTTCGAGGAGTGGTCTTTTTCCGTTTAGGCGACTCATTTAATAGCTTTAGGCTACTAAACTGAGCCTCCAACGAAATAAACTCCGCTTGGAGTTTATTAAAACCAGCCCTCAGAGTGGTAAAGCCATCTCTAGTCCGCTTCATAAAAGTCCGCATCTCATTCTCGATACCGCGGCAAGAATCACATCCATACTTCAAGCCTCCACCGATTTTAATAGTGTCATTAATCTTCGGCGTGAGACCCGCACACTTCACATGTACGGGATTCTCACACAACCAGCAGAAGATATAATCATGACAATCTTTAGCCTCGGTGGAAACTTTGCAGTTTCTTTTGGAGCAGACAGACATTATAAATTTTTTTTATAAATAAATTGAAGAAAATAATTTAAAAATATAAATATACTGACCAGATCTGAGCACAAGGGTTAATATATTTAAAGCTTACAAACAAAAGCACAAAACGAAAGCACGTATCACTCAGACGCGAGAAAGGAATAGACGAGAGCGCGAACAAATAGTAATAGAAAAGAGCGGGAGAGCGCGTCAAATTGAACGCGTGCAACAACAATTTGTACGCGTAGGCGCGAGAGTAAGTTTTAACGGAAAGATGTTCAAACGCAAGAGCAAAAGAATTAACAAAAACAACAACACCGCCAAGGGAGATTTTGTTGTATATTAATAAACGTTTTGTTAAAATTTGACTTTGCGTTTGCACAAGTAAAGAACCAACAAAAACCAAAACGCGAAATGGAAATAAAAAAAATCGGAAATTATTTTTAACTATGCCGAGTTGAATATTGAGAAATTTAGGCATTTTTTGTCGCGAGGAAAAAAATAAAAGTTTATAAGCGTAAAAAAAACACGTCCGTCTTCGTCAACAAGTGAAACGATTGAGCGAGATAGCATGTGTTAGAAATCGCGCATCCGAATAAAAGTTAATATATGGATTAAGTTTAATAAATTTCAAGTAGTTTTCTCATTTGATGCATGGTATATCCAAGTCGGCCCGGCGACGTACTTACTTTATTGATCATATGATTCTCGGAACAACCCAAAAACAGGCAGAAGGATTATACTTAAATCGCTGTGACGACTCACTTGCCATTATTATTTTTATACCATGCATTCATAGAATGAAATGGTATATTAAAGTCGCCAAAATGTATGTAACAGGGAGAAGGAAGCTTTTCCGACCCTATAAAGTATATATATTCTTGATCAGTATCAATAGCCGAGTCGATTGAGACATGTCCGTCTGTCTGTCCGTCCGTCCGTCCGTCCGTCCGTCCGTCCGTCCGTCCGTCCGTCCGTCCGTCCGTCCGTCCGTCCGATAGAGTGCCTAGATCTCAGCAACTATACAAGCTAGAGCTACCAAATTTGGCATGTAGACTCGTTTGGAGTGTACGCTGATCAAGTTTATTTTTTTTTTTTGCCACGCCCCCTTCCGCCCCCGCTATTCGAAAAACAATATTTTGAGCCCCCATATCTCGGGAACTATAAAAGATAGAGCTATCGGATTTGGACATTAAATGCGTGCAGTATGCACCCAGACCAAGTTTGTTTCAAATTTTTGCCACGCCCCCTTCCGCCCCCGAAATTCGAAAAATTCGATTTTCACCCGAAATATTTATCGTATCGAAATTAAATTTGGCACACTAATACATGTCACGTATATCTATCATTTCACCAAATATCACAAGAATCGGAATAAAAATGGCCGAGTTATACATAGAAACGTTTTTCACCCATTGCGGTGCAAGGCAGATGCACGCGAAAAAGAGTGAGATAGCATATGCTGGAAATCACCGATTTGGTCGGGGGGTGCTATAGAGCTCGTGTCTACATAAGAGTGAGCGAGATAGCATTTAAAAGAAATTTAATATATATCTCTTCACCTAATGCATGGTATATCCAAGTCGGCCCGGCGACTTACTTACTTTATTTCTTATTAGTTTTGGTTTCGTGTTTAACTTTATTTTAATTCTCCAATTTTTCCTTTACTTTTTGTTCCTTTAAGAAATATAAATATATAAAACAAGTAAAAAATTAAACAAAAACGGCAAAATTAGTTGTTCATTTTGTTTTTACAGTAAAACATCTGAACAAAATATGATACAATTTACATTAAATTTATTAAATTTTTATATTCAGCCGTTCCAGTGCGAGCATTTTATACTACGTTTCCTTAGTTCCACATTCCGAATCCATTTGGCCAGTAATATTTATGTTTGTAGTAACACAGCAATAACTATTTGAAGAGCGTCTTGAAACATTATCCTGTGGTAACTCCGCATTATATTGCAACTCCAAGCTATTGTCAGTAATTATTTTGTGGACTAGTTTATCAACTGGTGATAAAGTGCTAGGTTCTAAACTAGTCCGATTTTTGTTTTCCAAATTGACAATATTTAAAGACTTATCAGAATTCACGACGATATCTACTCCCCTCTTGTTGCATAAGTCCAGAAAACTACGAAAAAACAAGCTGCATTTATAGGAAACGCTCTGATTAAAGTAGAGTTTAGTACGCGAAAGAAAAATCGGATGCCCTCTTTTCCATAACCCTTTATTGCGCAGTCTACAAATCCGTTGTACTTTGCATTCTTTCCAAGAGAATCGGATTGCATATGAGCCTTTTTTACATCAATAGGATAACAGGCTAACCAGGAAGACATTCCAGCGCAGTCTCCCGCTATAAGGGTATAAGAAATGCTGGGATGTTCCCTCCGACGTATTATGAATTCATAGGACACGAAGTATTCGGAGAAACCTTGTTGAAAAAGATGCAACAATAAAATTAAAAAATATTAATACATAATAAATAACATTATAATATATACCAGATTTTATGAACTTTTGCTGAACCTTTTAGTACAAAAGTGACTCTACGTAAAGTTGACAAACTGTCAATCCTGGTGCTGTGATTAACCCATTTTAGTACGCTGGGTAAGTAGATACCCATTAAAAACCTATAACTTAACAAATTTTAGTACGAATTTTGAACAAGATATTGCAGTTCAAATAGTTAGAAGGAAAGATAAACGTACAAATTAAAAATATTACCTTGCGAATTGTTTTGGGGTTTCCTGGGGTTCGCACCATTTAAAGTTTTGTTACTTTTGATTAGGCAAATGCTGAGGAAAAGCTTAAAAATATGCATTTAAATACGCGACAGGGCACACCATAGTGTGTAGACAAAGTATCTCGAGAACTATAAAATTAGAAACTATTTTTAATCCTGGAAGTCGATCTTCTTCCTAGATGATGAGTAGTGGACTTTAACCGCCACTCGGAAAGCTATATTAGTCACAAGGGGGTTTTAATATTTGGGGAAACCTTTTTTTCTATATTTTTTAATTAACGAAATGGTTTGACATTTGTTTTCTTGTAAAGAAGAAGTGAAAACAAATCGCATCATGGCCTCTCGGGTATCAAATAACTTATACCACATCTTTGGTGTGGGGGTAGATATTCGGCTATCCCGAAGTTTGTATACCTTTGCAAGTTCTTGTGTTACTAAATCCCAAAATGGAGATACCAAAATGTACAATTTTTTGTGTAAAGACCAGTTTCTACTCGCCGCATGCATTTTTTTCTACGCTCTAACAACAAAATATTATTGGCGGGCTAATAACATCTTTCCCCAAATGCTCGAAAAATACAGGCGCAGTGCCAGTAAATTCAGTAAATCAGCTGCCCATTTTTTTTTTTTTTGGAATTTTTGTATATTTCCTATTCTTATGATCATCATTACACCCTTTCAATGTTATTTCTCTCAATCTGAATTTGATTTTCAATATTTAGTTCCTCTTATTGAATAATATAACATTTACCATTACATACTCTAGTACATATTTATAACCCATTCAGCAATTTAAATTTTAAACCATTTTCAACAGAATTTTAAAGGTTTTTATAAAGCATAGGTTACTATACTTTGTTGATCACGTTCCCTAAAATTTACTTGTATTTTTGTAATTCCGGTGTGCAGTTCTCCATCATCATCGCCTTTAATTGTTAGTAGTCTGGGATCTTTAGCAGTCACATTAATGTTTGCATGTCGATCGTGTAGTCTGTGAACGACTCATTCAATCCCTGCTTTCTTGCCTTATCAGCCTTTTCTTATAAGCCAAATTTTTGAAGTATCCTTTGGTAAAAAAAATACCTCTTAACTTTCTTCACACTCGTGCCACGTCTTTCATTGTTTGTTGTTTGCGATATACCACTTTAGAGCCTTCACCTTTAAAAATTCGGCATCGCCTTCGGTATCATGACGGTCTCAATCCCATACATATCTGCTGACCATTCCACTTATTCGATGAACTCCATTGCCTTTTCATTGCCATCTAACCTGAACGTCCATTCCCTTACTTGTTTTGCTACCTTCGCGAATTGGCTGGACCGATTCGGCTTCACTCAAAAGTAAAAAATATTCCAGGTCTTCTGGCAGGAAAAGTGGCTAGGACTAGAATGGATTTCTTCGCCTCTTGCATCAAACTATCAATTTGTTTTTTATGACTGATTGGAAAGTGTCTTCAATAAGTTCTTCTCCGAAAGGTCCATGTGCCAAATAATTCTCGATGAGGCATTACACTTTTAACTATCTGGAAAATTTCTCATTCCGCCAAGCTACAGTGTGTTGATTTGGGGCTCGCAGTAGCATAGTTAGGATGTCCAAACTAGATTTGCCAATAGTTCCAATCTTTCGGCAATGGAAGGGCCAGACAATTATGTAAGGTCACTCAGTGAAGCACATGGGTACGTGACGTCATGGCTGATTCGGAGCAGGTGGAAAAGAATTTATTTGGTCATCCACACTTACCAAATGAAATTAAAAACGACAACACCTATACCTCATATACTAGTACCGTTTGCTTTTGCTTAACCTCAATGGTTAAAATATTCACAAAAGTTAATTCATCAAAAATCAATCGGCCTTCTGTATCACTGTGGGCAATAGCTCGATGGTTTAATTTAAGACTGAAAAATTACGGATTATAATCAAGATCTCGTGGTCTGATAAGTGCGCCTAATACTTAATTACATATATTAGTACAGTATTAGTTCCGATATTCTTATATATTTTTCTTGTTTTATTATTCTGTGCTCCAATGCGTGGGAGTTGAGCTTGTCTTAGAGCTTTATGTTCTAAAGAACAAACGATTGTCTCAATTCGCGACTCAAAGCTGCGTTGTGACTCAATCTATGCTATGACTCACAACTAAGCTGTACTCAAAAGTAAACTGTGACTCAAATGTAAACTGTAACTCAAATGTAAACTGTATCTCGAATCTAAGCTGTAACTCAAATCTATGTTATGACTTAAAGCTGAGTTGTAACTCAAATATAAACTGTAACTCAAATGTGAGCGTGAATACAGTGGTGTTAAAAAAAAAAAATATGCCCATGCAATAATTGCCTCTCACAGTTTATTACATTCGTTGGTAAAGTGAGGCTGATCAATTGCTTTGCATGAGATATTGGCATATGGCACATGAAATTCGACAGTAAAGTTTTAAACTAAAAAGCTCCAAAATGGAAGCTATAGCGATTTTCTTCTTTCCATATGTTGAGGGCCTTTAAATGTTCAGGACATGTCCGCATCATCTTCTTTTTGGCCAATTTCGGCTTTGTTTTCCCTATTTTCACCGTTCGCTGGCATACTTTCATTCCCATTATCGAAAATGGATTCAATTTTAAACTGCCGGCAGTCTCAAAAGGCAGTCCCCGTTAATCGCGCTAGAATTCGTCGTCCAATTGCTTATTGTCACTAACAGCATTAACGGCATTGATAACATAATGTTGTCGAGTTGACCAATGGATAGGTCCGTCCGTCTGTCCGACCGTAAAAGACCAAAGATCTCACAAACTGTAAAAGCTAGAGCTTCCAATTTTAGAATGTAGACTTGTGTAGTATATACGCTGATCAAGTTTATTTTTTTTTGCCACGCCCCCTTCCGCCGCTGGAATTCGATAAAAAGTTATTTTCTTCCGCAATACTTATCGCATCTTAATTTAATTTGGCACACTCGTATATGTGATGAACATTTATCATTCTACCAAATTTTTTTTTCACGACCCCTTTCGCCCCAGGAATATAATAAATATAATAATAAAAGGGCGGATATGGTCGGTGGGGCGCTATGGTGCACACACGTAAGATTGAGCGAGATAGCATGTGTTAGAAATCGCGCATGCGAATAAAAGTTAATATATGGATTAAGTTTAATAAATTTCAAGTAGTTTTCTCATTTGATGCATGGTATAGCCAAGTCGGCCCGGCGACTTACTTACTTTATTGATCATATGATTCTCGAAACAACCCAAAAACAGGCAGAAGGATAAGAAGCATAAAGTCGGCCATATACGTTCTGTTCCTGTTAAGAAATATAAATATATACAACAAGTAAAAAATTAAACAAAAACGGCAAAATTAGTTGTTTTTTTTGTTTTTACAGTAAAACATCTGAACAAAATATGATACAATTTACATTAAATTCATGAAATTTTTATATTCAGTGCGAACATATATAGATATTCGGCTATCCCAAAGTTTGTATACCCTTGCAAGTTCTTGTGTTACTAAATCCCAAAATGGAGATAGCAAAATGTACAATTTTTGTGTAAAGACCAGTTTCTACTCACCGCATGCATTTTTTCCTACGCTCTAACAACAAAATATTATTGGCGGGCTAATAACATCTTTCCCCAAATGCTCAAAAAATACAGGCGCAGTGCCAGTAAATTCAGCTGGCCATTTTCCTTTGGGAATTTTTGTATCTTTCCTATTCTTATGATCATCATTACACCTTTCAATGTTATTTCTCTCAATCTGAATTTGATTTTCAATATTTAGTTCCTCTTATTGAATAATATAACATTTACCATTACATACTAGTACATATTTATAACCCATTCAGCAATTTAAATTTTAAACCATTTTCAAAAGAATTTTAAAGGTTTTTATTAAGCACTAGCTGTACCCTGCCACGTTTCGCTGTGGCCTCTGTTAAATTCTCATGTGACCACGGAACAGTAATATAATAGAGATTTCGTCTGTTTAAGGACAAAAAATAAGTATAAGTAATGTTGAAGCGTATTGAAAGCAAATAGCAAAGAGCGATTATGAAAAAATTGATTATATGTTAGCTGTACCCCGTCACGTTTTGCTGTGGCCTCCCATGTGTATTGACAAAGGTGCCAATATTTTTCTTATTTTTTTACCATGCATCCATAGGATGAAATGGTATATTAAAGTCGCCAAAATGTATGTAACAGGCAGAAGGAATCTTTTCCGACCCTATAAGTACATATATTCTTGATCTAAGACCCAGAATGTACCGGGCGGCCAAAAAAATGAAAAAAATCGAAAAACCCCTAATATCTCAGCCCCTGGCAAGACTATCGGAATGTCCTTCACACAGATGATAGTCCTTGATGAAACGAATCGATTGACACTATTTTCGTCACTATCCTTCAAAAGACTCGCGAGATATAAGCTATTTTTGATTTAGCAAAAAAGTCCTTTTTTCTCAGCTTCCTGAAGGACTTTCAATGATATTATAGTGTCAGTCTACGCAGCTCACCAAGGACTTCAATCTGGCCAAAGGACATCCGGATCGTCCTTGAAATGACTTTTTTTGTGATTTTTTGGCCATTTTGTCGAACCACCCCCTTACAAAAATTTCAGCATAATTTTTGGAAAGATAATGGAAATCCTTGAATGCAGATCGATAGTCCTGCTTCTGGAGGACCCAGAAAAGCATGCCCTGGCGAAATCGGTCAATGTCCTGCGGAGTTATGGCCTCGAGAAAATTGATTGAAACCTTAAAGTATGCAACACAAAATTTATGACGTTTGTATGGGATAAGGAAAAGGACTGTTTTTAAGGTTTTGCAGGCAATTATTTGGTATTTTTTCGACGTAAAAACGATCCTTGAGCTTCGACGAATATTAAAAAAAAAGAATTAGTGAAATCGGTCCAGACATTCCCGCGTGATGCCGTGACCAAGGAAAACGGCTTTCATTTTTATATATATAGATAGGTTACTATACTTTGTTGATCACGTTCCCTAAAATTTACTTGTATTTTTGTTCCGTTTCTCAAAAGTTTAATGAAAAATCCAGCCATTTTTGCTTTTCGCTCGCATTTATTCTATTCCACCGTAGCAAATTTTAATTAATTAAGAGGGTTTTTAAGAAATGCCGCTTGAAAAAGATTTAACCGACTTTTTTATAAAACATAAAAAGAAGTTGCCGTGTAGAAAACCGTTGCTAATTGCTCGCGCAAAACGGAAAATTAGTGCGGCCTGATAAGCATGGGTAATTCAATTTTACATTGATTTTTGTTTTTCTTTATTTTTGATTAGGCATTCGAATGGATTCGAAACAAAGCATCTCAATAATTCGGATTCCCACTCATTCAATTCATTTGTGTTCCGTTTAAATGTTGACTGACTGAGTTTCTGTCAGCTCCCTTATTCACTCAAACTAGTTCGGCTTCTCACTCAATCCATTTAATTTATTTTGACAATTGTTAATTCGAATTTGATATTTTTGTCACTCATGCAGCTCTCTGTTGTTAGTAGTCTGGAATCTTTAGCAGTCACATTAATGTTTGCATGTCGATCGTGTAGTCTGTGAACGACTCATTCAATCCCTGCATTCTGGCCTTATCAGCCTTTTCTTATAAGCCAAATTTTTGAAGTATCCTTTGGTAAAAAAAAATACCTCTTAACTTTCTTCACACTCGTGCCACGTCTTTCATTGTTTGTTGTTTGCGATATACCACTTTAGAGCCTTCATCTTTAAAAATTCGGCATCGCCTTCGGTATCATGACGGTCTCGATCCCATACATATCTGCTGACCATTCCACTTATTCGATGAACTCCATTGACTTTTCATTGCCATCAAACCTGAACGTCCATTCCCTTACTTGTTTTGCTACCTTCGCGAATTGGCTGGACCGATTCGGTTTCACTCAAAAGTAAAAAATATTCCAGATCTTCTGGCAGGAAAAGTGGCTAGGTCTAGAATGGATTTCTTCGCCTCTTGCATCAAACTAGCAATTTGATTCTTATGACTGATTGGAAAGTGTCTTCAATAAGTTCTTCTCCGAAAGGTCCATGTCCCAAATAGTTCTCGATGAGGCATTACACTTTTGACTATCTGGAAAATTTCTCATTCCGCCAAGCCACAGTGTGTTGATTTGGGCTTCGCAGTGGCATAGTTAGGATGTCCAAACTAGTTTTGCCAATAGTTCCAATCTTCCGACAATGGAAGGGCCAGACAATTATGTAAAGTCACTCGGTGAAGCACATGGGTACGTGACGTCATAGCTGATTCGGAGCAGGTGGAAATGAATTTATTTGGTCATCCATACTTCTTGTATATATGGATAGCCAAACCTGTACTGCAAAAATAACGAAACTAAAAAACGACAACACCTAAACCTCATATACGAGTACCGTTTGCTTTTGCTTAAGCTCAATGGTAAAAATATTCACACCGGTTAATTCATAATTTCATTATAATCAAGATATCGTGGTCTGATAAGTGCGCCTAATACTTAATTACATATATTCGTACAGTATTAGTTCCGATATTCCTATATATTTTTCTTGGGTTTAATTACACTTGTGATCTGGCCAATAGTCTTTGATGCACTGAAAAGCCACTCAGAGATAATGTGCTCCAATGTTCTAAGAGAATAAACGATTTTCTCAATTCTGCGTTGTGACTCAATCTATGCCAGAGCCGGCCACAAAGAGAGCCCACAAAAAGTATCATTGTATTTGTGCATTTCAATGTTGCTTTGCACTGAGCAAAACAAAAAGTGAACAAATTTTGTCGCAGTGAAGACAACGAGCGCAGTCGACGATTAAATGCAAGAGAAAGAAAGAGAAAACAAAGCAAGGATCCATTTTTTCTTGTGTAGCCTCTCAGCAGAGCGACACAGAAGTGCTCGGGTCGAAATGCTGTGAGAAACTAATTCTGTTTTCACGCTCTCAAATAGTTTTTGTGATGGCTTCGGCAAGCGCTCGGCTCGTATACATGAGTTTCGCGTTTTGTCTTCGGCCCCCGGGGTCTATGCGTGGCCGGCTCTGATCTATGCTATGACTCACAGCTAAGCTGTACTCAAAAGTAAACTGTAACTCAAATGTAAACTGTATCTCAAATCTAAGCTGTAACTCAAATCTATGTTATGACTTAAAGCTGAGATGTAACTCAAATATAAACTGTAACTCAAATGTGAGCGTGAATACAGTGGTGTTAAAAAAAATAAAGTAAGTAAGTCGCCGGGCCCACTTGGATATACCATGCATCAGGGGAAAACAAATTACCTTGAGTTTATAAAACTTATTTCATATATTAAATTTCTTTCGTATGCGCGATTTCTAACATATGCTATCTCGCTCATTCTTATGTGTGTGCACTTTAGCGCCCCACCGGCCAAATTCGCCCTTGCACCGCTTTGAGTGCACAACGTTTCAATGCATAACTCGGCCATTTTTATTCCGATTTTTATGCAACTTGGTGGAATGATAGATGTCCATAACATATATAAATGTGAATTAAATTCCGATACGATAAATATTGCGGGAGAAAATCACTTTTTATTAAATTCCGGAGGCGGAAGGGGGCGTGGCAAAAAAAATTTGGTGGAATGCTAGATGTTCATAAGATCTATGAGTGTGCCAAATTAAATTACGATGTGATAAATATTACGGGAGAAAATCACTTTTTATTAAATTCCGGAGGCGGAAGGTGGCGTGGCAAAAAAAAAAACATAAACTTGGTCTGCGCCAAGACTACACGAGTCTACATTCTAAATTTGGTAACTCTAACATTTGTAGTTGCTGAGATCTCTGCACTCTTACGGACGGACGGGCGGACGCACGGACAGACGGACATGGCTATATCAATTTATCTTCTCATGCTGATCAAGAATATATATACTTTATAGGTCGGTGAATTCCTTCGACCACCGCTTTAAAAAGCCAAGAACACCCATTGCTTTACCGACCATGTTGGAAATGTGGGTATTAAAAATTAGTTTGCTGTCCATAAGCACACCTAAATCGTTCATCTCAGTTAGACGTTCCAAGGGACTATGATTAAGAAAATAGGTTACCAGTTGAGGAGAAGTTCTATAAAAAGTCATTACTTTACACTTAGTAGTATTGAGGTTTAACAAGTTGAGCCGGCACCAAGACTCGAAATTGTTAAGATCGGCTTGTAAGCAAGCAGGCGAAATCATATCTTTATAACTAAAACAAAGCTTAACGTCATCAGCATACATAAGCATACGCGAATGTATCATAACTGAGGGAAGATCATTAATAAAGAGTGTAAAAAGCAGAGGGCCTAGATGACTACCCTGAGGCACCCCAGATGTCACATGAATGGAACTGGAAAAGGAAGACTTAAAGAGTACCTTCTGTTTTCTGTTTGTTAGATACTCGCGATTCCAACAGAGAAAAATTGGCGGAAAGCCAATGTCGCTCAACTTAATAAGCAAAAGCGTATTATTTGTATTTTGATTAACAGAATCAAAAGCCTTACTGAAATCAGTATATATGACATCAGTTTGTTTTGCATTTCTGAATCCATCGATTGTTAAAGAAGTGAATTCTTAAAGGTTAGTGGTAGTGGATCTACGTTTCACAAACCCATGCTGGGATGTCGAAATAACAGACCTACAGAAGTGTTGCAATTGAGAAGTAATTATCTTTTCAAAAGCTTTAGGAATATCAGACAATTTGGAAATACCCCTATAGTTTGAAGCTTCGGACTTTTTACCATTTTTATGGAGAGGAATAATATATGATTCCTTCCAAATAGCTGGGAAGGAGGACGAGTCAACAGACAAGAAAATTAACTTCAAAATTGGCTTACACAAAGCATTTGCACAAAACCTGAGTACGCAACCAGGTATACCATCAGGTCCTGGTGAATACACAGGTTTCACTAAATTAAGCACGCTGAGAAGCGAACTTTCATCAATCACTGGATTAAAAATGCAGTTCGACTTTTTAACTGATAAGGATACGGAAGTCTGGAATGATATTCCGCTGAGGAGTAGGTAGTCTTGAAAAAATCAGCAAACATATCGGCAATTGCCTGATCAGTGTTAGCTTTATTATTTTCAAACGACAAGGAAGACGGATGCACTGATGTCTTACGTTTAGTATTGACAATGTTATAAAATTGCTTAGGATCGCGAGAAAACTGACATTTGCAGCGCCGTAGATAATCCTTATAGCATTGCATATTAAGGACCATAAATCTCGAGCGAGCAACAGAATACAGAATGAAATCAGACGAACGGCGAGTTTTTTTAAACTTCTTATAGCATCGTGACTTCACATTTTTCAAGTTGGATAACTCCCGAGAGAACCAAGGAGGTCTATTAGAAATCACCTGTCTCTTGAGAGGAACACAATTATCGAAAAGTGAATCAAGTGTACTATAAAAAGAAAGAAATAGCTGAGTCCATGTCTATACAATTGTACAGATAAGACCAATCTGTAGCAAGAATGAAATCATTAAGATTAGAAAAATCTGTTTTACGAAAGCATCGGGTTCGAGGTATCGTATTAGCACAAAGTAGTGGTGGAAGAAAAGGTAGATCAATTGTTAAATTTACAGTAGGATGAAATTTATCTTCCGGAAGAACAAAAGGTTCAATCCTGGAAACAGCACAATTGGAAGGATCAAATACAAATATCAGATCTAATGATCTTCCATTTATATTATAGTAGACTCATCCGCAAGGGACCATGCTATGGAAGGTAAATTAAAATCACCTAGAACAATGAAAATATCACGATTAGAAGTTAAAGCAGAGACAGATCGAATTGCCTCTAAATGATTTAAATAAACCATTATGTCAGACTGCGGTGGAATATAAGAACAAGTGATGTAGGCGGAAAAAGAATGATAATCTACCTTAACACTGACAAACTCAATCTCCTGATTATAAGAAGGCTGAATCTGTTCAGATGGTAAAGCAGCATCAACAGCAATCAAAACTCCTCCACCCACGCGAGGAGTTCGATCACATCTGAATACAGAAAATTTTGAAGCAAAAACAGATGCATCAGCAATGTCAGGTTTTAGCCACGTCTCCGTAAAAGCTAAAATGTTATTCGTAAAAGAAAGGCTATCTACATAGAGATTAGTAAGTTTTGATTTCAGTCCTCTCACATTCTGGTAACCCAGAATGAGGGACGAATCTAGTTTTTTGACACACCAGCAGATGCTGGTGTGCCCGAAACCGTATTAGTATTTCACAGTATATTCTTTAACTATAATGTGCTCCGGCCAAAAACGTTTATGACATATAGTGTCAAAACTGTTGGCAGAGACACTTATTTTAAATGACGAAATGTCACGGGCATACGAAAATTTAAACTTTTCCACTGCAATATTCGGGTCTTTAACCACAGAACGAATATAGGCTATAACATCATCAGATGTGACTTCAGGGGCAAGCCTAGAAACAAATACATGTTTCTTTGGTGGAACACCAATAAGATCCCTTGGCGGCTGTGCTACAATAGCAGCTGCAACATTGGGAGTCGCAACTGCTGACGCAGCAAAGCCACTAACAGGGCCTCCTATGACAAAACTATCGGCAATTTCCATTCGATTGGAAGATTGGCCGGACAAATCGGATACCACGCCTACTTTCGCATTAGATGCGAGGTTACTACCAGGCGATATGGGAGTAACCTCAATGCCCGGAATTTCCGGGCTTTTAAACGATATTAGGCGCTGATTACTGGGTGAAGATATGGCATAAGACCCACCAGGGACGAGAAGAGACGCCGGCGGAGCATGAGATGCACTTCGAGGAGTGGTCTTTTTCCGTTTAGGCGACTCATTTAATAGCTTTAGGCTACTAAACTGAGCCTCCAACGAAATAAACTCCGCTTGGAGTTTATTAAAACCAGCCCTCAGAGTGGTAAAGCCATCTCTAGTCCGCTTCATAAAAGTCCGCATCTCATTCTCGATACCGCGGCAAGAATCACATCCATACTTCAAGCCTCCAACGATTTTAATAGTGTCATGAATCTTCGGCGTGAGACCCGCACACTTCACATGTACGGGATTCTCACACAACCAGCAGAAGATATAATCATGACAATCTTTAGCCTCGGTGGAAACTTTGCAGTTTCTTTTGGAGCAGACAGACATTATAAATTTTTTTACAAATAAATTGAAGAAAATAATTTAAAAATATAAATATACTGACCAGATCTGAGCACAAGGGTTAATATATTTAAAGCTTACAAACAAAAGCACAAAACGAAAGCACGTATCACTCAGACGCGAGAAAGGAATAGACGAGAGCGCGAACAAAAAGTAATAGAAAAGAGCGAGAGAGCGCGTCAAATTGAACGCATGCAACAACAATTTGTACGCGTAGGCGCGAGAGTAAGTTTTAACGGAAAGATGTTCAAACGCAAGAGCAAAAGAATTAACAAAAACAACAACACCGCCAAGGGAGATTTTGTTGTATATTAATAAACATTTTGTTAAAATTTGATTTTGCGTCTGCACAAGTAAAGAACCAACAAAAACCAAAACGCGAAATGGAAATAAAAAAATCGGAAATTATTTCAACTATGCCGAGTTGAATATTGAGAAATTTAGAAATTTAAAATTATAAGCGTAAAAAAACACGTCCCTCTTCGTCAAGGAGTGAAACAAAAAAAAAAAAAAAAAATTCTCTAACAATTCATACACATCTCTATATCTATTTATATATTTAAATAATTAATTATTTACTTATTTATACACCCACCCATTTCCCTTCTATCGTACGGGCTGCCAACT
Organism: Drosophila sp. 14030-0761.01; assembly: GCA_018150735.1. Taxonomy (NCBI): domain Eukaryota; kingdom Metazoa; phylum Arthropoda; class Insecta; order Diptera; family Drosophilidae; genus Drosophila; species Drosophila sp. 14030-0761.01. The sequence continues at coordinate 8,601,485 of JAECWO010000078.1, read as the reverse complement.
CTTATCGTAAACTTGGCCTCTCCAACGATATTCGCTTTGTTCCCATTGGCTACCCCGCCATATGACTTCGCTCTCATACGATCTGCCACTGTCATCCCCCACTACTCCCCTTTTGACAAGCAGAGCCCTCACTTTACTTCGTTCAAGGGCCCCCTTCACACCCGCACCCGTCTTTCGGGCTCGCTAGCCCTCACTTTTTGTGCTCTCGGTGCCCATATTCCGAAGTGCGTTTCGCGGCGATCGTATTTGCATTCACACGTACAGTGTACGTGTGGCTGGCCGCTCTCGCTCTCGCTCTCTCATCTGGTGACAGTGCCCTTTGCTTTCCATTTGTTTTCGTTTGCTTTGATTTTCTTTTAATGCTTGGGGCTCAGCAACCCGCGGCGCTTTGCATTTTGCTTATGCCCAGCTGCCTTTGTTTTTGTTGCAGCTCTTCGCATTTGTTTATGCTCAGCTGTTCTTGCGTTTTGCGTTATTGCTTACATTTATTCTGCTGCTTGGCTTGTTTCAATTGTTGTTGCTGTTTTTGTGTTTCGTTTAATATATTTGTTATTGCGGTGGTATTTAATGTATTTGCTATTTAATATATTTGTTATTGTTGTGTTGTTTGTGTTGCATTTAATGTATTTGTTATTATATATTTTATATATAATCATACATAATAATTTACTGTATTTGTTGTTGTTGTGTTACTGTGTTGCATTAATGTATTTGTTATTATATATTTTATATATAATAATATATAATACTTTAATGTATTTGTTGTTGTTGTTCTTTGTGCTTTCTTTCTTTCTTCTTCTGTTGCCGTTGTTTTGCCGACGGCAAACCAGCCCTTGGCGTTGTATACATGTTGCTATCTTTGTATATTTGTTGCTGTTGTTTGTTATATTTTCTTTTGCTGTTGTTCTGCCGACGGCAAACGGCCTGCGGCGTGTATACATGTTGCTAGCTGCCTATGTTGCTAGCTGTGTGTGTTGCTAGCATCGTTTGTTGCTGTTCTTACTGGCGACCTGGCTGATGTATACAGCATGTTGTGGGGTGCATAATTGTTTGACCTTTATGCTCCTCACAATATATTGCAGTTCAAATAGTTAGAAGGAAAGATAAACGTACAAATTAAAAATATTACCTTGCGAATTATTTTGGGGTTTCCTGGGGTTCGCACCATTTAAAGTTTTGTTACTTTTGATTTGGCAAATGCTGAGGAAAAGCTTAAAAATATGCATTTAAATACGCGACAGGGTATGGTGTGTAGACAAAGCATCTCGAGAACTATAAAATTAGAAACTATTTAACTATTTTTAATCCCGGAAGTCGATCTTATTCCTAGATGATGAGTAGTGGACTTTAACCGCCAATCGGAAAGCTACATTAGTCACAAGGGGGTTTTAATATTTGGGGAAACCTTTTTTTCTATATTTTTTATTAACGAAATGGTTTGACATTTGTGTTCTTTCAAAAATGAAGTGAAAACAAATCGCATTATGGCCTCTCGGGTATCAAATAACTTATACTACATCTTTGGTGTGGGGGTAGATATTCGGCTATCCCGAAGTTTGTATACCCTTGCAAGTTCTTGTGTTACTAAATCCCAAAGTGGAGATAGCAAAATGTACAATTTTTTGTGTAAAGACCAGTTTCTACTCACCGCATGCATTTTTTCCTACGCTCTAACAACAAAATATTATTGGCGGGCTAATAACATCTTTCCCCAAATACTCAAAAAATACAGGCGCATGGCCAGTAAATTCAGTAAATCAGCTGCCCATTTTCCTTTGGGAATTTTTGTATCTTTCCTATTCTTATGATTATCATTACACCCTTTCAATGTTATTTCTCTCAATGTGAATTCGATTTTCAATATTTAGTTCCTAATATTGAATAATATAACATTTACCATTACATACTAGTACATATTTATAACCCATTCAGCAATTTAAATTTTAAACCATTTTCAACAAAATTTTAAAGGTTTTTATTAAGCATAGGTTACTATACTTTGTTGATCACGTCCCCTAAAATTTACTTGTATTTTTGTTCCGTTTCTCAAAAGTTTAACCAACCGTTGCAATCCGCCCATCTGGCCAGGTGGCCACGGATATACATAAGTTAGTCTTGCCCACGAAATGAAGTTGTTCACATCACACATTAAATTAAACTCTGCAACCAATTAATAAGACAAAATTAACTTTTAAAATACAACAAATTTTATGGCCAACTCAGCCGTTTAGTCTTCTTCGTGCTTATATATTCAGTCTCCGAACTGCTTCCTCATTTCCTCCACTGTTCCAACCATGTTCAGACCATATTCTTTGCCGTATTTTGTGAGATGCTCCTTCTTCATGTAGTATATCCATGATTTGGTAATTTTGCCGTTGTTTCTTATATTTAAAAGGTTAAGTTATAGTATTATTAAGTATATTATCAGCACGTTGGCCGAAAGTTGTAACGAACCCATTTCGTACTTGGAACATTAATAACTGTTTTGTTCTCCTCTATGATATTTTTCTAACGGAGTTGTTCTCTCCAAATTGTAAAGCACGTGCTTTGTACATGGCAAAATGTGAATTTTCGATCATTGTTAGTTGTGCAAGTGAAAGAAGAAGGTCAGTAAGCATTATAATGTGAATAAATTAATAAATTTGCATAAATATAATAACATTAAAAAGGTGAAAATGTCTGCAAAGCAATTGCGAAGAAATGCAAAACGTGAAACCCAAAAAATACTATTCGGGGGTAATGAAATAAAAAAACAAAAGACAAATGTGCAAGAAATGTTATAATGAATTAAACTTAGCGTAAACTGCCGTCCACAGAGAATGATAGATGTCCATAACATATATAAATGTGAATTAAATTCCGATACGATAAATATTGCGGGAGAAAATCACTTTTTATTAAATTCCGGAGGCGGAAGGGGGCGTGGCAAAAAAAATTTGGTGGAATGCTAGATGTTCATAAGATCTATGAGTGTGCCAAATTAAATTACGATGTGATAAATATTACGGGAGAAAATCACTTTTTATTAAATTCCGGAGGCGGAAGGTGGCGTGGCAAAAAAAAAAAACATAAACTTGGTCTGCGCCAAGACTACACGAGTCTACATTCTAAATTTGGTAACTCTAACATTTGTAGTTGCTGAGATCTCTGCACTCTTACGGACGGACGGGCGGACGCACGGACAGACGGACATGGCTATATCAATTTATCTTCTCATGCTGATCAAGAATATATATACTTTATAGGTCGGTGAATTCCTTCGACCACCGCTTTAAAAAGCCAAGAACACCCATTGCTTTACCGACCATGTTGGAAATGTGGGTATTAAAAATTAGTTTGCTGTCCATAAGCACACCTAAATCGTTCATCTCAGTTAGACGTTCCAAGGGACTATGATTAAGAAAATAGGTTACCAGTTGAGGAGAAGTTCTATAAAAAGTCATTACTTTACACTTAGTAGTATTGAGGTTTAACAAGTTGAGCCGGCACCAAGACTCGAAATTGTTAAGATCGGCTTGTAAGCAAGCAGGCGAAATCATATCTTTATAACTAAAACAAAGCTTAACGTCATCAGCATACATAAGCATACGCGAATGTATCATAACTGAGGGAAGATCATTAATAAAGAGTGTAAAAAGCAGAGGGCCTAGATGACTACCCTGAGGCACCCCAGATGTCACATGAATGGAACTGGAAAAGGAAGACTTAAAGAGTACCTTCTGTTTTCTGTTTGTTAGATACTCGCGATTCCAACAGAGAAAAATTGGCGGAAAGCCAATGTCGCTCAACTTAATAAGCAAAAGCGTATTATTTGTATTTTGATTAACAGAATCAAAAGCCTTACTGAAATCAGTATATATGACATCAGTTTGTTTTGCATTTCTGAATCCATCGATTGTTAAAGAAGTGAATTCTTAAAGGTTAGTGGTAGTGGATCTACGTTTCACAAACCCATGCTGGGATGTCGAAATAACAGACCTACAGAAGTGTTGCAATTGAGAAGTAATTATCTTTTCAAAAGCTTTAGGAATATCAGACAATTTGGAAATACCCCTATAGTTTGAAGCTTCGGACTTTTTACCATTTTTATGGAGAGGAATAATATATGATTCCTTCCAAATAGCTGGGAAGGAGGACGAGTCAACAGACAAGAAAATTAACTTCAAAATTGGCTTACACAAAGCATTTGCACAAAACCTGAGTACGCAACCAGGTATACCATCAGGTCCTGGTGAATACACAGGTTTCACTAAATTAAGCACGCTGAGAAGCGAACTTTCATCAATCACTGGATTAAAAATGCAGTTCGACTTTTTTAACTGATAAGGATACGGAAGTCTGGAATGATATTCCGCTGAGGAGTAGGTAGTCTTGAAAAAATCAGCAAACATATCGGCAATTGCCTGATCAGTGTTAGCTTTATTATTTTCAAACGACAAGGAAGACGGATGCACTGATGTCTTACGTTTAGTATTGACAATGTTATAAAATTGCTTAGGATCGCGAGAAAACTGACATTTGCAGCGCCGTAGATAATCCTTATAGCATTGCATATTAAGGACCATAAATCTCGAGCGAGCAACAGAATACAGAATGAAATCAGACGAACGGCGAGTTTTTTTAAACTTCTTATAGCATCGTGACTTCACATTTTTCAAGTTGGATAACTCCCGAGAGAACCAAGGAGGTCTATTAGAAATCACCTGTCTCTTGAGAGGAACACAATTATCGAAAAGTGAATCAAGTGTACTATAAAAGAAAGAAATAGCTGAGTCCATGTCTATACAATTGTACAGATAAGACCAATCTGTAGCAAGAATGAAATCATTAAGATTAGAAAAATCTGTTTTACGAAAGCATCGGGTTCGAGGTATCGTATTAGCACAAAGTAGTGGTGGAAGAAAAGGTAGATCAATTGTTAAATTTACAGTAGGATGAAATTTATCTTCCGGAAGAACAAAAGGTTCAATCCTGGAAACAGCACAATTGGAAGGATCAAATACAAATATCAGATCTAATGATCTTCCATTTATATTATAGTAGACTCATCCGCAAGGGACCATGCTATGGAAGGTAAATTAAAATCACCTAGAACAATGAAAATATCACGATTAGAAGTTAAAGCAGAGACAGATCGAATTGCCTCTAAATGATTTAAATAAACCATTATGTCAGACTGCGGTGGAATATAAGAACAAGTGATGTAGGCGGAAAAAGAATGATAATCTACCTTAACACTGACAAACTCAATCTCCTGATTATAAGAAGGCTGAATCTGTTCAGATGGTAAAGCAGCATCAACAGCAATCAAAACTCCTCCACCCACGCGAGGAGTTCGATCACATCTGAATACAGAAAATTTTGAAGCAAAAACAGATGCATCAGCAATGTCAGGTTTTAGCCACGTCTCCGTAAAAGCTAAAATGTTATTCGTAAAAGAAAGGCTATCTACATAGAGATTAGTAAGTTTTGATTTCAGTCCTCTCACATTCTGGTAACCCAGAATGAGGGACGAATCTAGTTTTTTGACACACCAGCAGATGCTGGTGTGCCCGAAACCGTATTAGTATTTCACAGTATATTCTTTAACTATAATGTGCTCCGGCCAAAAACGTTTATGACATATAGTGTCAAAACTGTTGGCAGAGACACTTATTTTAAATGACGAAATGTCACGGGCATACGAAAATTTAAACTTTTCCACTGCAATATTCGGGTCTTTAACCACAGAACGAATATAGGCTATAACATCATCAGATGTGACTTCAGGGGCAAGCCTAGAAACAAATACATGTTTCTTTGGTGGAACACCAATAAGATCCCTTGGCGGCTGTGCTACAATAGCAGCTGCAACATTGGGAGTCGCAACTGCTGACGCAGCAAAGCCACTAACAGGGCCTCCTATGACAAAACTATCGGCAATTTCCATTCGATTGGAAGATTGGCCGGACAAATCGGATACCACGCCTACTTTCGCATTAGATGCGAGGTTACTACCAGGCGATATGGGAGTAACCTCAATGCCCGGAATTTCCGGGCTTTTAAACGATATTAGGCGCTGATTACTGGGTGAAGATATGGCATAAGACCCACCAGGGACGAGAAGAGACGCCGGCGGAGCATGAGATGCACTTCGAGGAGTGGTCTTTTTCCGTTTAGGCGACTCATTTAATAGCTTTAGGCTACTAAACTGAGCCTCCAAACTGAGCTACTAAACTGAGTCCGCATCTCATTCTCGATACCGCGGCAAGAATCACATCCATACTTCAAGCCTCCAACGATTTTAATAGTGTCATGAATCTTCGGCGTGAGACCCGCACACTTCACATGTACGGGATTCTCACACAACCAGCAGAAGATATAATCATGACAATCTTTAGCCTCGGTGGAAACTTTGCAGTTTCTTTTGGAGCAGACAGACATTATAAATTTTTTTTACAAATAAATTGAAGAAAATAATTTAAAAATATAAATATACTGACCAGATCTGAGCACAAGGGTTAATATATTTAAAGCTTACAAACAAAAGCACAAAACGAAAGCACGTATCACTCAGACGCGAGAAAGGAATAGACGAGAGCGCGAACAAAAAGTAATAGAAAAGAGCGAGAGAGCGCGTCAAATTGAACGCATGCAACAACAATTTGTACGCGTAGGCGCGAGAGTAAGTTTTAACGGAAAGATGTTCAAACGCAAGAGCAAAAGAATTAACAAAAACAACAACACCGCCAAGGGAGATTTTGTTGTATATTAATAAACATTTTGTTAAAATTTGATTTTGCGTCTGCACAAGTAAAGAACCAACAAAAACCAAAACGCGAAATGGAAATAAAAAAATCGGAAATTATTTCAACTATGCCGAGTTGAATATTGAGAAATTTAGAAATTTAAAATTATAAGCGTAAAAAAAACACGTCCCTCTTCGTCAAGGAGTGAAACAAAAAAAAAAAAAAAAAAATTCTCTAACAATTCATACACATCTCTATATCTATTTATATATTTAAATAATTAATTATTTACTTATTTATACACCCACCCATTTCCCTTCTATCGTACGGGCTGCCAACTCTTATCGTAAACTTGGCCTCTCCAACGATATTCGCTTTGTTCCCATTGGCTACCCCGCCATATGACTTCGCTCTCATACGATCTGCCACTGTCATCCCCCACTACTCCCCTTTTGACAAGCAGAGCCCTCACTTTACTTCGTTCAAGGGCCCCCTTCACACCCGCACCCGTCTTTCGGGCTCGCTAGCCCTCACTTTTTGTGCTCTCGGTGCCCATATTCCGAAGTGCGTTTCGCGGCGATCGTATTTGCATTCACACGTACAGTGTACGTGTGGCTGGCCGCTCTCGCTCTCGCTCTCTCATCTGGTGACAGTGCTCTTTGCTTTCCATTTGTTTTCGTTTGCTTTGATTTTCTTTTAATGCTTGGGGCTCAGCAACCCGCGGCGCTTTGCATTTTGCTTATGCCCAGCTGCCTTTGTTTTTGTTGCAGCTCTTCGCATTTGTTTATGCTCAGCTGTTCTTGCGTTTTGCGTTATTGCTTACATTTATTCTGCTGCTTGGCTTGTTTCAATTGTTGTTGCTGTTTTTGTGTTTCGTTTAATATATTTGTTATTGCGGTGGTATTTAATGTATTTGCTATTTAATATATTTGTTATTGTTGTGTTGTTTGTGTTGCATTTAATGTATTTGTTATTATATATTTTATATATAATCATACATAATAATTTACTGTATTTGTTGTTGTTGTGTTACTGTGTTGCATTAATGTATTTGTTATTATATATTTTATATATAATAATATATAATACTTTAATGTATTTGTTGTTGTTGTTCTTTGTGCTTTCTTTCTTTCTTCTTCTGTTGCCGTTGTTTTGCCGACGGCAAACCAGCCCTTGGCGTTGTATACATGTTGCTATCTTTGTATATTTGTTGCTGTTGTTTGTTATATTTTCTTTTGCTGTTGTTCTGCCGACGGCAAACGGCCTGCGGCGTGTATACATGTTGCTAGCTGCCTATGTTGCTAGCTGTGTGTGTTGCTAGCATCGTTTGTTGCTGTTCTTACTGGCGACCTGGCTGATGTATACAGCATGTTGTGGGGTGCATAATTGTTTGACCTTTATGCTCCTCACAATATATTGCAGTTCAAATAGTTAGAAGGAAAGATAAACGTACAAATTAAAAATATTACCTTGCGAATTATTTTGGGGTTTCCTGGGGTTCGCACCATTTAAAGTTTTGTTACTTTTGATTTGGCAAATGCTGAGGAAAAGCTTAAAAATATGCATTTAAATACGCGACAGGGTATGGTGTGTAGACAAAGCATCTCGAGAACTATAAAATTAGAAACTATTTAACTATTTTTAATCCCGGAAGTCGATCTTATTCCTAGATGATGAGTAGTGGACTTTAACCGCCAATCGGAAAGCTACATTAGTCACAAGGGGGTTTTAATATTTGGGGAAACCTTTTTTTCTATATTTTTTATTAACGAAATGGTTTGACATTTGTGTTCTTTCAAAAATGAAGTGAAAACAAATCGCATTATGGCCTCTCGGGTATCAAATAACTTATACTACATCTTTGGTGTGGGGGTAGATATTCGGCTATCCCGAAGTTTGTATACCCTTGCAAGTTCTTGTGTTACTAAATCCCAAAGTGGAGATAGCAAAATGTACAATTTTTTGTGTAAAGACCAGTTTCTACTCACCGCATGCATTTTTTCCTACGCTCTAACAACAAAATATTATTGGCGGGCTAATAACATCTTTCCCCAAATACTCAAAAAATACAGGCGCATGGCCAGTAAATTCAGTAAATCAGCTGCCCATTTTCCTTTGGGAATTTTTGTATCTTTCCTATTCTTATGATTATCATTACACCCTTTCAATGTTATTTCTCTCAATGTGAATTCGATTTTCAATATTTAGTTCCTAATATTGAATAATATAACATTTACCATTACATACTAGTACATATTTATAACCCATTCAGCAATTTAAATTTTAAACCATTTTCAACAAAATTTTAAAGGTTTTTATTAAGCATAGGTTACTATACTTTGTTGATCACGTCCCCTAAAATTTACTTGTATTTTTGTTCCGTTTCTCAAAAGTTTAACCAACCGTTGCAATCCGCCCATCTGGCCAGGTGGCCACGGATATACATAAGTTAGTCTTGCCCACGAAATGAAGTTGTTCACATCACACATTAAATTAAACTCTGCAACCAATTAATAAGACAAAATTAACTTTTAAAATACAACAAATTTTATGGCCAACTCAGCCGTTTAGTCTTCTTCGTGCTTATATATTCAGTCTCCGAACTGCTTCCTCATTTCCTCCACTGTTCCAACCATGTTCAGACCATATTCTTTGCCGTATTTTGTGAGATGCTCCTTCTTCATGTAGTATATCCATGATTTGGTAATTTTGCCGTTGTTTCTTATATTTAAAAGGTTAAGTTATAGTATTATTAAGTATATTATCAGCACGTTGGCCGAAAGTTGTAACGAACCCATTTCGTACTTGGAACATTAATAACTGTTTTGTTCTCCTCTATGATATTTTTCTAACGGAGTTGTTCTCTCCAAATTGTAAAGCACGTGCTTTGTACATGGCAAAATGTGAATTTTCGATCATTGTTAGTTGTGCAAGTGAAAGAAGAAGGTCAGTAAGCATTATAATGTGAATAAATTAATAAATTTGCATAAATATAATAACATTAAAAAGGTGAAAATGTCTGCAAAGCAATTGCGAAGAAATGCAAAACGTGAAACCCAAAAAATACTATTCGGGGGTAATGAAATAAAAAAACAAAAGACAAATGTGCAAGAAATGTTATAATGAATTAAACTTAGCGTAAACTGCCGTCCACAGAGATTTGTAGTAAATAAGTCTTCGTGTTAAGTATTAAGTATATAAAGGAAATATTGAAATATTTGTTGACTTTTTGATTTTTCTTTAAATTGTTGAATTAGAATTAAAAATATGTATTAAATTTAATGAATTTAAAGAAACTTTTTATTACTTTTGATAAAATAAATAATAGAAATTGTTCACGCCAGATCGTGACCAGCAAGGAGCAGGGAGAGGGATTTCGGGCCAACGCGAGGGCGGTCACACTATGCGAAATGACCGGCAGTATTAGTGAAAACCGCCATTAAAATCGGACGCGTTCGACCCCCGAAATTTCCCCAAAAGTTTTGTTTCCACTCGAAATTCCCCAGTTCGCGAGTTCTGTGAAATAAAGATACCTAAATTAACCGAAAGAACCGTGCGTTTTAATAAACCAAGTTCCACAGACTCACCCACCACAAGAGAAGGAAGTATATTGGCACCCGCCAACCACTCATACACATCTACATATATACGACTGCCAGCAGTTTTTCGCCCCTCCACAAACATTGGTCCTTCGAGCCGGATATCCTTCCGCTCAGCCAGCATCGTATCGGTGGAAATCTGTTAAGTTGTACACTTTATTATTATTTCCTTTGACTAACACTCACCCGCATACACCCTTAAAGGTGAGAATTTTCGCTCCTCTATAGCGACCTTTCCACCCTTTAAGCCCTTGTATGCCCATACGTGACCTCTCCAAAGGTCTCACTTTACCACTCCGACCTATCCTGTGTCTGTCCATCGTGATAAAGTGCGCGTTTCTTCCAATTTCCATTCCCATATTTATGTATGTATGTATGTACATCGGTACATCACTACATACATATATGTCCAGCAGTCGCCATCTGCAAAGTGTGAAAAAAAATTAATATCGCGTTGTGTGTTTCTCAAGCCACTTACCGTGGGCTAATTGTGTTGTGCATCCTTGTGGTTTTAATCCGTGTGCGAACCAAAATTCTAAAAAAATTAAAGTCCGAAAAAATCGCGGCCGCAATTGCGCAACACCGGCAGACACACTTGTCATAGGTGCACCAGTGTCGTTCCATTGCTCCGCCACTCGCACTACGGTCCAACAATTATTGCAGCCACTCCGTTTTTGGCTTTCCGCAATTAATTTCGACGCAACACAACGAAAATATTCCACAACGCGATAAAAATTAACTTTTGTTTCACACTTAAAGTCCAAACAAAGGCCTACCAGCTGATTCGCTGTCCCGCGAGTTCAAGTCGTGACTGAGTCACGACTTTAGCCTTTTCTGCTAAGTCACATATTTTTGACTCAGAAATAATTAAATTAATTTAAAAATTAATTTACATTGTCGCAAAAAAATATTATTGGCCACTTTGAGTAAAAAATAAATAAAAAACACAAATATTCGGTTCCGGTGTGAACGGCGAACAAAGTGCGAAAATTTAATATTTGGTGTTTTTTGGCGCTTCAATTAAGTCCGAAGTAAATAATTCCAATTCTTTTTTGTTATAAAAAAATTTTTATCGGCAATTATCCCAAGGACTTGCCATATCCTAGCGACCTTAGACCTATTTTTTTCCGGCCAAACTCGCCAACACAACAATAAATACATAAAACAAAAAAAATAACGTCTGAGGTACTAAGAGACAAAAAAAAAAACCACCAAATTTAATCCAACCCGAGCACACGCCACACCACCGACCGGCTCAAACCCATTGCGAGCCGCTCCTTAGTGCGTCCTTTAATCCAAGCGACATCCCTTGCAGCGATATTTTTATTTTGTAGTGGAAGAATATTTCCTTATATATCCTTATAAGGAACATTGTTTTCGAAATTAACCTACAAAAAAAAAAACCTTTTTATTATATATCCTTATAATAAAAATTTTCCCCGAATATTTCAATATACGCCTACATATCCTTGTAGGAAAGATACACGTTTTTGTTGTCCATACTTATATTATAAATTAAACTAACAAATTTCATTATATATCCTTATAAGCGAAATTGGCGCTTTCCTCCACATTTATAATATAAAATAACGTTTCCTTTCCAGCCCATTATAATATTCCTATATATATATATTCCTTATAATCACCGATTTTCGACGTGTATACTCGCGTACGTTCATTAAAACATACAGTCCACTCGTCTCTCCTTCATTCCGATATCCGCTAGGGCAGAGAATATCCTTTCTCGGTAGCCCTTATCCCGCTCAACGACGTCGATTATGTCAATCGACCCCTCCAAGGCGAGCAAGAAATCAGCTAGCCTCCCAGTTCCGGGCCGCAACGCGTCCCCTTCCACCCCGCCTTCTAAACCCAAGGCGCTTAGCACGCCATCCACCATCAGGCGTAACCCTTCCGGCTCTCCGTCTGCATCGCGACCCCGCAGCGCATCTCCTACTTCGCGCTCTTCCTCCGGCAAATCGGGATTCGCCAAATCCGCTTCTCGCGTTCCCTCCTTAGTCGTGACCTCTCCTGAGTCACCCGTGATCACGCGATCCCGTTCGCAAGAATTTCGCGCACGTGCCGACATGGCTCTGACGGATTTTATTGCCGTATGCGACGCTTTGACTATTTTCGAGGCGCGAGAGAGCGCAGGCCTTGAACAAGATGTGCCTTTATACTCCCTCAAGATACACATGGAGCAAATCAAGTCGCTCTGGGCCAACATTGAATCCGAATATGCGCGCTGCCATAAGGCCTTCACGGCCAAAGACGATGAGGAGAGCCAAATAATGCTCAGTACGGTGAAGGCTAAGCACGAGTACTGCTACATGGTGTACGTGCGTGGCGCTACAGCGTTCGGGCAGCGAATCGAGCAGTTGTCCGCTTTAAACGCTCCCGCTCCCTCTCGGCCTCCAATCGTTCCGCCATCCCAAGGCCATAGATTGCCTCCATGTGAGGTTGAGGTTTTCGAAGGGGATAGCCTGGCCTGGCCTACGTTCCGTGACCTTTTTACGGCCATATACATCAACAATCCGTGCTTAGCGGAAGTGGAGAAACTATACCACTTAAACTCCAAAACACGAGGGGAAGCCCGGGGGATCGTGTCCAAATCCCCTTTGACTAATGAAGGCTTCCAGTCCGCATGGGAGAACCTTTCCGCGCGTTATGAGAACAGTCGGCTGCTCATCATGACGCAGGCCAAGCAGCTCCTACAAATTCCCGTGGTTGCTCAGGAGTCAGCTAAGGCTCTTAGGCAACTGCAAACGACGTTTCAAGGGTGTTTGACAGCCCTTGAACGTTCGGGGGCCAGTACAGAGAATTGGGATATCCTTCTCATCGCGATCTGTACCAGTAAGCTGCCCAAATCCACTATTCTGCTGTGGGAACAATCCGTTCCGAATAAAACAGCAGTGTCCTCATGGGAAGAGTTGAATAATTTCCTCACTGATCGTTATCGTGTGCTCGAGGCCACCGATGACCATCAGTCGACTCAGAGCGCTCCGGTCTCCCAATTCGTCCCTCGCAAGTCCGCCGCGGCCGTGCGAGTACAGGCATTTCCCGCGAAGGCCCTTCCCAAACCGGCCTCCTGTAAACTCTGCAACAAGGAGAACCATCCGATACGCGTGTGTCCACGGTTCAACGACATGGCCGTCCCCAAGCGATCTGAGACCATAAGGCAACAAGGCTTATGCCTAAACTGCTTTGCGCGTGGTCATCAGGTCAAGGACTGCTCCAGTGCGCACAATTGCCATATTTGCAAGGAGCGCCATCATACCTTGTTGCATATTGACCACCCTCCCAGTGCGCCATCCGCTTCGCATCTACAGCGACCCGATTCCGGTGATGGTCCGTCAACCAGCCAGCAGCCGCTAAACGCCTTAGGGTATATCGCGTCCACCCCAGGCAGGGGTCTGCTAGGCACTGCAATCGTGACCCTCAGCCACTTAGGCGAAGTTTTTCATGTCCGTGCAATGGTTGACTCAGGAGCTGACTCCAGCTTTCTATCTGAACGTGTGTTCAATTTGGTCCGGCCTCCACACTACCCGTTCCGCGCAGGCATCACCGGCATGGGTGAATGCGACGCCGGCGGGGCAGAGAAGGCATGTCTGTTGACCCTATCCGCTCCCTGCAATCGAGGTTTCCAGATCGAGGTGCTAGCCTTGGTCCTGCCGAAGTTGACTGGCACCATGCCGAGATGCGCCTTCCCTGATCCGATCCAGGTCAGTACCCTCGACCTCCCTCTGGCTGACCCGCATTTTAACAAGCCAGCACCGGTCGATCTGATCATCGGTGTGGATGCCTTCCGGTCGATCCTCGGCGAACGCATCAAGAAGGATATCGGAGGCGGCCTGATCGGGATCGAAACCATGTTTGGCTGGGTGGTGTGTGGGGCTATCCTGACCGACTCACACCATCCGCGGCCGGTTTACACCGTTCAGACGGGTCCGCCAGAGGCAAAACTTGATGAGCTTCTCACCAAGTTTTGGGAGGTGGAAGATCTTCCAGCGAAGCCGGAAAAGGAAGAAGATCGAATTTGCGAGCAAATGTTCCAAGAGACGACCAAGAGAAGGAAGGATGGGCGTTATGTGGTCTCTCTCCCGTTCAAGGATCCAAAGCATATAGAGCTGGGTCATTCCAGATCCATCGCCTTGGCTCAATTCCTGAGGAACGAAGCTCGCCTCCAGAAAAATCCAGAGCTAAAGAAGCAATACGATGCCGTGTTGCAAGAATACGCCGATTTGGGTCACATGATTCGGGTAACTCCTCCCGCAACTTGTGACAACTTTTATCTCCCCCATCACGCTGTGTTCAAACCCGAGAGCACCACCACTAAGGTTCGAGTCGTCTTCAACGCCTCAAGTCCATCCACCAGAGGGATCAGCTTGAATGACGCCTTACATACCGGCCCCACACTCCAAGCTGATCTGACGCTCCAGATCCTCAAATGGCGATTCTTCCAATTCGTCTTTAATGCAGACATCACGCAGATGTATCGACAAATCCTGGTCGACCCCAAACACACGCCTTTCCAGCGGATCCTATACCGCGAGCGCGACGGGACTCTGAACGATTACGAGCTCCAAACGGTCACCTTCGGCGTTAATTGCGCCCCGTTCTTGGCGATCAGAGTCCTGCTGCAGCTGGCGCACGAAGTGCGACAGCTATATCCAAAGGCAAGTGAAATCCTCCGTCACTACATGTATGTAGATGACGTCCTCGCTGGCGCTCACACGATGGCGGAAGCACGCGCCATCATCCAGGAACTCCAGACAGCACTCAGCTCAGCTGGGTTCCCGCTGCGAAAATGGACATCCAACAAGAAGGAGGTGCTCCACGCCATTCCTAGGGAGCACCTGCTCCATGCCGACTTTCTCGAGCTAGAAGATGCAAGCACGGCCAAGACATTGGGCATCCGCTGGCGAGCTACCAGTGACTGCTTCTTCTTCGCCGTAACGGCGCTCCAACTCCAGGAAACGGTCTCCAAACGCGAAGTCCTCTCTCACATCGCAAAGCTGTTCGACCCAGCCGGGTGGCTGGCACCGTTCGTAGTTCGAGCAAAAATCTTTATGCAGCAGATTTGGTTGACCGAGCTCGGATGGGATGATCCGCTCCCTCCGCTCCTACTGATGCAGTGGCATGAATTTCTCCAAGACTATCCAGGTCTTAGCCGAGTACGTATCCCTCGGTGGTTAGGAATCGGCACCAAATTGAAGTGGGACCTACACGGCTTTTGTGACGCGTCTCAAAAGGCGTACGGAGCAGCCCTATACGTGCGGGTTCAGCACCAGAATGAGGCGAGCGTCCATCTACTAACTGCCAAGACCCGAGTGGCTCCAGTTAAAACGGTCTCCCTGCCACGACTGGAGTTGTGCGGCGCGGTCCTCCTGGCAGACTTGTGCGCAGCGGTGGTCCCCAATCTCCCCATCTCGCCTTCCAACGTCCATTTCTGGACTGACTCCACCATTGTGTTGGCTTGGCTAGACAAGCCCCCCTGCAGCTGGTCCACCTTTGTTGCTAACCGAGTGTCCTCCATATCTAGAAGCACCAACATCCAGGATTGGTCTCATGTGCGGTCCGAAGACAACCCGGCGGATCTCGCTAGCCGTGGAGTCTCCGCTGACGACTTGGCGGCCAGCAAGCTATGGTGGCACGGACCACACTGGCTGCTGCAACCCCCCGACAGTTGGCCTACATCCATATCCGACGTCCCTGACACAGACCTCGAGCAACGAATCCAGTGTCACATATCCGCGACGACACCGACGGGGGGCGTCATCGAGCGCTTCTCCAATTACGGCAGAGCCCTGAGGGTGATCGCATACGTCCAGCGATTCATGCGGCCGAGGGCCTCTCTTCCCCCACAACCCAGCTCAGCAAGGAAGAGATGCTGACAGCGGAGAGAGTGCTTATTCGGGCCACCCAGCGCGATGAGTACTCCACGGAAATCGGACGTCTCACTGAGAAGCAACCACTTCCGTCTTCAAGCAAGCTGCTCAACCTCAACCCATTCCTGGATCAACATGGGATTCTCCGGTCCGGTGGGCGGCTTCGGGCGTCCGAATCCTTAACGTACGATGAGCGTCATCCCATTTTGCTCCCGTACGGCGCCCGTCTGACGCGCCTGCTCGTCGATTTCGCGCATCGCATCACCCTGCATGGAGGCAATCAGCTGATGATACGGTATCTTCGTGCAAAATTCTGGATTCCAAGGATTGCGAACCTTATCAAGGCCCACATCCGAGGCTGCAAGCCCTGCATCCTCCACAGGCGGCGGCAGCTGACCCAGATGATGGGAGACCTCCCTCGTGAGCGCACCACATTCTCCAGACCCTTCACCCATACCGGTATTGATTTCGCGGGTCCATTCGAAATCAAGAATTTCACTGGCAGAGCCTGCCTCATCACCAAAGGGTACGTGTGCGTCTTTGTGTGCTTCAGTACAAGGGCAATCCACCTCGAAGCCACGTCGGATCTCACCACCGAAAAATTCCTGGCTGCATTCTCCCGATTCGTAGCCCGTCGCCAGTGCCCTCAGCGCATTTATTCCGATAATGGCAAGACTTTCGTTGGAGCCTCCAAAGCCTTAGAGAAGGACTTCCTGGACGCCACCAAAGGATGCATACTGAACTCCTTCAGCCAACACATCCTCTCCTGGCATTTCATTCCACCCGGCGCACCCCATATGGGCGGATTGTGGGAAGCGGGGGTGAAGAGCTTCAAGGCCTTGTTCTACAAGGGGTCTTCGACGATGAGGTACACTATGGAGGAGTTGTCCACACTCCTGTGTCGGATCGAGGCATGTTTGAACTCGCGTCCAATCTCCCCCATGAGTGAGGATCCGTCAGACTTGTTGGCGTTAACCCCCGGACACTTCCTAGTGGGGGGCCCCTCATATCCATTGCGGAGCCGGAGATTCACGTCGATCCCATGTCCGTGATCAACCGGTGGCAACGTCTGAAGGCACTCCACCAGAACTTTTGTCGTCGTTGGAAGGAGGAGTACCTTCGAGAGCTCCAAAAACGGCACAAATGGAAGGCCCCGGATCGCAACCTGCAGATCGGCGATCTCGTTATCGTCTCGGAAGACAATCTGCCACCAACCGAGTGGCGTCTAGGCCGAGTGGAAGGTCGGCATTCCGGTGCCGACGGGCTGGTCCGGGTTGTCGAAGTTAGGACTTCGCGCGGGTCCATCCGACGACCGGTCGCGAAGCTTATCCTTCTACATAGCGATAGCGAGCTCGTCCCGGACACCTCCAAGCCGTAACGTCCTCCTACCTATCCTGTGTTCCGTTGCGTGTCATCGTCTCAATGTCCTGTGTCCGTCTCCGCGACAATAACTAATCCAGTTTGCTCCCATTCTAGACTCTCGCTACAATCCAACCGCAATGGCCCCAAGGCGTACCACCCGCACCCGTGAGGAGACCCACCGCATCCGCGGAGTCGACTCCTATAGGTGCCGGGTCTGTCGAGGAGTCCACGCCCTCCGCCAGTGCCGGCGATTCCTAAACCTACGCGCGGAGAAGCGCCTGCGTGCAGTACTTGTGAACAAGTACTGCCCCAACTGCCTGGCCCACGAGCATTCGGGCGAGTCCTGCCGCAGTCCCGACGGATGCCGACGGTGTGGGCAGAGCCACCACACGCTCCTCCACATGGCTGACCAGACCCCAAGACGTCGGTCCCCCAGGCGGTCAGATGACCAGCCTTCACGGCAGCGCTCCTCCCAGCGGCGTTCCGACAAGTCCCCCTCCGCTCGCGATCCGTCCCAAGCGCCCACGCTGAACTCCCTCCTGCAGTCCAGGTCGACTGTAGTGATGCCCACTGCCGTGGTGCGACTAGGCAACGGAGTCAAGCAGTTTGACACCCGGGTCCTCCTGGACGCGTGCAGCCCGATGAGCCGTGTCAACGCTTCGTTCGCGAAGGCTCTGGGTCTAGCCATCGGTCCAGTCGGGAACGACCGCGCGTGCACAGCCGTGCTCGGGTCAAAGACCGACCCAGACTTCCAAAAGGAGGTCGTTTTCAAGGTGGAGCCCGACCTTCAAGTTCGTACCCCCATCCGGGAGGTATCCGACTCGGTGCGTGGAAAATTCCGACACCTAGTGCTGGCAGACCCGGAGTTCCACCGCCCCTCATCCGTCTCCGTAGTGCTTGGTGCAGACCTCTATCCTGAGGTCATCCAACCAGGTTGTGTGCCGGGGCAGAGCGGCACCCCAGCCGCCCAAAGCACCGTCTTCGGCTGGATTCTTTCCGGCTCCTGCGGCATCTAGGCGATCCAGAACGCGGCCGCTCCTCATCCTTTCATGTATGCCCAGAGTGGCAATTGCAACTTGTTGCAAGGGGGGCGGCATGTTCACGCCAGATCGTGACCAGCAAGGAGCAGGGAGGGGGATTTCGGGCCAACGCGAGGGCGGTCACACTATGCTAAATGACCGGCAGTATTAGTGAAAACCGCCATTAAAATCGGACGCGTTCGACCCCCGAAATTTCCCCAAAAGTTTATGTTTCCACTCGAAATTCCCCAGTTCGCGAGTTCTGTGAAATAAGAACCGTGCGTTTTAATAAACCAAGCTCCACAGACTCACCCACCACAAGAGAAGGAAGTATATTGGCACCCGCCAACCACTCATACACCTTCTCATATATACGACTGCCAGCAGTTTTTCGCCCATCCACAAACATAAATTATAATTAAAAAAATAATCGCTTATGACTGAAAAAAGAATCGCTGCATATCAAAAGGAAGTCGAGTATGATTAAAAATGCGACTTAAATATGATTCAAAAGTGATTAAAAAAAAGTGGTAATATGCGACTCTTCAAGAAAGCTAGGGTAACATTTTCTCCCGACGAATGGGTCATTTATGATCAGAAAATAAGCGCATATATGACTATTTTAATGAATGCTTATTGGGTACGGGCCTTTGGGTTAGTAGGACAGCACATAGACAAACACAACATAAGGAGGGTCACATATACCTACATAATACACTTACATAAGGGGTTCACGGGAGTTGGACAGGGTCGCTATGTTCAGCAAAGCTGAACCGAGATAGGGTATGGGCCGGAGCTGTGATTCGGCATGGCCGAATAAGTATTCCCTCACTATGCTATGTTCGGATACGTCGAAATAGATAGGCCGAAGGACATTCAAGGACCTCGAGTCCTTTTCACCGAACACCACTGAATATTCTTACATATATTTTTTTTCGCGCGAATCCCAGGCGTTACGCCCACGACGAAGACAAGAAACATAAAATCGAATAACTAAGGCTAATTACGAGCTAAGTAACATAAAATAGACGTTTTTAGTATAGGACGAGAGGACTCTGTGCTGATCGCTCGGTACAACCGATTATAGTCAGCACAAAGGACACGAAACGGTTCATGCAAAGCATAGTTAGTAGTACAGCGAGTCAAAGATAAAGGAATAAAGTTTCTGGTAGGTCTACATGGAACAGAAAGATTAACCTGAGATAATAACTCAGGCGAATCTATATCACCATTCGAAAGCTTGTGCATAAAGATTACACCAAGCATAATTCT
Source organism: Drosophila sp. 14030-0761.01 (assembly GCA_018150735.1). Lineage (NCBI taxonomy): Eukaryota > Metazoa > Arthropoda > Insecta > Diptera > Drosophilidae > Drosophila > Drosophila sp. 14030-0761.01. The sequence continues at coordinate 8,581,620 of JAECWO010000078.1, read as the reverse complement.
ACGGTTAATGAGAGATGGAAGGTTAATCAAAAGAAGTCTACTGGAGTACTAAGGCAAATTGCCATTGCGATTCCAGTTTAAGCCACGAAGAGCGAAATGCAGAAATTGTTTCTGTACAGATTCTATTCTAGTTTGGTGCGTCTCATACAGAGGCATACCATGCACAAGAACCGTACTCTAGAATAGGCCGTACAAGTGATGTGAAGAGAATCTTGGTTATATATGGGTCGGTGAATTCCTTCGACCACCGCTTTATAAAACCAAGAACACCCATTGCTTTACCGACCATGTTGGAAATGTGGGTATTAAAAATTAGTTTGCTGTCCATAAGCACACCTAAATCGTTCATCTCAGTTAGACGTTCCAATGGACTATGATTAAGAAAATAGGTTACCAGTTGAGGAGAAGTTCTATGAAAAGTCATTACTTTACACTTAGTAGTATTGAGGTTTAACAAGTTGAGCCGGCACCAAGACTCGAAATTGTTAAGATCGGCTTGTAAGCAAGCAGGCAAAATCATATCTTTATAGCTAAAACAAAGCTTAACGTCATCAGCATACATAAGCGCGCGCGAAGGTATCATAACTGAGGGAAGATCATTAATAAGGAGTGTGAAAAGCAGATTGCACAGATGATTACCCTGAGGCACCCCAGACGTAAAATGAATGGAACTGGAAAAGGAAGGCTTGAAAAGTACCTTCTGTGTTCTGTTTGTTAGATACTCGCGAATCCAACAGAGAAAAATTGGCGGAAAGCCAATGTCGCTCAACTTAATAAGCAAAAGCGTATGATTAACAGAATCAAAAGCCTTACTGAAATCAGTATATATGACATCAGTTTGTTTTGCATTTCTGAATCCATCGATTGTTAAAGAAGTGAATTCTTAAAGGTTAGTGGTAGTGGATCTACGTTTCACAAACCCATGCTGGGATGACGAAATAATAGACCTACAGAAGTGTTGCAATTGAGAAGTAATTATCTTTTCAAAAGCTTTAGGAATATCAGACAATTTGGAAATACCCCTATAGTTTGAAGCTTCGGACTTTTTACCATTTTTACGGAGAGGAATAATATATGATTCCTTCCAAATAGCTGGGAAGGAGGACGAGTCAACAGACAAGAAAAATAACTTCAAAATTGGCTTACACAAAGCATTTGCACAAAACCTGAGTACGCAACCAGGTATACCATCAGGTCCTGGTGAATACACAGGTTTCACTAAATTAAGCACGCTGAGAAGCGAACTTTCATCAATCACTGGATTAAAAATGCAGTTCGACTTTTTTAACTGATAAGGAAACGGAAGTCTTGAATGATATTCCGCTGAGGAGTAGGTAGTCTTGAAAAAATCAGCAAACATATCGGCAATTGCCTGATCAGTGTTAGCTTTATTATTTTCAAACGACAAGGAAGACAGATGCACTGATGTCTTACGTTTAGTATTGACAAAGGATATTAGGATCACGAGAAAACTGACATTTGCAGCGCCGTAGATAATCCTTATACCATTGCATATTAAGGACCATAAATCTTGAGCGAGCATCAGAACACAGGATGAAATCAGACGAACGGCAAGTTTTTTTAAACTTCTTATAGCATCTTGATTTCACATTCCTTCACCAAGGAGGCTTATTAGAAACCACCTGTCTCTTGAGAGGAACACAATTATCTAAAAGTGAATAAAGTGTACTATAAAAGAAAGAAATAACTGGGTCCATGTCTATACAATTGTACAGATAAGACCAATCCGTAGCAAGAATGAAATCATTAAGATTAGAAAAATCTGTTTTACGAACGCATCGGGGTCGAGGTATCATATTAGCACAAAGTAGTGGTGGAAGAAAAGGTAGATCAATTGTTAAATTTAAAGTAGGATGAAATTTATCTTCCGGAAGAACAAAAGATGTTATCGAACTCCTCGCGTGGGTGGAGGAGTTTGGATTACTGTTGATGCTGCTTTACCATCTAAACAGATTCAGCCTTCTTATAATCAGGAGATTGAGTTTGTCAGTGTGAAGGTAGATTATCATTCTTTTTCCGCCTACATCACTTGTTCTTATATTCCACCGCAGTCTGACATGGTGGCTTATTTAAATCATTTAGAGGCAATTCGATCTGTCTCTGCTTTAACTTCTAATCGTGATATTCTCATTGTTCTAGGTGATTTTAATTTACCTTCTATGGCATGGTCGCTTGCGGATGAGTCTATTATACTGTTGCCTTCCACGTCACATGACTTTGTTGACGGCCTTCTTGAGATGTCTCTATCTAAAGTCAATTCAGTGCGTAATATAAATGGAAGATCATTAGATCTGATATTTGTACTTGATCCTTCCAATTATGCTCTTTCCAGGATTGAACCTTTTGTTCTTCCGGAAGATAAATTTCATCCTACTTTAAATTTAACAATTGATCTACCCTTTCTTCCACCACTACGTTGTGCTAATATGATACCTCGAACCCGATGCTTTCGTAAAACAGATTTTTCTAATCTTAATCTTGATTCACTTTTCGATAATTGTGTTCCTCTTATATTTATAACTTTTTATAACTTTGTCAATACTAAACATAAGACATCAGGGCATCCGTCTTCCTTGTCGTTTGAAAATAATAAAGCTAACACTGATCAGGCAATTGCCAATATGTTTGCTGATTTTTTCGAGACTACCTACTCCTCAACGGAATATCATTCAAGACTTCCGTATCCTTATCAGTTAAAAAAGTCGAACTGCATTTTTAATCCAGTGATTTATGAAAGTTCGCTTCTCAGTGTGCTTAATTTAGTGAAACCTGTGTATTCACCAGGACTTGATGGTATACCTGGTTGCGTACTCAGGTTTTGTGCAAATGCTTTATGTAAGCCAATTTTGAAGTTATTTTTGTTGTCTGTTGACTCGTCCTCCTTCCCAGCTATTTGGAAGGAATCATATATTATTCCTCTCTATAAAAATGGTAAAAAGTCCGAAGCTTCAAACTATAGGGGTATTTCCAAATTGTCTGCTACTCCTAAAGCTTTTGAAAAGATAATTACTTCTCAATTGCAACACTTCTGTAGGTCTATTATTTCGTCATCCCAGCATGGGTTTGTGAAACGTAGATCCACTACCACTAACCTTTTAGAAATCACTTCTTTAACAATCGATGGATTTCGAAATGCAAAACAAACTGATGTCATATATACTGATTTCAGTAAGGCTTTTGATTCTGTTAATCATACGCTTTTGCTTATTAAGTTGAGCGACATTGGCTTTCCGCCAATTTTTCTCTGTTGGATTCGCGAGTATCTAACAAATAGAACACAGAAGGTACTTTTTAAGTCTTCCTTTTCTAGTTCCATTCATGTGACGTCTGGGGTGCCTCAGGGTAGTCATCTGGGCCCTCTGCTTTTTACACTCTTTATTAATGATCTTCCTTCAGTTATGATACATTCGCCCGTGCTTATGTATGCTGATGACGTTAAGCTTTGTTTTAGTTATAAAGATATGATTTTGCCTGCTTGCTTACAAGCCGATCTTAACAATTTCGAGTCTTGGTGCCGGTTCAACTTGTTAAACCTCAATACTACTAAGTGTAAAGTAATGACTTTTCATAGAACTTCTCCTCAACTGGTAACCTATTTTCTTAATCATAGTCCATTGGATTGTCTAGCTGAGATGAACGATTTAGGTGTGCTTATGGACAGCAAACTAACTTTTAATACCCACATTTCCAACATGGTCGGTAAAGCAATGGATGTTCTTGGTTTTATAAAGCGGTGGTCGAAGGAATTCACCGACCCATATATAACCAAGATTCTCTTCACATCACTTGTACGGCCTATTCTAGAGTACGGTTCTTGTGTATGGTCGCCTCAGTATGAGACGCACCAAACTAGAATAGAATCTGTACAGAAACAATTTCTGCTTTTCGCTCTTCGTGGCTCTTCGTACTCCAGTAGACTTCTTTTGATTGACCTTCCTTCTCTCATTAACCGTAGAATTATGCTTGGTGTAATCTTTATGCACAAGCTTTTGAATGGTGATATAGATTCGCCTAAGTTATTATCTCAGGTTAATCTATCTGTTTCATGTAGACCTACCAGAAACTTTATTCCTTTATCTTTGACTCGCTGTACTACTAACTATGCTTTGCATGAACCCTTTCGTGTCCTTTGTGCTGACTACAATCGGTTGTACCGAGCGATCAGCACAGAGTCCTCTCTTCCTATACTAAAAACGTCTATCTTATGTTACTTAGCTCGTAATTAGCCTTAGTTATTCGATTTTATGTTTATTGTCTTCGTGTCGTAACGTTATGCGACTGCGCCCCTCGGTCGGTTGGGCGGGAGGTGGGCGGAACACCTGGGACTCGCGCGAAAAAAAAAGATCCATTGGCGGGTGTGCTACAACGTCAGCTGCAACATTGGGGGTTGCAACTGCGGACGCAGCAAACCCACTAACAGGGCCTCCTACAATAAAACAATCGGCAATTTCCATTCGATTGGAAGATTGCCCGGACAAATCGGATACTTCGCTTACTATCGCATTAGATGCGAGGTTACTACCAGGCGATATGGCAGTAACCTCAATGCACGGAATTGCCGGATTTTAAACGATATTAGGCGCTGAGTGTTGGGTGAAGATGTGAGTTGTGACCCGCCAGGGACGAGAAGAGACGCCTGCGGAGCAAGAGATGCACCTCGAGGAATGGTCTTTTTTCGTTTAGGAGACTGATTTAACAGCTTTAAACTACTAAACTGGGCCTCCAACGTCATAAACTCCGCTTGGAGTTTATTAAAACCAGCCCTCAGATTGGTGAAACCATCTCTAGTCCGCTTCGTAAGTCCGCATCTCATCTATTTTCTCAAATAGGAAAGAATGGGAGAACGCGTCGAATTGAAAACATGCAACAACAATTTGTAGGCGTAGGCGCGAGCGTGAGTTATAGCGGGAAGATGTAAAACGGAAGATCAAAAGAAGTAACAAAAACAACAATACCGCAAAGGGAGATTTTGCTGTATGTTAAAAATAGTTTTGTTGAAATTTGATTTTGGGTTTGCACAACTAAACACACAAAACAAAAACGCGAAATGAAAATACAAATCGTGAATTAATTCAATTATGCCGAATTGATTATTAAAAAGCTGAAGGATTTTATATCGCGAGGAAAAGAACAAAAGTTTATAAAAGTAAAAAAAACACGTATGTCTTTGTCAACTAGTGAAACGATGTGTCTTTCTAGCTCTTAGTCAAATAACTTTGATTATATATCTTCTTTTAATTATTTTTCTAAGCCACACACTTGAATCACTAACTGCTAACTGAGGGGTGAATTCTCCATAAAGGCGACTGCGCCGACTCACCTGGCCTTCAAACTCTCGGTCCTTCGTCCTTGTTGCTTATCCTGGCATTGTCCTTTCCCTGTATTGTCCTTGCCTTGGTACGTTAGAATGTCCTTGTCGTGGCACTCTCACTTTTATTTTTCTTTGCACTGGTTGAACTTCACTGATCGGCCCTCAGAACTTGACTCCCCTTACTTGTTCACTTGCACTTGAACTGTCCTCTTCGGCCGTCTCAACTTGAATGCCTCTCGTCATTTTTCGGCAATAGCCTTGGGCCTCTTTTTCGCCGTTGACACCGGCGACGCTTTGGCACGCGTCAGTGCCTGGTACAGCTGTGTTATTGCACTGTTCTTATTGGCTTCCTGTTGCCGTGCGTGTCTTACGCACGGGTGCAAAGGGGTGAGTGAATGGCGAGGGTTGGATGTGGTAAGTGGCGCTACAAAAAGAAAAGAGAACTAGACCTACCTATCGAGGTCAGAGTTGATTAAACTTAAGAGCTATACATATAGCTTTATTGCTATCTATAGGTGTTGTGTCGATACCTAAATTAATGTATCGTCACACCCTCTCCTTGCTTTCCCGACGAAACGAGAGAAGGTAACCGTCACCTGACCAGACCCGTTGACATGGTTGCAGAAGAGGCGTCCCTCAGACTCCTGAAGGAACTTCACGTCCCGTGGGGTGCGAGGATGATATGGTATGGCCTCGATTAGTCCTTGTGGCAAGCGGTCCTCGCAGTCGCCGACCTGTCATCCTTCAGAGAACTCGACCTAAGAAGGGTAGGAACGGGCTCTTCTCTTGGTCTGGATAGGTCGCCACTTCGTTGAGAGAATAACTTTGCGATGTTATGCTGTGTGAAAGATACGTTTAGAGACTCTGACCAGTTTTCTTACAACCCTACGTCCCTATCTGTGTGGCTTACAATATAACAATACTTAAAGGCTAACAATTTGGTTTAAAATGAATAGTGTCAAGAGATACCTACTTGAATGATGAATGTATGGAGGTGAAGATACCCCTACGGGGGCAAGGACGTTGGGAGGCTGTACCTCCAACAAGTGGACCTTGTGAACCTATCAATCTTTCTCTTGAGGTCTTCCCCTCTTCTCGGTGTCCTGGGTCGTGGGGGCGTCGATCTCGGTGTCGATATCCTCTGATTCTGAGTCGTCTGTTTCTTGAGGTTGGAATGGTTTGAGATCGCCCAAACTAGCGGTGCGGCGACGTCTCCCGGTCGTCTCTTGTAAGCGAACGATATTTCTAGAAATAAACTTGATTACCTTGACGGGTCTTTCGAATTTCGCAGCTAGTTAAGCCGTGAAATCATCCGAAGCTTTGGAAAGGTGATGCTGTCGAAGCAACACCAGGGAACCTAGAGTTGGCCGCCATTCCCGGCGCCCATTCTATTCAGTCGCTCTTCGGGGGTCCATGAAGGGGCTATGGAGTTTTGATTGACTTCGTCGTATAGGGCTCCAGGTATCCGAGGCTTTCCACCCAGCACGAGAAAGGCTGGAGTAAATCCTGTAGAGTCGCACACACTAGGGTTGATTGCCAGAGTAGCAGTTGGTCCCATGTGTTTTGACCAGCTTCGAGGTACCGCGCGATAATCCTCTTCACTGTGTGATTAGTGCGTTCCGTAGGATTCTGCTGAGGGGTGTATGGTGCTGTGTACTGTAGCTTGATTACCGAGCGTTGACAGTAGAGCTTTAAGATTTGCTCGTAAACTGCGTTCCGTTGTCGCATACCACTGAAGATAAGGTTCCAAATCGTTCGATGATTCTTTTTCGAAAGGCTTTTTCTAGGGCTGCTGCGGTGGCTTTACGGAGTGGTGTCTGTTCTACCCATCTGCTGTAAGCGTCCGAAAAGACTAGCAGAACTGTATTGCCTTGCTTATATCTGTGTAGTGGTCCCACGAAGTCTATGCAGACGACATTCCAAGGTTCTTGGACTTGTCTTGTAAGCATCATTCCAGCTGGTTTCCGTTGGTCGGTTTTGTAGCGTTGACATTGTAGCCAGCTGCGCACATGTCGGGAGACATCTCGGAAGAATACTGGCCACTAATAACGTTGGGCCACAGGAATAATAGTCCTCCGTATGCCCAGGTGTCCGGCGGTTGGTGCGTTGTGGCACTCCTGTAGAACTTGAGCTCGATCTTCTTTGGCTTCGCATAGTTTCCACTGGGTAGGCTCGTCATCTTCCGGATGGTGATCTCTCCGACGGTAAAGTTGGTTCTCTTCGCTCTTGAAATCTGGAAATTGTTCGGGCTATTCTTCTACTCGTTGCTTGAGCTTTTGCCACCAAGTGCATCAGGGCTCTGCATCTAGTATGGTTTGCAAGGTTACCAAAGGCTGACAGGACAGTGCCTCCGCCACTACTTTGAGATTTCCTCGTCGATATTGGATGTCAAACTCGCTTTTCTGCAGTTCCAGAGCCCAGCGAGCGATGCGAGCGAAGGGCCAAATGATCGGTGATCACCTTGATTTATAACCTTCCTGATAGTATCGTACCTTGCAGATAGCCCAGACTATCGCAAGACACTCCTTTTCGGTCGCAGAGAAGTTGACTTCGGGAGGGCTTAATCGTCTGCTTGCGTATGCGATAACTCTTTTGGTGCCTTCTAAGTGTTGAGTGAGCACAGCTCCTCAAGCCGTAGTCACTGGCGTCGTTTTGCAAGCAGAACTTCTCTTGAAAGTCCAGAAAAGCGAGAACAGGAGCAGTCGTCAGCCTGTTCTTGAGTTCCTCGAAAGCTTCTTCTTCAACAGCGAGGTGATGGGTTGAACAATGCTAGAGAAATCAGGAACAAACCTGCGGTACCAAGATGATAATCCAAGATCGCTTCTTAGTTGATAAACATTGTATGGGAGCCTTAGTTTTCTGACAGCAGCAACTTTCTCCGGATCCGTATCCGCTCACGACGTGTCCCAAGAATTGTAGTCTTCTTTTGAATAATCGACACTTTGCCTGGTTGATCCTTCTCGTAGGTTGGTTATGTGTTCTTCCAAGTAGGCGAAGGCATGGGATAACGCGATCCAAAGTTCGTTGAAAGGTTGCCGATGCTGAATGAAGTCTAAAGGGCATCACCTTCCATTGAAATAACCCACGTCCGGGTACGGTGAAGGCTGTGCAGGCACGACTATCCTTGGCAAGGGTGGTTTCCTAAAACGGTTGTTGATGATAGTTTCGGCACAAGGTTGAGGCAATGAAGTACTTCTAGCGATGTTTTCTTCAGTTGTAGTAGGCTTCGTAGGTCTTCCAGAGTCAAGCGGTAGCCTCGACATTCGATCGTAGTTCCAATTTTCTTGAGATAGTCCGTTTCAAGTAACAGTTGATCCATGAGGTTCGGCATAATGAGATAGGGTACCTCCGCAGCTCTTACACCCAATTTTAGTAGCCTGAGTGATCTTTTTCACTGATCCGTCTGCTAGGTTGATGGAGGCACTGACTCCTGTCAGGCCTGCGGTCGATGTCACTTGTTAGGCTAAGTGTTCACTGATGAAGCATCGCGTTACTCTACTGTCCAATGTCATCGGAAAGACTCGTTCCATTCAGTTTGACTTGGGCTAGAACACGACATTTGTCGACTCGTAGCATGTTTAATGTGGAGGGAGTGCTTGCGCTGCTTGACCTCGGGCAAGCGAAGGCACGAGTCACCAGAACAAGTCTGGACGGACCCCCAACGCCCCCACCTAAGCGACTGCGGACTGGCATGTGGAACTCCCTTGTCTAAGCCACTTCCAAAACAATCGCCCCAGAAACAACTATGTTGCAACGAACGAAGCATCCGGCACAAGAGGTGCAACCTCAGCATTTTCAAGGCAATGGCAATGGAAAGGAAAAGTATTGTATGTTTTTGGCTACACATAAGTTGGAAAAAGAATAAAGAATCAGATTTAAAACTGGAGTCAAGAAGCAAAGTCTAAGTTAATTAAAAAATCAAAAGGAAAGAAAGAATAAATTAAGAAATATCGAAAAAACCAACAAGGAAAACTACTATACAATCGGGGCATCAGTCATCTGGTAAACGCTTTGCTGGATTTGTCGAGCCTTCGTCGAGACTTCGTCGGAGAATCCGATGATGAGTCTGTGAGGCGATTGTGATTGATGTATCCCTGGGACTTACCTGCAAGAAGACATCATAATTACGGGTAGGTTTATGACTACAAGCTCAATCTCTAGCCGAGGATTAACCCGGCGGCTTGAGGGAACGGAATATATTCTATTTATATTATACTGATGCGGGGAACCAGTAAGACAGGACAGGGATTAGTCCGGTATCCTGTCTTAAAGGACTAACTACTGGGCTTAAGGCATATTGAGCCTAGGTTAATATGGACGACACAAGGACGAATATAACATGTAGAGTGGGGAAGGGGTAACACAAGCACGCATACACTCGAGGATCCATGCTAGCTGAAACACAGTCGTTGGTTTCGGCATGCCGAACCGAGATAAAGTAGGGGGCCAGATCAAGGATTCGCCATAGCCGAATATATATTCCCTCACTGTAGCTATGTTCGGATGTGCCGAACCGAATATTTTCATATGTTTCTTGCTCTTAGTCAATTCACTATGTACTTTTATTATATTTTCCTTTTTTTATTATTTTCTTTTCTAAGCCACTTACTTGAATCACTATCAGGCTAACTAAGGTGCTACTCTACCCATTAAGGCGACTGCGCCGACTCACCTGGCCATCCAACTCTCGCTCACTATGCTCAGTCCTTCGTCCTTATGGCTTATCCTGGCGTTGTCCTTGCGTTGAAATGTCCTCGTCACGATCCTGTAGGACGTCCTTCTTGTGGCACTGGCACTTGATTTTTCCACTTTCACTTGTTGAACTTGTCTGCTCGGCCGTCTGAACTTGAATTCCCTGTGTTGTTCTTGTTGGTTGTCCTTGATCGTGTCCTGTTGCTGTGTTGTCCTTGTCGGGTTGATGTAGCATGTCCTGATAGTGGCACTCTCACTTGTATTTTTACTTGCACTTGAACTCACTGCATTGCTAGGGCGTCTGAACTGGAATCCTTTACTTGTTCACTTGCACTTGAACTGGCTTGCTCGGCCGTCTGAACTTGAATGAACTTATTCATTTCCTATTGCCTTACGTACGGCTGCAAGGGGCTAGTGGCCTACTTGACAGCCAGCATATACGTATTTACATGGGCCATGCTTAAGGGCGCCGGCTCGTCGCGTCGGCCCGATCAACGGTACTTTGGGCTTTTTGAGAGAGGCGGCGGCGCAGCCTCTGCTCTTCATTGAGCGCTATCGATAGTAGTTGTGTCGATAGGCAAATGATAGGCATCAAAGACGAAAAAAACATCTGCATTCATAGGAAACTCTGATTAAAGTAGAGTTTATTCTCCCCAGGACCTCCTTACAAAAATATTTTTAAAGATACCGAGACTCGAGATCATTGGAGAATTGCTGATTCTAGATCGGACCACAACGCAGAAAAATGGGGAAAAGGGAAGGATACATACAGGACGACATCAATATGATACATATGATGGTTAGCTTCTAGCTGAGATGCGGGTCTGAGGTCTGAGGAGGGGAATGATGACCGATACCTCCTCGGGATTTACCCGGACAGAGATACCAATCACCCTAACTACTGGTCGAGGGTAACTAAGGGCTCAATCTCTAGCCGAGGATTGACCTAACGACAAGAGAGAGCCGGGATGTACTACTTAATCTATACTGAGGTGGGGGTCTGAGGCCTGAGGAGGGGAATGATGATCGATACCTCCTCGGGATTTACCCGGACAGAGATACCAATCACCCTAACTACTGGTCGAGGGTAACTAAGGGCTCAATCTCTAGCCGAGGATTGACCTAGCGACTAGAGAGAACCGGGATGTACTACTTAATCTATGCTGAGGTGGGGGGAAGGGGATCCAGCAGACCAGGAAGGGGATTGACCCGGCGTCCTGGCTGACATGGACTAACTACAGAGCTTAAGCTTAGGTTAATATGGACAACACAAAGACGAATATCACATGTAGAATTGGAAAGAGGTAACACAAACACACACACACACACGAGGACTCATGCAAACAAGAACCATGTTAAAGTAAGGACCAGATCAAGGATTCGTCATAGCCGAATATAAATTTCATCGCCACACACTTGAATCACTACACTAGGCTAGCTATGGAGATATTCTCCGTACTAGGCGCCTGCGCCGACTCACCTGGCCGTTTCCCTCTCGCTCGCTCGTTTCGTCCTGGGGTTCCTTGTTATGTTGTCCTTGTTCGCGTTGTCCTTATGTCCGCTTGGGTCTTGATGCTCGTCCTTTGTGGTCTCGGTGGTTTGGTCTGTCGCACTTCACTCTCACTTTTTTTTGTTCATTGGCACTTGCATTCTATTTGAGAAAAAGAAATAAACAGTTGGTGTGGCTCTCCGTTGAGCTTTATCGCTACCGATCGGTGTTGTGTCGATAGTAAGTAAAAAAAAAAAACTATCGTCACAAAATGCTGGGATGTTCCCTCCGTCGTATTATAAATTCATAGGACACGAAGTAGGTAGAGAAACCTTGTTAAAAAGATGCGACCATGCCGAAGATTGTATACCCTTGCAAGTTCTTGTGTTACGAAATTCCTAAACAGAGTGATCTAAATGTGAAGACCTTTGTGTAAAAATCAGTATCTACACGTCATAGCACGGTACGCATAGATATGCATATGCATATGTAGGTATGCAGCATGCAATTTTTTCATTTATTTGTACAACAGCAATATCATATAGTTATCCGATTTTGATCAAATTTGGCAGGATTATAATTTATAATATGCAAATGTTATTTACTAAGTTTGGTGATAATCGCAATAGAAACAAAAAGTTTCCTATCTGAGCTATATGACATGGTAGTCCGATCTTGATCAAATTTACCACGGACGTATAGATGAATAGTAAACTGACAAATGTTAAGTTTAATATTAATCAGATGAAAAACAACTAAGTTATTGATCTAAAACTCTATTTTCGACGGTTCCTATGGGAGCTATATGATATAGTCGTCGGATCCGGATGAATCCGAGATATACAATGCCTGCAGTATATACAAGACTTCGTGCAAAATTGAAGCTCTGTAGCTTTAGCGGTTTAGGAGTAGAAGCTGTTGATCCAAACAGACAGACGGACAGACAGACGGACAGACAGACAGACGGACAGACAGACAGACGGACAGACAGACGGACAAACAGACAGACGAACAAACAGACGGACAGACAGACGGACAGACAGACGGACAGACAGACGGACAGACAGACGGGCGGACAAACGGATTTGAACTCGTCTTGTCATGCTGATCAAGAATATATATACTTTATATGGTCGGCGATGACTCCTTCTATGTGTTGCACACTTCTGAGCAAAATTAATATACCTTTTTTGCAAGGATATAAAAATATTAATACATAATAAATAAAATTAGAATCTATACCAGATTTTATGAACTTCTGCTGAACATTTTACTAAAAAAAGTGTTTCTTAGTAAAGTTGACAAACTGTCAAGCTTAGTGCTGTGATTAACTGATTTGAGTACGCTGGGTAAGTAAGTAGGTACCCATTAAAATCCTATAAGTTAAAAAATTTTTGTACGAATTTTGAAAAAGATATTGCAGTTAAGATAGTGATAAGGAAAGATAAGCGTACAAATTAAAAATTGTACCTTTAAGTTAAAATTTTGTTAGTTCTGATTAGAAAAATGCTGCTACGTGAATATTGAAATTTCGGGAACTGTAAAATTAAAAACGATTTTAACTCCCGCAGGTCGATCTTCTTCATAGATGATGAGTAGTGGTCTTTAACCGCCACTCGGAAATCTACCTGAGACACCAATAGGTTTTAATATTCTCAAGACTCAAATCATACATCATAGTGTGAGATATGGCCGTTAAGACATGAGTCATCTGCGGGATTCTCATTGTGCTAGCAGAACAATCGTCTGGGGGGTTCGTCATTGAAATATAATCATAACTTTGAATAGAAGGAAAGAATAGAAAAACAGCCTTAAAAATAATTTTGACTATAAACATGTAGATATAGTCGCGCTCCGTACCCACCCTACGGCGATTTTCCTTTCAGCAACATTGGAAATCCAAAAACAAGTTACGTCATCTCTATTACAGCTGCATCCTCTTCAAGGAATCTTATTTATTCTTACTTTATTATAAAATTCATTTTATTCACTTAGGATCTAGCTTATAATCTGATTAATGATGATGGTCGCATTAAAATTATGGCTTAAAGGTTATATTCTAATTTAAAGAAAAAAATATTTCAATAATTATTCGCGACGTGATTCCATTGGAATAATAATAGCTTATTTAAGCAAATTTCAAATATTAGAATTCATTATCATTTAGTAAATCTTCCTTATGATATTGAATTAGTTGCGGACGCATTGATATTTATACATATTACTGTGAGAAAGCAATTGCACTACTTTTGAAAGTAAATCAGAAGGCCATGCCAAAGTTTGTCTACCCTTGCAAGTTCTTGTGTTACAAAATCCCTAAATAGAGTTAACCAAATGTGAAGACCTTTGTGTAAAAATCTGTATCTAAATGCCATAGCACTGCACATATGCATGTATGTAGGTATGCAGCATGCAATTTTTTCATTTTATCAAATTATCAAATTTGGCAGGATTAAAATTTATTATGTGCAAATGTTACCAAGTTTGGTGATGATCGCATAAGAATCACAAAAGTTTTTAGAAGCAAAACTATTTTTGGTCCGATCGTTCCTATAGGAGCTATATGATATAGTAGTCCGATCTTAATGAAATTTGGCATGGACGTTGGGATACTATAGTAAACTGCCAAATAATAATCGGGTGAAAGAGAAGTTATTGATATAAAACTCATTTTTTGACCGATGGTTCCTATGGGAGCTATATGGTATAGTCGTCCGATCATAATGAATCCGAGATATACAATGCCTGCAGTATATACAAGACTTTGTGCAAAATTGTAGCTCTCTAGCTTTAGCAATCTAGGAAAAGAAGCTTCTGATCCAGACTGACGGACAGACGGGCAAACGGATTTGAACTCGTCTTATCATGCTGATCAAGAATATATATACTTTATATCAGGGATCGGCACAAAGAGAGCCGAGAAAACGTATCATAGTATGCGTGCGCTTGTTTGTGTCGATAAGCTGCTTTACACTGCGCAAAATAAAAAGTGAACAAATTTCGCCGCAATGAAGACAATGACAGTCGACAATTAAATGCAAGAGAAAGAAAGAGAAAACAAAGCAACTATACATTTTTTCATGTGTGGTGACGGAGCTAAGCGACGTGACGTGCTCGTGTCAAAAGTGGGCAATGCACTGATTGATTTTTTATGCTCAAAAAGTCCAACGATGTCAGCAGGCCTGATGACTGTTGAGCATTGTGGAAATCTCTATCCGGGGTGTCACAAAAATCGCTAACGCCCCAAAATCGCCCCAAACGCAAATGTAGGGTGTCACAGAAACCTCTTTTGACAGTTTTGAAAAGTTACAAGTTTTTTTCTCCAACGTTTGGTTAATTTTGCGCTAACAGCAAATTATGTTGAAAAAAGAATGGTGTTGAAATACACTTTGATTATTTTTGGATGGAATTGCATTCAAATAATCGCTGGCAATATTTGTGTTCATATATAATTTATTATTTTAGGAAATGTGAAATGTTTTCGGAAACATTTAATGTTCCACACTATAATTATCAATCTGCTCATATTTACGATTTTTCGTTCTGTCAGAACGGAAAAAAAGAAATTCCCTCAAAAGTAAAAATATTCCAGGTCTTCTGAACATTGGCAGGCAAAGTGGCTAGGTCTAGAATGGATTTCTTCTTGATGCAAGATCAAACTAGCAATTTGATTCTTATGACTGATTGGGAAGTGTCTTCAATAAGTCCTTCTTCGAAAGGTCCATGTGCCAAATAGTTCTCCATGAGGCATTACACTTTTGACTATCTGGAAAATTTATCATTCCGCCAAGCCACAGTGTGTTGATTTGGGCCTCGCAGTGGCATAGTTAGGATGACCAAACTAGTTTTGCCAATAGTTCCAATCTTCCGACAATGGAAAGGCCAGACAATTATGTAAAGTCACTCGGTGAAGCACATGGGTACGTGACGTTATAGCTGATTCGGAGCAGGTGGAAATGAATTTATTTGGTTATCCATACTTCTTGTATATATGGAAAGCCAAACCTGTACTGCGAAAATAACGAAACTACTACAACGAAACGACAACACCTATACCTCATATACGAGTACCGTTTGCTTTTGCTTAAGCTCAATGGTAAAAATATTCACACCGGTTAATTCATTAAAAATAAATCGGCCAACAATTGCCTTCTGCATCACTGTGGGCAATTGGTCGATGGTTTAATTTAAGACTCAAAACTTTCGGATTATAATCAAGATATCGTGGTCTGATAAGTGCGCCTAATACTTAATTACATATATTAGTACAGTATTAGTTCCGATATTCTTATATATTTTTCTTGGGTTTAATTACACATGTGATCTGGCCATTAGTCTTTGATGCACTGAAAAGCCACTCAGAGATAATGTGCTCCAATGCGTGGAAGTTGAGCTTGTCTAAGAGCTTTATGTTCTAAGACAGAGCCGGTCACAAAGAGAACACACAAAAAGTATCATTGTATGCGTGCAGCATAGTTGTGAGCGTGAGCTGCTTTACACTGCGCGAATTGCAAGTGCAGAAATAACAATGAAATAAAAATGAAATATTTTTGTTAACTAATTTTTTCTTTTGTTGAATACTCAACAATTTCATTTACGTCTATAACAGTGGGGTAACATTTTATTCGAAGGAGATCTTCCAAATGGTTATCTGTTAAACTATTTCGAGTGGATTGTTTAATCAATTTCATGGTTGAAAACGTTGATTCACAAATATATGTTGTGGTAAACATAGAAGATAGTTTTAGCATTGCTTTTTTGGAATGCGGGTACTTGTCTAATTGGATTTCGCGCCAAAAATCTATTCCACTACCTAAGGGCAACATTAGATCATTTTTCATAAGATCTAATTCTTTTCTAATTTCTTCTGGAATTGATTCTGATTCAGCTTCAAGGGGGTTGTTAAAAATAGCAATGAGCCAATTAATTTGCTCGAAATCAGTAAATTTTTCTGCAATTTCTTCTGAAAGACTTGCAATTGCTTCAGCGTATTCTTGAACGCGAGAAATGTTAGGATTTAATATAAAATTGTCATTGGTTCGCTGAAGGTTGGACAGATCATTGTTTTTTAATTGAAGTTGAAGTCCATGGATTTTGCGAGTAAAATTTGAAATCACTGCAATCAAATCCGACGGAAATTTTTTGCGGCCTTGTAGTTTAAGATTTAACTGATTAATAAATAGAACTATATCAGTTAAAAATGCCAAGTCTAAATTAAACAATGGATCTTTGAGAGAAGTTAACAATTCCTTATCTTTTTCTAAGTTTTCACTTTCCAAGAAAGAAATTATTTCTTTACGAAGATTGTAAAGTCTATCCAAACTTTGTCCTCGGCTTAACCACCTAACTTCTGTAAATTGGCAAAGATCCCCATATTCGGCGTCGATTTCTGCGAGAAAGGATTTGAACTTTCTATGAGTAAGCGCATTATGCGATTTATAATTTTTATTGCTACACTCATGGCATCCACAACTTGGAAAATTTTTGCAAACAATGCTTGTTGGTGGATAAAGCAATGGAAAGTAGGTACTTCACCTATATGTCTCTTGACATGACCAAGGAACCCTTCTTTTTTCCCTTTCATGGTAGCTGCACCGTCTGTGCAAATTGCGGACATTTTTTCTGTTAATTGGAGAGAAAGTACATGCTCTTCAAAAGCATCAAACGTACTCTTTCCATTAACGTGCCCATGAAAGGAGTGTAGCTTTAAAAATTCATCGCATATATTAAAATTATAATCAATAGTTCTGACGCAAAAAACCATTTGACTAATATTATTGATATCTACGCTTTCATCCAAACAAATTGAAAAAAAGGCACAGTCGTGCATCCGTTTTTTGGTTTCTAGGTATAAAAATTGCCCTACATCTTCAGTCCTGCGAGTAATAGTTTGACGTGACAGAGGAATCTCTTCAACCAAACTATAACATTCCTGCTCCTTTTGCCCCAAAATACTGAGGACCTCCAGACAAAGGTCTTTGAAAAATGTTCCATCTTCAAAAGGGCGGCATTTTTGTGCTAATGCTATTGCAATAGCGAAAGACGATTTTAAATAAATGTATTGAGGGACATTATCTGATCTATTTTTTAGAACAGCGTGACTATTTCTAATATGTTTGAGATTAAATGAACGTTTTAATTTATTGAACAAGTTCAATCTCTGCCCTTCGTTCATGTTTTAAAACTCTTTATGGGTTAAAAAATGACGATTAAGATGGTACCTATTATTTTTAGTGATAACGCGATGGCATTGCATGCATTCTGCCTCATTGCTAGAATTTAACCGGAAAAAAAATTGTTTTTCCCATTCAACATTCCACATGATTCACTACAATGGGGTATAACAGTTCACAAACCAAATTGCAGCAAAACGAATGAAAATCCCAACTAACAACTTGCAAACAAAAACTAATTTGTATAAAAATCTGAATTTAATTAAAGAAATAAAAAGTCTTAAAAAAGACTATTTCTGTAAGTCAATATGAAATATATATAAAAAGTCTCAATTGAAATGAAATGAAAACCTATTGCACAACACTTCGTCACAAATTGGAGGATCAATTAAGACTAACCGCAGGCCGCGGATTCGCGAAAAGGGTTTGACTTTTAGGTAGCCAATTGTCATTTCTGTATAACCATTGACAAAAAATCGCAAGTGTATGTAGTAGCAAGTGCATTTTCTAAGAAAAATGTAACGGCGGCTGTATTCCCACATCGTAAACATAACCCTTTTTACCTACTTCGGAATAACCGACGAACAAAAATAGATACATATTTCCGTTACAGCTCGCATTTATGGCGTGCATTTTTTGCGCAGAGACAAGTGTCGCGACAAAAAGGTCGCTATTTGCTAACCTGCAATAAAAAAAGGACTGACCGAAACCAGAAATACCTCGACCATTGCCTATTTTTTATCAATCCTTTTTTCTCTTACAGAATTTATAAAATGTTAAATACATTTTACATATACGATTATATTTTGTATTCATCTTTGCTAAATTACAGAGCCATAAATGTTTTCTTTCGTACATTTTCAATAGCAATTGCATAATCTAAAAAATTTTTAAAAGCATGAAAACAAATTAAGGATGAATTTTTTCATGTGTAGCCTCTCAGCCGAGCGACACAGAAGTGCTCGCGTCAAAATGCAGTGTCAGACTAATTTTGTTTTTACGCTGTCAAATATTTTTCGTGATGGCTTCGGCAAGCGCTCGGCTCGTGTACATGAGTTTCGCGTTTTGACTTCGGCCCCCGGGGGCTATGCGTGGCCGGCTCTGTTCTAAGAGAACAAACGATTCTCTCAATTCTGCGTTGTGACTCAATCTATGCTATGACTTACAGCTAAGCTGTACTCAAAAGTAAACTGTAACTCAAATGTAAACTGTCTCTCAAATCTAAGCTGTAACTCAAATCTATGTTATGACTTAAAGCTGAGTTGTAACTCAAATATAAACTGTAACTCAAATGTCAGCGTGAATACAGTGGTGTTAAAAAAAAATATGCCCATACAATAATTGCCTCTCACAGTTTATTACATTCTTTGGCAAAGTGAGGCTGATCAATTGCTTTGCATGAGATATTGGCATATGGCACATGAAATTCGACAGTAAAGTTTTAAACTAAAAAGCTCCAAAACGGAAGCTATAGCGATTTTCTTCTTTCCATATGTTGAGGGCCTTTAAATGTTCAGGACATGTTCGCATCATCTTCTTTTTGGCCAATTTCGGCTTTGTTTTCCCTATTTTCACCGTGCGCTGGCATACTTTCATTCCCATTATCGAAAATGGATTCAATTTTCAACTGCCGGCAGCCTCAAGAGGCAGTTTCCGTTCATCGCGCTAGAATTCGTCGTCCAATTGCTTATTGTCACTAACAGCATTCACGGCATCGATTGGCGTTAAATAACATAATGTTGTCGAGTTGACCAATGGATAGGTCCGACCGTAAAAGACCAAAGATCTCACAAACTGTAAAAGCTAGAGCTTCCAATTTTAGAATGTAGACTTGTGTAGTATATACGCTGAGCAAGTTTTTTTTTTTTTGCCACGCCCCCTTCCGGCGCTGGAATTCGATAAAAAGTTATTTTCTTCTGCAATACTTATCGCATCTTTATTTAATTTGGCACACTCGTATATGTTATGAACATTTATCATTCTACCAAATTTTTTTTTCACGACCCCTTTCGCCCCAGGAATATAATAAAAAGTGATTTTCTCCCGTAATATTTATCGAATCGTAATTTAATTTGGCACGTTCATACATGTTGGGGGTGTCTATCATTCCACCAAATGTATTCAAATTTGAATAAAAATGGCCGAGTTATACATTGAAGCGTTTTGTACTTAAAGCAGTGCAAGGGTGGATAAGGTCGGTGGGGCGCTATAGTGCACACACGTAAGATTGAGCGAGATAGCATGTGTTAAAAATCGCGCATGCGAATAAAAGCTAATATATGGATTAAGTTTTATAAATTTGAATTAGTTTTCTTATTTGATGCATGGTATATCCAAGTCGGCCCTGCGACTTACTTACTTTATTGATCATATGATTCTCGGAACAATCCAAAAACAGGCAGAAGGATAAGAAGCATAAAGTCGGCCATATAAAGCAGCACTATGTGCAGGTTATACTTAAGTCGCTGTGACGACTTACTTGCCATTATTTTTTTTTTCTTATTAGTTTTGGTTTCGTGTTTAACTTTATTTTAATTCTCCAATTTTTCCTACGTTTTGTTCCTTTAAGAAATATAAATATATACAACAAGTAAAAAATTGAACAAAAACGGCAAAATTAGTTGTTCATTTTGTTTTTACAGTAAAACATCTGAACAAAATATGATACAATTTACATTAAATTCATTAAATTTTTATATTCAGATGTTCCAGTGCGAGCATTTTATACTACGTTTCCTTAGTTCCACATTCCGAATCCATTTGGCCAGTAATATTTATGTTTGTAGTAACACAGCAATAACTATTTGAAGAGCGTCTTGAAACATTATCCTGTGTTAACTCTTCATTGTATTGTAACTCCAAGCTATTCTCAGTAATTATTTTGCGGACTAGTTCATCAACTGGTGATAAAGTGCTAGATTCTAAACTAGTCCGATTTTTGTTTTCCAAATTGACAATATTTAAAGACTTATCAGAATTCACGACGATATCTACTCCCCTCTTGTTATATAAGTCAAGTATCCATGAAACTACGAAAAAACAAGCTGCATTCATAGGAAACGCTCTGATTAAAGTAGAGTTTAGTCCGCGAAAGAAAAATCGGATACCATCTTTTCCATAACCCTTTATTGCGCAGTCTACGAATCCGTTGTACTTCGCATTCTTTCCAAGAGAATCGGATTGCATATGAGTCTTTATTACATCAATGGGATAACAGGCTAGCCAGGAAGACATTCCAGCGCAGCCTCCCGCTATAAGGGTATAAGAAATGCTGGGATGTTCCCTCCGTCGTATTATGAATTCATAGGACACGAAGTAGGCGGAGAAACCTTGTTGAAAAAGATGCAATAATAAAATTAAAAAATATTAATACATAATAAATAACATTATAATATATACCAGGTTTTATGAACTCTTGCTGAACCTTATAGTAAAAAAGTGACTACGTAAAGTTGACAATCTGTCAAGCCTGGTGCTGTGATTAACCCATTTTAGTACGCTGGGTAAGTAGATACCCATTAAAAACCTATAAGTTAACCCTCTAGGACGTAAGAGTGCCTCTAGGCACGTATTTCACTTTTAATTTTAAAAAAATAACTAAGAGCTTTTAGTTAATTTAAAAATGGTTGAACTTTTAAAAATAACTGCCAAAAAGCACTGCCAATGTTGTAAAGCGCTTGGAAACTTTTATCGGTGCTTTTGATAAACATATTATCGAATCATGTGTTACTTCGCGCCAAAAATTTCAGCTGCTGCACATTGTCTCTTGCTGTGTTGAAAAAAGTGAATTTATACAACCAATTGAACTCAATATTTTTTTTCGTGAAAGGTAAGTTAATGTACTATTTAAATAAAGTTTAATATGTGCGAATATGTTAAAGTTCTGCTTTGTAAAAGTGATAACTGCCTTGAAGCACTCTTGGGGCTCCACGGCAAAATTTGTTGCTAGCAGCTATTTCACAACTGCTTGCACTTCTTGTGTGATTTGTGTGTGATTTTTATTTATTGTTGAATTTTTTTAATAGAAATTGAATTATGGCTTTGAGAGCTCGCTATAAATGGTCTTATTTGACGGACGAACAACTGCTGGAGTTGTTCGAATCAGTCCCGTCGGATGTGGACATGTCGAGTATTTCGAGTGACGACGAGGATGAAGACCTGGCCTCGATCACCATTGCCAGTTATTGAAGGAGGAACACCTGTATCTTTACCGTCTTCTGGTGGCTTTAATGGGCTTGGTAAGCAAATCATTACTTTGATTTGTAATACAACTCATTAATTTATTTATGAATAGGTATCTATGTAATTGCACATAAACAATGTTGCTTTTCAAGGCGACTCTTCGTTGCCATCCAAAATAACTGATCTGAAAACTCCGTTTCAACTATTTTGTTATTTTTTAAACTCGGACATTATAAGTATGATCGTCGTGGAAACAATGCACGCAGCCTTAAAGGACAATATTGCCAACAAGTTTAAGATAACAACGGAAGATATTCATCACTATATAGGAATTTTAATTTACATGTCTATATATCGCTACCCTAATTTAAAAAGTTACTGGGGGCAAAACGCATTTGCACCCATACAAACCTGTATGACCCGTAGCAAATTTGAAGCAATTAAGAAATACTTCTCATTGTGTGACGAGAGTAAGCGAATCAAAAAGGGTGAGCCTGGCTACGATCCACTATTTCGCACGCGAAGAGTTATTGACATTTTGAATGAAAGATTTGACTCCGTGCCTAAGCAAGCTCGATTATGCGTTGACGAACGAAGGTGCAGCACAAAAATGAAGCACCATTTGCGGCAACACATGCCCAATAAACCACACAAGTGGGGTATTAAATTATTTGTCCTATGTGATTCGTTTGGATATGCCTACCGATTTGAAGTATAAGTATAGCGGCGCAGGTGATAATGCGATATTACCTGGTTACCCTGATATCGGTGCGTCAGCCAACATAGTTGTACGTTTGACGAAAACTGTTGAAAGTTTCAAACATCATATAATATATTTTGACAATTTTTACACATCGCTGCCTTTGATGGTATACCTTCGGGCAAAAGGGATTTATAGTTTGGGAACGGTTCGGGTAAATCGGATACCAAACTGCAAGCTCCCAAACGATAGTGCCATCAAGTAAAAGCCAAGAGGTTTTTCAGTTGAGTACGTGGGTTCCTCATATGGAGTGGAGGTTAGTAACGTCCTGTGGAAAGACAACAAGGCCGTTCGCTTATTATCGACCTATGTGGGCGTTAAGCCGTTTATAAGTTTAAATACTCAAGGAGGAACACCAAAGGCAGCTCGTTACGACAGAAAGTCGAAGCGCAATGTAGAAATTGACGGCCCACAAGTTATACGGGAATAAAACGCTCATATGGGAGGCGTGGATCTGATGGATGGGCTTATGGGCCGATTCCATATAAGAAGTAAAACTCAGGATGCTGCAACCCGAATTTTCTACCATTTAGTAGATATGGCAACAAAAAACGCCTACATCCTATATAAAAGAATCCAAAAGGAAACCATGAGCAGCGAGAAATTCATTGAACTTCCGGATTTCCGAGAATCTATTGCTGCGGGTCTAGTGGGCTACCAGTCATAAAACTTGCCAGGTCGTCCACTCATGAAGAACAGTTTACCTTCACCATCTTCATCTTTGCCTGCGCGATCAAGTCGGTCGCCATCACAGACTTTGCTGTCGCCAATTTCTCGGCGACCATTGCAGCCACAACTCAAACAAGGCCAAAAATCAAATCACCCAATAAAGGACTAGAGGTTTGACCATTTTAATCATTTTCCAGAGTGGTTGGATCGCATTACGGGAAAAAGAAGCTGCAAGCACTGCAAAACTTCCCAAACGCAGTGCATTTGCACAAAATGCAAACTGCATTTATGCTGCTCGGCCAACAAAAATTGTTTTGCTGAGTATCATAGCAACAAATAAAATTATTTAATCAAATAAAATAAAACAAAAATTAAAAAAAAATTCAATTTATTTGGAAACTACTTTTTTACCCTCAAAGCCCCAAGCGTGCCTTGAGGCACTTATTTACATTTTCTCACCTTCCAAGTAAACGAAAGCTTCTATATTTTTTCTGAGTTCATATTTAAGCTCAGCAGCCCCTATTTACTTAAAAAAAAATTATTCGAATTAACTTCTGCCTTTACTTTAGAAAGTAGTCTTATAGGGTTAACAAATTTTAGTACGAATATTGATCAAGATAATTCAATTCAAAAAGTTAGAAGGAAAGATAAACGTACAAATTAAAAACATTACCCCTTGCGAAAAGTTTTGGGGTTTCCTGGCGTTCGCACCAGTTAAAATTTTGTTAGTTTTGATTAGCAAATGCTGAGGAAAAGCTTAAAGGGAAACGGGCGGCTCAAGTTATCCATTATAGAATATGAGCAAATATGTGCTGGCAAACTTGGTTGTCACACGAGATATATTAAAAATAGGCATTTAAATACGCGACAGGGTATGGTGTGTAGACAAAGTATCTCGAGAACTATAAAATTAGAAACTATTTTTAATCCCGGAAGTCGATCTTCTTCCTAGATGATGAGCAAATAAACAAACATTTGCTTTCTTTTGTTTTCTACAAGGCACGGAAATCATAACCAGAAGGGCGGGTTAACTTCGGCTATCCCGAAGTTTGTATACCCTTGCAAGTTCTTCTGTTACTAAATCCCAAAATGGAGATAGCAAAATGTGTGTAAAGACCAGTTTCTACTCGCCTCACAACGGAAATCACACATACATACTTATGCACGTCTGTATTCAGCATGGAATTTTTATACTATGCATAAATAGGATGACATGATATATTAAAGTCAAATGTATGCTACAGGCACAAGAAAGAATTTCAGACCCTATTAAGTGTACATATTCTTACTCAGCATGAGAAAAGAAATTGATATAGCCGTGTATGTCCGTCCGTCCGTCCGTAAGAGACCAAAGATCTCAGGAACTGTAAAAGCTAGAGCTTTGGGCACGAAATGTTTATACCTTGCATCCATAGGATGAAATAGTATATTAAAGTTGCCAAAATATATGTAACATGCAGAAGGAAGCTTTTCTGACCCAATAAAGTATATATATTCTTTATCAGCATGAGAATAGAAATTAATAGCCATGTCCGCCTATCGGTCTGTCTGTCTGTCTGTTCGTCTTTCACCTGATGCACGTCCCTGCGACTTACTTACTTTATTTCTGGTTTGTATATGAAATAGTCAATTTTTGATGAAAACGCATAAGAAACACAAAAGTTTTTAGAAGGAAAACTATTTTTGGTTTGATTGTTCCTATGGGAACAGTCCGATCTTGATTGAAATTGGCACGGACGTTTGCTCATGCTGTACTTGGTGCTTTATTTATTTTACTTTATTTATTGAGAACATGTAATTTCCAAACTTTTCTTTAAGACTTCAAACAAAAAATTTCTGGTTTTTTTTTGTCACTCCAATACGATTTTTTTTAAGCTTGCTTTAGAATTTTCCCCCCTTGTTTTTCATCCATTATTATATTATTCTTGTCCATCTATATATCTTCTTCATTAGACTTAAGAACATCACTCTTTCTCTTTAGTTTCTTGCATGCATTTTTTCCTACTCTCTAACAACAAAATATTATTGGCTGGCTATAACATCTTTCCCCAAATGCGCAAAAAATACAGGCGCAGTGCCAGTAAATTCAGTAAATCAGCTAAAGTTAGTTTTTAATAAATTTAAAAACGACTGCCCATCTTCCTTTGGGAATTTTTGTGTCTTTCCTATTCTTATGTTCAGCATTACACTCTTTCAATGGTATTTCTCTCAATCTGTATTCGATTTTCACCTTTTAGTTTCTTTTATTGAATATTTATATAACATTTACCATAGTACATACATAGTACACATTTATAACCCATTCAGCAATTTAAATTTTAAACCATTTTCAACAGAATTTTAAAGGTTTTTATTAAGCATAGGTTATTGTACTTTTAGATCACGTTCCCTAAAATTTACTTGAATTTTTTTTCTCAAAAGTTCAATGAAAAATCCAGTCATTTTTGCTTTTGGCTCGCATTTTTTCATGCATTTCTGTGTATCACAATTCTATTCCAAAAGATTTAACCGACTTTTTTATGAAACATAAAAAGAAGTCGGCGTGTAATAAACATTTCTTTGCACAATCCCGAATATGGAGCGACAAAACGAACTGGGAGAAAACCGTTGCTAATTGTTCGCGCAAAACGCAAAATTAGTTCAAATATGTATGAGCTTTGGCCTCATCGACTAGATTTTGCCGAAGAACATTTTTGCTCTTCCGATTCTCCACACGATTTAAACATTGAACTGTTTATTTTAGAAGATTGTTAAAGAATATATGTTATGGTAAAAATTTGGAGCAAATATGTTTGTTTCGTTTAAAAGTGGGTTATAAATATGAAAGGCACTGTAGTAATAATACTGATCATCAACGAACTATTTTAAACAAATAAAATCAACATCAATTTCGTTAGGTCTCACGATATCCCGCAACTATTAAGACTTCATAGCCCAGGCTATAAATATTCACGCACACACACACACACACACTCCTCCCGGTATGACCATCAGAGGAGTACTTTGGAGGGAAGGATTGGTCAACATATGGAGGTAGGAACCCTGACAACATTGATGGTTGCAGAAAAATCAGCATGGGAGGCAGTATGCGACTTCGCAGCAGAAGTAATAATCGAGCAGCGCCGGCTCGATAGACTTAGACGAGGACAGCCGTAAAAAGCCGTAAAAACAATAACGAACACCAGCCCTGGCGATGTAGTAATTCCAAGCAGTTCCGCTTGGGCAAATGTTCATTACTGTTCCTTCTTCTGTTTTTTTTTTTTTTTCTCCTACTACTCTATTCTTTACCCTCTGCTATTGTTTTCAAATTTTCTCTCAATAAATATAAAAAAAAACACACACACACACATACACATACAGCCAAGTGCTAGAGCTTGTGACGAGGCGCACCGATGGCAAACTGCAGCATGTCCGTGACCACGTCTCCAAGGTCAGACGTACAGCCAACGACGGGCTTCTCCTGGAGCTGCGGAGGGAATCGGCAGAGACCACCGAAGCTATAAAGGACGACATCACCCGGGTGCTCGGTGAAAGCGTTGGCGTGAAAAAGCTCTCGCAGAAGAAGGCGGTGATTATTCACGATCTAGACGAGGCTGTTAAGTCCGACGAATTACTGTCTGCACTGACAGAGCAGGCTCAGGTAAATAGGAGCGAACTTGCCATTAAAAGCATCCGGCCTGGCTTTCGGAGAACGCAGTCTGCTGTCATCAGTACATCTGATTGCCTGGCAGTAGTGATTCAGATGCCTGGCAGTAGGACATACAGCCGCTCGATGCTCCAGCTTGGTGGACAGGTCGAAGTGCTGCTATAGGTGCGGCGAAGCAGGACATATAGCAGCGAACTGTAAAGCAGCCGCAAAATGCTTCTTTTGCACCGAGAAGGGGGTGAGCGCGAACCACATCGCGGGCAGCAACAAGTGCCCTGAAGGGCCACACAGTGGTAAGAAAGCCCCCAAATGCCCCTAAACATTTTGCAGCTCAACCTGAACCACTGCAGAGTGGCCCAGGATCTGTTGGAGAAAACAACGAAAGAGCACTCGGCGGACGTGGCGCTACTGAGCGAGCCATACACCGAAGGTAATACTCGCACCTGGGTGTCAGACAGCGGCAATAAGTCAGCAATATGGTCCTGTGGGCCTAAGAGCCTGAACCTGGAACATGCCGAACCTTTCGATAACTTTTGTAGAGCAAGGCTGCAAGACCTTACGGTGTACAGCTGCTACATGCCACCCAGCTTGCCGCTCAGCCTTTTTGGAGAGCAGATCGACAAGCTGGTAGAGGATGCTAGAGGCCGTCATCGAGTCGTCATCGCCGGCGACTTCAATGCCTGGGCAGAGGATTGGGGCTGCCCAAGAACGGATGCAAGGGGACGCGTCCTCCTCGAGGCGTTCGCATCCCTCAAAGTGACGCTTCTCAACTCGGGTAGCAGGAACACCTTCACCCGGGCCGGGACAGGTTCCATCATAGACCTGATGTTTGTCAGCGAGGCCATGGCAGAAACGACATCCTGGCGCATCGGGGACTTCTATACAGCGAGCGACCACGAGGCCATCCTGACGATAGTGGCATCAGGTGCTAGCGTATCGCCTCGAGAATTTCCATCCTTCAGTCCTTCAGAGCTGGATCCTTGCACCTCCCGTCCTTTTGCGCTAAAATGGTTGGGCTCCGCACCGGGCCAAACGTGGGCCCTACAACAGACACCACAGGCCTGTATGCTGGTGGAATGAAGCCATCGACGCGGCCCGTCAAGCTTGTCTCCGAGCAAGACGTGTGTACCAACGCGCTAGAGGAACGCTTCAATTTGAGGCCCTAGGTCACTTATACCGCACAAGGAGGAAATGCCTGAAGA
Organism: Drosophila sp. 14030-0761.01; assembly: GCA_018150735.1. Taxonomy (NCBI): domain Eukaryota; kingdom Metazoa; phylum Arthropoda; class Insecta; order Diptera; family Drosophilidae; genus Drosophila; species Drosophila sp. 14030-0761.01. The sequence continues at coordinate 8,553,475 of JAECWO010000078.1, read as the reverse complement.
GGGAGATCGTTTCCAGCAAAAAGGAGTCCTTTTTGGCCCTATGCGACACAGCGGAGCAGGATCCATGGGGTAAGGCGTACCAAAAATATCCCACAGGACGCTGCGACCCTGGAGAATATTGTGTGTGCACTGTTCCCCCAATGTGAGGTGGCCCTAAGAAATCACCCACTCCGGCCCAGCAGCGACCCCATCGAAGAATGCACCTGCGAGGAGGTCTTATCAATAGTGCGAAAAATTAAGGACTCAAAGGCACCAGGACCGGATGGCATCCCAAATCGGACCCTCAGGCTGGCTGTTACTCTACACCCGGAGGTATTCACCGATATGTACAACCAGTGCCTGCGAGAACTCATATTCCCAAGCATTTGGAAGATGCAGAACCTTCTCCTGCTTCCCAAGCCGGGAAAACCCATCGAGGAGGCATCCTCCTACAGGCCGATCTGCCTCATAGACACGGCGGGCAAAATATTGGAGACCCTGATTGGCGCGCGATTGCAAGAGGAGATACGCATCCATGGTGGCCTGTCAGACATGCAGTTTGGTTTCCGGAAGGCCAGATCAACGGTGGATGCTATCAGCACCGCGGTCAACATCGCGTCCGATGCGATAGCTGGAAGTCGATGGAAGGGCGGCACCAAGGAGTATTGCCTCATCGTGACGATCGACGTCAAAAACGCCTTCAACACGGCGAAGTGGAGCCGGATACTGGACGGGCTCTCGTCATTCCACGTATCGCAGAGTATGACCCAGCTCGTGAGAAGTTATTTTGAGGGACGAACTCTTCAGTATGCGACGGCAGAAGGCATTAATGTGCGCTGTATTTCTGCAGGTGTACCGCAAGGGTCAGTCCTGGGGCCTTTGCTATGGAACATTATGTACGACGGGATCCTAAGGGTACGGCTGCCCTCACATACACGCATAATCGGATTCGCGGACGACGATGGCCTAGTCGTGGTGGCTAAGGAGCTGAAGGTAGCGGAGCAATGGTGCAACGAAGCCATCGTCAAGCTGGGCCACTGGCTTGGCGCTGCAGGCCTCAGCCTGGCCGCCCATAAAACCGAGGCGGTGCTGGTGAGCAGCCGCAAAGTCGTAGAGCACGCCAGGATTATGGTCGGAGATGTGGCGATAACCTCCCAAAGGGCGTTAAAATACCTAGGAGTGATGCTGGACACCCGCCTGAGCTTCAGGGAGCACTTGGAGTATGCCAACAACAAAGCGCTAGCCTCAACGAGGGCACTTGCAAGGATCATGCTGAACACGCGGGGTCCCAAGCAATGCCGCAGGATGCTATTGATGAACGTGATGAAGTCTATTGCTCTCTACGCTGCCCCAGTCTGGGTAAAAGCGCTGGCTTTCAGGAGTTATCGACGCGACCTGGAATCCACCTACAGGCTCAGCGCGATCAGGGTAAGCTGCGCGTTTCGCACTATATCCGATGAGGCGGCGCTAGTCATAGCGAGCATGGTTCCCATCGATGAACTGGCCGGCGAAGCCGAGGCCATTTATCGGATGCGGAGAAGCCCAGCTACAAGCAGCAACCCGACAGAACGCTGCGATCGACGGGCGCTTAGGGCGCGGAGTATCCAGCGCTGGCAGCAAAGATGGGATTCAGCAACCAAGGGACGTTGGACCCATAGGCTTATCCCGAGGTTAGACCTGTGGATAGGAAGGTCTCATGGTGAGGTCAACTTCCACCTCACCCAGCTACTGAGCGGCCACGGATGCTTCAGGAGCTACCTGAAGAGGTTCAGGCATGAGGAGGAGGACGACTGTACCTGGTGCGACAGCGGGATTGTTGAGGACGCTAACCACGCATCGGGGACTTCTATACAGGGAGCGACCACGAGGCCATCCTGACCACAGTGGCATCAGGTGCTAGCGTATCGCCTCGAGAATTTCCGCAGAAGAAGTCCTTCAGAGCTGGATCCTTTATTATATTATTTTTTATCTTTTATTATACAAAATCAAACGAACACATACACATACATATAAATACCAGAATCAGCTTCCCGTAAGTAGCCCGGAAATACTGTATAGCACTTAAGGATCTCTTTCACCAAACTGTGAGCGAGGTTCAGGAAAACATCGCACTATATAAGTCGGAGGATCCTACCGTATGTGTGCAAGACAGCAGTTACTCTCCAATATAGTCTTGGGGGACGGTTCAAGCTCCCCATACCGGACGTCGAATCAAATAACAGATTTGTTAGCGTTCAAATCGCTAGAAAAGCGTCTGTGGGGCATCAGTCAGTGGGCGCGTTTTTATGGAGAGCTTTGATTTCTTATAGATATCCAACGACTACGAGGCCATGTCAAGAGCCGTGCTCTAGAATAGCTGACACAAAAGAATCTTGGTTGTATAGGGATCATCCAATTCCTTTGACCAAAGCTTAATAAAGCCAAGAACACATGGGAATTAAAAGTTGGCTTGCAGTCTCAGTTACATGTTTCAATGGGTTATTATTTGGAAAATATGTGACCAGTTGAAAAGAAATTCTATGGAATGTCACTACGTTGAGCTGCCACCGGCCTGTAAGTTGAAATAATATCTTTAAAATTAAACTAAAGCTTAACGTCATCAGCCCAGATGACTACCCTGGGATGACAATTTTAAAATACCCCTATAGTTTGAAGCTTCGGACTTTATGTCATTTTCATGGAGAGGCATAATATAAGTTAACACCAAGAACTCCCCACACCACTCTTTCCCCCGACCCCAACCAACTGCAGTGTCAGCGGAGCCCAAATTGCCCCCAACCCCAACAGTACTCGAGTGGTGACACCGGATGCGTGTGCGGACGCCGCTCGAGCACTTTTGCCGGCTCAGCACAAACCAACGACTTGCGCAAGGGCAACTTTGTATGCGCGTACGACCGCTGGGCGGCCGCTCGCGCTGACTAAGCAACTGGAGACCAGCCAGGGGGCTTCGTTGCTGCTGGATGTCGGAGGCCGTCACACTCAAGTTGGGACTCTGAAGGAATCAAGTCGAGATATTTTAAACCTCCAATCGAACTCTAATCCTAAACGAATAAACCAGAATGCAAATTGTAATCTCCTGCGTTTTAATTAAGTAATGTTCCTCGAAATAAAGTCCTTGCCCTTGCAAGGCAACTCTCCCAAAAGTAAGGAAGAGTTAACTGGCGCCCGAGCAGGGACCGCCTCGAAAAAACCTATCGCGAGTGCACATCCGAGTGCCGGTGGAAAGAAAAAAAATATAAAAAAAAATGAAAAAGAAAAAAAACAACAGAAAAAATTATAAAAAATTAAAATTGTGATAATGACCTCTGACAACCACACGACAAGGCAAACGCGAGTGACAAGTGAATGGCCTCAAAAAAATTTTAAGTGGATGGCCACCGCCTGAGAAACGGTGGCCCGGGGTTCAAAACCTCGCGGAGGGTGTACCATTTGCAAAAGTAAATCTCAACGTTGCTTGTCGGTGCGGTCTGCCAGAGGGGCACTCGGATTGTGTACAGTGAACGGTGTTGAGGCGGTTGCCTTTTTTGAAGCTCCCCGTTAGTTTAACGGAAGAACACCCTCTTGTTGGGAGACCGGGGTTCAACTCCCCGGCGGAGAGCCGAAAAAATAACCCAAATGAGGGGCAAATCATTAAAACATATGAGTATTTTCATATACTCAAACCACGGCGGCAACTAAGGGTTGCGCGTGGCATTGTAATTTTTAAGCACACAAACAAATGAAAAAAATTAAAATGAAAACAAATTTAGTGTAAGGAAATGCTTGTCGCAGTGCGTGTGAGTATTGGCCGCGGGCTTGTGTCTTCCACTTGTAGTGTCCCCTTGATCGGGGGCGTGGAGTTACCTCCTACCCAAGTAGGTCCTTAACTGGACCAAAAGGGATAAATGGAGCCTCCCTTTACTACTACAGGGGGGCATGGCAACAGGCAGCTCGCGCGCGCGACAAGTAAAACAAAAACGCTGACACAAGAAAAAATGTAGAAAAAGAAAACAAAAAGAAAAAAATGAAAACGAAATCAAAAGTAAATTCAAAGTGAACAAAACAAAAATGCTGACGTCAAAGGAAAAAGCTAAGAGGAAATAATTTGATAAAAAAAAAGCGAAATTAAAATAAATTGACAAATAAAACAAAATGCTTGTGTAAAAAAAAAGAGAGAAAACAAAAAACAAAAAAAAAAAGAAATACAATTCAATTCCAACCAATTAAAATTCAAAATTAGGAGACCAAATTAAGAAATTTAAAGCCAACAAAATTATTAAGAAATTTCTAACACCTTTTTTAATTTTAACAGAAACACCCTATAAGGAGGGATCGTCACAATCCACCACAACACCAACCACACTACCACCACTGTTACTAACCACAACCATTCACCAACCACAATCACTGGTAAGTGGGGAGTGCTTGAATTCAAAAAATATACACTGAAAAACACAATTATTTGAAAAAATATTTCTTCCCTTTTGTATGTAAAATTCTTACTATTTTTGTATATTTTTGCTGCATTTTGCTTTATTAAAAATTTTTTTTCTCGAATCTAAATATTTCATTGAAAGAAGAGATGGAGGAGATGAAACAGGCTATTTCCGGTTTATTGAATCAGGTGACCTCCCTTACGGAGGAATTGAAAAAACAAAAGGAAAAAGTTTTAACTCTAGAAGGAAGAAACGCAGTCCCCGAAATTGTAATGGACAAGCCCCCATCTAGGGCTCTTTCCGAGTTTGACCTTAAGCAAATAGCGATTTTGCCGGATTGTGTTAAGGAGATGAGGCCCTTCACGGGGGAAGCTGCCCAATATCCTACTTGGATCAGGCAAGCTGAGGTCATAGTACGGGACTATGAGGTAGCAAGGGACAAGCTTATATACAGGGCCGTCGTCCTCCACCTGAGGTCAAAGATAGAAGGCAGAGCAGACGAGATGCTCATCTCTAACGATGTAGCAGATGATGACTGGCCGGAAATTAGGAAGGTTCTTGCCTCGAACTATGAAGACAGAAGAGATATAGGGACTTTGGAATACCAGATGAGTATGCTAGTCCGCGGTGAAGGGAACCTGGACGCATATTACAATAATATCAATAGACATCTCTCATTGATTGTAGCAAAACTCAGGAAGGCAGGGCACGCTAACGGAGTGCTTGAAGCCCTCATTGGCTCATACCGCGAAAGAGCCCTGCGGGTCTTTATAAGAGGGCTACCTCAAGAAATGTCGGGCCTAATCACGGTGAATCGCCCTAAAACCCTACCAGAGGCATTTTCAATTGCCCTGGAGCTAGACAACGTCATGAATGCGAAAAATTTAATTTCCCCGACCGCTTCATTTAGGCCACCATATCAACAACGGGCCGGTTATCGGCAATATTCACCAGGCATTCCCTCCCAGAGATTTAACAACCCCATGACTTATCCAAATCATAGGGCCCCGGTACCGTACCAAACCCCGTCGGCACCAAACGCGTACCGTAGCCAACAAATCACTAGACCGGCTATTAAAATGGAACCAGCAACTTCAGGGCAGTCTAGGAATCGTTTCCCAAGCCAGGGAATTGAAGGAGGCATCAAGAGAAGCCCCAGCGAATCAACCAACCCTTTCAAAAGGGCGCAGTACCTATTCCATGTGGAAGCACCAACGATGTCCGATCCCAATACACTAGACTGCACCCCAAGGTCTGGTGAGGTTATCCCGAACAACGAACCAATCTACGAGGAAATGCCGGCGATCTCGGCTAATGAAGGAGATGAAGGGGCGGCCCTTGGGACCCCGAAGCACTCTGACGAGCTTGTAATCCAGGATCAGATAAATTTTATGGCAATGGCCTCTCCAGCGTACCCTACATAGAATACGAGGATAGGAATGGGGTGGTGCGACAGTTTCTCATTGACACTGGCGCGAACAGAAACTTTATTAGTGAAGAATTATCTGACGGGGCCTCGGCGCTACAAACTCCATTCTTGGTACAATCAGCTGGGGGACCCATTAAAGTATCGAAATCTATAGATGCCTTAAATCCGAGTTCTCAACCCTCAAGGTATCCGAACTCGTACCCATGGCTGTCGATAGATATAACAACTCAGTTCACTCCGTTATCGGGAAAAAGCCAGTCGATATTTTCCTAGACAGGACTTCTAGGATAAATTATCAGGGCTTGACAAATTTCAGACAAAACACTCTGGAAAACATAAGCGGCTTAATTCAGGCCAAACAGGAGGCAGTTATCCGCAGGTACAATATGGGAAAAGTTAACCAAACTAAATTTGAACCCGGGGAAGAAATCTTTGTTAGGAGCAAACAGATTCAAGGAAAGGAGAAAAAGTTATTCAATTCAGAAGAAGTACAGGAGGATAGAAGGGCTACTATAAGAACAAAGTCCGGGAAAGTGTTCCACAAGGCTCACTTAAGGTCTAGGGCAAAGAAGAAGTAGACAGGAAATCGCCCCACCCCATCGCCTCGCCTTTCGCAAAAACAAAAAATTTATGCAGCAAAATTAATACAATAACGAAATAAACACAAAACCAGAAAACACAAAAAATACATAAAAGCAAAAAAAAAAAACAACAAAAAAAATTAACAAAAGAAAAAAAAATTATAAAAAAATATATTTAAATTTAAGAAATTTTTAAAACTGAGCACTCTTCACGAACCAGGTGGTAACAAAACTTAGACTTAAGGAAATTCAATTATAAGCAATTACTAACTCTCTCCATCTTAAAGGATGACAATCATGACGATGCGGCAGACAAGTGCCGCCCAGTTCTTCAGCTACGATTCCCCAGTAATTCCCCTGCAACAAGGGTACGTCTGGCGAGTTAATGGCGTGTTTCGACTGATCCACGTCATTAACTTGCTTGAGTTCCAATCAACCATCCTCACTACGCGGGACGAATCCGCCCTGCTAACCGACCAGCGCACAAGGATGTTGGCAGATCATTACCTGGACCAGGCAGATGAGGACATAAACAGGCTGCTTTCTGCACAGGCGCGGAGGCCCAGAGCTGTAGAATGGCTCGGCTCCGCATGGAAATGGGTCGCTGGATCCCCAGATGCGGCTGACTGGAACGCGGCCCTGAAGACCCAGGACAGCCTTGTCGAGCGGAACAACCAACAGGTCCGCGTCAACGAGGGACTCTTTGAGACTACCTATCGGACTCTGGAGGAGCTGAATAACATCATCGGCAAGGTCAACACCATAGACGGAGACCTTCACGCCGCCACGACAACACTGCACAAGGCTATGATTCTAGCGGAGCAAGTCCATAAAGTGACCAGAGCGTGCCAACTGGCCAAAACAGGAGCAGTAAATTCGGACCTATTGAATACAAATGAGGTGGACGAAATCTTGACGGAAGTGTCAGGCCTACCTTACCAAAATGTAATCGAGGCCATCGAATTCTCCAGGCCGACGATCATGACCAATGGAACGACCCTGCTCTACGTCCTAGCCATCCCCAAGGTGATGGACAGGAGATACAAGCTGCTTCATCTGCTGCCGACAATCCGGGAGGGGCAGAAACTTGTCTTAGATGCCAACCTGGTGGCAGTGGACCCAAGCGAAACCTATGAAGTCATCGGAAATTGCCTCTCCATCGGCAATACGACTGTCTGCCAGGAGGAGAACCTACGAAAACTAAACGAAGACAGCTGTATCCCAAGGTTAATAAAGGGCGGTAATGCTCAATGCCATTACCTCAGGGACACACAGGAATCAGTGTCCCTGATAGATGGAAGTACGGTGTTCCTCACTGGTTTCAACGGAACAGTGACCACCTCGTCGGAACAGCGTAGACTCCAGGGCTCCTTCATCTTAAAGCTGGAAAACGAAACGGTAACCATTGGAAGAAAAACGTACTCGAGCCGATCGATGTCCACCCTCACCGCCATGCCAGCCGTCCTCTCAAACGTAACGGCCATAGGTTATGCCCCGACCCTGCAATACGTCCATGAATTTTCTGTGCAAAATTTGAAGAAGTTATACGGCGTTTCCAGAAGACTCCAGATATCACTAGCAACAGAAGCCATTGGGACTATATGCGTGATCATCATGCTATACCTAGGATGGAGGAAGATGACATCCACGAGAGGCCTAGTGGTACCACAGAAGACCAGCGCAGCGTCTTCACTTTAATCTGCGGGACGCAGATCTTCGAAGGGGGAGGAGTTAACACCAAGAACTCCCCACACCACTCTTTCCCCCGACCCCAACCAACTGCAGTGTCAGCGGAGCCCAAATTGCCCCCAACCCCAACAGTACTCGAGTGGTGACACCGGATGCGTGTGCGGACGCCGCTCGAGCACTTTTGCCGGCTCAGCACAAACCAACGACTTGCGCAAGGGCAACTTTGTATGCGCGTACGACCGCTGGGCGGCCGCTCGCGCTGACTAAGCAACTGGAGACCAGCCAGGGGGCTTCGTTGCTGCTGGATGTCGGAGGCCGTCACACTCAAGTTGGGACTCTGAAGGAATCAAGTCGAGATATTTTAAACCTCCAATCGAACTCTAATCCTAAACGAATAAACCAGAATGCAAATTGTAATCTCCTGCGTTTTAATTAAGTAATGTTCCTCGAAATAAAGTCCTTGCCCTTGCAAGGCAACTCTCCCAAAAGTAAGGAAGAGTTAACCCTTCCAAATAGCTGGGAAAGAGGACGAGTAACGGACAACAAAAAAAATTAAAATTGGTTTACATTAAGCAGTTGCACAAAACATGAGTACACAACCAGGGATACCATCAGGTCATGGTGAATACACGGGTTTCACTAAACTTTCGAAACTTTTTAAACTTTCATGGAACTTTCATCAATCACTGGATTAAAAATACAATTCGACTTTTAAGGTTGAAATCGACGTTCGAAAGGTTGAAATATATGTTGCGTTCCGCCCGAGTGCTGCATAGTCCAAATTTCGAAAAGCCATTGTACATACATTGCAACGCCAGCCAAACGGGTGTCGGCGGGGTATTGTTGAAAAAGACTCAAAAGGAAGTCGAAAATCCTGTCTTAAAGGCGGTATAAAAATTGTGCACCGAAAAGATCACAGAGTAGAAATAATAATTTCGGATAACGGATCACAATTCAAATCCTGATTATTTCACAAACTATCAGATTATGAGATCTGTCATACCAAACCTGCTGTACATTCACCTCAAGAAAATGCTACGGAACGAGATAATTGTTCAATTATTTCAGCGATTCTGTCCTATGTATCTACAGATCAGATACTGATCAGAAAGGTTGGAATAAAAATTTAAGTCACGTCTCCATACCACATACTATTTGGACAGCAATTTCTCTCCTCTTTCGAGAACCCTTAAATTGCTAAAGGACAAGGGTAATGAGTTGTCTTTTTTAGACAATTGTTCAATTATTTCAGCGATTCTGTCCTATGTATCTACAGATCAGATACTGATCAGAAAGGTTGGCATAAAAATTTAAGTCACGTCTCCATACCACATACTATTTGGACAGCAATTTCTCTCCTCTTTCGAGAACCCTTAAATTGCTAAAGGACAAGGGTAATGAGTTGTCTAAAAAAGATTCTAAGGATTTAATGGCAGGTCAACCAAAAGTATTGTCTGATAGTTTGCATAAACGGAATCAGCGGCATTATTATTTGCGCTCACGACAGGTAAACTATAGAATAGGCCACGAAATATGCCCGTCAGAATTTTAAACAGCATAATTTTCAGTCCGGTTATAATGCAAAATTAGCACTAGCATTTAACAAAGCAAGAGCGCGTCAAAAGTGTGGCAATGCTTGTCATGAGTTGGAGGATTGGCAAGGGCGATCAATAGGACGGTAAAGTTAGTCGACAATACTGACAAACTGCCAGCTTAGATGCATCTGTCTTGTGCCTGGTGGTCAAAAGTCAGCTAGGTGACCTCTAACAATTGACGGCAGATTCCGAAATGACAGCCCAAAGCACAAAGTCATTATTTTACCGAACTGAAACTTTTCTCAACAAATATTAATAATTTTATAACAAAAAAATTATATTAACTCTAACTCAATAGATTAAGCCCGTCGATAAAATTGTTGATGCGCTAATTACGGTTTGCATAAAATCTTTTATCATGCTTATACAATTTATTGCGGGCTTCCGACGCATTTTCGCCAAGATAACAAGCAACCGAAGATTCAATAATGTCCGATCCATGAACCAGAATTTTGTGCAATGTTGGTGACATTAGTTAGTTGTAATTTCGCTTTTTGTATTAATATAGTTAGTGTATATGCCCACTATTAAGAGATAAAGGTGTGGGTTTCGATACAAATAATTGTTTCCTAACTTCCTCGGGTCCACTCCCAGTGACCTTTGCTTTTTTTGAACATATGCTGTTTCATTTTTACTTTTTTTTTGGCTGAAACTGCAATGGCGTGCAATAGCTGCTATTTCCTAAAGTATCTGCCAACTCGGTAACCAACTTCCCTTTTAAGCGCTTTCCTTCAGGATCATATGGGAATTTTTATATGAAAATAACTATTGTCAGCAATTATTTGAATGCAATTCCCTCCAAAAATCATTCGTTTCACTCGTTGACGAAGACGTTTTGTTTTTTTTGACGCTTATAAACTTTTATTCTTTTCCACTCGATATAAAATTCTTCAACTCTTGCGTTTTACATCGTCCCGTTGCAACTTACTTTCGCGCTTACGCGTACGAATTGTTGTTGCATGTGTTCAATTTGACGCGCCCTCCCGGTCTTTCTCATTACTTTTGTTCGCGCTCTCGACGATTCCTCTCTCGCGCCTGAGTGATACGTGCTTTTATTTTGTTCTTTAACTACTGAGTGTGTTTATTGCTTTCTCTTGTTTTAAAACCTTTCTTCTTTCTTTAAAGTTAAATTTTGTAACTTTAACCCTTGTACTCAGATCTGGTCAGTATATTTATATTTTTATATTATTTCTGCAATTTATATTTTCTCAGTCACACTTCAACCTCTACAGAGATAAGACGAGTCATAGCAAACCAAACCTCGCTCTACGCAGCAAAAAACAAACCAACAACAACAAAATTTAAACTCAACAAACAAAGTTCAAGCACAAAGCGAAACAATAAACAAAAACAAAACATTCACTGCTAACCGTTAAGCCGGGCTTGAGCCCGACAACACCAACCATGCACGAACCACCAGACATAGGCAAATTCAATCAACATAACAACAAACATTTAGGCGAACCAAAATACATAATATTGAAACGAAATGACAACTGCACATTTGAAAAAATGTCACCGTTTATAATTCAACAAAACAATTGACTACACTTGCGGAGGCGAAGTCGAATCTCGCAAAAAACCAGGGACGGCCCACTTCTAATAAAAACAAAAAAACAAACTGCACTCATTAAAACTATGAAAACTAACAAAAATGACAGATATCAATATGCAGAGCAAACGAGTCTACATGCCAAGTTTGGTAGCTCTAGCTCTTATAGTCTCCGAGATCTCGATGATCCTACAGACGGACAGACAGACAGACATGTCTCAATCGACTCGGCTATTGATACTGATCAAGAATATATATACTTTATAGGGTCGGAAAAGCTTCCTTCTCCCTGTTACATACATTTTGGCGACTTTAATATACCATTTCATCCTATGGATGCACGGTATAAAAATGGCTTAACTGTTTAAATAACGCAGAAGTAGACCATCAACACTCACCTCTTGAGCACCAATGCCGCACATTCCGCAAACAACAAGTATTAACAGCAATAAAAATCACCGAATTGGTAGACCACAAAACAGCACTTCACATATACTCTACAAGACACAGTCAACAATTGGGAAGCACATACGCCAACACACTTAGACGTCCCACTCCGCACACAACTAATACCCATAACCAACTAATCGAAACACTACCCAGGAATCTTAACACACAACCACAAAGCACCCCGCAAAAACAACCCACCCCCGCATCAACCACCGGACACAACCTACCAACCATACAACGAACGCAAGATATAAACCAAGCTACACCGGAGGACATGGAATCCGAAGGTAACCCAAATAAAACATATTCATCACAACAAACTAAAGATTTAAAAATAAGAATTTTTGCTAAAGACTTTAAGACTAACCTCCTCCTTTCTACCAATTTCAAACCCACAAAAACAAAAACCATACCCCCAACCAAAAACCAACAGACTAACAACAGCGACAGCGAATCTATATAAACAACAATATTTATTAAACTAAGCCTTACTTTAAAAAAAAATATGTTAGAATTAATACAATGGAACATAAAAGGGTACACTAACAACTATAACGAACTCCTAACATTGTAAAAAAATACTTACCACAAATAATATGCCTCCAAAAACGCAGTATTATAACACACACATACCCATACCCATCCCAATTAACTACCAAATTTTTACCAATACAGCCTCAAACAGGTTTGGCGGCACAGCCATATTAGTTCACAAATCCATCCAAAATACCCAGATAAACCAAACCGACCATTTTGAACAAATTGAATCTAAATTAAAAATCCCAATATACATTTCCCCTAACAAGACTTTCTCCCTTAAATCCTTTAACGACAACCTCAGCACAACCAACAACACCAATCACATTATCGTAGGAGACTTCAACAGCTGGCACAATAGCTGGGGTTCACCACATCCAAACAAAACAGGAAAACCCCTTCACAAATTCCTACAAAACGCAAACCTCCACATCCTAAACGACGGCTCCCCAACACACTTCTCAACGCACAACACATACACACACACCGACCTGTCACTATGTTCTCCACAGCTTACCCCACTCACTAATTGGGAAATTATCGACGACCTTCACGGAAGCGATCACTTTCCAATCCTTATCTCCTTATTTTCTCAATCCAAACTAAACAACTTCTTTCGTCCTTTTTTTTCAAAATAAAAGTAGCCAACTGGCCAGCCTTTACCCAATCAACACACACTATAAGCGAGAAAATACCAATAAGCCTGAACATAAACAAAGAAACTGCAAACATTTGCAAAATTATTATTCAAACTGCACACCATAATATACCACAACCCTCACCCAACCGTTTCAAAAAAAATACACCAAGTTCTCACCGAACTTAGAGCCAAAAAAAGTAAGTAAGTCGCCGGGCCGACTTGGATATACCATGCACCAAGGGAAAAAAACTACTTTGAGTTTATAAACTAAATTCATATATTAAATTTCTTTCGTATGCGCGATTTCTAACATATGCTATCTTGCTCACTCTTATGTGTGTGCCCTTTAGCGCCCCACCGGCCAAATTCGCCCTTGCACTGCTTTGAGTGCAAAACCTTTCAATACATAACTCGGCCATTTTTATTCCGATTTTTATCAAATTTAGTGGAATGATAGATGTTCATAACATATATATATATATATTAATTTCCGATACGATAAATATTGCGGGAGAAAATCTCTTTTTATTGAAATCCAGGGAGGAAGGGGGCGTGGCAAAAAAAATTTGGTGGAATGATAGATGTTCATAAGATCTATGAGTGTGCCAAAATAAATTACGATACGATAAATATTGCGGGAGAAAATCACTTTTTATTAAATTCCGAAGGCGGAAGGGGGCATGGCAAAAAAAAAAAAACTTGGTCAGCGTCTATACTACACGAGTCTACATTCTTAATTTGGTAGCTCAATCATTTATAGTTGCTGAGATCTCTGCACTCTTACGGACGGACAGTCGGACATGGCTATATCAATTTCTCTTCTCATGCTGATCAAGAATTTATATACTTTATAGGGTCGGAAAAGCTTTATTCTGCCTGTTTCATACATTTTGGCGACTTTAATATACCATTTCATACTATGGATGCATGGTATAAAAACAAAATACGTGGAAAACTTTTAAACATAACAGTAACACTGATAACTTAATCAAATACAAATAAAGTAAGTAAGTCGCCGGGCCGACTTGGATATACCATGCATTAGGTGAAGAGATATATATTAAATTTCTTTCAAATGCTATCTCTCTTTTGTGGAAACGAGCACTTTAGCGCCCCCCGACCAAATCGGTGATTTGCAGCATATGCTATCTCGCTCTTTTTCGCGTGCATCTGCCTTGCACCGCTATGAGTGAAAAACGTTTCTATGTATAACTCGGCCATTTTTATTCCGATTCTTGTGATATTTGGTGGAATGATAGATATACGTGACATGTATTAGTGTGCCAAATTAAATTACGATACAATAAATATTTCGGCTGAAAATCGAATTTTTCGAATTTCGGGGGGCGGAAGGGGGCGTGGCCGAAATTTGAAACAAACTTGGTCTGCGTGCACACTGCACGCATCTAATGTCCAAATCCGAAAGCTCTATCTTTTATAGTTCCCGAGATATGGAGGCTCAAAATATTGTTTTTCAAATAGCGGGGGCGGAAGGGGGCGGGGCGAAAAAAAAAAATAAACTCGATCTGCCTGCAGAGCAAACGGGTCTACATGCCAAGTTTGGTAGCTCTAGCTCTTATAGTCTCCGAGATCTCGATGATTCTTCAGACGGACAGACGGACAGACGGACAGACAGACGGACATGTCTCAATCGACTCGGCTATTGATACTGATCAAGAATATATATACTTTATAGGGTCGGAGAAGCTTCCTTCTCCCTGTTACATACATTTTGGCGACTTTAATATACCATTTCATTCTACGAATGCATGGTATAAAAAGCGAACGCTCTCTTTCGGGGGAACTCAAAATATCTAAAACCAGAGCCACAACCGAATTCACCTCCACAACAGAACAGAACACCCCCTCCCACAAACTCTGGGACAATATCTGAAATAGAAACCCAACCAACGACTTACCCACAACAGGCACATCCTCCATAGCCCAACCATTTGCCCAACACTGGTCAGACCAATCTAAAGATAAGAACTTCAATCAAACCTTTATTGCAAACAAACACTCAAATAAGCCAATTAACTATATACCCCACCCCTCAGCACAAAAATACCCTATGATTAAAAACACCTCTAACACAGTCAAAACAAGAATTACCCAACTCTTTAACAATATATTTAAAAGTTTCATCCCCCAGCCATTTAAAACCAGTCTAGTTATCCCCATTCTCATGCCCAGCTCCAACATAACATCAATAACTAACTATTAAACTGGTGCCTATCGAAAACCCTCGAAAAAATCATAGCCAAACGCTTTTGGAGGTTTGTCACCAAAAATAACTTAATTCACTCTAATCAATCCATAATTGACTAACAAATAGATTGGAAATTGGGCCCCAAAATTATAAACTTCATAAACAACTTTATGTCCAACAGGCAAATTAAAATAAAAATTAATACGACAGTCAGTTCCCCCTTCCCACTCCTTAATGGCATCCCCAAGGTTCACCAATATCAGTTATCCTCTTCCTAATCGCCTACAACAAACTTGCCAATATAATCAGCGTACAAAAAGAAATCCATTTTAGTGCCTATGCAGATGATTATTTGCTTAACTCAACGCGATCGGTTGTCTTCTCAATTAACTTGCTTCTGTTAGTTTCGCGACACCTTATCAACATTTCATTCTCCTTTCTATCCCCTTGTTCTTTTGCACGCGGTTACTTATTTGCGCACACAACAAACATGGCCCCGTGGCCACTCAATATAATGGAAAACAGATTTTCCATACTCAGTGACAGCCCAAAAGCTAAAAAGAAAAGACAACATCTAAAAGTCCCTCTCGACCCTGGACTCCCTGAAGTTACACCATCAGGGCAAAACCCTAAATACAGAGCTAAATACAGAGCTTTAGAGCTGGGAATCCATCGATGGTCTGTCCCCTCGATAGTTTTGTCAGCGATGGAGGAAAAAAATCATTAGTATCGATGGCTCAATATTTTTCAATATTTTTCCATCGATGGATTGAACCATCGATGATTAAAAGGGTTATTCGAATTATTATTCAAATCAAATACAAAACGGTTATTTATGTGACCACGCACAAATCAAGTTCAATGGATCGTCATCGAAAAATTTCCATCGATCTATCGCACTTTTTAATTTCCACCGATACTATCGATGGAACCATCGATAGAGTTCCCAGCTCTAATAACCTTGTCTGCTAAGAATGAGGCGAAACCTAAGTATATCGGAATATTCTTGCTTTGCAATAAATAGGGCAATAAATCTTTAATTGGAATATGAACGGATATACAAATAATTACCATGAACTCATTATACTAATTAGGGAAAAAAACCCAGATGTTATAAGTATCTAAGAAACCCACCTGGCTAACACCTCTAAAAACACAATTTTCCCTAAACCATATATTGGTTACTCTAAAAACTTTAATTCAACCCAGAATTTGCTTTCTAATTAAGCGCCACATCCCCCATAAAAATATTGTTATTAGCAGGAACATTCTCTGCGATGCACTTTTATTGGATTTCAACAATAAAATAACTATAATTAATTTGTATATACCACCAACACAATACTTTCATGAAAATGATCTTTGGCGTCTTGTCAATCACAGCAACCCAGTGCTCATTAATGGAGATTTTAATTCGTGGAGCCCGTTGTGGGGTTTCGCATGCTCAAACGCTCTCGGTAAAAAAGTGCAAAAATTTATTTCCCATTCCAGCATCGCAGTTCTAAATAATGGATCACCCACCCACTTCTCAACCCATTCCACATTTACTTGTGTTGACATCACGCTGGTTACAGCAGATATTTTACACAGGTGCTCCTGGTCAATTGACAATTTCTTACATGGCAGCGATCATTTTCCCAGCATAGCCAATATTGTCACACATTTCCATCCCGCCAGAATAACCCTCACCCCTAAATACAAAACTGATGCAGCAAATTGGGATAGATTTAAGTTAAATATCTCTCTAAATTTAACCGATTGCTCATACAGCAACATCCATCAGGGTGTAGCCAAACTGACCAGAGCCATTCGCACGGCCGCAAATGTGTCAATCCCAGAAACCAAAGGTATACCCCTCAAAGTCAACCCAGCCTTGTGGAATAAGAACAGAATGAAATTACGCGATGAATAACAAAAACTATGGTAGATCTTCAAGCGCAACATAAATACACATAACTTAATTGCTTATAAAAAAGCAAATGCAAAATTCAAAAGAGAAACAAAACTCGCAAAAAAATCAGCTCTCCTAAGCTTCACTTCACGGATAACTCCCAAATCCTCTTTAACCCAAATCTGCACCGACGTAAAGCGATTAACAGGCTTCCCCAGCACCCCACTAAAAAGGCTTAAAGTTGACCAACGTGTATTAACATCAGCACATGAAATTGCAGATGCTTTCGGCGTTATGTCATCAGATTCTTCTAACGATAATAACTTTTCGCCTGAATACATTGTCAACAAAGATATCGCACTTCATAGAACGTACACCCCAAATAGTGTTAGCCCCAACGCCAAATACTTAGAGAGTGATATACCCTTGGGCGAACTTAATGCATCACTTGCGCATACCAAAGGGAAATCTCCCGGCTTTGACCGAATTTCATACCACATTATTAAAAGACTCACTGACGAGGCCAAACCCATGCTAATCAAAATCTACAACGATATGTTACGATACGGTTCATACCCCCACACATGGAAAATTGCAATTGTTTTGCCTATTCCGAAACCAAACAAGCCTGCGCACTCGATCAGCAGCTTTCGACCAATCTCTCTTCTCTCCTGCCTCAGCAAGCTTTTCGAAAAAATTCATTCCCGCCGACTAATCTCACAACCAATCATCCTTTAAACACAAACACGGAACGATTGACTCTCTTCTTCAGATCCATCATTTCGTATCGGATGCCCTTTCAGCTAAAAATCATGTCTCCATTTTAGGAACTGATTTTGAAAAAGCATTTGAACGCATTGGTATACACGCAGTTCTTAATCAACTCGACCAATGGAGAATTGGTCCAAGGGTCTTTAATATAGTAAAGGCCTTTATGGCTCAACGCTTCGTTCGAGTTCGGGTTAATAATACACTTTCCAAACCCTACTGCCTCTACAACGGTATCCCGCAAGGCTCCCCACTCTCTGTAACTTTATTTTTATTCGCTTCTGAAAAATTAAACTTACCATGTTGCAATTCACACATCAAGATGCACCCAAACGCAAGCCTCGGAATCTTCATCAATGCCAAAGTGCAATTATGGACGGAAGACGGTGCATCCAGCAGCTGGGCATGGAAGCACGCAAGGAAAGTCACCAACTCCGACCGTTCCAGCGCCTAAGGCATGGAAGAGGGTGGCAAGAGTGAAGGAGCCTTAGTGTAAAAATCCAGAGCAGGAAAGTCAGGATTGGCAACTTGTTGGACCGAAGAAGGCAAAGAAACGGGCTGATATACCAGAGCGCGTTAAACCAGGCGCACTACTAATAGAGTCTGAAGGTGGTGCATTTAAATACAGCGAGGTTCTGGCTTTAGTGACACACGGCAAACTCCAGCAAGTCCGTGAAAAAGTTAGCAAGGTACGCAGAACCGCCCAGGATGGTCTGTTGCTGGAGCTGGGAGGCAATCCAGGGGATATCCAAAGCTTTAATGAGGAAATCCAACAAGTTCTTGGAGATGCGGCTGCCGTAAGTTTCCTCACTAAAAGCAAGTCAGTAGTTATAAGTGACCATGAAGAGTTGACGGAAAGAGGCGATATCGTATCGGACCTAGCAGACTTCGCCTTGGGCATAAGGCTGCATCTTGCGGTAATGCAGAAAATTATTTCCTGTGTAGCAGTAAAGGAAAAAAGAAAGTAGCTCACCGAGCTGGCAGCGAAAACTGTCCCCTGAGTGTAAAGGGAAAGGATAAAACGGCCCAAAAATTTGCTAAATGATATTAATATCATCCAGCTGAACCTATCTCACTGCACTGCCCAAGACCTTCTGCAGCAAACAGTGAGAGAATTAGGAGTCGACATTGCAGTACTCAGTAAGCCACATAAGACCAAGAATTAAAACAGCTGGTCCTCAGACCATAGCAAAAGGGCGTCTATATGGATTTGCAGTTCTATCCTTACAAATTTGAATCAATTCCTTTCGCAGGACGGCTTTGTAAGTGGCAAGGTGGTCGGTAAGAATTGGCTCTATAGCTGCTACTGTCGCCCAGCTTGTCAACTGCAAGTTTCGTGAAAATCATGGACCATATTGCCGACGACGCTAGAGGGCGACAGGACATAATAATTGCTGGCGCCTGGGCGACGGAGTGGGGCAGCGCTAGAACTGATGGCAGAGACCTTTGCGAGTCTGGATATTGCTATCCTAAGTACTGGAACGCAAAACACCTTTAGCAGAGTAGGTACCGGATCAGTTATCGACCTGTCAATGGTTAGCGAGTTGCTCGTCCGTCGAGCAAGCTGAAGGATTAGTGCCTGCTACACAGCCAGCGACCACGGGGCTATCTAGTGCACTTTAAGCCAGCGCGCGCCATTCCTACCCGGCTAACGACGCCATTAGGAATGCTTACAGGGTAGACACCCTAAATGTATTCATATTTTGCAGCCAGCCGTCTGCAATCGAAAATATTGTAGATTCCGATAGCGCTAAGGAGTCGGCAAATAGAGCTATGGAGCTACAGGCATCACCACACCCCACTCTGTTGGTGGAATCCTATTAGAGTTGGAAACTCCATCGATGGTTCCATCGATGGAAATTAAAAAGTGCGATAGATCGATGGAAATTTTTCGATGACGATCCATTGAACTTGATTTGTGCGTGGTCACCTAAATAACCGTTTTGTATTTTATTTGAATAATAATTCGATTAACCCTTTTAACCATCGATGGTTCAATCCATCGATGGAAAAATATTGAAAATTTTTGAGCCATCGATACTGTCGATTTTGTCTCCATCGCTGGCAAAACTATCGAGGGGACAGACCATCGATGGATTTCCAGCTCTACCGTCGGGGAAAGCATACCAAAATGTGCGGAAGTGAGAGAATGCCAATAGATCGCCAGCACCTACCGACAGAGTAACGCTCCAGGGCATAGTGGAACGGCTTTTTCTTGTTGACCCTGATCTTGATATCCTACATTTCCTGAAACAGAACAACATAGCGGCGTCAATCAAAACATCTAGGAATGCACGTTTGAGGAGCTTTTAGCAGTCGCTAAAACCCTAAAACCAAGCAAAGCACCCGGGCCTGACGGCATCCCCAACCGTAATATCAAGTGATCACTGTACGCAGTGAAACATATTAATAATATTCCAAACATATTGTAACACTTTGCTACAATATTTATGTTATAACATTCAAGTGCCATGCCTCTTCAGTGCATGGTACTGGACAGTGCTGAAACGGCAGACCACACTGTCGCTAAGCAATATGATACATCATCACTCTTCCGCTGCGGCGGCTTTCATATATACTTATTCTTATGTAAACATTTATACATAAGCAACTTTGTTAAAGAAATAAGAAATCATTAAAAAAAGAGAACGCGAAGAAAACACATGGCGACCGTGACAAGTGTCACAAACATGTGACATGTTCTAAAAAAATAATATGGAAAATATAAAAATTATAAAAAGTCCAAGAAATGAAGGAAACTTAAATGTGTACTTGTGCCCAGTTAATGCACTCTTAGTGAAAAGAGAAAAAGAAAAGAAGCTACCAACCTTGACATACACCACCACTAAACACTGGGAAACCCATAAAGGCACCAAGCGGCACCGATGTCAATGAAGGAGGATAACATTACGAAGAAAAATATAAGAAAAATATCTAAGTGAGTAATGAGAAAGAGCTATGGGAAGTAGAGGGGGAGTGCAGAAGAAGGCCAAAAAGAGCATAGCACACATAAACTGGCTATTATTTGCAAACACCTCTCCACCTCCCTGGGCAACTGCCCAAAAATTGCAAGAAGAGCTTGACTTCCTACAGTCAAGTCTCAAATGCAAAAAACCTACAGCTCTCGCTCACTCAGAATCAAAAGTAATACAAACCATTAATAACAAAACAAAAATTTCACCTCAACCAAAAGAACTGCCGAGGAAGAACAAAGAGTGCCCTGCGGACTGTTCGGGACCATTGGACAGCGTCCAAAGCAGGTACACGTGCAGACACAGCAACACTGGTGCGACGACCGACACCGGAACCGCCTGAGCCCATAGGCCCAGCACATAGACAGCAGAGACGACAAGCGTGGAAGGCAGGCCGCCTTTTACGCCACCGATGCAGCATCAGCGTGCCAACCGGCGACGAGCTGATGCTGATTAAAACCACAGAAGACAACATCTTTAATATACCGGCGACGCCTAGCTGATACTGATAAAAACCACAGAAGACAACATCTTTAATATACCGGCGACACCCAGCTGATGCTGCTAAAAACCACAGAAGACAACATCTTTAATATAATTATTATTTTAAATTTACAAAAACAAAAAAAAAACAAAATGTAAATATATAGAGATAATAGCGTATGTCCGTAATAGCGTATAGCTATATAACAAATAGGTAGGACATTGTAAAAAAAAAATTTGTTAATCGAATAGCATCTTGAATTCTACTCAAAATGAGAATAAACTTAATTAATAGAAAAATGCATTTTCTTAACGACTACAAAGTGAAACATATGAACATTTGATTCAAATCAAAAAAAAAAAAAAATAGAAAATAAAAAATAAATACACATTTGTATATAAAATTGCATGTTCCATAATAGCATAATTAAATTCGATCTTATTAATGACATTTTGAATACACCCACTATGGGGTTAATAGATACAAAAACAGCTAATGTCATCAATAAGATCGAATTGCCAAATACTGACATGTTTATAACAAATATATTGCTACTAATAATTGCAGTGGTTTTATATCCTTTGTGTATATATGTGTATATATACTTTATCAAGTATGCTTTACTTGCTACACAATAAGTTTGTAACAAAAAGGGCCTTAAGCCGTGCTAATGATCTCGACAAGATATAAAAAAAATATATACACACTGAAAATTACTACAACAATGTATTTGGAAAATTTCATTTCATGAAAACATTTAAAAAAAAAGCAAATAGAAGGATATTAATTATGATCGGAAAAGAAATAAATATAAAAAACTCGAAAAAAAATCAAAAAAAATTTTCAATTATGTTAACTGATTGAGAAATAAAAGAAAAAAAAAACAATAATATCTTTACATTTACTTCAAGAGATCAGGAATAACAAATTTTTTTTTCCAAAAGGAAAAAGTAGAGACTAAACGTCTAGATATCGTTTTTAGATTACCTGATAAATTCAGGCGAGAAAATAATTATAAATTCAAACAAAACATAATAGAGCTTTTGGAAAAGTCTATAAGAATAGCATATAGTAGATTACTAGTTAGAAAACCAAAAAAAAAGGATGTGCCAGAATGGTTACATAGTATTTTTAGTATGAACATAGAAATCATTAATATAGAAGACTCAGGATGAGTTGATATAAGAAAAATGTTAAATAAAAATAAATCAATTTACATAATTACCAGACAAATTTAAAATAATGTCCACACTTGATAGTTATTATGAAAGAGTTAACGATTGCCATCCGAGCATAGTCTCTGACATAATCGAGGTTTTTAAGAGCGAAAAAAGTAACTCACCTCAGAGCGCAATAAGTTTGGCTCAGATAAAGATAGGATACCTTGATTTAACTGGAGAAAATTTCCCAGTACAAGGAAACAGTAGAGTGCAAATGTGTTTCATCCTAACAGTACCATACATTTGCTGCTATATGAATGCAGCAGGAACGTTATGTTTCTATGAAACACAGCACTAAAATAATACAAATTTAAAGGAAGGAAATATACAAAAAAATTTTTTTTTTTTTTAATTTAAAAGGATTAACCTTAAACTCTCATATATTTTACATATTTTTCTCGACTTTCGAAAATATAAATGAATTATAGGCGAATGGACTGAAATTTTAGCCGAAGACCCAGAATTAAAAGAAAATCTAGACAAGTCAGTAAAGTGTCTGTCACAAAATAGAGCTACGTCTATATCGACATTACATTAACACGTCAGCACGATCCAACAAATACTGCAATGTATAAGATCATTGTTGCACGAACATTACGATTCCCTCACAACTGCTCATAAAATAGCAGCCACAGCATTTTTCACCGAATGTAAAAAAAAGGCAATAGTGTTGTTTGCCCAAAGAGGCCGGGGTAATTATACCAAAAGATTTACAGAGGAAACATCAGAGGAGGTAATAGAAATAATAATAGAGAAATAACCAATATAAGGGTTACAACGGTAACAGGAATAATAATGTTCGAGTTGCACAGAACATTTCGGGAAACTCCCAGACACCTTTAGATACCCAGCAATAAGAAATGTCAGAATTTACACTATCAGTCTTAGCCAAAGTACCTTCGTAACTTTCACAAGCGTGGCATCAGGAAAACAGTTAGTACTTTTAATAGATACAGATCAAATTGTACACATACAGGGAATAGGTCAAGAAGTAACCAAATCAAAAGGGCTTACTTTTATTGACATACAAACTTCAAAATACATAATCCCACACGATTTTCATATCGTGAATTCTCAAGTCGCTTTTCAATGTGATGGAATCGAATACTAGGCATCGATTTTATCCGAAAATACAACTGTCAATTAGATTTCAATCAGTCTGAAGACTGACTAATAATTAGACCTAACAATTTAAAATATCCGATATATGTACCAATATCATACAGTTCTAGTTACAATTCAATAGTTTTGCTAGCAAGATCCCAGGTTGTCCGAAAAGTTGAGTTAAAGACACTGTATTGATTCCAAACCAGGAAATTCAGCATGGTATATACATAGCGAATACCATAACAAACTCCCAAAATGCAGTCATAAGGCTGCTAAATACAACAAACATAGATCAAATAATAAACATAAACAATTTAAAAATGAAGCACTTTCGAACTACGAAGTAGTTAAAACCAATCCAGAGCAGAGAGAAAAAACAGTACTAACAACACTATCAAAAATTTTCCGCCACAGTTTCACAATCAACTTATGAAGTTATGCAAGCAGTATAGTAATGTATTCGGACTAGAGACCGAATCGATTACAACGAATAATTTTTATAAACAAAAATTAAGACTGATAGATGATGAACCCATTTACATTAAAAATTATAGAAATCCTCATAGTCAGAAAGATGAAATTCAAAAACAAGTCCAAAAGTTAATAAACGACAAAGTAGTCGAGCCCTCTGTATCTGCTTACAATACCCCACTTTTATTGGTACCTAAGAAATCAATTCAAAAACAAGTCCAAAAACTTATAGACGATACAAGAGTCCAACCATCTGTATCATCTATAATAACCCACTTTTGTTAGTACCGAAAAAGTCACTTCCAAATTCCGAAAAGAAAAAATGGTAGTTGACTATCGTCAGATTAATAAAAAACTGTTGTCCGACAAATTTCCACTACCTAGGTGATGATATTTTAGATCAACTAGGTCGAGCAAAACACTTTCCATCTCTTGACTTAATGTCAGGTTTTCATCAAATTGAACTCGAAGAAAAGTCACGAGACATTACATCCTTTTCAACATGTAATCGCTCATATCGCTTCACGCGATTACCATTCGGTTTAAAAATAAGTAGCGCCAAATTTGTTCCAAAGAAAGATGACTATAGCATTCACTGGACATGAACCTCCGCAAGCATTTCTTTACATGGATGATTTAATAGTCATAGGTTGTTCCGAACATTATATGTTCAATAACTTAACTGATGTTTTTGAGAAATGTAGGCAACACAACCTAAAGTTACATCCTGAAAAATGTTAATTTTTCATGCATGAAGTTACCTTTTTGGGACTTAAATGCACAGATAAAGGAATTTTGCCTGACGACACAAAATATGATGTCATTCAAAATTGTCCAGTCCCACATGATGCAGACAGCGCTAGAAGATTCGTTGCATTTTGTAATTATTACCGAAGATTTATAAAAATTTCGCTGATTATTCTCGTCAAATTCGAATGGACAATTGATTGTCAAAACGCATTTGATCATCTTAAATCAGCATTAATGAATCCCACTCTTTTACAGTACCCAGATTTTAGCAGAGTTTTGCATAATCACAGATGCAAGTAAATACGTATGTGGAGCAGTCCTGACTGAAAATAAAAATGGACTACAGCTCCCAGTTGCATTCACATCTAGATCTTTTACAAAAGGTGAGAGTAACAAGAGTACAACAGAACAAGAATTGGCGGCGATTCATTGGGCAATTACGCATTTCAGACCATACATTTATATAGGACACTTCACTGTCAAAACAGATCACAGAGCATTAACCAATTTCTTTTCAATGACAAATCCAAGCTCTAAATTAACTAGAATGCGACTTGAATTAGAGGAATATAATTTTACTGTAGAGTATCTAAAGGGAAAAGATAGTTTCGTACCGACCCGCTATCGAGAATAACGATAAAGGATTTACAAAACATACAAGCCAACCAGAAAATTCTGAAAGCCACCAGAAACCAAAATAGACTGTCAAATTCCTGCGCAGGAAAAGAAAAAGAAAATGATATAGAAGATTTGCGAAAGCAGTCTCTTAATGCTTCTAAGCCCAACGTATATAAAGTCATTGTAAATGACGAAGTACGAAAAGTAGTGACCTTGCGAATAACAAATTATCTATGCACATAAAAACATGGAAAAAAATTATAGCAAGAATTGACGTTAGCGATATGTATACCATTGAAATTCTTGACTTAGGTCAGTTCTTTCAAAGGCTCGAAAAAAAAGCCGGTATACTTAATATCAGCCAAGTCAAAGTGGCACCGAGCGAAAAGATCTTTGAAATTATCTCAATAGAATCTTTTAAAAATATGGGCAATATAATATTAAAATCTTTAAGAGTAGCGCTACTCAAGCCGGTGACCCTATTATCAAATAATGATAAAGAAAAAGAAGCAATACTGTTTACGTTCCATGACGACCCTATACAAGGAGGTCATACTGGAATATCAACCATAGCCAAAATAAAAAGGCATTATTACTGGAAGAACATGACACGATATATATCTCAATATATAAAAAAATGTAATGAGTGTCAAACATCAAAAATTACTAAACATATAAAAAATCCATTGACTATAACTGAAACGCCACAAATGGCTTTCGATAGGGTAATTGTGGATACGATCGCTCCACTTCCAAAGTCAGAACAAGGAAATGAATACGCAATAACTTTAATCTGCGATTTAACAAAATACCTTGTAGTAATACCAATAATAGACAAAAGTGCAAAGACAGTAGCAAAAGCTATATTTGAAAATTTTATTCTGCAGTACGGTCCAATAAAGACGTTCATTACGGACATGGGAACAGAATTTAAAAATTCAATAATTAAAGATTTATGCAAAAATCTGCATATTAAAAACATAACTTCTACTGCACATCATCACCAGACTGTAGGCACCGTGAAGCGAAGCCACCGAACACTTAATGAGTTTATACGCACATACATTTCAGTCGACAGAACTGACTGGGATACAACATGTCACATGATTATTGTCCATATGAGTTGGTATTTGGTAGAACTTCGAATTTACCAAAACAATTTAATAGCATAGATAGGATAGGAAAAAAAGTTTTATTAAGAAATGATACGGCCCATAAGTTAGAACCTAGGTATTTAGGCCCAAATAAGCAATAGAAGATAGTATTTAGGCCCAAATAAGCAATAGAAGATAGGGATAACATTTTAATCAAATATAAAAAGAATAAGAAACAGCTAGTACATAAAGATAGGTTAAAAACTTTCATTTCCTAAACAAAATAAAAAAAAAAAAAATTTACGAAAAAATGAAAAAATGATATTTTTACATATACCATAAAACTAAAAAAAAAAATAATAAATAAGTTTTACAAAATCAAATCAGAAAATAACTGCATAGAATTACATTATTTTTCTAAAGGAGGGGGATGTAACATGTTCTGTAATATCAAGTGATCACTGTACGCAGTACATATATTAATAATATTCCAAATATATTGTAACACTTTGCTACAATATTCATGTATACAACATTCAAGTACCATGCCTCTTAAGTAACATGACCATACATGAGTGCATGGTACTGGACAGTGCTGAGTCGGCAGATCTAACACGCGCGACCACTCTGTCGCTAAGCAATATGATACATCCTCACTCTCTCACAATTATACATAAGCATACCGCTCCTCTGCCGGCGTCACTGGCAGTTTTTAGCTGTACAAGAACCTTGTTAGATATTTAAGAATTCATTCAATAAAGAACATCATACAATCGATCAAGAACTTTCGTAATAACTTTACACAGGTGATTTCTAATAGACCTCCTTGGTTCTCTCGAAAGTTATCCAACTTGAAAAATGTGAAGTCAAGATGCTATAAGAAGTTTAAAAAACTCGCCGTTCGTCTGATTTCATTCTGTATTCTGTTGCTCGCTCGAGATTTATGGTCCTTAATATGCAATGCTATAAGGATTATCTACGGCGCTGCAAATGTCAGTTTTCTCGTGATCCCAAGCAATTTTATAACTTTGTCAATACTAAACGTAAGACATCAGTGCATCCGTCTTCCTTGTCGTTTGAAAACAATAAAGGTAACACTGATCAGGCAATTGCCGATATGTTTGCTGATTTTTTCAAAATCTACTCCTCAACGGAATATCATTCAAGTCTTCCGTTTCCTTATCAGTTAAAAAAGTCGTATTTTTATACTATGCATAAATAGGATGACATGATACATTAAAGTCGCCAAAATATATGCTACAGGCACAAGAAAGAATTTCAGACCCTATTAAGTGTACATATTCTTACTCAGCATGAGAAGAGAAATTGATAAAGCCGTGTCTGTCCGTCCGTCTGTTGCCAAAATATATGTAACATGCAGAAGGAAGCTTTTCTGACCCAATAAAGTATATATATTCTTTATCAGCATGAGAATAAAAATTAATAGCCATGTCCGCCTGTCGGTCTGTCTGTCTGTCTATTCGTCTTTCACCTGATGCACGTTATATCCAAGTCGTCCATGCGACTTACTTACTTTATTTCTGGTTTGTATATGAAATAGTCAATTTTTGATGAAAACGCATAAGAAACACAAAAGTTTTTAGAAGGAACAACAATTTGTGCAGATACGATATGGGTAAAGAATATTACCTATCGAATGCAGCATAAGGATTTGCTGCCAAAATAGCCCCTAATATGCAAAGTACAGCATATGAAGGATGGACGTAGAAGAAAAGCCCACCTTAGTGAAATAAAACCACAGGGGCAATCAGCAACACAGACGAATAACAACATGGAAGGGATAAATCCTCATCTGGGCGTCAAGAAATCACAGAGACAGAGAAACTTATTTGGAAAAACAAAAAAAAAAGAAATTTATTAATTTATATACAATAAATAAATAAAAAAAATAATAATAATTAATTAAATAATTAATCATTGAATAATTAATGTTAGTTAAATAAATAGGTCAGCATGGAAAACCTATTAACTAATCTGAATAATAAAAATGATTAATTAAAATAATGAAAGGAATAATCCAAATAATTAAATAAAACAAAAACCAGAAGGCCGGGCTAACTTCGACCATGCCGAAGTTTGTATACCCTTGCAAGTTCTTGCGTTACTCAATCCCTAAATGGAGATCGCAAAATGGAAAGGGTTTTTGTGTAGCACGGCATGCACACATATGCATGTGTGTAGATATATGTATGCTGCAACATGCAATTTTTCCATCTGTTTGTATAACAGCTATGTCATATAGTAATCCGATTTTGATCAAATTTGGCAGGATTATAATTTATTATGTGCAAATGTTATTTACTATGTTTGGCGATAATCGCAATAGAAACCAAAAAGTTTTTGGAAGCAAAACTATATTTGGTCCGATTGTTCCTATGGGAGCTATATGATATAGTAGTCCGGTCTTGATCGAATTTGCCACAGACGTATAGATGTATAGTAAACTACCAAATGTTAAGTCGCATGATAATCGTGTGAAAAAGAAAGAATGTATTGATCTAAAACTCATTTTTCGACCAACTGTTTCTATGGGAGCTATATGATATAGTTGTCTGATCCGGATAATTCCGAGATGTGCAATGCCTGCAGTATATACAAGACTTCGTGCAAAATTGCAGCTCTGTAGCTATAGCGGTCTAGGACAGACGGACAGACGGACAGACAAAAGGACAAACGGATTTGAACTCGTCTTGTCATGCTGATCAAGAATATATATACTTTATATGGTCGGAGATGGCTCCTTCTATACGTTGCACACTTCTGACCCTTTTTGCAAGGGTATAAAAATACCAACGTAAATAACTTGGAAATCAATTTGCCGAAAACACATTCCAGGAAAATTTAAACGCATCGGTTTATCGCTCATACATATGCGGGAGGCAAACGCAGTCAGCGTCCATAAACAAAGAGAAATTCTCTGAGGCAAAATGTGGCTGAGCATACAAATAATGAGCAAGAGCGGACACTCAAACATACAAAAGCACAAATGCCAGTGCAAAATATACAAGAATAGAAGAGAAACGAAATGTATTAAATGCATACGATTAACACATACGGGCGAAAAACTAATTCTTTTTAGGACAAGACAAAAAAGCGAAATTACGCCCAGAGGTCGCGCATACACACACATGCAAAGAATACTCTCACGCAAATGTTAAAATAAAAAAATACAGCGCAGCTGGCTTAGCGAGTGTTCCTGTATGCAAACACACAGAACATCGGCTCCCTCAAATTTATCTATTCATTAATAAACATTAATAATGGCCAAATGACGAATGGAAAGGCGATGGAACTGCTGGGATCGCCGTGAGACATCCTGGAGGAGTACTTTGGATTCAGGAAGTATCCTTGAACAAAGATAAGGACCTCAGAAATATCCCTGAGAGGGAAAAGTTCAGGAAGTAATCTTGAGCAGGTTTGAAGGGAACAGGAGATAGCCTTGAGGAATATTTTGGGTCCATGAAATATCCTTGAAACCAAAGGAACCTCAGGAAATATCCTGGAAAGGGGAGAGTTCAGGAATATCCTGGAACGGGTGGAAAGGGCAGAAATCTAGCCGGAATTGCAATATTCCTCATCATCCTGAAGAAATCTAGCCGGAATCGCACTAGAGAAGGCGATTAGGTTAGTCTTGAACCCGGATAATGGACCTAGAGTACTATTCCTCATCATCCTGAAGGAAAGTTTATAAATCGTGGTATAAGAAGCTAAATCATCGAGTCGGAGAAGAAGATCACGCGGAGGAATCAATCGTCGGTAGCAGAGGACAGCGCAGGATCATCTACAGTACCTGCCACACGCAAAAAGACTTCCAACGTAGTGCCTAAGACATCACATATCCCAAGTATTCAAAATAAAAACAAATTTAAATGGTCTGTGCCATCTAAGAAAGGAGAAACAAGTGTTATTATTTATCGGGTCACAAAATAAATTTGTTGTGCCGAACCTACCCCTGATAAGTCTTGTCAACGACCCTAAGGTCACGCGCAACTCAATAGGGTGTGCAATTTGATGAACGACAAGATTTCTTATGTTTTTTATAACATCGTGATTTCCCATTTTTCAAATTTGTATACTACCGAGAAAACCAAGGAGATCTATTAAAAACAGAAGTATCAAAAAGTGAATCAAGCGTTTAAAAAAAAATTATACCATGCATCAGGCAAAAATTCATATATTAAATACCTTTCAAATGCTATGTCGCTAACTCTTCGGGGATACCAAATCAAATCGGTGATTTTTAGCACATGCTATCTCCCTCACTTTTGTGTGTATCGGTCTTTCACTGCTTTGAGTACAAAACGTTTCTATGTATAACTCGGCTATTTGTAATCCCATTCTTATGATATTTGGTGACATGATAGATATTCTTAACATGTATTAGTGTGCCAAATTAAATTACGATAAATGAAAATTGAATTTTGAAGGCGGAAGGTGGCGTGGTAAATTTGTTCTACGTGCATACTGCACGTATCTACTGCCCAATTACGATAACTAGTTTTTATAGTTCCCAAAATATACGGGCTCAAAATATTGTTTTTCAAATAGCGAGGGCGGAAGGGGGCCTGGCAAAAATCTTAATCTGATAAGATCTTACTGATCAAGAATATATATACTTTATAGGTTCAGATATGCCTCCCCTGCCTTGAACATACATTATACCATTTCATCCTATTTATGCATGGTATAAAAACAGCAGGCCCGGCTAACTTTGGCCATGCCGTTGTTTGTATAACCTTGCAAATTTTTATGTTACGCAATCCCTAAATGTAGGTATGTAGCATGGATTATGAGTGTAAAATTATAATTTATTATCTGCTAATGTTATTCGCCAAGTTTGGTGATCTTCGCATAAGAAAGAAAAAGGAAATATCCTCGAGACCAAATGATGATTTCAGGAGGTATTAGGAGTATAGGTGATAGCTCAGGAAGGATTAAGAACTAAAAATTAATATTTGTTGTGCAGAACATACATAGTTCGTCAAATTTAACATCAAGCTTCACTTCAAGCACGCAGCAGACCGACCAAGATCAAAAATTAACTATTCAGCCCATTACTCGGTAATCATCCGCTCTCGAACACAAATCTTTATTTTATACCACTCTTGCGTCGATCGTTAATGACTGTGAAACCCTTGAAGATTATCCAATCTAAAGAATCTAAAGTCTAGGTATTATAAACAATACAAAAAAGCTGCACCAGAGATTGTAAACAACAGTTGACAGCTTTTTCCGTTCC
Source organism: Drosophila sp. 14030-0761.01 (assembly GCA_018150735.1). NCBI lineage: Eukaryota > Metazoa > Arthropoda > Insecta > Diptera > Drosophilidae > Drosophila > Drosophila sp. 14030-0761.01. Next base: position 8,521,764 of record JAECWO010000078.1, on the reverse strand, counting down.
GATCTACTCACAAACCTAACCGAAAAATATAAGCCACATTTGACGTGATTTTTTGATCACAGTGTCATTAAAAAACACATTAGTGTAGCTATTTCGGTTTTGTCATTTAGAAAAAAGGTACAAGTAGTGGACTGTTTCATTCAACTTGAAAATATTAGGGCTATGACTTGATTACATAACGAACACAAGTTATATTGTTATTTAAACACATAAGAATGAATGCATGGGCATAAGCAAATACATATGTATGGAAATAAGTGACAATGCGTAGTCAGTATATCGGTCATCAATTAACTAGTAAACAGAAATGTGTAAACACATCCGCTCTTAGTGCAGGCTAACGTGCTATTATTATTGAATGTGACGGATGCACAGCTACTTGGACGATATCACTTTTTGGACTTGATGGAATAAATTTCAATGGATTAAATAAACAAATTATACAAGCAGAAGTAAAGCTTTTCATTAAAAAAAGAAATTACAGCAAAAGAACATCGTGTGATTATCTAGATGTTGAGCGTTTTTAGATGTTCGGCATATGTCCGCTTAATCTTCTCTGTAGCCAATTTAGGCTTCGTTTTCCCTATTATCCCCATCCGATGGCAAATTATGGTTCCCAATATCATATTAATACAATTAATTTTAAAATTTTGTTTGTTGACGATTAAAATTTATGAATTTGAAATGAGTAGGGATTCCGGGTTGCGGGAAATAATTTAACCCGATTTTCATTTAGTGAATTCTGAATTTACAAAATATTAAAGAAGCTGAGTTCTGTTATGCCGAAGTTTGTATACGCTTGCAGCCCTTGAATTACAGCAAAAGAAGATTGGGTGATTATCTCCTAGATGTTAAATTCTTAATGTGAATTTATTTTAATTACAAAATATCAAAGAAGCTAAGTTCTGCTACGCCGAAGTTTGTATACCCTTGCAGCACTTATTTTTATCCATAAATCTTAAACATTTGTGTCATAAGGCTCAGTCATTTCTAAATATTTATAAATTTCTATTTTTACAGAACTTTTCTCAATTTTTTTTTTTTTTTTAACAATTTAGGTCCATGAATTTGTAAAACGCATTTGTTGCATTTGTTACGATAGCTTGGTTTTCATGAAACTGCTGTACGCTCTGCTTACTTTGTATATTTACTATCATAGCTTTTACTGTTGCTCTTAATTGCTCCATTTTTTCATCCAACAAAGAAAACATTTCCTTGTACGGGGGATTCAAAAAAAAATTCAACTAAGTGGACGGCAGATGGAGAAAATCTTGTTTCTAAGACAAATTCTGCACCGTGAGCTAACGAGCTCTGTACAGAAAAGCTTCTGCTTGTATGGCTGACTCTTATCCGTGCTTTTTCACCTGAAGTAGGTGCTGATGCCCTTATGACCACCTTTTGATTCACTCTGCTCTATCCTAGGGGAGCTGTGTAAGTTACCTCTAAGATTAAGCGAAGCTAAATGACCTTCCATCAATCTCTGTTGATTGGACTACATTTATAATTTGAGTATTACTCATTGTTGGCTGTGCTTTGCCTGATTCGTTCGGAAGGGATTGTATATTTCAAGTTTTTGACGCGGAGACTCGGTAGACTAGTTGTTTAAGTGGCCGTGACATAAAGGCAACTGAACAACGAGGTTCCGGGTTCAAATCCCAGGCTAGTGGATGTAGTTATTGTCTGCTAGTGCTTGTAAAAAATTGTTGATAGTTTACAACTATACTAAATAAATAAATAAATAAGTTTATTTGAAGAGTTACAAATATAAACTTATTGGGACAGCTGCAGAAAATCATAATTTTGACTTTGGTTAGTTTGGATTACTAAAACACCAACAACAAACTGCAATTCCAAAAGAGTATCATGGCGTCTTCTATTGTCTATTTTTATCTAAGGTTTCCCTAGCTGATAACTACTCATGTATCAACCCCAAATCCTTGTCACTGGTCGATCAACACTTAATCGATGCAGTTGTAATCGAAAATTTCTAGTCTCAAGAACTCACTTACTATGTATATTGGAGGACCACGGAATAGTTGGAAAATTAAAATTGTTGTATGAAAATAGTTTAATTAAGAGCTTTGTTTGTTGGAACAACGCTGGTTATGCTAATTTTAAATTTGATTCTACAAGTTGTGGTTTGGGCTAACAATTTTGTACTAGACAACTGTACACTTAGCCTGACCCACGACGTTGTTGCTCCACGTTTTCGCGCCATTCTGTGTAATGGTCAAGAATTGCCCTATTTGTTCCTTCTTTGTAATGGACTGTGAGCATTTCTTGCCAAGGACAACCACAAGAGTAACCAGACGTCATTCCTTGCCATGACTAACCTATCCTAGGTCAAGGAAGATTAGTGTCACAATGGTACTAGGTGTTATTAACATTCAAACATGGGCCGGATGAACTGCTACCTATCGTTATGTACTCTATTACAAAAGAAAATTATAGCGCACGGATAGGAGACTAGAATAAAAACAAAGAAAATATGAAAAGAAATGTCTATAAAATTCGGAAAATTTAGGTATTGAAGACTGCTGGCGGTGTGAACCTGATGGACTGTTCACCTCTCATATTCTTTACCAACCCTACCAACGCACAATCATTTAAGATCACTATTTGTAGTTTTCACCTAATCAATCAGAGGTCGGCTATCTCAATGTTCGAGCATATCAGTTAATATTCATTCTAAATCTTCAAAAATAAAGTAAACCCATAATGGTTCATTATATTAACAATTTTGTCTCTAACAGACATGATTATTAGCAATAATTAGACCTTCTGATCAAATATCAGAATCAAGTACACATTGGGTATGTTTATGATTATAAGTATGTATACACTAGACCTCGCTTTGCGTCGGGGATACGTTCCAAAAAAGTACAAAGCACATCGAAACGACTCAAAGTGAATTAAGATTTTCTATAGAAAACCATAGAAAGATCGAAGATAGGTTCCAGGGTTCCAAAAATCTTACATATTAACAAAATTTAAAAAAAATTATATATCATTTTACTATATTTCATGTGATAGATATAAAAAACAAGAAGAAACTAATTCAGTAAAAACAAAATAATAAATTCAACTGCTGAATAATGACAAAAAAATTATAATTAATCACTATCTGATGAAGCTTGAGTGCCTCTTGTCGTACCGCGGCTTTCTTTAAAAAAAAATTGGTCCAGTGTTGTCTGAGCAGCTTTTTTCTTTAGCGTAAAATACATTTCCTTGTAGCAATTCATATTCGCAGCTACCGCCTTGACACTTTAAGACTCCTTTCGCTGTCAGGATCCTTCTTTAATAAAATCTCCATAGCTTCGTCAATTAAACACATCGCTTTGCAAATTTCTTTAGAGGTTAAGTTATGTTCCTTGGAGTTTTCTAAGCGGTCATCTTCTTCATTAGCGATTTTGAATTCCAGTTGCAAAAGTTCTTCATTGGAGAACTCTTGGTTGTGCGAGGTTAGCAATTCATTTATATCAGGCTCCTCCATACCTTCAAAATTTAAATTTTCGGCCAAATTAGAAAATTCATGACGAACAGCTGGTGTATGATCAATTTCGGCAGTGCATTTTTTGTGAACACATTCAGGCCATATTTTGCGCCAAGCACCATTCATGCAAGATGGTTTAATCTCCTGCCACGAATCGGATATAATTTGTATAGCTCTCATAATGTTGAAATTTTTCCAAAACTGTAGCATGGTAGGTTTATCTTGTCCATCAGTCTCACTTATAAGAAGCTTAAAGGTTCGTCGAAGGTAATAGCTTTTAAAAGTTGATATAACTCCCTGATCCATGGGCTGAATAATTGATGTCGTGTTAGGTGGTAGAAATACAAATTTCACGTTTTCTGACAACTCATCAACGTAAACTGGGTGGCCAGGAGCATTATCTACTAGAACCAAAGCCTTGAAATTTAAATTTTCCTTGTCGCAATATGCTTTTATTTCTGGTATAGCGCACATTGAAACCCAGTTTTTAAATAAAGATGCTGTCATCCATGCTTTTTTGTTTGAACGCCAATGGACAGGAAGGTGATCTTTTGAATAACCTTTCATAGCTCTTGGATTTTCTGATTGATAAATGAGTGTTGAAAGCATAGCGCAATTTGAACAAAAGGTGGTGCCACCTTTTCATAAAAATAAGTACAAATTTAAAAAAAAAAACGACTCTTGGGCAACGCAAAATCGAAATCTATCGACGCACAATAAAAAATAGTGCTAATTGATCAGCGACGCAAACGCAAACCGAAACGACGCAAAGCGAGGTCTATGTATATATATATATATACAATATATATAGATATTCACTACATTCTTACTCAGAAACGATTCCCTGGGCCTATGGATGTTGCTTCTCGATGAGATGTATTGATGATTGCTTGTTGGGATGAAAAATTGGATTAGAACATGTTCTATTAACAATTTTTGCTAAAATGCACAATTAAGAAATTATAATGTACAAAAGAAAGACCAATATTTTAGACAAACAAAAAAAAAAAAATGTAAGATAAAAATAAAAAGCAAATTAATTATTCAACTTTAATCCAAACTTTTAAAAATCCAGTTGTCAAACTAAGAATTAATATAGACACCGCAGCCCTTGCGGATATTTGAGTACAAAACGTTTCTACTTATAAATCGGTCAAAAAATTAAATAAACATTTTAAATTTGGTAGCCCTAAATTTGTTAGTTTCCGAGATCTAGGCGCTAATAGAGGCGTCCAGACAGACATGTCAGTTTCTCTTCTCATGCTGATCAAGAATATATATACAATACTTTATGGAGTCGGAAAAGCTTCCTTTTGCCTGTTACATACATTTTGGCTTCCTTTTGCCTGTTCCATACATTTTGGCGACTATAATATACATATATTTTTATTTATTCTTATAAACATCTATCATTCTACCAAATTTTATAAAAATCGGAATAAAAATGGGTGAGTTATACGTTGAAACGTTTTGCACTCAAAGCGGTGCAAGGACGGATTTGGCCAGTAGGGCGGTAAAGTGCACACACATAAGAATGAGCAAGATAGCATAGTAAGTTATAATTCTGCTAAGTCTTTATCAAAAGCGGTTAACTATATGATAGAGCTGTAAAGATACGGGTTTGTACACAAAAGCCTTCTCATTTTGCTATCTGGTTTGAGTAACACAAGAACCGGCCTTGTGGTTTTTATTTAAATTACTTGACAAAAAATTGTGTTTGCTAAATTCTTTTCGGAATGTTTTGATGACCTTTGCTTGAATTTTTTTTTCTGCCGACATCGATATCATCGACAATGCGGCGACATTGTCAATCAGGGACACTTGGTATTGGAGGGTGGGGTGGGAAAAATATTGAAAATCGATGTGTTTATTTATAAGGCGGAGGGACGCGGGTTATTTTATTGTATTTCGTTATCGTATTAACACACAGAATTGGGGATTAATATATAATGGTAAAAGACTACAAGGGTACTTTTTTTTCGATATTTGTTGTAAATATTCCTTATATTTATACCTTTCCAAAAATGGTATATTTATTTTTATCAGAAGTGTGCAACGCATAGAAGGAGGCATCTCCGACCATATAAAGAATATGTATTCGTGATCAGCATGACAAGACGAGCTTAAATTCGATTGTCCGTCTGGTTGTCTGTCTGGATAAACAGCTTCTCCTCCAAGACCGCTAAAGCTACAGAGCTCAAATTCTGCACGTAGTCTTGTATATACTGCAGGCATTGTATATCTCGGATTAATTTGAATCGAACGACTATATCATATAGTTCCCATAGTAAACATCGGTCGAAAAAAGAGTTTTAGATCAATAACATCGTTCTTTTTCGCCTGATGATCATGAATATTAACATTTGGCAGTTTACTATACATCCAAACGTCCGTGCCATAGGAACAATCGAACCAAAAATCGTTTTGCTTCTAAAAACTTCTTTTGCGATCTTCAGCTTTGTGGTTTTTTGATTGCTTTGCAAAGTAAAAGTAGAGAGAATATGAAATTTAATCGAGAAGAAAACTTTATTGAAACGGTTTCTTCCCATGAAGAAAATAGTAAAGTTCTTGACTACTTGTGGACATTGGCTATCGACTAGAACCAATTCTTCTGATAATCATTAGACTTACCATTTGGCAGTTTACTATACATTCAAACGACTATGCCAAATTTGATCAAGATCGAACTGCTATATGATAAAACTCCTATAGGAACGAAAATTCTTTGAACTTTTTGGCTTTTTATGCGATCATCACCAAACTATATAACACTTAAACAATTCTAGGGTCGTTAGCGAAGTCTGCTGATCATATAAGTTGATAGTTCTTGAAATAGCTTTACAGACAACAGGCTCACTTTTTGTTTGCACCCAACTTGACCTGAAGCCCGACAAAGGTGCTGGTCGTGTTCCCGTAGAGCCACTTACTAAAAGATGCTCCAGCAAGTCCACCAACGGAGTGAGCCTTAATGATATGCTTTATCCTGGTCCAGTTCTTCAATCCGATCTCACCACCTAGATTCTTAAGTGGCGTTTTTTCCGTGTGGTATTCAATGCCGATATTACGAAGATGTATTGTCAACTAATGAACGATCGGGTTCATACGCGATTTCATAGAATTGTATTCCGAAATAAAAAGGGTAATCTCTGTGATTGCAAACTCGCAAGTACAGTTCGAAAATGGAGAAACCTTCGTAGGGGCGTCCAGAGCTCTCAAAAGTGGCTTTTTGAAGTCTAACCAGAAGCAATTTCGATCCCAATGTAGCCAGCAAAACCTGTCTTGGCGTTTCATCCATCCCGGAGTACCACATATGGATGGTCTGTGGGAAGCTGGAAATAAGAGTTTAATAACTTTGTTGTACAGGCCATTTCCTAGTCGACGGCTCATCGCAAGCCTCAGAGACCGAGTGCAACGCATAAAGTCCTTGAACCAGGATTTCTGCACTAGTTGGAAAGAAGAGTAAGAGTTGCATGAGCTCCATGTTAAAATCTCGTTTTGCTCACGTCCCGCGCTATCATAAAGTGTCGAACTGATCTTTCTTCCCCCGGCCATTCTACGTCAAATTTAATTATCGTTCCCGAGGATGAGGGGTCCCAGTGATGTTTTTAAGTAATTTCCAAATAAATATTTATACCATGCATCCATAGGATGAAATGGTATATTAAAGTCGCCAAAATGTATGTAACAGGGAGAAGGAAGCTTTTCCGACCCTATAAAGTATATATATTCTTGATCAGCATGAGAAGAGAAATTGATATAGCCATGTCCGTCTGTCCGTCCGTCCGTCCGTCCGTCCGTCCGTAAGAGTGCAGAGATCTCAGCAACTACAAATGTTAGAGTTACCAAATTTAGAATGTAGACTCGTGTAGTATAGACGCAGACCAAGTTTATGTTTTTTTTTTTGCCACGCCCCCTTCCGCCTCCGGAATTTAATAAAAAGTGATTTTCTCCCGCAATATTTATCGTATCAGAATTTAATTCGGCACACTTATATATGTTATGGACATCTATCATTGCACCAAGTTTCATAAAAATCGGAATAAAAATGACCGAGTAATGCATTGAAACGTTTTGCACTCAAAGCGGTGCAAGGGCGGACATGGCCGGTGGGGCGCTAAAGTGCACACACATAAGAGTGAGCGAGATGGCATATGTTAGAAATCGCGCATACGAAAGAAATTTAATATATGAAATAAGTTTTATAAACTCAAGGTAATTTGTTTTCCCCTGATGCATGGTATATCCAAGTCGGCCCGGCGACTTACTTACTTTATTTTCTTTTGATTCTGATTTCGTCAGCTAAGTCTCCAAGCGAGCAAACTACCATGACCCCAAGATCCAGTTTAGCTAAGACATTGAAATAGGCGCGCATAACTTTCCATTGGCCAGTGACATTATCAGATCCTTTATGTATGTTGATGATGTAATCAATTGCATCCCAAAGAGCCACTTACTAAAAGATGCTTTTCTGGATATCAAGAAGCAAGCACGGGTCTTTTAGGTACGGAAATGCTTCTTTCTGCCTGTTACATACATATTGGCGACTTTATATACCATTTCATTCTGTGGGTACATGGTATAGAAATACACCACTTAAAAATTTTCTTAGGATTAATAGTTTAAGCGTACGCAAATATTTTTATAATTTAATGCGATAAAAGAATTTTTGAAAAGTTGTTTTGCGATAGAATGTATATTTTGTTCATAAAATCAGCTTTAATTTGGTTTATGTATAAATGAATAGTATTTACCTGGAATATCTCTCAATATCGTTGCAGTTAGACCTTTAAAAGCTCCTTTTATACCTTCTGTCCTAACAATATACTTAAGACAATGAATTGGCCCATTAAATGTGATTCCGTTATCAATTTTCGTTGCCAATTGAAGTCTGGTTTTGGCTAATTCCATTGGAGAACATACAAATCCTTGTGCTATGCCAGCAATTGATCCTGCCCAAAAGTGTGAAAGTAATTCGTTTGGTGTATCTGATAAACGCTGTACGTTTCCGTACACACCGAAAACAATAGCATTAACTAATCCAATTCCCATCATTGGGCTGCTAATTCCTCGATATAGACCTTTTATATTATCCTTTAGTAAAATCGTTTTGAAACAATGAAATGTCCCATTATATTTAGGATTTTTTGGATCATCAATTTGCAAGTGGACTTTAACAGTATCAAGAGGATGACCTACAAGTACGCCGGCAGCACCTACAAAAATTACTTAGTTATTTAATAAATTTAATAAAAAAAAATATAGATCAAAATAAATATAGATCAGAGACGGCCACGCATACCCCCCGGGGGCCGAGGTCAAAACGCGAAACTCATGTATACGAGCCGAGCACTTGCCGAAGCCATCACAAAAAACATTTGAGAGCGTGAAAACAGAATTTGTTTCTCACAGCATTTCGATACGAGCACTTCTGAGTCGCTCTGCTGAGAGGCTACACATGAAAAAATTGATCCTTGCTTTGTTTTCTCTTTCTTTCTCTTGCATTTAATCGTCGACTGCTCTCGTTGTCTTCATTGCGACGAAATTTGTTTAAATTTTATTTTGCGCAGTGTAAAGCAACATTGAAATGCACAAATACAATGATACTTTTTGTGGGCTCTCTTTGTGGCCGACTTTGATATAGATGCCGCAAACAGAAGATTTTTTGATTGAAAACGCTAGCCTAACCATGGAACCCCAGAAGCGTTCGGCAAAAAGCCGAGCGCTCATAAGCTAAATGAAAGCGTAACGTAGAGAGAGAGGGAAACGTTCCAAAAATAATTTCGTCTCGCACAGACTGCAGAACGACGAACACACGGCTATGTCGCTTGTGATCTCGTTGTGTCTATGTACATATGCGTGCACAAGTCGGGATATGGGCAGGCATCGTAATGTGTGTCAGTAACGTGAAGTTCGACTACACCGAACTTCAATAGCTCGCTCGACAGAAATGTTTTCTTTTCGACAGAACAGCCACAAGGCAAAGAATACATTCCCCTGTGGAAAGAACATCAAGCGATGTTGGCAGGGGGATACCAAGTGTCGTCGTGCCTCTCCCAAGAGATCGCTCGTTTGACGATACATTAATTCAGGTATCGGCACAAGACCTATCGATAGCAATAAAGCTCTATGGAAAAGCATAAATATATAGTTTAATCAACTCTGACCTCGATAGGCAGGACTAGTTCTGTTTTCTTTTTATAGCGCCACCTACCCCATCCAACATTCGCCGCTCAATCACCTCGCCGCTCACTCACTACGCCACTCCGGCTAGAATTCGCCGCCCGCATACCAAGATGCGAGAGAACTTCAATTAGCCGTTAGTGATTCAAGTGAGTGGCTTAGAAAAATAATTAAAAGAAAATATATAAACAAAGTTAATTGACTAAGTGGTGTCGGTTAAAAGGACTAGAGGTCCTTGAAGGTCCTTCGGCCTATCCAGTTCGGCGTATTCGAACATAGCATAGTGAGGGAATACTTATTCGGCCATGCCGAATCACAGCTCCGGCCCATACACTATCGCGGTTCGGCTTTGCCGAACATAGCGACCCTGCCCAACTCCCGTGAACCCCTTATGTGAATGTAATTTGTAGGTTTATGTGACCCTCCTTATGTTGTGTTTGTCTGTGCTGTCCTACTAACTTAAAGGCCCGTACCCAGTAAGTATTTTCGAGCATAAATGCGTCTTTTATGAGTCTCGCGACTGATTGAAAAAGTCATATATGCGCTCATTTTCTGATCATAAATGACCCATTCGTCGGGAGAAAATGGTACCCTAGCCGCCCTTTTTCTTGACCCCTTTTTTTAATTACTTTTGAATCATATTTAAGTCGCATTTTTAATTATACGCGACTCCCTTTTGATATGCATTTAAATTCATGCGCGACCCTTCTTTTTGAGTTATTATTTCAGTCATAAGCGATTCTTTTTTCAGTCATAAGCGATTATTTTTTTAATTATAATTTCCATTATCTATTTTATCAAAAATAATAAAAGGTTTCTTAAAATTCACTAAATTTAATCCATTTTTTAAATTCAAATTCAACATTTTAAAGAAAAAACACAGATTCAACAAATATTTCAATATTTTCTTATATACTTAATACCTAACACTAAGTCTTATTTACTACAAATCTTTGTGGACGGCAGTTTACGCTAAGTTTAATTCATTATAACATTTCTTGCAAATGTGCAATGTCTTTTGTTTTTTATCTCATTACCCCCGAACAGTATTTTTTGGGTTTCACATTTGGGTTTCACATAGTTCCCATAGGAATCATCGGATTAAAAATAATTTTGCTTCTAACAAATCTTTTATTTCTTTAACGATCGTCACCAAACTTAATACTTTACATTTATACATAATAAATTCGACATGACCGAAGTTAGCTTCTTTGATATTTTATGTAAATATTCACATATATATAATGTTTTTCTAATGAGGCTAACATCAGAGTCGATTAAAAACCCACCATAATTAAAGATCGACCCAAAAACAAGTGTCCAATAATTCGGCAGTTGACGAATATTTTATATTCCCACGGATTTTTTTGTATCACCTCTTTTTCATTTTTATACCCTTGCAGAGGGTATTATAAAATTGGTCAGATGTTTGTAACGCAGAGAAGGGATCGTTTCCGACCCCATAAAGTATATACATTCTTGATCAGCAAGAGAAGACGAGTTAATATAGCCATGTCCGTCTGTCCGCCTGTCCTTCTGTCAGTCTGTCCGTCTGTCTGGTGCTGCGCGAACTAGTCCAGTTCAAAGTTCGTATATAAGCTTTTCTATACAGCTACATGCACATATGCGATTTTGAATAAGATCGGACAACTATATCATATAGCTGCCATACAAATACAAACGTTAAATGCGAATAACTTCTCTATTTTTTGAACAATCTTATCCAAACTGATTACGTACATAAATAAAAAGGGATTACATCATATGCGTGAATTGCGCCTGATTTCGACGATATAAAATTTGCCTATATAAGCAGTGCACGCATAAGCAGTGAAGCACATATATGTGTCAAAATTGCGTTTGTGTGTGTGTTAATTTGAATATCAATCGCTACATTGTCTTGGCACGCTTACTATTTGGCGATTGGCTGCCCCCGGCCAATGTATTTAAAATATTACTTTATTGGATTAATAAACAAAAAATTTTTTAGGAAATAAAATGTAATGGTCAAGGGCTGCAAGGGTATACAAACTTTGGCATAGCCGAAGTTAGCTTCTTTGATAATTTTTTTATGTTTTATGATGGATAATGCGACATCGGTTTTTTTTTATATTTGCTACGAATCGATAAGCTGGGCTCAATGTCCCCGAAGTCCACTTTATTCATGGAGAGAACTTACTCTAGGATCTTTGATATAACTCATTAAGCGGTAGAATCAAAGGCAAGCTCAGTAGAATCAACGACAGATCCAAAATCAGAGCAGTTATCGATAGAACTCGCGCTAGAACCTTGATAGAACTCATGCAGCAGTAGAATCAAAAGTCAAGCTCGACAGAATCAACGATAGACCCAAAATCGGAGTAGTCATCGATAGAACTCCCGCGAGGACCTTTGACAGAACCCACTAGCAGTAGAATCAAAGATCACTAGCTCAGTAGAATCACCGACAGAATCCAAAGTTATTGTTTTAAGATAATTTCAAGCTGTCTCGTTGCCGGTCCCACTGGGGGATTTCTCTCAATACAGTGGGCCTCTCGTGTCGACGAACCTATCTATTCAACTTCTCGCTGCAGCGACCGTTGACAAAGAACTTGACGTGAAAACCCGATCTCGTCCAGTCTCACCGGCCAATGTTGGCGATACCCAGAAGGAAGCACACTTGGAGTCACTGCGAGTTTTTATGCCCGAAGCAAAACCATTAGCCCGGTCAAGTCAACCGACCTTATTCTGGAAGTACCACAGTATCACAGGCCCGTACCCATGGAACACCGCTCATCCCATCCAATCAACCAGGCGGTGATGTCAGAAAAGATATTCAAATGGGGTATCTCTTTTGATGGTGCAGCGGACCCACTGTATTTCTTGGAGAAGATCGAGACTCGCGCTGCCACATACGACATCGATTTGGAGTCACTGCCCAGCATGATGCCACTTCTATTCTCCGGAAGAGCCGAAGGATGGTGGCAAACTTGCGGCCTACTGAATGTGACATGGTGTGAATTCAAACAAGAATTCTTGGATTTCTCTTTGAGACAATAATACTTGAAGCCCTTCAAGCAATACTTGATCGAGCTCATGATGCGCCGAGCGAACTACTTCCCAGCACAGGAACTCGAGTGGATCTATGAAAATTTACAGCCCGATTATCAATTGTACACCCGACGCATCGACTTCAGGAACTTATCAGAGCTCACTAGACTAGTGATCAACTACGAAACCATAAAGAACGGAAGCCCCGACGGAACTCCCATGGTTTTTGTTACTAATCCTCCAAAGAAAAATATTCAATTCTTGCTCACAGATTTACCATCGGATTCTCTGACAAGGCGGCCACTTTGCAAGGGATTGTAACAACCAACGTTTACTATTCTGCTGGGAATGCGGAAAGCGAGATGTCCATACCATCGAGTGTTGTCGCCGGTCGGGAAACGGCTGAAGACGATGACCGCGCAATACCTCTCAGTAATGCGTTAGCACACCTAAATATATTCTCGTAATATCACCTTTACATGATATAGTAACCCGATCTTGATTATATTTGCCCGGACGTTTGAATGTATATTAAACTGCGAAATGACAATCGGGTAGAAAAGAACGAAGTTATTGTTGTAAAACTTATTTTTCGACTAATGGTTCCTATGGGAGATATATGATATAGTCGTCCGATCGGGATGAATCCGAAATATACAATGCCTGCAGTATATACAAGACTTCGTGCAAAATTGCAGCTCTGTAGCCTTAGCGGTCTAGGAAGAGATCCAGACAGACAGACGGACGGACAGACGGACAGACAGACAGACAGACAAACGGATTTGAACTCGCCTTGTCATGCTGATCAAGAATATATATACTTTATATAGTCGGAGATGCCTCCTTCTAAACGTTGCACACTTCTGACCAAACTTAATATACCCTTTTTGCAAGGGTATACAAAATAATAATGACTGTCCGCTCTTAACTAAATTGCAAAGTTTCCACCTGTCTAAGGTGGCAGGCTAAGGACTGTCATGATTATATCTTCTGTTGGTTGTGTGAGAATCCCGTACATGTGAAGTGTGCGGGTCTTACACCGAAGATTTAATACACAGTTGCAAAATCGGTGGAGGCTTGAGGTATGGATGTGATTCTTGCCGCGGCATGGAGAATGAGATGCGATCTTTTATGAAGCAGACTAGGCAAAGAATACATTCCCCTGTGGAAAGAACATCGAGCGCTCATTTGACGATACATTAATTTAGGTATCGGCGCAGGACCTATAGCAATAAAGCTCTATGGAAAAGCATAAATATATAGTTTAATCAACTCTGACCTCGATAGGCAGGACTAGTCTTTTTTCTTTTTGTAGCGCCACCTACCCCATCCAACACTCGCCACTCACTCACTACGCCGCTCCGGCTAGAATTCGCCGCACGCATACCAAGCTGCGCCGGCGCCTCTCTCAAAAAGCCCAAACCGTTAATCTGGCCGACGTGACGCGCCGGCGCCATTAAGCATTGCTCATGTAAATGCGTATATGCCGGCGGTCACGTAGGCCACCAGCCCCTTTGCAGCCATGGGTAAGACACGCACGGCAACAGGAAGTCAATAATAGCAGTGCAGAGCAATCAAGCGCATCAGCCGTTGGCTGAAAATGGCTGCTGCAGCTGCACCAGGGACTGACGCGTGCCAAAGCGTCGCCGGTGTCAACGGCGAAAAAGGGGCCCAAGGCGATTGCCGAAAAATGGCGAGGCATTCAAGTTGAAACGGCCGAAGAGGACAGTTCAAGTGCAAGTGAACAAGTAAGGGGCGTCCAGTTCTGAGGGCCGATCAGTTAAGTTCAACCAGTGCAAGAAAAAATAAAAGTGAGAGTGCCACGACAAGGACATTCTAACGTACCAAGGCAAGGGCAACACAAAGCAAGGACAACAAAGAGCAAGGACAACACAGGGAATGGACAATGCCAGGATAAGCAACAAGGACGAAGGACCAAGCATAGTGAACGAGAGTTTGATGGCCAGGTGAGTCGGCGCTGTCGCCTTTATGGACAATTCACCCCTCAATTAGCCGTTATTGATTCAAGTGTGTGGCTTAGAAAAATAATTAAAAGAAAATATATAATCAAAGTTAATTGACTAAGTGGTGTCGGTTAAAAGGACTAGGGGTCCTTGAAAGTCATTTGGCCTATCCAGTTCGGCGTATTCGAACATAGCATAGTGAGGGAATACTTATTCGGCCATGCCGAATCACAGCTCCGGCCCATACACTATCTCTGCCCAACTCCCGTGAACCCCTTATGTGAATGTAATTTGTAGGTTTATGTGACCCTCCTTATGTTGTGTTTATCTGTGCTGTCCTACTAACTTAAAGGCCCGTACCCAGTAAGTATTTTCGAGCATAAATGCGTCTTTTATAAGTCTCGCGACTGATTGAAAAAGTCATATATGTGCTCATTTTCTGATCATAAATGACCCATTCGTCGGGAGAAAATGGTACCCTAGCCACCCGTTTTCTTGACCCCTTTTTTGAATCACTTTTGAATCATATTTAAGTCGCATTTTTAATCATACGCGAATCCCTTTTGATATGCATTTACATTCATGCGCGACCCTTCTTTTGAGTTATTATTTCAGTCATAAGCGATTCTTTTTTCAGTCATAAGCGATTATTTTTTTAATTATAATTTCCATTATTTATTTTATCAAAAATAATAAAAAGTTTCTTAAAATACTTAATACTTAACACTAAGTCTTATTTACTACAAATCTCTGTGGACGGCAGTTAACGCTAAGTTTAATTCATTCATTATAATATTTCTTGCAAATGTGCAATGTCTTTTGTTTTTTATCTCATTACCCCCGAACAGTATTTTTTGGGTTTCACGTTTTGCAATTCTTCGCAATTGCTTTGCAGACATTTTCACCTCTTTAATGTTATTATATTTATGCAAATTTATTAATTTATTCACATTATAATGCTTACTGTTCTTCTTCTTTCACTTGCACAGCTAACAATGACCGAAAATTCACATTTTGCCATGTGCAAAGCACGTGCTTCACAATTTGGAGAGAACAACTCCGTTAGAAAAATATCATAGAGAGAACAAAACAGTTAGGAATGTTCTTGAAGAGCGAAATATTTTTATTTTAACAACTAAAAACAAGCACATTTAAATCCCCTTTATGATCAATTGGCGATTGCTTTACATTTTTTTATTGTACCTTAAGCAAATCGTCTTTTAAGCTTATGGGGGATTCATTTTTGAGTTCCGTGTAAATTCCTCGGAGACATCGATCGCAATTCCCTCTCAGCCGACCCGTAATTAGTGCGGTTATGTCTCCTTCCTTCGTTGTTTTTTTACGGGATTATCATAAAACTGGCAGTTTACTATATGTATATCTTACCTATATATCTAAATGTCCGTGCCAAATTTGATCAAGCTCAGACTACTATATCATATAGTTCCCATAGGAATCATCGGATTAAAAATAATTTTGCTTCTAACAACTCTTTTAACGTCACAACGTCACAACGTCACCAAACTTAATACTTTACATTTATACATAATAAATTCGGCATGACCGAAGTTAGCTTATTTGATATTTTATGTAAATATTCACATATATATAATGTTTTTCTAATGAGGCTAACATCAGAGTCGATTAAAAACCCACCATAATTAAAGATCGACCCAAAAACACGTGTCCAATAATTCGGCAGTTGACGAATATTTTATATTCCCACGGATTTTTTTCGTTTGTGAGTCGATTAAAAACCCACCATAATTAAAGATCGACCCAAAAACACGTGTCCAATAATTCGGCAGTTGACGAATATTTTATATTCCCACGGATTTTTTTTGTATCACCTCTTTTTCATTTTAATACCTTTGCAGAGGGTATTATAAAATTGGTCAGATGTTTGTAACGCAGAGAAGGGATCGTTTCCGACCCCATAAAGTATATACATTCTTGATCAGCAAGAGAAGACGAGTTGATATAGCCATGTCCGTCTGTCCGTCTGTCTGGTGCTGCACGAACTAGTCCAGTTCAAAGTTCGTATATAAGCTTTTCTATACAGCTACATGCACATATGCGATTTTGAATAAGATCGGACAACTATATCATATAGCTGCCATACAAATACAAACGTTAAATGCGAATAACTTCTCTATTTTTTGAACAATCTTATCCAAACTGATTACGTACATAAATAAAAAGGGATTACATCATATGCGTGAATTTCAAAACAATCGGATAAACATAGCGCCTGATTTCGACGATATAAATTTTGCCTATATAAGCAGTGCACGCATAAGCAGTGAAGCACATATATGTGTCAAAATTGCGTTTGTGTGTGTGTTAATTTGAATATCAATCGCTCCATTGACTTGGCACGCTTACTATTTGGCGATTGGCTGCCCCCGGCCAATGTATTTAAAATATTTCTTTATTGGATTAATAAACAAAACACTTTTAGGAAATAAAATGTAATGGTCAAGGGCTGCAAGGGTATACAAACTTTGGCATAGCCGAAGTTAGCTTCTCTGATAATTTTTTTATGTTTTATGATGGATAATGCGACATCGGTTTTTTTTTTTTATATTTGCTACGAATCAATAAGCTGGGCTCTATGTCCCCGGAGTCCACTTTATTCATCGAGAGAACTTACTCTAGGATCTTTGATATAACTCATTAAGCGGTAGAATCAAAGGCAAGCTCAGTAGAATCAACGACAGATCCAAAATCAGAGCAGTTATCGATAGAACTCGCGCTAGAACCTTGATAGAACTCATGCAGCAGTAGAATCAAAAGTCAAGCTCGACAGAATCAACGATAGACCCAAAATCGGAGTAGTCATCGATAGAACTCCCGCGAGGACCTTTGACAGAACCCACTAGCAGTAGAATCAAAGATCACTAGCTCAGTAGAATCACCGACAGAATCCAAAGTTATTGTTTTAAGATAATTTCAAGCTGTCTCGTTGCCGGTCCCACTGGGTGATTTCTCTCAATACAGTGGGCCTCTCGTGTCGACGAACCTATCTATTCAACTTCTCGCTGCAGCGACCGTTGACAAAGAACTTGACGTGAAAACCCGATCTCGTCCAGTCTCACCGGCCAATGTTGGCGATACCCAGAAGGAAGCACACTTGGAGTCACTGCGAGTTTTTATGCCCGAAGCAAAACCATTAGCCCGGTCAAGTCAACCGACCTTGTTCTGGAAGTACCACAGTATCACAGGCCCGTACCCATGGAACACCGCTCATCCCATCCAATCAACCAGGCGGTGATGTCAGAAAAGATATTCAAATGGGGTATCTCTTTTGATGGTGCAGCGGACCCACTGTATTTCTTGGAGAAGATCGAGACTCGCGCTGCCACATACGACATCGATTTGGAGTCACTGCCCAGCATGATGCCACTTCTATTCTCCGGAAGAGCCGAAGGATGGTGGCAAACTTGCGGCCTACTGAATGTGACATGGTGTGAATTCAAACAAGAATTCTTGGATTTCTCTTTGAGACAATAATACTTGAAGCAATACCCTTCAAGCAATACTTGATCGAGCTCATGATGCGCCGAGCGAACTACTCCCCAGCACAGGAACTCGAGTGGATCTATGAAAATTTACAGCCCGATTATCAATTGTACACCCGACGCATCGACTTCAGGAACTTATCAGAGCTCACTAGACTATTGATCAACTACGAAACCATAAAGAACGGAAGCCCCGACGGAACTCCCATGGTTTTTGTTACTAATCCTCCAAAGAAAAATATTCAATTCTTGCTCACAGATTTACCATCGGATTCTCTGACAAGGCGGCCACTTTGCAAGGGATTGTAACAACCAACGTTTACTATTCTGCTGGGAATGCGGAAAGCGAGATGTCCATACCATCGAGTGTTGTCGCCGGTCGGGAAACGGCTGAAGACGATGACCGCGCAATACCTCTCAGTAATGCGTTAGCACACCTAAATATATTCTCATAATATCACCTTTACATGATATAGTAACCCGATCTTGATTATATTTGCCCGGACGTTTGGATGTATATTAAACTGCGAAATGACAATCGGGTAGAAAAGAACGAAGTTATTGTTGTAAAACTTATTTTTCGACTAATGGTTCCTATGGGAGATATATGATATAGTCGTCCGATCGGGATGAATCCGAAATATACAATGCCTGCAGTATATACAAGACTTCGTGCAAAATTGCAGCTCTGTAGCCTTAGCGGTCTAGGAAGAGATCCAGACAGACAGACGGACGGACAGACGGACAGACAGACAAACGGATTTGAACTCGCCTTGTCATGCTGATCAAGAATATATATACTTTATATAGTCGGAGATGCCTCCTTCTAAACGTTGCACACTTCTGACCAAACTTAATATACCCTTTTTGCAAGGGTATACAAAATAATAATGACTGTCCGCTCTTAACTAAATTGCAAAGTTTCCACCTGTCTAAGGTGGCAGGCTAAGGACTGTCATGATTATATCTTCTGTTGGTTGTGTGAGAATCCCGTACATGTGAAGTGTGCGGGTCTTACACCGAAGATTTAATACACAGTTGCAAAATCGGTGGAGGCTTGAGGTATGGATGTGATTCTTGCCGCGGCATGGAGAATGAGATGCGATCTTTTATGAAGCAGACTAGGCAAAGAATACATTCCCCTGTGGAAAGAACATCGAGCGCTCATTTGACGATACATTAATTTAGGTATCGGCGCAGGACCTATAGCAATAAAGCTCTATGGAAAAGCATAAATATATAGTTTAATCAACTCTGACCTCGATAGGCAGGACTAGTCTTTTTTCTTTTTTTCTTTTTTTTAGCGCCACCTACCCCATCCAACACTCGCCACTCACTCACTACGCCGCTCCGGCTAGAATTCGCCGCACGCATACCAAGCTGCGCCGGCGCCTCTCTCAAAAAGCCCAAACCGTTAATCTGGCCGACGTGACGCGCCGGCGCCATTAAGCATTGCTCATGTAAATGCGTATATGCCGGCGGTCACGTAGGCCACCAGCCCCTTTGCAGCCATGGGTAAGACACGCACGGCAACAGGAAGCAGTGCAGAGCAATCAAGCGCATCAGCCGTTGGCTGAAAATGGCTGCTGCAGCTGCACCAGGGACTGACGCGTGCCAAAGCGTCGCCGGTGTCAACGGCGAAAAAGGGGCCCAAGGCGATTGCCGAAAAATGGCGAGGCATTCAAGTTGAAACGGCCGAAGAGGACAGTTCAAGTGCAAGTGAACAAGTAAGGGGCGTCCAGTTCTGAGGGCCGATCAGTTAAGTTCAACCAGTGCAAGAAAAAATAAAAGTGAGAGTGCCACGACAAGGACATTCTAACGTACCAAGGCAAGGGCAACACAAAGCAAGGACAACAAAGAGCAAGGACAACACAGGGAATGGACAATGCCAGGATAAGCAACAAGGACGAAGGACCAAGCATAGTGAACGAGAGTTTGATGGCCAGGTGAGTCGGCGCTGTCGCCTTTATGGACAATTCACCCCTCAATTAGCCGTTATTGATTCAAGTGTGTGGCTTAGAAAAATAATTAAAAGAAAATATATAATCAAAGTTAATTGACTAAGTGGTGTCGGTTAAAAGGACTAGGGGTCCTTGAAAGTCATTTGGCCTATCCAGTTCGGCGTATTCGAACATAGCATAGTGAGGGAATACTTATTCGGCCATGCCGAATCACAGCTCCGGCCCATACACTATCTCTGCCCAACTCCCGTGAACCCCTTATGTGAATGTAATTTGTAGGTTTATGTGACCCTCCTTATGTTGTGTTTGTCTGTGCTGTCCTACTAACTTAAAGGCCCGTACCCAGTAAGTATTTTCAAGCATAAATGCGTCTTTTATAAGTCTCGCGACTGATTGAAAAAGTCATATATGTGCTCATTTTCTGATCATAAATGACCCATTCGTCGGGAGAAAATGGTACCCTAGCCACCCGTTTTCTTGACCCCCTTTTTTGAATCACTTTTGAATCATATTTAAGTCGCATTTTTAATCATACGCGAATCCCTTTTGATATGCATTTACATTCATGCGCGACCCTTCTTTTTGAGTTATTATTTCAGTCATAAGCGATTCTTTTTTCAGTCATAAGCGATTATTTTTTTAATTATAATTTCCATTATTTATTTTATCAAAAATAATAAAAAGTTTCTTAAAATACTTAATACTTAACACTAAGTCTTATTTACTACAAATCTCTGTGGACGGCAGTTAACGCTAAGTTTAATTCATTCATTATAATATTTCTTGCAAATGTGCAATGTCTTTTGTTTTTTATCTCATTACCCCCGAACAGTATTTTTTGGGTTTCACGTTTTGCAATTCTTCGCAATTGCTTTGCAGACATTTTCACCTCTTTAATGTTATTATATTTATGCAAATTTATTAATTTATTCACATTATAATGCTTACTGTTCTTCTTCTTTCACTTGCACAGCTAACAATGACCGAAAATTCACATTTTGCCATGTGCAAAGCACGTGCTTCACAATTTGGAGAGAACAACTCCGTTAGAAAAATATCATAGAGAGAACAAAACAGTTAGGAATGTTCTTGAAGAGCGAAATATTTTTATTTTAACAACTAAAAACAAGCACATTTAAATCCCCTTTATGATCAATTGGCGATTGCTTTACATTTTTTTATTGTACCTTAAGCAAATCGTCTTTTAAGCTTATGGGGGATTCATTTTTGAGTTCCGTGTAAATTCCTCGGAGACATCGATCGCAATTCCCTCTCAGCCGACCCGTAATTAGTGCGGTTATGTCTCCTTCCTTCGTTGTTTTTTTACGGGATTATCATAAAACTGGCAGTTTACTATATGTATATCTTACCTATATATCTAAATGTCCGTGCCAAATTTGATCAAGCTCAGACTACTATATCATATAGTTCCCATAGGAATCATCGGATTAAAAATAATTTTGCTTCTAACAACTCTTTTAACGTCACAACGTCACAACGTCACCAAACTTAATACTTTACATTTATACATAATAAATTCGGCATGACCGAAGTTAGCTTATTTGATATTTTATGTAAATATTCACATATATATAATGTTTTTCTAATGAGGCTAACATCAGAGTCGATTAAAAACCCACCATAATTAAAGATCGACCCAAAAACACGTGTCCAATAATTCGGCAGTTGACGAATATTTTATATTCCCACGGATTTTTTTTTGTATCACCTCTTTTTCATTTTAATACCTTTGCAGAGGGTATTATAAAATTGGTCAGATGTTTGTAACGCAGAGAAGGGATCGTTTCCGACCCCATAAAGTATATACATTCTTGATCAGCAAGAGAAGACGAGTTGATATAGCCATGTCCGTCTGTCCGTCTGTCTGGTGCTGCACGAACTAGTCCAGTTCAAAGTTCGTATATAAGCTTTTCTATACAGCTACATGCACATATGCGATTTTGAATAAGATCGGACAACTATATCATATAGCTGCCATACAAATACAAACGTTAAATGCGAATAACTTCTCTATTTTTGAACAATCTTATCCAAACTGATTACGTACATAAATAAAAAGGGATTACATCATATGCGTGAATTTCAAAACAATCGGATAAACATAGCGCCTGATTTCGACGATATAAATTTTGCCTATATAAGCAGTGCACGCATAAGCAGTGAAGCACATATATGTGTCAAAATTGCGTTTGTGTGTGTGTTAATTTGAATATCAATCGCTCCATTGACTTGGCACGCTTACTATTTGGCGATTGGCTGCCCCCGGCCAATGTATTTAAAATATTTCTTTATTGGATTAATAAACAAAACACTTTTTAGGAAATAAAATGTAATGGTCAAGGGCTGCAAGGGTATACAAACTTTGGCATAGCCGAAGTTAGCTTCTCTGATAATTTTTTTATGTTTTATGATGGATAATGCGACATCGGTTTTTTTTTTATATTTGCTACGAATCAATAAGCTGGGCTCTATGTCCCCGGAGTCCACTTTATTCATCGAGAGAACTTACTCTAGGATCTTTGATATAACTCATTAAGCGGTAGAATCAAAGGCAAGCTCAGTAGAATCAACGACAGATCCAAAATCAGAGCAGTTATCGATAGAACTCGCGCTAGAACCTTGATAGAACTCATGCAGCAGTAGAATCAAAAGTCAAGCTCGACAGAATCAACGATAGACCCAAAATCGGAGTAGTCATCGATAGAACTCCCGCGAGGACCTTTGACAGAACCCACTAGCAGTAGAATCAAAGATCACTAGCTCAGTAGAATCACCGACAGAATCCAAAGTTATTGTTTTAAGATAATTTCAAGCTGTCTCGTTGCCGGTCCCACTGGGTGATTTCTCTCAATACAGTGGGCCTCTCGTGTCGACGAACCTATCTATTCAACTTCTCGCTGCAGCGACCGTTGACAAAGAACTTGACGTGAAAACCCGATCTCGTCCAGTCTCACCGGCCAATGTTGGCGATACCCAGAAGGAAGCACACTTGGAGTCACTGCGAGTTTTTATGCCCGAAGCAAAACCATTAGCCCGGTCAAGTCAACCGACCTTGTTCTGGAAGTACCACAGTATCACAGGCCCGTACCCATGGAACACCGCTCATCCCATCCAATCAACCAGGCGGTGATGTCAGAAAAGATATTCAAATGGGGTATCTCTTTTGATGGTGCAGCGGACCCACTGTATTTCTTGGAGAAGATCGAGACTCGCGCTGCCACATACGACATCGATTTGGAGTCACTGCCCAGCATGATGCCACTTCTATTCTCCGGAAGAGCCGAAGGATGGTGGCAAACTTGCGGCCTACTGAATGTGACATGGTGTGAATTCAAACAAGAATTCTTGGATTTCTCTTTGAGACAATAATACTTGAAGCAATACCCTTCAAGCAATACTTGATCGAGCTCATGATGCGCCGAGCGAACTACTCCCCAGCACAGGAACTCGAGTGGATCTATGAAAATTTACAGCCCGATTATCAATTGTACACCCGACGCATCGACTTCAGGAACTTATCAGAGCTCACTAGACTATTGATCAACTACGAAACCATAAAGAACGGAAGCCCCGACGGAACTCCCATGGTTTTTGTTACTAATCCTCCAAAGAAAAATATTCAATTCTTGCTCACAGATTTACCATCGGATTCTCTGACAAGGCGGCCACTTTGCAAGGGATTGTAACAACCAACGTTTACTATTCTGCTGGGAATGCGGAAAGCGAGATGTCCATACCATCGAGTGTTGTCGCCGGTCGGGAAACGGCTGAAGACGATGACCGCGCAATACCTCTCAGTAATGCGTTAGCACACCTAAATATATTCTCATAATATCACCTTTACATGATATAGTAACCCGATCTTGATTATATTTGCCCGGACGTTTGGATGTATATTAAACTGCGAAATGACAATCGGGTAGAAAAGAACGAAGTTATTGTTGTAAAACTTATTTTTCGACTAATGGTTCCTATGGGAGATATATGATATAGTCGTCCGATCGGGATGAATCCGAAATATACAATGCCTGCAGTATATACAAGACTTCGTGCAAAATTGCAGCTCTGTAGCCTTAGCGGTCTAGGAAGAGATCCAGACAGACAGACGGACGGACAGACGGACAGACAGACAAACGGATTTGAACTCGCCTTGTCATGCTGATCAAGAATATATATACTTTATATAGTCGGAGATGCCTCCTTCTAAACGTTGCACACTTCTGACCAAACTTAATATACCCTTTTGCAAGGGTATACAAAATAATAATGGCTGTCCGCTCTTAACTAAATTGCAAAGTTTCCACCTGTCTAAGGTGGCAGGCTAAGGACTGTCATGATTATATCTTCTGTTGGTTGTGTGAGAATCCCGTACATGTGCAGTGTGCGGGTCTTAAACCGAAGATTTAATACACAGTTGCAAAATCGGTGGAGGCTTGAGGTATGGATGTGATTCTTGCCGCGGCATCGAGAATGAGATGCGATCTTTTATGAAGCGGACTAGGCAAAGAATACATTCCCCTGTGGAAAGAACATCGAGCGCTCGTTTGACGATACATTAATTTAGGTATCGGCGCAGGACCTATAGCAATAAAGCTCTATGGAAAAGCATAAATATATAGTTTAATCAACTCTGACCTCGATAGGCAGGACTAGTCTTTTTTCTTTTTGTAGCGCCACCTACCCCATCCAACACTCGCCACTCACTCACTACGCCGCTCCGGCTAGAATTCGCCGCACGCATACCAAGCTGCGCCGGCGCCTCTCTCAAAAAGCCCAAACCGTTAATCTGGCCGACGTGACAAAGCGTCGCCGGTGTCAACGGCGAAAAAGGGGCCCAAGGCGATTGCCGAAAAATGGCGAGGCATTCAAGTTGAAACGGCCGAAGAGGACAGTTCAAGTGCAAGTGAACAAGTAAGGGGCGTCCAGTTCTGAGGGCCGATCAGTTAAGTTCAACCAGTGCAAGA
The DNA here is from genome assembly GCA_018150735.1 of Drosophila sp. 14030-0761.01. NCBI lineage: Eukaryota > Metazoa > Arthropoda > Insecta > Diptera > Drosophilidae > Drosophila > Drosophila sp. 14030-0761.01. Next base: position 8,496,630 of record JAECWO010000078.1, on the reverse strand, counting down.
AAAAATAAAAGTGAGAGTGCCACGACAAGGACATTCTAACGTACCAAGGCAAGGGCAACACAAAGCAAGGACAACAAAGAGCAAGGACAACACAGGGAATGGACAATGCCAGGATAAGCAACAAGGACGAAGGACCAAGCATAGTGAACGAGAGTTTGATGGCCAGGTGAGTCGGCGCTGTCGCCTTTATGGACAATTCACCCCTCAATTAGCCGTTATTGATTCAAGTGTGTGGCTTAGAAAAATAATTAAAAGAAAATATATAATCAAAGTTAATTGACTAAGTGGTGTCGGTTAAAAGGACTAGGGGTCCTTGAAAGTCATTTGGCCTATCCAGTTCGGCGTATTCGAACATAGCATAGTGAGGGAATACTTATTCGGCCATGCCGAATCACAGCTCCGGCCCATACACTATCTCTGCCCAACTCCCGTGAACCCCTTATGTGAATGTAATTTGTAGGTTTATGTGACCCTCCTTATGTTGTGTTTGTCTGTGCTGTCCTACTAACTTAAAGGCCCGTACCCAGTAAGTATTTTCGAGCATAAATGCGTCTTTTATAAGTCTCGCGACTGATTGAAAAAGTCATATATGTGCTCATTTTCTGATCATAAATGACCCATTCGTCGGGAGAAAATGGTACCCTAGCCACCCGTTTTCTTGACCCCTTTTTTGAATCACTTTTGAATCATATTTAAGTCGCATTTTTAATCATACGCGAATCCCTTTTGATATGCATTTACATTCATGCGCGACCCTTCTTTTTGAGTTATTATTTCAGTCATAAGCGATTCTTTTTTCAGTCATAAGCGATTATTTTTTTAATTATAATTTCCATTATTTATTTTATCAAAAATAATAAAAAGTTTCTTAAAATACTTAATACTTAACACTAAGTCTTATTTACTACAAATCTCTGTGGACGGCAGTTAACGCTAAGTTTAATTCATTCATTATAATATTTCTTGCAAATGTGCAATGTCTTTTGTTTTTTATCTCATTACCCCCGAACAGTATTTTTTGGGTTTCACGTTTTGCAATTCTTCGCAATTGCTTTGCAGACATTTTCACCTCTTTAATGTTATTATATTTATGCAAATTTATTAATTTATTCACATTATAATGCTTACTGTTCTTCTTCTTTCACTTGCACAGCTAACAATGACCGAAAATTCACATTTTGCCATGTGCAAAGCACTTGCTTCACAATTTGGAGAGAACAACTCCGTTAGAAAAATATCATAGAGAGAACAAAACAGTTAGGAATGTTCTTGAAGAGCGAAATATTTTTATTTTAACAACTAAAAACAAGCATATTTAAATCCCCTTTATGATCAATTGGCGATTGCTTTACATTTTTTATTGTACCTTAAGCAAATCGTCTTTTAAGCTTATGGGGGATTCATTTTTGAGTTCCGTGTAAATCCCTCGGAGACATCGATCGCAATTCCCTCTCAGCCGACCCGTAATTAGTGCGGTTATGTCTCCTTCCTTCGTTGTTTTTTTACGGGATTATCATAAAACTGGCAGTTTACTATATGTATATCTTACCTATATATCTAAATGTCCGTGCCAAATTTGATCAAGCTCAGACTACTATATCATATAGTTCCCATAGGAATCATCGGATTAAAAATAATTTTGCTTCTAACAACTCTTTTAACGTCACAACGTCACAACGTCACCAAACTTAATACTTTACATTTATACATAATAAATTCGGCATGACCGAAGTTAGCTTATTTGATATTTTATGTAAATATTCACATATATATAATGTTTTTCTAATGAGGCTAACATCAGAGTCGATTAAAAACCCACCATAATTAAAGATCGACCCAAAAACACGTGTCCAATAATTCGGCAGTTGACGAATATTTTATATTCCCACGGATTTTTTTGTATCACCTCTTTTTCATTTTAATACCTTTGCAGAGGGTATTATAAAATTGGTCAGATGTTTGTAACGCAGAGAAGGGATCGTTTCCGACCCCATAAAGTATATACATTCTTGATCAGCAAGAGAAGAGGAGTTGATATAGCCATGTCCGTCTGTCCGTCTGTCTGGTGCTGCACGAACTAGTCCAGTTCAAAGTTCGTATATAAGCTTTTCTATACAGCTACATGCACATATGCGATTTTGAATAAGATCGGACAACTATATCATATAGCTGCCATACAAATACAAACGTTAAATGCGAATAACTTCTCTATTTTTGAACAATCTTATCCAAACTGATTACGTACATAAATAAAAAGGGATTACATCATATGCGTGAATTTCAAAACAATCGGATAAACATAGCGCCTGATTTCGACGATATAAAATTTGCCTATATAAGCAGCGCACGCATAAGCAGTGAAGCACATATATGTGTCAAAATTGCGTTTGTGTGTGTGTTAATTTGAATATCAATCGCTCCATTGACTTGGCACGCTTACTATTTGGCGATTGGCTGCCCCCGGCCAATGTATTTAAAATATTTCTTTATTGGATTAATAAACAAAACACTTTTTAGGAAATAAAATGTAATGGTCAAGGGCTGCAAGGGTATACAAACTTTGGCATAGCCGAAGTTAGCTTCTCTGATAATTTTTTTATGTTTTATGATGGATAATGCGACATCGGTTTTTTTTTTTTATATTTGCTACGAATCAATAAGCTGGGCTCTATGTCCCCGGAGTCCACTTTATTCATCGAGAGAACTTACTCTAGGATCTTTGATATAACTCATTAAGCGGTAGAATCAAAGGCAAGCTCAGTAGAATCAACGACAGAGCCAAAATCAGAGCAGTCATCGATAGAACTCGCGCTAGAACCTTGATAGAACTCATGCAGCAGTAGAATCAAAAGTCAAGCTCGACAGAATCAACGATAGACCCAAAATCGGAGTAGTCATCGATAGAACTCCCGCGAGGACCTTTGACAGAACCCACTAGCAGTAGAATCAAAGATCACTAGCTCAGTAGAATCACCGACAGAATCCAAAGTTATTGTTTTAACCCTCTAGGATGTAAGAGTGCCTCTAGGCACGTATTTCATTTTTAATTTAAAAAATAAAGTAAGTAAGTCGCCGGGCCGACTTGGATATACCATGCATTAGGTGAAGAGATGTATATTAAATTTCTTTTAAATGCTATCTCGCTCACTCTTATGTGGAAACGAGCACTTTAGCACCCCCTGACCAAATCGGTGATTTCCAGCATATGCTATCTCGCTCTTTTTTGCATGCATCTGCCTTGCACCGCTATGAGTGAAAAACGTTCCTATGTATAACTCGGCCATTTTTATTCCGATTCTTGATATTTGGTGGGATGATAGATATACGTGACATGTATTAGTGTGCCAAATTTAACTTCGATACGATAAATATTTCGGGTGAAAATCGAAAATTCGGGGGCGGAAGGGGGCGTGGCGAAAAAAAAAATAAACTCGATCTACCTGCAGAGCAAACGGGTCTACATGCCAAGTTTGGTAGCTCTAGCTCTTATAGTCTCCGAGATCTCGATGATCCTACAGACGGACAGACGGACAGTCGGACAGACGGACAGACAGACGGACATGTATATATATATATATATACTTTATAGGGTAGGAGAAGCTTCCTTCTCTCTGTTACATACATTTTGGCGACTTTAATATACCATTTCATTCTACGAATGCATGGTATAATAAAAAAAAAAACTAAGAGCTTTTAGTTAATTTAAAAATTGTTGAACTTTTAAAAATAACTGCCAAAAAGCACTGCCAATGTTGTAAAGCGCTCGGAAACTTTTATCGGTGCTTTTGATAAACATATTATCGAATCATGTGTTACTTCGCGCCAAAAATTTCAGCTGCTGCACATTGTCTTTTGCTGTGTTGATAAAAGTGAATTTATACAACCAATTGAACTCAATATTTTTTTTCGTGAAAGGTAGGTTAATGTACTATTTAAATAAAGTTTAATATGTGCGAATATGTTAAAGTTCTGCTTTGTAGCATCGTAAAAGTGATAACTGCCTTGAGGCACTCTTGGGGCTCCACGGCAAAATTTGTTGCTAGCAGCTATTTCACAACTGCTTGCACTTCTTGTGTGATTTGTTTGTGATTTTTATTTATTGTTGAATTTTTTTAATAGAAATTGAATAATGGCTTTGAGAGCTCGCTATAAATGGTCTGATTTGACGGACGAACAACTGCTGGAGTTGTTCGAATCAGTCCCGTCGGATGTGGACATGTCGAGTATTTCGAGTGACGACGAGGATGAAGACCTGGCAGAGGCACTTAACACTGCATTAGAAGATGTCTCTACTGTATCCTTAATGTGCAGTAATATTGAAAACAATGAAAATACTGTGCAGAGCCATGAGCCTTCCCGAAAAACTCGTAAGAGGCCTCGATCACCATTGCCAGTTATTGAAGGAGGAACACCTGTATCTTTACCGTCTTCTAGTGGCTTTAATGGGCTTGGTAAGCAAATCATTACTTTGATTTGTTATACAACTCATTAATTTATTTATGAATAGGTATCTATGCAATTGCACATAAACAATGTTGCTTTTCAAGGCGACTCTTCGTTGCCATCCAAAATAACTGATCTGAAAACTCCGTTTCAACTATTTTGTTATTTTTTAAACTCGGACATTATAAGTATGATCGTCGAGGAAACAATGCGCGCAGCCTTAAAGGACAATATTGCCAACAAGTTTAAGATAACAACGGAAGATATTCATCACTATATAGGAATTTTAATTTACATGTCTATATATCGCTACCCTAATTTGAAAAGTTACTGGGGGCAAAACGCATTTGCACCCATACAAACCTGTATGACCCGTAGCAAATTTGAAGCAATTAAGAAATACTTCTCATTGTGTGACGAGAGTAAGCGAATCAAAAAGGGTGAGCCTGGCTACGATCCACTATTTCGCACGCGAAGAGTTATTGACATTTTGAATGAAAGATTTGACTCCGTGCCTAAGCAAGCTCGATTATGCGTTGACGAACAAATGTGCAGCACAAAAATGAAGCACCATTTGCGGCAATACATGCCCAATAAACCACACAAGTGGGGTATTAAATTATTTGTCCTATGTGATTCGTTTGGATATGCCTACCGATTTGAAGAATAAGTATAGCGGCGCAGGTGATAATGCGATATTACCTGGTTACCCTGATATCGGTGCGTCAGCCAACATAGTTGTACGCTTGACGAAAACTGTTGAAAGTTTCAAACAAAGAAATCGCTGCCTTTGATGGTATACCTTCGGGCAAAAGGGATTTATAGTTTGGGAACGGTTCGGTTAAATCGGATACCAAACTGCAAGCTCCCAAACGATAGTGCCATCAAGTAAAAGCCAAGAGGTTTTTCAGTTGAGTACGTGGGTTCCTCATATGGAGTGGAGGTTAGTAACGTCCTGTGGAAAGACAACAAGGCCGTTCGCTTATTATCGACCTATGTGGGCGTTAAGCCGTTTATAAGTTTAAATACTCAAGGAGGAACACCAAAGGCAGCTCGTTACGACAGAAAGTCGAAGCGCAATGTAGAAATTGACTGCCCACAAGTTATACGGGAATAAAACGCTCATATGGGAGGCGTGGATCTGATGGATGGGCTTATGGGCCGATTCCATATAAGAAGTAAAACTCAGGATGCTGCAACCCGAATTTTCTACCATTTAGTAGATATGGCAACAACAAACGCCTACATCCTATATAGAAGAATTCAAAAGGAAATCATGAGCAGCGAGAAATTCATTGAACTTCCGGATTTCCGAGAATCTATTGCTGCGGGTCTAGTGGGCTACCAGTCAAAAAACTTGCCAGGTCGTCCACTCATGAAGAACAGTTTACCTTCACCATCTTCATCTTTGCCTGCGCGATCAAGTCGGTCGCCATCACAGACTTTGCTGTCGCCAATTTCTCGGCGACCATTGCAGCCACAACTCAAACAAGGCCAAAAATCAAATCACCCAATAAAGGACTTGAGGTTTGACCACTTCAATCATTTTCCAGAGTGGTTGGATCGCATTACGGGAAAAAGAAGCTGCAAGCACTGCAAAACTTCCCAAACGCAGTGCATTTGCACAAAATGCAAACTGCATTTATGCTGCTCGGTCAACAAAAATTGTTTTGCTGAGTATCATAGCAACAAATAAAATTATTTAATCAAATAAAATAAAACAAAAATTTAAAAAAATTCAATTTATTTCAAACTACTTTTTTACCCTCAAAGCCCCAAGCGTGCCTTGAGGCACTTATTTACATTTTCTCACCTTCCAAGTAAACGAAAGCTTCTATATTTTTTATGAGTTCATATTTAAGCTCAGCAGCCCCTATTTACTTAAAAAAAAATCATTCGAATTAACTTCTGCCTTTACTTTAGAAAGTAGTCTTAGAGGGTTAAGATAACTTCAAGCTGTCTCGTTGCCGTTCCCACTGGGGGATTTCTCTCAATACAGTGGGCCTCTCGTGTCGACGAACCTATCTATTCCACTTCTCGCTGCAGCGACCGTTGACAAAGAACTTGACGTGAAAACCCGATCTCGTCCAGTCCCACCGGCCAATGTTGGCGATACCCAGAAGGAAGCACACTTGGAGTCACTGCGAGTTTTTATGCCCGAAGCAAAACCATTAGCCCGGTCAAGTCAACCGACCTTGTTCTGGAAGTACCACAGTATCACAGGCCCGTACCCATGGAACACCGCTCATCCCATCCAATCAACCAGGCGGTGATGTCAGAAAAGATATTCAAATGGGGTATCTCTTTTGATGGTGCAGCGGACCCACTGTATTTCTTGGAGAAGATCGAGACTCGCGCTGCCACATACGACATCGATTTGGAGTCACTGCCCAGCATGATGCCACTTCTATTCTCCGGAAGAGCCGAAGGATGGTGGCAAACTTGCGGCCTACTGAATGTGACATGGTGTGAATTCAAACAAGAATTCTTGGATTTCTCTTTGAGACAATAATACTTGAAGCAATACCCTTCAAGCAATACTTGATCGAGCTCATGATGCGCCGAGCGAACTACTCCCCAGCACAGGAACTCGAGTGGATCTATGAAAATTTACAGCCCGATTATCAATTGTACACCCGACGCATCGACTTCAGGAACTTATCAGAGCTCACTAGACTATTGATCAACTACGAAACCATAAAGAACGGAAGCCCCGACGGAACTCCCATGGTTTTTGTTACTAATCCTCCAAAGAAAAATATTCAATTCTTGCTCACAGATTTACCATCGGATTCTCTGACAAGGCGGCCACTTTGCAAGGGATTGTAACAACCAACGTTTACTATTCTGCTGGGAATGCGGAAAGCGAGATGTCCATACCATCGAGTGTTGTCGCCGGTCGGGAAACGGCTGAAGACGATGACCGCGCAATACCTCTCAGTAATGCGTTAGCACACCTAAATATATTCTCATAATATCACCTTTACATGATATAGTAACCCGATCTTGATTATATTTGCCCGGACGTTTGGATGTATATTAAACTGCGAAATGACAATCGGGTAGAAAAGAACGAAGTTATTGTTGTAAAACTTATTTTTCGACTAATGGTTCCTATGGGAGATATATGATATAGTCGTCCGATCGGGATGAATCCGAAATATACAATGCCTGCAGTATATACAAGACTTCGTGCAAAATTGCAGCTCTGTAGCCTTAGCGGTCTAGGAAGAGATCCAGACAGACAGACGGACGGACAGACGGACAGACAGACAAACGGATTTGAACTCGCCTTGTCATGCTGATCAAGAATATATATACTTTATATAGTCGGAGATGCCTCCTTCTAAACGTTGCACACTTCTGACCAAACTTAATATACCCTTTTTGCAAGGGTATACAAAATAATAATGGCTGTCCGCTCTTAACTAAATTGCAAAGTTTCCACCTGTCTAAGGTGGCAGGCTAAGGACTGTCATGATTATATCTTCTGTTGGTTGTGTGAGAATCCCGTACATGTGCAGTGTGCGGGTCTTAAACCGAAGATTTAATACACAGTTGCAAAATCGGTGGAGGCTTGAGGTATGGATGTGATTCTTGCCGCGGCATCGAGAATGAGATGCGATCTTTTATGAAGCGGACTAGGCAAAGAATACATTCCCCTGTGGAAAGAACATCGAGCGCTCGTTTGACGATACATTAATTTAGGTATCGGCGCAGGACCTATAGCAATAAAGCTCTATGGAAAAGCATAAATATATAGTTTAATCAACTCTGACCTCGATAGGCAGGACTAGTCTTTTTTCTTTTTGTAGCGCCACCTACCCCATCCAACACTCGCCACTCACTCACTACGCCGCTCCGGCTAGAATTCGCCGCACGCATACCAAGCTGCGCCGGCGCCTCTCTCAAAAAGCCCAAACCGTTAATCTGGCCGACGTGACAAAGCGTCGCCGGTGTCAACGGCGAAAAAGGGGCCCAAGGCGATTGCCGAAAAATGGCGAGGCATTCAAGTTGAAACGGCCGAAGAGGACAGTTCAAGTGCAAGTGAACAAGTAAGGGGCGTCCAGTTCTGAGGGCCGATCAGTTAAGTTCAACCAGTGCAAGAAAAAATAAAAGTGAGAGTGCCACGACAAGGACATTCTAACGTACCAAGGCAAGGGCAACACAAAGCAAGGACAACAAAGAGCAAGGACAACACAGGGAATGGACAATGCCAGGATAAGCAACAAGGACGAAGGACCAAGCATAGTGAACGAGAGTTTGATGGCCAGGTGAGTCGGCGCTGTCGCCTTTATGGACAATTCACCCCTCAATTAGCCGTTATTGATTCAAGTGTGTGGCTTAGAAAAATAATTAAAAGAAAATATATAATCAAAGTTAATTGACTAAGTGGTGTCGGTTAAAAGGACTAGGGGTCCTTGAAAGTCATTTGGCCTATCCAGTTCGGCGTATTCGAACATAGCATAGTGAGGGAATACTTATTCGGCCATGCCGAATCACAGCTCCGGCCCATACACTATCTCTGCCCAACTCCCGTGAACCCCTTATGTGAATGTAATTTGTAGGTTTATGTGACCCTCCTTATGTTGTGTTTGTCTGTGCTGTCCTACTAACTTAAAGGCCCGTACCCAGTAAGTATTTTCGAGCATAAATGCGTCTTTTATAAGTCTCGCGACTGATTGAAAAAGTCATATATGTGCTCATTTTCTGATCATAAATGACCCATTCGTCGGGAGAAAATGGTACCCTAGCCACCCGTTTTCTTGACCCCTTTTTGAATCACTTTTGAATCATATTTAAGTCGCATTTTTAATCATACGCGAATCCCTTTTGATATGCATTTACATTCATGCGCGACCCTTCTTTTTGAGTTATTATTTCAGTCATAAGCGATTCTTTTTTCAGTCATAAGCGATTATTTTTTTAATTATAATTTCCATTATTTATTTTATCAAAAATAATAAAAAGTTTCTTAAAATACTTAATACTTAACACTAAGTCTTATTTACTACAAATCTCTGTGGACGGCAGTTAACGCTAAGTTTAATTCATTCATTATAATATTTCTTGCAAATGTGCAATGTCTTTTGTTTTTTATCTCATTACCCCCGAACAGTATTTTTTGGGTTTCACGTTTTGCAATTCTTCGCAATTGCTTTGCAGACATTTTCACCTCTTTAATGTTATTATATTTATGCAAATTTATTAATTTATTCACATTATAATGCTTACTGTTCTTCTTCTTTCACTTGCACAGCTAACAATGACCGAAAATTCACATTTTGCCATGTGCAAAGCACGTGCTTCACAATTTGGAGAGAACAACTCCGTTAGAAAAATATCATAGAGAGAACAAAACAGTTAGGAATGTTCTTGAAGAGCGAAATATTTTTATTTTAACAACTAAAAACAAGCATATTTAAATCCCCTTTATGATCAATTGGCGATTGCTTTACATTTTTTTATTGTACCTTAAGCAAATCGTCTTTTAAGCTTATGGGGGATTCATTTTTGAGTTCCGTGTAAATCCCTCGGAGACATCGATCGCAATTCCCTCTCAGCCGACCCGTAATTAGTGCGGTTATGTCTCCTTCCTTCGTTGTTTTTTTACGGGATTATCATAAAACTGGCAGTTTACTATATGTATATCTTACCTATATATCTAAATGTCCGTGCCAAATTTGATCAAGCTCAGACTACTATATCATATAGTTCCCATAGGAATCATCGGATTAAAAATAATTTTGCTTCTAACAACTCTTTTAACGTCACAACGTCACAACGTCACCAAACTTAATACTTTACATTTATACATAATAAATTCGGCATGACCGAAGTTAGCTTATTTGATATTTTATGTAAATATTCACATATATATAATGTTTTTCTAATGAGGCTAACATCAGAGTCTATTAAAAACCCACCATAATTAAAGATCGACCCAAAAACACGTGTCCAATAATTCGGCAGTTGACGAATATTTTATATTCCCACGGATTTTTTTTGTATCACCTCTTTTTCATTTTAATACCTTTGCAGAGGGTATTATAAAATTGGTCAGATGTTTGTAACGCAGAGAAGGGATCGTTTCCGACCCCATAAAGTATATACATTCTTGATCAGCAAGAGAAGACGAGTTGATATAGCCATGTCCGTCTGTCCGTCTGTCTGGTGCTGCACGAACTAGTCCAGTTCAAAGTTCGTATATAAGCTTTTCTATACAGCTACATGCACATATGCGATTTTGAATAAGATCGGACAACTATATCATATAGCTGCCATACAAATACAAACGTTAAATGCGAATAACTTCTCTATTTTTTGAACAATCTTATCCAAACTGATTACGTACATAAATAAAAAGGGATTACATCATATGCGTGAATTTCAAAACAATCGGATAAACATAGCGCCTGATTTCGACGATATAAAATTTGCCTATATAAGCAGTGCACGCATAAGCAGTGAAGCACATATATGTGTCAAAATTGCGTTTGTGTGTGTGTTAATTTGAATATCAATCGCTCCATTGACTTGGCACGCTTACTATTTGGCGATTGGCTGCCCCCGGCCAATGTATTTAAAATATTTCTTTATTGGATTAATAAACAAAACACTTTTTAGGAAATAAAATGTAATGGTCAAGGGCTGCAAGGGTATACAAACTTTGGCATAGCCGAAGTTAGCTTCTCTGATAATTTTTTTATGTTTTATGATGGATAATGCGACATCGGTTTTTTTTTTTATATTTGCTACGAATCAATAAGCTGGGCTCTATGTCCCCGGAGTCCACTTTATTCATCGAGAGAACTTACTCTAGGATCTTTGATATAACTCATTAAGCGGTAGAATCAAAGGCAAGCTCAGTAGAATCAACGACAGAGCCAAAATCAGAGCAGTCATCGATAGAACTCGCGCTAGAACCTTGATAGAACTCATGCAGCAGTAGAATCAAAAGTCAAGCTCGACAGAATCAACGATAGACCCAAAATCGGAGTAGTCATCGATAGAACTCCCGCGAGGACCTTTGACAGAACCCACTAGCAGTAGAATCAAAGATCACTAGCTCAGTAGAATCACCGACAGAATCCAAAGTTATTGTTTTAACCCTCTAGGATGTAAGAGTGCCTCTAGGCACGTATTTCATTTTTAATTTAAAAAATAAAGTAAGTAAGTCGCCGAGCCGACTTGGATATACCATGCATTAGGTGAAGAGATGTATATTAAATTTCTTTTAAATGCTATCTCGCTCACTCTTATGTGGAAACGAGCACTTTAGCACCCCCTGACCAAATCGGTGATTTCCAGCATATGCTATCTCGCTCTTTTTTGCATGCATCTGCCTTGCACCGCTATGAGTGAAAAACGTTCCTATGTATAACTCGGCCATTTTTATTCCGATTCTTGATATTTGGTGGGATGATAGATATACGTGACATGTATTAGTGTGCCAAATTTAACTTCGATACGATAAATATTTCGGGTGAAAATCGAAAATTCGGGGGCGGAAGGGGGCGTGGCGAAAAAAAAAATAAACTCGATCTACCTGCAGAGCAAACGGGTCTACATGCCAAGTTTGGTAGCTCTAGCTCTTATAGTCTCCGAGATCTCGATGATCCTACAGACGGACAGACGGACAGTCGGACAGACGGACAGACAGACGGACATGTCTCAATCGACTCGGCTATTGATACTGATCAAGAATATATATACTTTATAGGGTAGGAGAAGCTTCCTTCTCTCTGTTACATACATTTTGGCGACTTTAATATACCATTTCATTCTACGAATGCATGGTATAATAAAAAAAAAAAAAAGAGCTTTTAGTTAATTTGAAAATTGTTGAACTTTTAAAAATAACTGCCAAAAAGCACTGCCAATGTTGTAAAGCGCTCGGAAACTTTTATCGGTGCTTTTGATAAACATATTATCGAATCATGTGTTACTTCGCGCCAAAAATTTCAGCTGCTGCACATTGTCTTTTGCTGTGTTGATAAAAGTGAATTTATACAACCAATTGAACTTAATATTTTTTTCTTTTGAAAGGTAAGATAATGTACTATTTAAATAAAGTTTAATATGTGCGAATATGTTAAAGTTCTGCTTTGTAGCATCGTAAAAGTGATAACTGCCTTGAGGCACTCTTGGGGCTCCACGGCAAAATTTGTTGCTAGCAGCTATTTCACAACTGCTTGCACTTCTTGTGTGATTTGTTTGTGATTTTTATTTATTGTTGAATTTTTTTAATAGAAATTGAATAATGGCTTTGAGAGCTCGCTATAAATGGTCTGATTTGACGGACGAACAACTGCTGGAGTTGTTCGAATCAGTCCCGTCGGATGTGGACATGTCGAGTATTTCGAGTGACGACGAGGATGAAGACCTGGCAGAGGCACTTAACACTGCATTAGAAGATGTCTCTACTGTATCCTTAATGTGCAGTAATATTGAAAACAATGAAAATACTGTGCAGAGCCATGAGCCTTCCCGAAAAACTCGTAAGAGGCCTCGATCACCATTGCCAGTTATTGAAGGAGGAACACCTGTATCTTTACCGTCTTCTAGTGGCTTTAATGGGCTTGGTAAGCAAATCATTACTTTGATTTGTTATACAACTCATTAATTTATTTATGAATAGGTATCACAATTATAAAGAAACTATAAAGTTATGGCGAAGCAATCTATGCAATTGCACATAAACAATGTTGCTTTTCAAGGCGACTCTTCGTTGCCATCCAAAATAACTGATCTGAAAACTCCGTTTCAACTATTTTGTTATTTTTTAAACTCGGACATTATAAGTATGATCGTCGAGGAAACAATGCGCGCAGCCTTAAAGGACAATATTGCCAACAAGTTTAAGATAACAACGGAAGATATTCATCACTATATAGGAATTTTAATTTACATGTCTATATATCGCTACCCTAATTTGAAAAGTTACTGGGGGCAAAACGCATTTGCACCCATACAAACCTGTATGACCCGTAGCAAATTTGAAGCAATTAAGAAATACTTCTCATTGTGTGACGAGAGTAAGCGAATCAAAAGGGTGAGCCTGGCTACGATCCACTATTTCGCACGCGAAGAGTTATTGACATTTTGAATGAAAGATTTGACTCCGTGCCTAAGCAAGCTCGATTATGCGTTGACGAACAAATGTGCAGCACAAAAATGAAGCACCATTTGCGGCAATACATGCCCAATAAACCACACAAGTGGGGTATTAAATTATTTGTCCTATGTGATTCGTTTGGATATGCCTACCGATTTGAAGAATAAGTATAGCGGCGCAGGTGATAATGCGATATTACCTGGTTACCCTGATATCGGTGCGTCAGCCAACATAGTTGTACGCTTGACGAAAACTGTTGAAAGTTTCAAACAAAGAAATCGCTGCCTTTGATGGTATACCTTCGGGCAAAAGGGATTTATAGTTTGGGAACGGTTCGGTTAAATCGGATACCAAACTGCAAGCTCCCAAACGATAGTGCCATCAAGTAAAAGCCAAGAGGTTTTTCAGTTGAGTACGTGGGTTCCTCATATGGAGTGGAGGTTAGTAACGTCCTGTGGAAAGACAACAAGGCCGTTCGCTTATTATCGACCTATGTGGGCGTTAAGCCGTTTATAAGTTTAAATACTCAAGGAGGAACACCAAAGGCAGCTCGTTACGACAGAAAGTCGAAGCGCAATGTAGAAATTGACTGCCCACAAGTTATACGGGAATAAAACGCTCATATGGGAGGCGTGGATCTGATGGATGGGCTTATGGGCCGATTCCATATAAGAAGTAAAACTCAGGATGCTGCAACCCGAATTTTCTACCATTTAGTAGATATGGCAACAACAAACGCCTACATCCTATATAGAAGAATTCAAAAGGAAACCATGAGCAGCGAGAAATTCATTGAACTTCCGGATTTCCGAGAATCTATTGCTGCGGGTCTAGTGGGCTACCAGTCAAAAAACTTGCCAGGTCGTCCACTCATGAAGAACAGTTTACCTTCACCATCTTCATCTTTGCCTGCGCGATCAAGTCGGTCGCCATCACAGACTTTGCTGTCGCCAATTTCTCGGCGACCATTGCAGCCACAACTCAAACAAGGCCAAAAATCAAATCACCCAATAAAGGACTTGAGGTTTGACCATTTCAATCATTTTCCAGAGTGGTTGGATCGCATTACGGGAAAAAGAAGCTGCAAGCACTGCAAAACTTCCCAAACGCAGTGCATTTGCACAAAATGCAAACTGCATTTATGCTGCTCGGTCAACAAAAATTGTTTTGCTGAGTATCATAGCAACAAATAAAATTATTTAATCAAATAAAATAAAACAAAAATTTAAAAAAATTCAATTTATTTCAAACTACTTTTTTACCCTCAAAGCCCCAAGCGTGCCTTGAGGCACTTATTTACATTTTCTCACCTTCCAAGTAAACGAAAGCTTCTATATTTTTTATGAGTTCATATTTAAGCTCAGCAGCCCCTATTTACTTAAAAAAAAATCATTCGAATTAACTTCTGCCTTTACTTTAGAAAGTAGTCTTAGAGGGTTAAGATAACTTCAAGCTGTCTCGTTGCCGTTCCCACTGGGGGATTTCTCTCAATACAGTGGGCCTCTCGTGTCGACGAACCTATCTATTCCACTTCTCGCTGCAGCGACCGTTGACAAAGAACTTGACGTGAAAACCCGATCTCGTCCAGTCCCACCGGCCAATGTTGGCGATACCCAGAAGGAAGCACACTTGGAGTCACTGCGAGTTTTTATGCCCGAAGCAAAACCATTAGCCCGGTCAAGTCAACCGACCTTGTTCTGGAAGTACCACAGTATCACAGGCCCGTACCCATGGAACACCGCTCATCCCATCCAATCAACCAGGCGGTGATGTCAGAAAAGATATTCAAATGGGGTATCTCTTTTGATGGTGCAGCGGACCCACTGTATTTCTTGGAGAAGATCGAGACTCGCGCTGCCACATACGACATCGATTTGGAGTCACTGCCCAGCATGATGCCACTTCTATTCTCCGGAAGAGCCGAAGGATGGTGGCAAACTTGCGGCCTACTGAGTGTGACATGGTGTGAATTCAAACAAGAATTCTTGGATTTCTCTTTGAGACAATAATACTTGAAGCCCTTCAAGCAATACTTGATCGAGCTCATGATGCGCCGAGCGAACTACTCCCCAGCACAGGAACTCGAGTGGATCTATGAAAATTTACAGCCCGATTATCAATTGTACACCCGACGCATCGACTTCAGGAACTTATCAGAGCTCACTAGACTATTGATCAACTACGAAACCATAAAGAACGGAAGCCCCGACGGAACTCCCATGGTTTTTGTTACTAATCCTCCAAAGAAAAATATTCAATTCTTGCTCACAGATTTACCATCGGATTCTCTGACAAGGCGGCCACTTTGCAAGGGATTGTAACAACCAACGTTTACTATTCTGCTGGGAATGCGGAAAGCGAGATGTCCATACCATCGAGTGTTGTCGCCGGTCGGGAAACGGCTGAAGACGATGACCGCGCAATACCTCTCAGTAATGCGTTAGCACACCTAAATATATTCTCATAATATCACCTTTACATGATATAGTAACCCGATCTTGATTATATTTGCCCGGACGTTTGGATGTATATTAAACTGCGAAATGACAATCGGGTAGAAAAGAACGAAGTTATTGTTGTAAAACTTATTTTTCGACTAATGGTTCCTATGGGAGATATATGATATAGTCGTCCGATCGGGATGAATCCGAAATATACAATGCCTGCAGTATATACAAGACTTCGTGCAAAATTGCAGCTCTGTAGCCTTAGCGGTCTAGGAAGAGATCCAGACAGACAGACGGACGGACAGACGGACAGACAGACAAACGGATTTGAACTCGCCTTGTCATGCTGATCAAGAATATATATACTTTATATAGTCGGAGATGCCTCCTTCTAAACGTTGCACACTTCTGACCAAACTTAATATACCCTTTTTGCAAGGGTATACAAAATAATAATGGCTGTCCGCTCTTAACTAAATTGCAAAGTTTCCACCTGTCTAAGGTGGCAGGCTAAGGACTGTCATGATTATATCTTCTGTTGGTTGTGTGAGAATCCCGTACATGTGCAGTGTGCGGGTCTTAAACCGAAGATTTAATACACAGTTGCAAAATCGGTGGAGGCTTGAGGTATGGATGTGATTCTTGCCGCGGCATCGAGAATGAGATGCGATCTTTTATGAAGCGGACTAGGCAAAGAATACATTCCCCTGTGGAAAGAACATCGAGCGCTCGTTTGACGATACATTAATTTAGGTATCGGCGCAGGACCTATAGCAATAAAGCTCTATGGAAAAGCATAAATATATAGTTTAATCAACTCTGACCTCGATAGGCAGGACTAGTCTTTTTTCTTTTTGTAGCGCCACCTACCCCATCCAACACTCGCCACTCACTCACTACGCCGCTCCGGCTAGAATTCGCCGCACGCATACCAAGCTGCGCCGGCGCCTCTCTCAAAAAGCCCAAACCGTTAATCTGGCCGACGTGACAAAGCGTCGCCGGTGTCAACGGCGAAAAAGGGGCCCAAGGCGATTGCCGAAAAATGGCGAGGCATTCAAGTTGAAACGGCCGAAGAGGACAGTTCAAGTGCAAGTGAACAAGTAAGGGGCGTCCAGTTCTGAGGGCCGATCAGTTAAGTTCAACCAGTGCAAGAAAAAATAAAAGTGAGAGTGCCACGACAAGGACATTCTAACGTACCAAGGCAAGGGCAACACAAAGCAAGGACAACAAAGAGCAAGGACAACACAGGGAATGGACAATGCCAGGATAAGCAACAAGGACGAAGGACCAAGCATAGTGAACGAGAGTTTGATGGCCAGGTGAGTCGGCGCTGTCGCCTTTATGGACAATTCACCCCTCAATTAGCCGTTATTGATTCAAGTGTGTGGCTTAGAAAAATAATTAAAAGAAAATATATAATCAAAGTTAATTGACTAAGTGGTGTCGGTTAAAAGGACTAGGGGTCCTTGAAAGTCATTTGGCCTATCCAGTTCGGCGTATTCGAACATAGCATAGTGAGGGAATACTTATTCGGCCATGCCGAATCACAGCTCCGGCCCATACACTATCTCTGCCCAACTCCCGTGAACCCCTTATGTGAATGTAATTTGTAGGTTTATGTGACCCTCCTTATGTTGTGTTTGTCTGTGCTGTCCTACTAACTTAAAGGCCCGTACCCAGTAAGTATTTTCGAGCATAAATGCGTCTTTTATAAGTCTCGCGACTGATTGAAAAAAGTCATATATGTGCTCATTTTCTGATCATAAATGACCCATTCGTCGGGAGAAAATGGTACCCTAGCCACCCGTTTTCTTGACCCCTTTTTTGAATCACTTTTGAATCATATTTAAGTCGCATTTTTAATCATACGCGAATCCCTTTTGATATGCATTTACATTCATGCGCGACCCTTCTTTTTGAGTTATTATTTCAGTCATAAGCGATTCTTTTTTCAGTCATAAGCGATTATTTTTTTAATTATAATTTCCATTATTTATTTTATCAAAAATAATAAAAAGTTTCTTAAAATACTTAATACTTAACACTAAGTCTTATTTACTACAAATCTCTGTGGACGGCAGTTAACGCTAAGTTTAATTCATTCATTATAATATTTCTTGCAAATGTGCAATGTCTTTTGTTTTTTATCTCATTACCCCCGAACAGTATTTTTTGGGTTTCACGTTTTGCATTTCTTCGCAATTGCTTTGCAGACATTTTCACCTTTTTAATGTTATTATATTTATGCAAATTTATTAATTTATTCACATTATAATGCTTACTGACCTTCTTCTTTCACTTGCACAACTAACAATGACCGAAAATTCACATTTTGCCATGTACAAAGCACGTGCTTTACAATTTGGAGAGAACAACTCCGTTAGAAAAATATCATAGAGGAGAACAAAACAGTTATTAATGTTCCAAGTACGAAATGGGTTCGTTACAACTTTCGGCCAACGTGCTGATAATATACTTAATAATACTATAACTTAACCTTTTAAATATAAGAAACAACGGCAAAATTACCAAATCATGGATATACTACATGAAGAAGGAGCATCTCACAAAATACGGCAAAGAATATGGTCTGAACATGGTTGGAACAGTGGAGGAAATGAGGAAGCAGTTCGGAGACTGAATATATAAGCACGAAGAAGACTAAACGGCTGAGTTGGCCATAAAATTTGTTGTATTTTAAAAGTTAATGTTGTCTTATTAATTGGTTGCAGAGTTTAATTTAATGGGGCAAGACTAACTTATGTATATCCGTGGCCCCCTGGCCAGATGGGCGGATTGCAACGGTTGGTTAAACTTTTGAGAAACGGAACAAAAATACAAGTAAATTTTAGGGGACGTGATCAACAAAGTATAGTAACATATGCTTAATAAAAACCTTTAAAATTTTGTTGAAAATGGTTTAAAATTTAAATTGCTGAATGAGTTATAAATATGTACTAGTATGTAATGGTAAATGTTATATTATTCAATATTAGGAACTAAATATTGAAAATCGAATTCACATTGAGAGAAATAACATTGAAAGGGTGTAATGATGATCATAAGAATAGGAAAGATACAAAAATTCCCAAAGGAAAATGGGCAGCTGATTTACTGAATTTACTGGCCATGCGCCTGTATTTTTTGAGTATTTGGGGAAAGATGTTATTAGCCCGCCAATAATATTTTGTTGTTAGAGCGTAGGAAAAAATGCATGCGGTGAGTAGAAACTGGTCTTTACACAAAAAATTGTACATTTTGCTATCTCCATTTTGGGATTTAGTAACACAAGAACTTGCAAGGGTATACAAACTTCGGGATAGCCGAATATCTACCCCCACACCAAAGATGTAGTATGAGTTATTTGATACCCGAGAGGCCATAATGCGATTTGTTTTCACTTCATTTTTGAAAGAACACAAATGTCAAACCATTTCGTTAATTAAAAAATATAGAAAAAAAGGTTTCCCCAAATATTAAAACCCCCTTGTGACTAATGTAGCTTTCCGATTGGCGGTTAAAGTCCACTACTCATCATCTAGGAATAAGATCGACTTCCGGGATTAAAAATAGTTAAATAGTTTCTAATTTTATAGTTCTCGAGATGCTTTGTCTACACACCATACCCTGTCGCGTATTTGCCAAATCAAAAGTAACAAAACTTTAAATGGTGCGAACCCCAGGAAACCCCAAAATAATTCGCAAGGTAATATTTTTAATTTGTACGTTTATCTTTCCTTCTAACTATTTGAACTGCAATATATTGTGAGGAGCATAAAGGTCAAACAATTATGCACCCCACAACATGCTGTATACATCAGCCAGGTCGCCAGTAAGAACAGCAACAAACGATGCTAGCAACACACACAGCTAGCAACATAGGCAGCTAGCAACATGTATACACGCCGCAGGCCGTTTGCCGTCGGCAGAACAACAGCAAAAGAAAATATAACAAACAACAGCAACAAATATACAAAGCTAGCAACATGTATACAACGCCAAGGGCTGGTTTGCCGTCGGCAAAACAACGGCAACAGAAGAAGAAAGAAAGAAAGCACAAGGAACAACAAATACATTAAAGTATTATATATTATTATATATAAAATATATAATAACAAATACATTAATGCACCACAGTAACACAACAACAACAAATACAGTAAATTATTATGTATGATTATATATAAAATATATAATAACAAATACATTAAATGCAACACAAACAACACAACAATAACAAATATATTAAATAGCAAATACATTAAATACCACCGCAATAACAAATATATTAAACGAAACACAAAAACAGCAACAACAATTGAAACAAGCCAAGCAGCAGAATAAATGTAAGCAATAACGCAAAACGCAAGAACAGCTGAGCATAAACAAATGCGAAGAGCTGCAACAAAAACAAAGGCAGCTGGGCATAAGCAAAATGCAAAGCGCCGCGGGTTGCTGAGCCCCAAGCATTAAAAGAAAATCAAAGCAAACGAAAACAAATGGAAAGCAAAGGGCACTGTCACCAGATGAGAGAGCGAGAGCAGCCAGCCACACGTACACTGTACGTGTGAATGCAAATACGATCGCCGCGAAACGCACTTCGGAATATGGGCACCGAGAGCACAAAAAGTGAGGGCTAGCGAGCCCGAAAGACGGGTGCGGGTGTGAAGGGGGCCCTTGAACGAAATAAAGTGAGGGCTCTGCTTGTCAAAAGGGGAGTAGTGGGGGGTGACAGTGGCAGATCGTATGAGAGCGAAGTCATATGGCGGGGTAGCCAATGGGAACAAAGCGAATATCGTTGGAGAGGCCAAGTTTACGATAAGAGTTGGCAGCCCGTACGATAGAAGGGAAATGGGTGGGTGTATAAATAAGTAAATAATTCATTATTTAAATATATAAATAGATATAGAGATGTATATGAATTGTTAGAGAAATTTTTTTTTTTTTTTTTTTTTTTTTTCACTCGTTGACGAAGACGGACGTGTTTTTTTTACGCTTATAATTTTTTATTTTTTTCCTCGCGACAAAAAATTCCTAAATTCTTCTCAACTCGGCATAGTTGAAATAATTTCCGATTTTTTTATTTCCATTTCGCGTTTTGGTTTTTGTTGGTTCTTTACTTGTGCAGACGCAAAATCAAATTTTAACAAAATGTTTATTAATATACAACAAAATATATATACAAATACAACAAATTGTTGTTGCATGCGTTCAATTTGACGCGCTCTCCCGCTCTTTTCTATTAATTTTTGTTCGCGCTCTCGTCTATTCCTTTCTCGCGTCTGAGTGATACGTGCTTTCGTTTTGTGCTTTCGTTTTGTGCTTTTGTTTGTAAGCTTTAAATATATTAACCCTTGTGCTCAGATCTGGTCAGTATATTTATATTTTTAAATTATTTTCTTCAATTTATTTATAAAAAAAATTTATAATGTCTGTCTGCTCCAAAAGAAACTGCAAAGTTTCCACCGAGGGTAAAGATTGTCATGATTATATCTTCTGCTGGTTGTGTGAGAATCCCGTACATGTGAAGTGTGCGGGTCTCACGCCGAAGATTCATGACACTATTAAAATCGGTGGAGGCTTGAAGTATGGATGTGATTCTTGCCGCGGTATCGAGAATGAGATGCGGACTTTTATGAAGCGGACTAGAGATGGCTTTACCACTCTGAGGGCTGGTTTTCATAAACTCCAAGCGGAGTTTATTTCGTTGGAGGCTCAGCTTAGTAGCCTAAAGCTATTAAATGAGTCGCCTAAACGGAAATAGACCACTCCTCGAAGTGCATCTCATGCTCCGCCGGCGTCTCTTCTCGTCCCTGGTGGGTCTTATGCCATATCTTCACCCAGTAATCAGCGCCTAATATCGTTTAAAAGCCCGGTAATTCCGGGCATTGAGGTTACTTCCATATCGCCTGGTAGTAACCTCGCATCTAATGCGAAAGTAGGCGTAGTATCCGATTTGTCCGGGCAATCTTCCAATCGAATGGAAATTGCCGATAGTTTTATCATAGGAGGCCCTGTTAGTGGCTTTGCTGCGTCAGCAGTTGCAACTCCCAATGTTGCAGCTGCTATTGTAGCACAGCCGCCAAGGGATCTTATTGGTGTTCCACCAAAGAAACATGTATTTGTTTCTAGGCTTGCCCCTGAAGTCACATCTGATGATGTTATAGCCTATATTCGTTCTGTGGTTAAAGACCCGAATATTGCAGTGGAAAAGTTTAAATTTTCGTATGCCCGTGACATTTCGTCATTTAAAATAAGTGTCTCTGCCAACAGTTTTGACCCTATATGTCATAAACGTTTTTGGCCGGAGCACATTATAGTTAAAGAATATACTGTGAAAAAGAAAAATCGGCCACCGATTCGCCTGCCAAGTGCTGCTCAAGCTACTAATACGGTTTCGGGCACACCAGCATCTGCTGGTGTGTCAAAAAACTAGATTCGTCCCTCATTCTGGGTTACCAGAATGTGAGAGGACTGAAATCAAAACTTACTAATCTCTATCTAGATAGCCTTTCTTTTACGAATAACATTTTAGCTTTTACGGAGACGTGGCTAAAACCTGACATTGCTGATGCATCTGTTTTTGCTTCAAAATTTTCTGTATTCAGATGTGATCGAACTCCTCGCGTGGGTGGAGGAGTTTTGATTGCTTTTGATGCTGCTTTACCATCTGAACAGATTCAGCCTTCTTATAATCAGGAGATTGAGTTTGTCAGTGTTAAGGTAGATTATCATTCTTTTTTCGCCTACATCACATGTTCTTATATTCCACCGCAGTCTGACATGGTGGTTTATTAAAATCATTTAGAGGCAATTCGATCTGTCTCTGCTTTAACTTCTAATCGTGATATTCTCATTGTTCTAGGTGATTTTAGGCCTTCTTGAGATGTCTCTTTCTCAAGTCAATTCAATGCGTAATATAAATGGAAGATCATTAGATCTGATATTTGTACTTGATCCTTCCAATTGTGCTGTTTCCAGGATTGAACCTTTTATTCTTCCGGAAGATAAATTTCATCCTACTGTAAATTTAACAATTGACCTACCTTTTCTTCCACCACTACTTTGTGCTAATACGATACCTCGAACCCGATGTTTTCGTAAAACAGATTTTTCCAAACTTAATGATATCATTCTTGCTACTGATTGGTCTTATCTGTACAATTGTATAGACATGGACTCAGCTATTTCTTTCTTTTATAGTACACTTGATTCACTTTTAGATAATTGTGTTCCTCTCAGGAGACAGGTGGTTTCTAATAAGCCTCCTTGGTTCTCTCGGGAATTATCCAACTTGAAAAATGTGAAGTCACGATGCTATAAGAAGTTTAAAAAAACTCGCCGTTCGTCTGATTTCATTCTGTATTCTGTTGCTCGCTCAAGATTTATGGTCCTTAATATGCAATGCTATAAGGATTATTTACGGCGCTGCAAATGTCAGTTTTCTCGCGATCCTAAGCAATTTTATAACTTTGTCAATACTAAACGTAAGACATCAGTGCATCCGTCTTCCTTGTCGTTTGAGAATAATAAAGCTAACACTGATCAGGCAATTGCCGATATGTTTGCTGACTTTTTCAAGACTACCTACTCCTCAACGGAATATCATTCAAGACTTCCGTATCCTTATCAGTTAAAAAAGTCGAACTGCATTTTTAATCCAGTGATTGATGAAAGTTCGCTTCTCAGCGTGCTTAATTTAGTGAAACCTGTGTATTCACCAGGACCTGATGGTATACCTGGTTGCGTACTCAGGTTTTGTGCAAATGCTTTGTGTAAGCCAATTTTGAAGTTATTTTTCTTGTCTGTTGACTCGTCCTCCTTCCCAGCTATTTGGAAGGAATCATATATTATTCCTCTCCATAAAACTGGTAAAAAGTCCGAAGCTTCAAACTATAGGGGTATTTCCAAATTGTCTGATATTCCTAAAGCTTTTGAAAAGATAATTACTTCTCAATTGCAACACTTCTGTAGGTCTGTTATTTCGACATCAAAGCATGGGTTTGTGAAACGTAGATCCACTACCACTAACCTTTAAGAATTCACTTCTTTAACAATCGATGGATTCAGAAATGCAAAACAAACTGATGTCATATATACTGATTTCAGTAAGGCTTTTGATTTTGTTAATTATACGCTTTTGCTTATTAAGTTGAGCGACATTGGCTTTCCGCCAATTTTTCTCTGTTGGATTCGTCATTACTTTACACTTAGTGGTATTGAGGTTTAACAAGTTGAGCCGGCACCAAGACTCGAAATTGTTAAGATCGGCTTGTAAGCGAACAGGCGAAATCATATCTTTATAACTAAAACAAAGCTTGACGTCATCAGCATACATAAGCACGCGCGAATGTATCATAACTGAGGGAAGATCATTAATAAAGAGTGTAAAAAGCAGAGGGCCCAGATGACTGAGGCACCCCAGACGTCACATGAATGGAACTGGAAAAGGAAGACTTGAAAAGTACCTTCTGTGTTCTGTTTTTTAGATACTCGCGAATCCAACAAAGAAAAATTGGCGGAAAGTTAATGTCACTTAACTTAATAAGCAAAAGCGTATGATTAACAGAATCAAAAGCCTTACTGAAATCAGTATATATGACATCAGTTTGTTTTGCATTTCTGAACCCATCGATTGTTAAAGAAGTGAATTCTAAAAGGTTAGTGGTAGTGGATCTACGTTTCACAAACCCATGTTGGGATGGCGAAATAATAGACCTACAGAAGTGTTGCAATTGAGAAGTAATTATCTTTTCAAAAGCTTTAAGCTTTAAGCTTTGAAGCTTCGGACTTTTTACCATTTTTATGGAGAGGAATAATATATGATTCCTTCCAAATAGCTGGGAAGGAGGACGAGTCAACAGACAACAAAAATAACTTCAAAATTGGCTTACATAAAGCATTTGCACAAAACCGGAGTCGGCAACCAGGTATACCATCAGGTCCTGGTGAATACACTGGTTTCACTAAATTAAGCACGATGAGAAGCGAACTTTCATCAATCACTGGATTAAAAATACAGTTCGACTTTGTTTACTGATAAGGATACGGAAGACTTGAATGATATTCCGTTGAGGAGTAGGTAGTCTTGAAAAAATCAGCAAACATAACGGCAATTACCTGATCAGTGTTAGCTTTATTATTTTCAAACGACAAGGAAGACGGATGCACTGATGTCTTACGTTTAGTATTGACAAAGTTATAAAATTGCTTAGGATCACGAGAGAACTGACATTTGCATCGCCGTAGATAATCCTTATAGCATTGTATATTAAGGACCAAAAATCTCGAGCGAGCAACAGAATACAGAATGAAATCAGACGAACGTCGAGTTTTTTTAAACTTCTTATAGCATCTTGACTTCACATTTTTCAAGTTGGATAATTCCCGAGAGAACCAAGGAGGCTTATTAGAAACCACCTGTCTCCTGAGAGGAACACAATTATCTAAAAGTGAATCAAGTGTACTATAAAAGAAAGAAATAGCTGAGTCCATGTCTATACAATTGTACAGATAAGACCAATCAGTAGCAAGAATGATATCATTAAGTTTGGAAAAATCTGTTTTACGAAAGCATCGGGTTCGAGGTATCATATTAGCAAAAAGTAGTGGTGAAAGAAAAGGTAGATCAATCGTTAAATTTAAATTGGGATGAAATTTATCTTCCGGAAGAACAAATGGTTCAATCCTGGAAACAGCACAATTGGCAGGATCAAGCACAAATATCAGATCTAATGATCTTCCATTTATATTACGCACTAAATTGACTTGAGATAGAGACATCTCAAGAAGGCCGTCAACAAAGTCATGTGACGTGAAAGGCAACAGTATAGTAGACTCATCAGCAAGGGAACATGCTATAGAAGGCAAATTAAAATCACCTAGAACAATGAGAATATCTCGATTAGAAGTCAAAGCAGAGACAGATCGAATTGCCTCTAAATGATTTAAATAAACCACCATGTCAGACTGCGGTGGAATATAAGAACAAGTGATGTAGGCGGAAAAAGAATGATAATCTACCTTAACACTGACAAACTCAATCTCCTGATTAGAGGAAGGCTGAATCTGTTCAGATGATAAAGCAGCATCAACAGCAATCAAAACTCCTACACTAGAGCTGGGAACTCCATCGATAGTCCTATCGATAGTATCGATGGAAATTAAAAAGTACGATAGATCGATGGGAAAAGTTCGATGGCGATCTATCGAACTTGATTTGTGCGTGGTCACATAAATAACCGTTTTGTATTTTATTTGAATAATAATTCGAATAACCCTTTTAACCATCGATGGAACAATCGATGGTTCCATCCATCGATTGAAAAATACTGAACTACACCCACGCGAGGAGTTCGATCGCGTCTGAATACAGAAAATTTTGAAGCAAAAACAGATGAATCAGCAATGTCAGGTTTCAGCCACGTCTCAGTAAAAGCTAAAATGTTATTTGGAAAAGAAAGGCTATCTACATAGAGATTAGTAAGTTTTGATTTCAGTCCTCTCACATTCTGGTAACCCAGAATGAGGGACGAATCTAGTTTTTTGACACACCAGCAGATGCTGGTGTGCCCGAAACAGTATTAGTAACTGGAGCAGCAATTGGCAGGCGAATCGGTGGCCGATTTTTCTTTTTCACAGTATATTCTTTTACAATAATATGCTCCGGCCAAAAACGTTTATGACATATAGTGTCAAAATTGTTGGCAGAAACACTTATTTTAAATGACGAAATGTCACGGGCATACGAAAATTTAAACTTTTCCACTGCAATATTCGGGTCTTTAACCACAGACCGAATATAGGCTATAACGTCATCAGATGTGACTTCAGGGGCAAGCCTAGAAACAAATACATGTTTCTTTGGTGGAACACCAATAAGATCCCTTGGCGGGTGTGCTACAACAGCAGCTGCAACATTGGGAGTTGCATTTGCTGACGCAGCAAACCCAGTAACAGGGCCTCCTATAATAAAACTATCGGCAATTTCCATTCGATTGGAAGATTGCCCGGACAAATCGGATACTACGCCTACTATCGCATTAGATGCGAGGTTACTACCAGGCGATATGGAAGTAACCTCAATGCCCGGAATTACCGGGCTTTTAAACGATATTAGGCGCTGATTACTGGGTGAAGATATGGCATGAGACTCGCCAGGGACGAGAAGAGACGCCGGCGGAGCAGGAGATGCACCTCGAGGAATGGTCTTTTTTCGTTTAGGAGACTCATTTAACAGCTTTAAGCTATTAAACTGAGCCTCCAACGCCATAAACTCCGATTGGAGTTTATTAAAACCAGCCTTCAGAGTGGTAAAGCCATTTCTAGTCCGCTTCATGAAAGTCCGCATCTCATTCTCGATACCGCGGCACGAATCACAAACATACTTCAAACCTCCACCGATTCTAATACTGTCTTTAATTTTCAATGTGAGACCCGCTCACTTAACATGTACGGGATTCTCACACAGCCAACATAGGATATACTCCTGACAGTCTTTAGCTTCGGTGAAAACTTTGCAGTTTCGTTTTGAGCAGACCATTTTCACTTTTTTAAAATTATGAATTGAAAAAGAAATATTTTACAAATATATACTGACCAGATCGCTCAAGGGTTAAAATTACAAAGTAATACGTTTACCTCGTAAGAGAAAAAGCTTTCTATTAAGAGAAACACAATAAGAAATCACGTATCACTCAGACGCGAGAAGGAAATAGACGAGAGCGCGAACAATAATAGGAAAGAGCGGGAGAGCGCGTCAAATTGAACGCATGCAACAGCAATTTGTACGCGTAGGCGCGAGAGTAAGTTGTAACGGAAAGATGTTAAAACGCAAGAGCAAAAGAATTAACAAAAACAACAACACCGCCAAGGGAGATTTTGTTGTATGCTTATAAACGTTTTCTTAAAATTTGATTTTGCGTTTGCACAAGTAAACAACCAAGAAACCAAATCGCGAAATGGAAATAAAAAATCGGAAAATATTTCAACTATGCCGAATTGAATATTCAGAAATTTAAGAATTTTATGTCGCGAGGAAAAAAATAAAAGTTTATAAGCGTAAAAAAAACACGTCCGTCTTCGTCAACGAGTGAAACCCATGCATTCAATGCATTCCGCACTACTCCAATCAACAATTTATTATACGAAGCAAATATATTGCCAATAGAATACAGGACATTACACGCAAATCAAAAAAACTTAAAAATCATTTTAAATTCCAAGAATTCACAGTTGGAAAACATTTCAAAAAATCGTAAAATCCAAAAAAAAAAAAAAAAACACCAAAACTAGCTTCTTCGCTTTATCACACAATAAAACAATGCAGAGAACTTAATATTGAAATATCCCCCGTTACATAAAATCAGAAAACAAACCTAGCTGGCTATACAATTACAGAAACATAATAAACACCGAACTACACATTTCACTTAAATCAGACACACCAGCCTATATACCAACAAAAATTCAAAGAAATAAATTCAACATCGAACAGAAAACTGCTGTACCGGAGTAACATACTCTGTAGCAACGGAACACTCCGTAATCTCCCAACAATTGTTTCCTGACTACACCTCTATCTTCACAGCCGAAATCACGGCAATTCTTGCAGCCTGCAAATATGCAAGCAATCAAAGAGGTAAATTCACCATCTGTTCAGACTCCCTTTCCGCACGACTAGCAATAAACAACACCAATAAACAGAGCTACTATACCACATGCATTAGGAACATATTAAACAAACATGAAAATAACAAAATATCACTGCTTTGGGTCCCCGGTCACTGCGGAATAACAGGGAACGAGGAAGCAGCCAAAAATGCTTAAATGTTCCCTCTCATTACGGAAAACAATCATAGCCCCACGGATATCCTAAACTTCCTAAAACAAAACACAAGGACATACAAGGAACTAATATTCACCAATACATCGCAATACTAAAAGACCCCTCGAACTGATACATTGAAATTTACCAGAATCAGACTGGGACACACAAATATAACGTACAGCCATATCCTTAACAAATCCCCTCCTCCAATGTGAACACACTGCAACGCACCAGTCAACACTTCTCATATACTAATTGCTCGTTATTCCAACAAGAAAGATCACAATATCTTCAAACAACGATAAAGGAAATAACGTCATACCAAAATTTAGAAGAAACTATTGAATTCCTAAAAAAGCTCGCATACGATGCAAACAATTTGCAGCAAGTTGATTGCTGCAATCAAATTTGCACGTTTGAACACGCGTGCAAACATTTTGGTGCAAACAAAAAATTTTCAATAACTGTTTGCGGCAACTATTTTCTATATTTTCATGCAATATTTGCATTGGTGTGAACATTTGTGCAAACTTTTGCTGCAAATTATTTTCAACTTGAGCAGACAACCATTTTTACTTTTTTAAAATTAAGAATTCAAAAAGAGAAATTATTCAAAAATATACTGGCCAGATCGCACAAGGGTTAAAATTACAAAGTAAAAAGTTTACCTCGAAAGAGAAAAGATTTTTACTAAGAGAAACTCAATAAAACGAACACAATAAGAAATCACGTATCACTCAGACGCGAGAAGGAAATAGGCGAGAGCGCGAACAAAAGAAATAGGAAAGAATGGGAGAGCGCGTCAAATTGAACACATGCAACAACAATTTGTACGCGTAGGCGCGAGAGTGAGTTGCAACGGGAAGATGTAAAACGCAAGAGCAAACGAAGTAACAAAAACAACAACACCGCAAAGGGAGATTTTGCTGTATGTTAAAATTGTTTTCTTGAAATTTGATTTTGCGTTTGTACAACTAAACACACAAAACAAAAACGCGAATTGAAAATACAAATCGGAAATTAATTCAATTATGCCGAATTGAATATTAAAAAACTGAAAAGTTTATAAACGTCAAAAAAACACGTCCGTCTTCGTCAACGAGTGAAATCGATAATAGGAACCTTGATGTCAATGATAATGATTCTATGATGTTTGACTACCGGGATGGGCCCAAGTTCCTTGTGCTTTCATTGACGCATTGAGTTTTAAAACGTCTTCCTCTGGGAAGAACTGGGCGGTTCTTTCCGAGTGGAAGGTGCTTTCTGAGCCGCTTTAACTGTCCTCGAAATCTTGTTGGTGAGAGTGGACAGTGGACTAATACAGTAAGGTACATTGGCCTAATAGTCTCCGCTTGCACTCTTTGTAAATTGGCTGCAATCACTGAGATTGAGTAGTTATCGATTTCAACGTCTTTACTGCATCCTCACGTGCATTGGATCTTTCGACCACTTGTTGTTTTATTGGTTCGAGTTTTTTTTCAATTGTGGTTATTGCAAGCTTGATTATGTTAATCGTGGAGTCAATTATTGATATTTGGTTCTCTATCAGGTTCATTAGGCATTCCTTGTTTCACTTGACTTTCTGTATGGTGGTTAAAATTTCCTTTGCAAAACCAAAGAAAAAACTTTAGAACCACAAACAGACTATTCAAACTGTTTCAAACGGTATCTTCGTATGCGATCTATGTATAAGAGATGTTTTCTTATGCGTAACTTACTGTTACTATGCTCAAAGTGTCGATGCATCGCCGTACATGCCTCTGATAGCACATATGGACGTACATTTCTCCAATCCGTACAACCCCATCTGAAAACGTCCTTCAATCGTCGCAATAAAGCTCAAGATCGTAAAAGCAACTATCGTTCAGTCAGAGATCCCCATTGTTCCTATTCCAATGCTCTCATAGTAGATAACTAACTTGACTCCGTAGGGTTATGTTTACGTTTTGTGCTAATGCTATTTGAATTAGTAATATCATTAAAAATAATGTCTTCTCCAATGTTGCCAGTCCAATCGACATTCGACTTTTTGGTTTTGGCTTCAAAAAACATTTTGGGTCTCTTTTCTGGGGTATCTCCTTGTCCAATTTTTGCTTATCCCATGTCCGGTGAAGGACGTAAAGATGGCCGGAGGCAACTTTAAACGAGCTATCCATAAACTATCTCCGTCTTGATGTCCAACAACCGGACGTATCTATCAAGTAGAGGATACAATTTGATGTTTCTTTCAATCGGCCACTCTAAAATTGGCACTTTATCCTTATTGAATATCACCATCATGTCTTCCTTGACATAGTTGTATGGCTTTTACATTTTGATGATCCTTGTAGTTCTTGTGAGTACATTTGGAACCATTGCATCCAGAAGGTATGCTTTGCCGCTGTAACACTGTTGTGGAATTGTCCGTTAAGTCAAGTACTCTGAAGTTAGAGACATTAAGTCATTGGGATCATCGGAATTTGGGGTTAACGGTCTAGAATTTAGTACTGCTTCGACGTTGACAATGATGATGGACAACTGCCAAATGTCAAGTTGGCTGTAGATACATTCTGCAGCATAAGATGCTTGGCCGACTTTACTGCTCCTTCCAATAAGCCACCAAAAGGGTTGTGACCGTGGCGGTATAATTTTGATTTTTGTCTGTAGTTCCATTAATTGGTTGGTCGCTCCTATGAAATTAGTCACGTTGTCGCAATAAAATGATAAAATGGTCCACAGTAGTTTACTTCTGAATTGTAGATCATTATATTCTGGTATACCCGATGTTCAGGTAAATCGCGCATGACTTGTTTGAAGAATTGAGGCCGGAACTTGGTGCATGTCACACGTCATTGGATTACGTTTCGGACCTTTGATCTTACCTTGATAATATGGTAGTGTTACCGAGCGATACCACGAAGTGCATCCTGTCCGCTATGTAAATTGTCTTCGTGAAGCTTTCGTACCATCTTTTTTACTTCCCGATCATTCTAAAGTAGTAAGTATGGGTTTCTCATCCTGTGATTCTGGTGCTTGCTGTTGCCTAGTTGCCACTCGTATAATTTAATATTGTTTAATGTTGCAACCAAGTTCTTGTGATCCAAGGGTTGGTTGGTTCGATTCCTTAAGTTTTGTGATTCGCTGTATATCCACTCCTTACTGTTTTTGATAGGAGAACTATTTGTTATCTCCATACAACCCTAAATTATGTAGAGAGTTGTGTTGCGTTGAGGGTTGACGAAAGGTGCCCCCACTACCTTGGATTTGATACTGCATGAATTTTTGTTACTCTGCTTGCCATAAGTGTATGAAAATTTGAATTTATCCAGGATAGCACCACAGTTAAGTCTAACCACAAAAAGGT
The DNA here is from genome assembly GCA_018150735.1 of Drosophila sp. 14030-0761.01. NCBI lineage: Eukaryota > Metazoa > Arthropoda > Insecta > Diptera > Drosophilidae > Drosophila > Drosophila sp. 14030-0761.01. The sequence goes on along the minus strand of JAECWO010000078.1, from coordinate 8,464,450 downwards.
TTCCGTTGTTTCTGCTTCCAATTGCAGATTTCGTCTGACTCTATTCGTGAATTCAATCTCGGATTACACAACACGACTTGGTATTGTTTTTGAGTGTTTCAGGGCCTTCCACAGGTCTTGCTGAAGAGCCCACATGATTCTTAAAGTCTTAACACTTGTTTGTTCAAGAGCTGCCGTGTTCACGTGTAATTGTCTTCCTCAAGTTGCTGTGCCATTCTAAGCATAAAGGGGGCTACCTTAGACACAGGTAGTATGCTAAAAATCGGAGTCGTGCACTTCTAGCGTTGCTCTTGCTTAGCTCGTCGGATTTACATTACACATTTACATTGACTCACGATTTATTCAACGGCACGATCTTTAGGCCGATCTCAGTGATTTTCTGTGGAACTCAATTATTAGAAAAAAGAAAAGTAACACAGCCTATCATGATGCATTACATACCCAACTTAGCTTTTCTTAAATATAAGCTTTCATGACTTACAGTTAAATTTTACTTATACTTATATCTTTAAAAAAATACTTCAATTAAATACTTTTATAAAAAAAATGTTGCCGCGATACAAAGAAGGAAAGTAGTATTCAATTTGAGTACTAAGTCGGGGTGGTTTTATTTATATATATAGCGCAATCAGATCATTTGTAGGAAGGTGAAATTCAAAAATAATCCGAGGCTAGCTGTAAGCTTATTATTTTGAACTAAGCCAGCCAGACGGTGTCTAGGACAATCTTCGTCCAACCGAAAATCAGACCACGTTGCGAGTTGCAACGGTCACAAGGCGTAACCAAGTGAATGGGCCAGGCGCCGTTATATAAAATCTTCACTGAAAATATTGTGACGATATATAAATCCATCGATACAACACCTATCGATAGCGATAACGCTCAATAAAGAGCAGTGCTTATTAATATTATTAAGCTCATATGATTATTAGTATTAAGTTCATGAACTGGCTCTGACCCGATAGGTAGAACTAGTTCTTCTTTTCTTTGCAGCGCCACCTAGCCTGGCCAACCACTCGCCGCTTACTCGTTTCGCCGTTCAACCATTTCGCCACTCACGATCATGCTCTTCGCTTTCGCCCCTCATGCTCTTCGCTTTCGCCGTTCTTGCTCTTCGCCTTCGCCGCTCATGCTCTTCGCCGGCGCTTTCTAGAAAAGCCCGAAAAGTAACGGTGATCGGGCCGACGACACGCGCCGGCGCCACGTGCATGCGATGAGTCACGTAGGCCACGGGGCATATGCGGCTATGCTTAAGAGAGAGGCAGAAATAGAAAGCTTAGAATGGCTGATGCAATGGAGCAGCTGTACCCGGCATCGACGCGTGCCAAAGCTTGACGGCGAAAAACAGGCCGCAGTGGAGTGGAAAATTTTGGCCGGCGGTCATTCTAGGACATACCTCGGACCGAGTCAGAAGTGAAAAAAAAAGAAAAAAAAGGTGAGAAGTGAACTGACCAAACCCCAAGACATCAAAGGACGAGGATCAAGGATCCCAAAGCCGGAACACACAAGGACCTTTTGACATACCTTGGCGAGGACAACACAGGACAAGGACAACGAAAGGATAATCAACTAGGACGAAGCATAGTGAGCGAGAGGTGGATGGCCAGGTGAGTCGGCGCAGGCGCCTCATACGGAGAATATCTCTATAGCTAGCGTAGTGTAGTGATTCAAGTGTGTGGTGATAAAAATAAAAATATATAAAGAAATAAAATGAATAAAATTGCATCAAGTATTGAGGAATAGCAAGAAACCTGTGAAAATATTCGGTGGTGTTCGGTTAGAGGGATCTGAGGCCCTTGAAGGTCCTGCGCCCATATCCGGTTCGGAGCATCTGAACGTAGGGACAGTGAGGGAATATTTATATTCGGCTATAATGAATCCTTGATCTGGTCCTTACTTTAACATGGTTCTTGTTTGTCGAACGTATCAACTGTGTCTCAACTTGCATGAGTCCTTGTGTGTGAGTGTGTGTGTTTGTGTTCCCTTTTCCCCATTTTTCTGTGTTGTGGTCCGATCTAGAATCAGCAATTCTCCAATGACCTCGAGTCTCGGTATCTTTACAAATATTTTTGTAAGGAGGCCCTGGGGAGACTGAGATATGTACCCCAGCTGAGAAAAACTTCCTTACAATATAATGCGTTAGCAAACCTAAATTTCTTTAAATAATTTAAATAATTGTGTTACAGGGGGCTACTACACCACAGGTAATGCTGCGGATGTATACTGATGGAGTCGTTAACTGAAAAGGACCTCTGTATCTCATGAATGCTAATGGTATACTTATTACGAATGTCTTTTAAATGATTTTAAGTGAACACCGATTGGTTTGCCCTGCTCGTTAGCTAATTTATAATAGGACGGAGTGACCATAGCTGAGATAAAGACTGGTGCTAACTTGCTATTAAACTTTTTTGGGGCTGAACTTTATGACAAATTACGGACATGAACTGTGTCACTGATTTTGAGCTGTAGTTCCGATATTATATTTTATATTATATTATATATTTTTGAGTGAAGTGGTTCTCATTTGCTTAGCAAATTGGTCGTGGGTGCGCACTTCTTGTCGCAAACGTGATAAGGTAAATATGCCCATATGCATATGCCCATATCCTACCGAATTGCTGACTTTGAATGTCTAATCAACAGTTTGACGAATGAATCTTCCGAGATCGGTGTGGTTAATCGACCTAAGAGTTTTTCATCACTAAACTGATAATCTTCAACGTTACGGTCTCGCTTTGCTGTCTACTAAGTATTAATCAACTACCATATCATTGTCCATATCATTGTCTACATCGTCGATGCAAAACCAAAATGAGGATTTGCTCTGTGAAATTTCCAAAACCAGTCATTACCCAGGCATTACCCATAAATACAAATGATCACAAAGAAGATGGTAATCTTCGTTTAAATTTTGTTCCGTTAACGAACGTATTCAATTAAGTAAATCTTCTGAATGCAGTCCTTCCTGTTAACCATCGAGTTTTATTCTCCAACTCTGCATTAGGCTGGATACTTTTTCGGGTGATAATAACGAATTAGCTCGCGACCTCTAATTGAGTTCTGAGTCTGACTACTGAGGTCCCTAGATACTGGTACACGAATGGAATGTTCTTCTGGTCTGTTAGCTAAGGTTCGTACAGATCCAGGACGTTCTTGAATAAAGTTCGGTTCATCACGCTCTACTTGCATAGATGCAACATATCGTCAATAAGCGAGGGCAATTGATTTAATAATCGATCCTGTTGTGCTTGCAAAGCTGTGTGTATTTTGTTTGTTAAGTCTGGAGGTATCGTCTGTCTGGGGCTACTAGCTTGACTAGGGTGGGGCTTCGGTTGAAGTGTAGCAATCGATGATCTGGTGGTGATCCCTCTTTTGGGAAATGCTTCTTGATTAGGAGTATTCTTAATTTTGGTCACCGGTCGACCAGGTCCTGATCGAGTGTTAAAAGGGGAAAAGGGCTGGGGTAAATGTTCAACTAATTTGGCTGCTTCTTGTGGTTCAGCTGCCAAGTTAATGTTGGATCTTACTAGTCGTTTCACCGTGCAAGGATGCTTATAGGTAGGGCATCAGTTTGAAGTTTTTAAGCAATCTGATATGCACCTATCGTGTAATTGATTATTGCAAGGTGGAGAAGCCACTGCTTGATTTACATTGAAATATTTTCGTGACTGTGTATAACAGACATGGTTTAAGTAAAACTACTTAATTTCATGTACTTGTTTTGGAATCCGTCAGACTTCTTCAATGCTTTTGCCGCTTTTCTAAATTTGTTCTGTGTCAATGCGTTCTATTATCAATTTAACTGAATGACGATTCCCTATACTGGTCATATACCGACGCGCCAGCTTTATGCTATTCCTAGAAAGGTTCTATCAATTCAGGTCAAAGTTAAGGTCTAAGAAGGATTATTCTACGAATTTGTAGCTCTATTGGTCAGCCAACCCGTAATTACAGAGTTGCAGCTTCAATTCCTAACGATTACCTCGAACAACAAAAGTCATAAAACGTGTCCTCGCCTATCTATGCTAAGACCAATCCATAAATACTTGAATGGCAATCACTATTCACACAAGCAATCTATGCCTGATAACATCGCATTGCGAATCCGCATTGCCATCTTCAAAAAAGAGAATTTAATTGAAGTATTTTTTTTTTTTATAAATAATGTAATTTAGAATCCTTAATTTTGTAAAGATTAAAGATTTTTAAATTAAAGATTGTCAACCCGATCACCGTTACCTTTTGGGCTTTTCTAGAAAGCGCCGGCGAAGAGCATGAGCGGCGAAGGCGAAGAGCAAGAACGGCGAAAGCGAAGAGCATGAGGGGCGAAAGCGAAGAGCATAATCGTGAGTGGCGAAATGGTTGAACGGCGAAACGAGTAAGCGGCGAGTGGTTGGCCAGGCTAGGTGGCGCTGCAAAGAAAAGAAGAACTAGTTCTACCTATCGGGTCAGAGCCAGTTCATGAACTTAATACTAATAATCATATGAGCTTAATAATATTAATAAGCACTGCTCTTTATTGAGCGTTATCGCTATCGATAGGTGTTGTATCGATGGATTTATATATCGTCACAATATTTTCAGTGAAGATTTTATATAACGGCGCCTGGCCCATTCACTTGGTTACGCCTTGTGACCGTTGCAACTCGCAACGTGGTCTGATTTTCGGTTGGACGAAGATTGTCCTAGACACCGTCTGGCTGGCTTAGTTCAAAATAATAAGCTTACAGCTAGCCTCGGATTATTTTTGAATTTCGCCTTCCTACAAATGATCTGATTGCGCTATATATATAAATAAAACCACCCCGACTTAGTACTCAAATTGAATACTACTTTCCTTCTTTGTATCGCGGCAACATTTTTTTTATAAAAGTATTTAATTGAAGTATTTTTTTAAAGATTAGTATAAGTAAAATTTATCTTTATGACATGAAAGCTTCTATTTAAGAAAAGCTAAGTTGGGTATGTAATGCTACTTTTCTTTTTTCTAATAATTGAGCTCCACGGAAAATCTCTGCAACATCGATGAGTCCAGAGATCGAGCCGTTGGATAAATCATGATAATATAATTAAGTATTGTATCAACGCCTTCCCATACCCCCATAAAAAAAATGGTAAAGCGACAGTGTTGCCGCGATACAAAGAAGGAAAGTAGTATCCAAAAAAACCGAGGCTAGCTATAAGCTTATTATTTTGAACTAAGACAATTCACAGCTCCAAAAATGAAATAGATGACCAGCCAGACGGTGTCTAGAACAATCTTCGTTCAGCCGAAAATTAGACCACAATGCGAGTTGCAACGGCCATAAGGCGTACGCAAGTGCATGGGCCAGGCATGTATGTAATTTTTTCACTGAAAATATAATGCGTTAGCACACCTAAATTTCTTTAAATTCACATAAAATATCACCTTGCTTTGCACAAATCTCTTATTTTCACAACAATCGAAAACAAAAAGTATTTTGTTGCACGCACTGTACTTTAAATATACATATATACTTTATACTTTGCCACGTGTTCAACTTATTGCAATTATTTATGTATGTAAATATACTTTTCTCTATCAGAGCATTAAATCAATTGAAGGAGTACCTGTGTCAAGCTAAGCTACCTAAAAGCATGCATATGCGTTCCGCCCACCTCCCGCCCAACCGACCGAGGGGCGCAGTCGCATAATGTACGACACGTTATCGCGTGGACAAAGATAAGAAACAAATAATCGAATAGCTAAAGCTAATTACGAGCTAAATAACATAACAAAGATGTTTTTTTCGTCATTTGGATTTAAACCGCTTTCTTTTATAAGAGAACATATTTAAAAGCATTATTAGCATTTTTAGCCTTTTTTTATGTAACCATTTCAATTCAGAAACTAGTACATAGATTCATTGCCGGAGGCGATTAAAATGCAAAGCAGTCATGGTGGGGCTCGAGATTAACAAATCTAAAAGAATATGAACTGTGAAAATGTCTTGTTAACAATAATTTGACAGCTCTTTCGATATGGAAGCCTGCCTATTGGCCTTCTGATCCTCGTAAAATCACAGACTAATTGCTTATTATAAGTTCTGATCATCAATAATTTTAACTTATTCTTCCCAGAGAAGGGATCGTTTCACTCGCTGACCAAGATGGATGTGTTTTTTTTCGCTGTTGTAGCTCATATACCCGAACATTGCAGTGGAAGATTAAATTTAAATATGCCCGTCACATATTGTTTCTTAAAATAAGTGTTTCTTCCACAAGTTTTCAAACTATATGTCATAATCATTGGCCGGAGAACATTATTGAAAATTCATATATTAAATTTCTTGCAAATGCTATATCCCTCACTCTTATGTGGTCACGAGCACTTTCGCGCCCCCAACCAAATCGGTGATTTCCAGCATATGCTATTTCGCTCTTTTTTGCGTGCATCTTGCCTTGCACCGCTTTGAGTGAGAAACGTTTCTATGTATAACTTTTGCGATATTTGGTAGGATGATAGATATTCGTAACATGTATTAGTTTGCCAAATTTAATTACGATAAATATTTCGATTGAAAATCGAATTTATCGAATTTCGGGGGAGGAAGGAGGTGTGGCCAAAATTTGAAATAAAATTTGCACACTGCACACATCTAATTTCCAAATGCGATAGCTCTAGCTTTTATAGTTCCCGAGATATAGGGGCTCAAAATATTGTTTCTCAAATAGAGTGGTTGGAATCGACTCGGCTATTGCTACTGATCAAGAATATATATACTTTATCGGGTCGGAAAAGCTTCCTTCACCCTGTTACATACATTTTGGCGATTATAATATATACCATTTCATCCTATGGATGCATGGTATAAACATCGGCCACCGATTCGTCTCCCAACTACTGGGTAAAATACTAAAACTATTTCGAGCACATCAGCATCTGCTGGTGTGTCAAAAAACTACATTCATTCCTTAATCTGAGTTACCAGAATGTGTGCGGGTTTTAGAAATATCATTTTAGCTTTTACGGTGACGTGGCTAAAACCTGACATTGCTGATGCATCTGTTTTTGCTTCAAAATTTTCTGTATTCAGATGTGATCGAACTACTCGCGTAGGTGGAGGAGTTTTGATTGTTGTTGATGCTGCTTTATCATCTGAACAGATTCAGCCTTCTTATAATCAGGAGATTGAGTTTGTCGGTATTAAGATAGATTATCAATCTTTTTTCGCCTACATTATTTGTTCTTATATTCCACCCCAGTCAGACATGGTGGTGTACTCAAATCATTTTGTCTCTGTCGATCTGTCTCTGCTAATCGTGATATTTCCATTGTTCTAGGTGATTTTAATTTGCCTTCTACAGCGGGGTCCCTTGCGGTTTATCCACTATACTGTTGCCTTCCACTTCACATGACTTTGTTGATGGCTCCATCTCAAGTCAGTTCGCTAGATCTGGTATTTGTACTTGATCCTTCAAATTGTGCTGTTTCCAGCATTGAACCTTTTGTTCTTCCGTGAGATAAATTTCATCCTACTTTAAATTTAATAATTGATCTACCTTTTCTATCACCATTAATTTGTGCTAATATAATACCTCGAACCTGCTGCTTTCGTATAAAAGATTTTTCTAGACTTAATGATATCATTCTTTCTACTGATTAGTGTTCGAAATTAGCGCCACCTATAATTATCAAAGTAGCTATCTGGCATCCCTTAGTTAGTATGGGAGATCTGGCAGCACTTGGCTGACAGACTTCCTGTTCGCTTCAGAAGTTTGTACTGAACGGTCGCAATGAAATAAGCCGAAATAAAATCTACGTTTGTAATATACATCCTTAACTATAAACGTCTCTTCTTTACACAAACTGCGCGTCTGGTATCGCAGAGATATTTAGGAAGCAAATTCCAACAGGTTATGGGCCCAGGCCCATTTGTGTAATTAAAAGAACAGAAAGCCGTGCAAAATGGCAAATGCGTTTATTAAGATAGAACCGCTGTGGCGTTAACCTGTACCTTACAGGGAGGCCAAATAAATCTTCCTCTGGAAGCAACCTAATATATATAAAAAAAAAGATAGAACCGCTCAACGCGGAGAACTATGACACGTGGAAATTGCGAATGTGTGCCATACTCGTGAAAAGCGATTTATGGCAGTATGTGAATGGATCCAAGGCCTGTCCAGAGGAGGGACCAGATCGAGCAGCGTGGCAAACACATGATGAAAAAGCTCGAGCAGATATTTTGCTGTCAATCAGTACATCGGAATTGGGACTGATTGAGAACTGTGTATTAGCAAGAGATTATTGGTTGAAATTGGAGAAAACATTTCAATCCATGGGGCCTGTGCGAAAGGCCAGTTTACTCCAACGAGTGGCGCTATCCCGTATGTGTGAGGGTAGTGATGCGCGTCAACATATAAATGATTTTTTCGACGAATGTTGGCGACGACTTGCTCGCCATTCTTTTATTCTACAGTTTGCCTAATTCCTATGAAACTTTCGGATGCGCAATAGAGACACGTGATGAATTGCCCAGCCCTGATATTCTGCGTGTGAAGATATTAGAGGAATCAGAAGCGCGCAAAGCGAAAAGTGATCGTGAAGAGCAAGACGCGTTATATGTAAACCGCCGCAAAGGCAACGACAAAGAAGAAAAAATGCAAAGAGAAACACGAAAATGTTTCGTGTGTGACAAGATTGGACATTTTGCTCGTAGCTGTCCAAGTAAGGTGAGACCGAGTGCAAAGAAAGGGAGAGGAGAGCCAAAAGAGAACAAACGGCAAAGTAAACCAGAAGCACTCAATATTGGCGAACATGCGTTCAATACAGAAAGGAAAAATAACTTGTGATGTCTTGACAGCGGGTGCACGGCACACATGACTTCAAATAAAAATTCATTTGATTAAGTAGAGAACATTGACAAGACACTGCATTTGGCCAACAACAATACCGCAAAGGTGAAAGGTGTCGGCGAGGTAAACATTGAAGTGGAAGAGAAACAGCATACTAGTGGAATAGTGCTGAAACAAGTTCTGTATGTGTCCGACTTACCACAAAATCTGCTGTCGGTATCGAGAATCACCGACAAGGGATACGAAGTAATATTTCGTAAGAATGAGGCAGTCATTATGAAAAATAATAAGCAAGTCTGGCTTCGAGCTCAGAGATTTGGAAATCTCTATTACATTATTGCCGAAGAAAATGAAGCGAATAATGTGGGTGACAAGGAGAGTAAGATCGATCTCTGGCATCACCGTATGGGTCATTTAAACGAGGGTGACTTGAAAAGTTTATCCAAAGCTGGAAAAGTTCATGGTATAAAAATAAATCAGAATGCGGAGCTATCACAGTGTGAGATTTGTATAAGCGAAAAGCAGGCAGCAAATCATTACAAAAGTTCAATCGAGAAGAGATCGAAGCAGACGTTGGAAATTGTCCACAGCGACCTGTGTGGACCAATGCGTACACAATCTATGAATGGATATAAGTATTTTATCACATTGACAGATGATTTTTCCCGTTATTGTTCAGTTTATTTTCTCAAGCAAAAATCGGAAGTTTTCGATGTATTCAAATCATATAAATCTTTCGTTGCGAATGTTACAGGTCACAAGATAAAGATGTTGCAGACTGATAACGGAACTGAGTATCGAAACAAGGGATTCGATGAGTATTTGAGGAAACATGGGATTGGCCGACGACTGACTGTGCCACACACACCTCAACAGAATGGTATGGCTGAGAGACAAAATCGTACACTGGTAGAGATGGCCAGGTGTACGATGAAGCAAGCAGGTGCTCCACCTTCATTCTGGGCGGAAGCGATTAACACGGCGTGTTACATCAGGAATAGATGCCCCACAAGAGGGTTATCTGGAGATTTGCCATATACGTATTGGACATCAAAGGTGCCTACAGTAAGACACATGCGTACTTTCGGCACAAAAGCATATGCACTAATAAAGGGCAAAAACAAGGGCAAGTTTGAATCAAGATCGGAAGAGTGCATATTGCTGGGATATTCAACGGAGTCGAAAGCCTATCGACTGTATCAACCAAAAAGGCGTACAATTTAAACAAGCAGCGATGTTAAATTTATGCATGTTTCAGGATTCAAAGGCGAATTTCAGGAATTCTACGGCGAGCCGGAAAGCGGCGTTAGTATCCAACTTGACGGTCAAGCAGGTGAGACTGAGAGTAGTTCATCAAGTGACGATAGTGAATTGGAAGATCAACCATTGAGACATGGCAGAGGGCGACCAAAGCTGCTAAGGACTGGTCAGCGTGGTAGACCACGGAAAGTCTATCAACAATTAAGAAATGTTCCTGTAGACGAGCAGGATGTTCAAGAGGATGATGCACAATCAGGCGAGGAAATCTTCGAGGAGTGCGAGATGGCATTTGCGGCAGCTACAGATGATCCATTAACTATCAAGGAGCTATCAAGGACTAGAGCTATAGAAGATGAGTTTATGGCGCAGATTGGAAATAAAATGGTTTTCCAAACAAAAGATGACGGCACTTCAACAGGCCGAAAGAAGGCGCGTTTAGTCGCAAAAGGATATGCGCAAAAACCCGGCGAAGACTATCATGCGGAGCCCGGCTAAATCTGATGAGGACGAGATGGGAAAGTATCCATATCAAAAAATAATTGGTTCTTTAATGTTTCTTTCAGTAAACACTTGTCCAGACATAGCGTATGCAGTGAGTTTTTTGAGTCAGTTCAACTCAAACTACACATTTGATCACTGGAAGGCATCTAAACGCATCCTACGTTATCTTAGTGGCACAAAGACAACGGGAGTTCTATACAAGAAGACAGGAGATGATCTTTTTGGCGTGGTTGATGCAGATTGGGGCGGCAATTTAACGGACCGCCGCTCCTATTCAGGCCAAGCATTTATATTGGCCGGTGCCGCCATAAGTTGTGAGAAACGGAAACAACGTACTGTTGCATTGTCAAGTACACAATCGGAGTACTTGGCCATGTCGGAAGCAGTAAAAGAGGCATTATACCTAAAAGCTCTGCTGAGCAGGATCGGTATAAAAAGTGAAACTGTGCGCATTTTCAACGACAACCAGAGCGCACAACATTTGGTCAAAGGTTTTGGATTCCGTCCTCGCACAAAACACATTGACGTGCGTCACCACTTTATCCAGGAGATGTATAAGAGTGGCGAGATTTCAGTAGAATATATACCTACGGAACAAATGCCAGCAGATGTCCTAACAAAAGGCCTAAGCGGCAAGAAACACAATGAATGTAGTTTATCGTTAGGACTGACTTGTATTTAGGATTGATACTTCGAGGGGGTGTGTTCGAAAATAGCGCCACCTATAATTATCAAAGTAGCAATCTGGCATCCCTTAGTTAGTATGGGAGATCTGGCAGCACTTGGCTGACAGACTTCCTGTTCGCTTCAGAAGTTTGTACTGAACGGTCGCAATGAAATAAGCCGAAATAAAATCTACGTTTGTAATATCCATCCTTAACTATGAACGTCTCTTCTTTACACAAACTGCGAGTCTGGTATCGCAGAGATATTTAGGAAGCAAATTCCAACAATTAGTCTTATCTGTACAATTGTATAGACATGGACTCATCTATTTCTTTCTTTTTTAGTATACTTTATTCACTTTTCGATAATTGTGTTCCTCTCAAGAGACAGGTGATTTCTAATATACCTCCTTGGTTCTCTTGGAAGTGTAATGTCCGGATCGAATAAAAATAAGATTTTAGTTAATGTACGTAGCGAACAAAAAGAAAGTTACATTTCTTGTAGTTCCCAACGTAATGTTTAAACTTTAGAACTTTAGTGGAAGCTCAAAAGTTCTGAGTGAGTCGGCACCACATGCGCAACTGCTCTCACTTGTTTCACTCATACCCTTGAGTTGAGCGAAGTGTAACTCCCCCTTTAAGCCCTCAAGTTATATGGATAAAATAGATCAGGCGATTTCTCCGTTCCTTGCAATGGAAAAGTACTAGCTTTTGCCAAGAAGTGCCCTATAAGTAAGACTAGTTGTCATTTCTGCTGTTATATAATTTTGCGCAACAACGACTGCCATGACTGGGTCAAAATATTTCATCTCGAAGATATAAATTTCACCCCACCTCATTTGATCTACACAAGAATTAGATATTTTGGCTAAAAGGGAATGTTGATTCGAAGCTCTGATCCAGGGTTAGGAACGCTTCGTTTTGCTATTTCGTTTGGGTTAGATAAGGTGATGCCTTTCGGCTTATGTAATGCGCCGCAAACTTTATGTCGTTTAATGGATAAAATCATACCTCCACATTTTCGGAACAGAGTTTTCGTCTATTAAGATGATTTGCTGATTTTTTCCGATGATTTCAATTCCCATTTGCTGCCTTTGCAAGAAGTTGCTTTGCATTTGCGGAAAGCCAATATGACCATAAATATAGAAAAATCTAAATTTTGCTTACGAGAAATTAAATATCTAGGATTTATTATTTTAGAAGGGCAAGTGAAAACTGATCCTCAAAAGATACAAGCGATCAACGAATTCCCTACTCAGGAGATTCCTTGGTCTTTCTGGTTGGTATCGACGATCCGTATCTAATTATGCATCTGTTAGTTTCCCACTGACCGAACTACTAAAGAAGCAAAAGTCGTTCAATTGGACAGACGAATCTGATAAAGCGTTTTCAAAGTTAAAGAGGTTGTTAACAACAGCTCCAATATTAGTAACACCAGATTTTACAAAACAATTCGTTTTGTTATGTGATGCGAGTTTACACGGTCTAGGTTGTGTCTTAGCCCAGAAAAACGAGGAGGGAATCGAACTACCTATTGCATTTATGTCGGTTAAAATGGACTAAAGCCCAACGAAACTACTCAGTTTCGGAATTGGAGTGTTTAGCTGTGATTAAAGGTATCAAGAAATTCCGTCTTTATGTTGAAGGTCAAGATTTTGTAGTAATTACTGATCATGTTTCGTTACAATTGCTCATGAGGCAGAAGGTTTTAACAGGACGTTTAGCTCGTTGGTCTTTGCAACTGCAAGGATATGTGTTTAAGATAGAACATAGGAAAGGTTCGCAGAATATAGTAGCTGACGCCTTATCCAGACAGCATGAACCAAGAATTTAGCGATACGGGTCTTATAATAAATCTAAGTTCAGAGGAGTTTAAAAGTTTAGAATACCTCGATCTTATCAGTCGCATAAAGGAAAATCAAAAGAGACTTCCTGATCTTAAAATTGAAGATGGTTTCGTATATAAGAAAACTGAGTTCACTACTTCAGTTATCTCAAAAGACGCATGGAAACTATGAGTTCTAACTGGTCTCGTTTTAGACATTCTAAAGAGAGCTCATGACTCTCCTAGTTCGTCACACTATGGAATGGGGAAAACTTTAGAGAAGATAAGGAGATATTTATTATTAGTATGGTATCACAAATACGGGACTTCATCTCAAATTGTGAAATCTGTAGACAAACTAAAAACCAAAATGTCATATTAAAAGCACTTTTAGGTCAACCCTTTCCAAAATTGTATATGGATTTGTTAGGTTCATACCCCCGGACAATAGCAGGACACATAGGATTATTGATTATCGTTGATTATCACACAAAATTCCATTTCTTATGTCCTTTAAAAAGGTTTACATCACCAAAAATTTGCTGTTATTTAGAACAACATATTTTTTATACATTTGGTGTGCCAGAGTCAATTCTAACTGACAATGGGTCACAATTTCGATCAGGATATTTTGAAGCATTTTTGACTAGATTTGCGGTTAAGCATATTTGCACAGCTATCTATTCACCACAAGCCAACGCTAGTGAGAGGCTGAACCGAAGTGAATTAGCTGCAGTACGTGCTTACATCGGTCAAGATCACACGGGTTGGGATTTGAATGGATCAATGGAGATATTAGATCGAGCATTCATTCGGCCACCGGCTTTTCGCCATAATTACTAACTTTCGGCCAAAACATGATTCTAAACGGTAAAGACTATGATCTGCTTCGGAAACTAAGCGTATTAGTTAACGATGTCAGAATTGATTATCCTAATGCGTTACAAGTCATAAGGGAGGAAGCTAAAGAAAATATCTCAAAAATGAATGAACAGAATGCTCCACGATACAATTTGCGTACCCGTAGTCAAAGATAAAGTCTACGCACGACCCGCTAGTAAACGCTTCAATCGTAAACTAGACTTAGTTTTTATCAAGGGCATAGTCCATCAGAAGATTAGACCCATATATTACAGAATTGCGAACGAGATTTACAGATTTACATCTAAAAGATTTACAGCTTCGGAAATAATCTGCCTTTTTAGCTAACGACCTCCTTCTAGCGGCAGTGGCATTATCTGCCTTGTAATGTCCGGTTCGAATAAAAATAAGATTTTATTTAATGTACGTAACGAACAAAAAGAAAGTTACATTTCTTGTAGTTCCCAACGTAATGTTTAAACCGAGCGCGCTACGTACATACATGCAAGCAGTACAAAGCTGACTGAGAACTTGAGTGGAAGCTCAAAAGAGTGAGTCGGCACCGCATGCGCAACTGCTCTCACTTGTTTCACTCACAGGCGATTTCCCCGTTGCTTGCAATGGAAAAGTACTAGCTTTTGCCAAGATATAATTATAATGCCCTATAATTAGGACTAGTTTCGATGCACAGGTCAGTTCTGAGTGCAAGCCGACCGAAGAGGTCGGTTGAGTGAAAGTTAATATAAACTCAGTCAAATTTCTAAGTGCCAGTGTACAAATAAGGCCAGACGATTAAGTGATTTTTGGCAAGTTAGCACGAACAGGAAATACTCAGACATAAGTTCAGTGAGGAATCTTGAGAATTTCGTATTCAGTTTGAGAATTGTGTGCATTCGCATAGGTAAGAATATCAGTATTTTTTGCAGTTGCATAATTTTGCGCAACTGCCAGACCGGGCCCAAATATTTCATCGGGAAGTTATCACTTTCACCCCCCTTTTCATTTGCTCTACCCGTTATAACTGAAGAAATCTCAAATATGCCAAAATCTGAAAGATAGATGTTTTGGCTAAAAGGCTGTCCAAATTGAATGTTGAATCGAGGCTCTGATCCCGTGTAATGAACGCCTCCATTTGCGATTCCGTTTGGGTTGGATCCCAATATTAATTCTTAATTTCGCAACTGAATTTTACTCTAGGCTTTTTGCTTAGACCAAGGTGTGGACAACAGGATTTAGTTATAAGTTGTAGTTTAGTTAAAATGCATAATTAATTTGCTTTATATTTTCCTTATATATTTAATTTAAATTACTTTTCTTTTGGCCTAAAATATTCAATTTTCTCTTGAAAGTTTAATTGCTTAATTATGCATTTTGGCAACAATTCCTAATAGAACATGTTCTAATCCAATTTTACATCCCTATCAAGCAGTCATCAATACATCTATACATCTCATCGAGAAGCAACATCCATGGGCCCAAGGAATTGTATCTGAGTAAGAGTGTACTGAATATCTATATACCTTATAAACTAGAGCTGGGAATCCATAGATGGTGTGCCCCCTCGATAGTTTTGTCAGCGATGGGGAAAAACATCGATAGTATTGATGGTTCAGTATTTTTCAATCGATGGATGGCACCATCGATGGAGTTCCCAGCTCTAGTAGCATTCCACCAACAGAGTGGGGTGTGGTGATGCCTGTAGCTCCATAGCTCTATTTGCCGACTCCTTAGCGCTATCGGAATCTACAATATTTTCGATTGCAGACGGCTGGCTGCAAAATATTAATACATTTAGGGTGTCTACCTTGTAAGCATTCCTAATGGCGGCGTTAGCCGGGTAGGAATGGCGTGCGCGCTGTAATATATTATAATATAAACATAAACATACCCAATGTGTACTTGATTCTGATATTTGCTCAGAATGTCTAATTTAATATATATATTGTTCTAGTTGGATTTTTGCTAACTTGCTAGTAATCATGTCTGTTAGAGACAAAATTGTTAATGAACCATTTTGGGTTTACTTTATTTTTTTTGAGGCTAGAATGAATATGAATTGTGAATAAATATTAACTGATATGCTCGAACATTGAGATAGCCGACCTCTGATTGATAAGGGGACAACCAAAATATTGCTCTCCAAGGATTATCCGTAGGTAGGGTAGATAAAGAATAGGAGAGGTGGACAGACCATCAGGTTCACACAGTCAGCAGTCTTTAATCCCCAAATTTTGCGAATTCCATAACCTTTTTTTTCATAGTTTCTTTGTTTTTATTCTATCCTCTTTTCCGTGCACTATAATTCTCTTCTGTAATAGAGTACATAGCGAGCTAGCAGGGAAAATTACCTCCTTAAAGATCGACGGATTCGGAAGGTACTTTTTAAGTCTTCATATTCTAGGTCTATGTGACGTGGCCTCTTTGCTTACAGACCGATCTTAACAATTTCGAGTTGTGGTGCCTTCTCAAATTGTTGAACCTGTATACTACTAAGTGTAAGGTAATGACTTTTTATAGAACTTCTCCTCAACTGGTATCCTATTTACTTAAATATAGCCCATTGGAACGTCTAACTGAGATAAACGATATAGGTGTGTTCATGGACGGCAAGCTAACTTTTATTTCCTACATTCCTAATACTGTTGGTAATGCAATGGGTGTTCTTGGCTTTAATAAGTGGTGATTGAAGGAATTTGATGATCCCATATATAACCAAGATTCTCTTTATCTCACTTGTATGTTTAATTCTAGAGTACTGTTCTTGTGTATGGTCGCCCCAATATGAGATGCACCAAACTAGAATCGAATCTGTACAGGGCAATTTCTGCCTTTTGCTCTTCGTGGCTTAAACTGGAATCGCAATGTCAATTTGCCTTCGTACTTCAGTAGACTTCTTTTGATTAACCTTCCTTCCCTCATTAACCGTAAAATAATGCTTGGTGTAATCTTTATTCACAAGCGTTTGAATGGGGAAATAGATTCGCCTGATTTATTATCTCAGGTTAATCTATCCGTACCCTATAGACCTACTAGAAACTTTATTCCTTTATCTGTGACTCGCTGTACTACTATCTATGCTATGCATGAACCATTTCGAGTACTTTGTGCTGACTTCAATCGGTTTTACCGAGCGATCAGCATAGAGTTCTCTCTTCCTATACTAAAATCATCTATATAATGTTACTTAGCTGGTAATTAGCTTTAGTTTTTCACTATGTTATGCATGAACCCTTTTCAGTACTTTGTGCTGAGTACCATCGGTTGTACCGTGTGATCAGCATAGAGTCTTCTCTTCCTGTACTAAGAACGTCTATTTTATGTTACTTAGCTCGTAATTAGCTTTAGTTATCCGATTATATGTTTCTTAACTTCGCCCACATGAGATCGTATCGTACGTTATTGGACTGCGCCCCCCGGTCGGTTGGACGGGTGATAAAGGGCAGATCGTCCTTTTTATATCGATCCCCCCAACTCTCGAGTCTCGCCATTCCTATAAATATTTTTGTACTGCAAACTAACTTTTAATTCCAATATTTCGAATATTTACTGTCAGTAAAGTAACGGGCGTTCTGGGCTTTATTAAGTGGTGGTCAAAGGAGTTTGAAGATCCATATATAACCAAGATTCTATTTACCTCACTTTCACAACCAAAATGGAAAGTGTTTTTGTGTAAGAACCCGTATCTACACGCTATAGTACGCGACGCATACATATGCATCTATGTAGATATGCAGCATTCAATTTTTCCATTTGTTTGTATGACAGCTATATCATATAGTTGTCCGATTTGATTCAAATTTGGCAAATTTGTTATGTGCAATTGTTATTTACCAAATTTGGTGATGATCGCAAAAGAAACAAACAAAATTTTAGAAGCAAAACTATTTTTGGTCCGATTGTTCGTTTGTCCGTTTGGATGTAAGGCAAGCTGCCAATTGAACGAAGTTACTGATCTACAACTCTCTTACGATGGTTCCTATGGGAGCTATATGATATAGTCGTCCGATCCGGATGAATCCGAGTTATACAACTCCTGCAGTATATATAAGACTTAGTGCGAAATTTCAGCTTGTAGCTTTAGCGGTCTAGGAGGAGAATCTGTTGATACAGACAGACAGACAGACGTACCAACGGGTTTAAACTCGTCTTGTCATGCTGATCAAGAATATATATACTTCGTATGGTCGGAGATGACTCCTTCTATGCGTTGCACACTTCTGACCAAAATTAATATACCGGTTTTGCAAGGGTATAAAAACAGTAATTATCTGAGGCGGCTGCATTTTATAAAATATATTTACAAAAATAAATTATACAAATATGAAATGATGTATTCAAAAACCATGTTAAAGATTTATGCACAAGATAATCGTAATCGGATTAGGAACCGAATCCATAACAACAAATAATTTCTATAAACAAGAATAAAGAAAGATTAAAAAATAGAGAATACCCCATACCCCCAAAGAAGAAGTTACTAGTCAAGTTGAAAAACTCATTCTAGATGATATAGTAAAACCATACATATCAGAATACAATATCCCACTGGTACCCAAAAAGTTCTACCCGGTTCAGAATAAAAGGGATGGCGATTTGTTATGGATTATCCAAATACCAAATAAAAAAAAACTATTATCCGAAAAATTCCCATTACTAAGAATTGGCGACATTCTTGACATCTTGAACTAATATGTTTTATCCATAGATTTAATGAAAGGATTTCATCAAATTGGGTAACATGAAAACTCCCGAAATATACAGTCCTTTTCAACAAGCAACGGCTCGTATCGTTTCACACGATAACCATATGGTCTGAAAATATCACCCAATTCTGTTTAAAGAAAGATTGCCATCGCTTTTTCTGGATTAGACCCATCACAAGCATTCTTGTATATGGATGACTTAATAGTTATCGGTTGTTCCAAAAATCATATGCAGGGTTGTCACAGAAATCGCTAACGCCCCAAAATCGCCCAAACGCAAATGTAGGGTGTCACAGAAACCTCTTTTGACAGTTTTGAAAAGTTACAAGTTTTTCTCCAACGTTTGGTTAATTTTGCGCCTACAGCTAATTATGTTGAAAAAAGAATGGTGTTGAAATAAACTTCCATTATTTTTGGATGGAATTGCATTCAAATAATCGCTGGCAATATTTGTGTTCATATATAATTTATTATTTTACGAAAACGCCTGTGAAAAAATCAAGCAAGCGTCGTTTTTGCTTAAATCACCCTTAAGCAAGGCTGCCATCCTGCTGAAAACGGCAGAAACTAATTTTCGGACAAAACATTTGTGTTTCCAATTGTAGTTTGTTATGTTATGCCACAAGTAAGCACAAATTTTATGGATTACGACTAAATTTAAGAAAGTTTTTTAAATTGTGTGTACACAGATAAATTTAATGTAAACGTCGAAAAAATGCATCAAGTTGACGTCTCTGTTTTTATCTTGGCCAAGCCAAAGATGAAGAAGAAATGTAAACAGCTGTAAAAAATGCAATTGCCCTTTTTAAAATGAATTTAAATTTTTTGGATTTCTGATGGATATGGTCTCTAATATGCTCGAGTAAACTTAATTAAATTTGCATTTGAATATGTGCATCGAATTTTAAATTATTTCACTTGTAATTGATGATTTGTAAAAATGGAAATCGGTTGCTTCAAAGAAGCAAGAGTCTAGATTAAATAATATTCCCAACGATTTCGCTCACATTTGTTCTAAACACCTCCAGGTCTGCATCCAATGAACTGTTGAATAGAGCTAATACCTAGAATTGTTGCGAAAAAAGAATTGTGTAGAAAAGAGAATGTACGCTTACAAACGCAATAGTTAGCAGTTATCGATGCATTGTATTCATCTTGTTGTATTTAATTCATTGTTTTCAAATTTTTGGTTAATTTGCCAATGTTTGTTTACAGTTACAAATTTGAAGTAAATGTAAACAATAGGGTTGTAAAGAACCGACAATATTACGCGCGATAATAATTTTAAAAATTTTGGTGTTGCAGTATGTTAACTGTACCTCCAAAAAATAAGTACATTTTTTCTTGTTGTATAACATTAGCAATAATTTTTGGTTTACGAAAAATGTATAACAATTTTAATTCCAAACGTTAGTATTTTCTTTTTTTTGAATTGCACAACCCTATTGCACTTATCGACAATCGAAATACCGAAATAGCGGCGATCGATGCAGCTGCTGTGCCAACCGGTGGCTGTGGCTCCGAAAATGTTGCCGAAAATGAAACGTCGGAGATTTCCATGACACCAACGTTTGGTTTCGGCGTTTTACATTTCAAACGTCACCAAAATCGCAAGCGTTTTCTGTGACACCCCTGATGATATGTAATCATATGCAAGAAACCCAGCCTCAAACTACAACCAGATAAATTCTCATTCTTCATGGCCGAAGTGACCTTCCTAGGTAATAAGTGCACTGATCAAGGAATTTTGACAGATGACAATATGTATAACGTCATTAAAAAATATCCAGTCCCAACAGACGCGGATATTGCTAGAAGATTCGTAGCTTTTTGTAATTATTATAGACGTCTTATCAAAAATTTTGCTGAATATTCACGTCCGATTACCAGATTATGCAAAAAGAATGTGGAATTTGTAAGGTCAGACGAATGCCAAATTTTGTGTTATGTTTGTCTATGTGTTTGTCCCTACTAACTTAAGCCTAACAGGCCCAAAGACCAGTAGTTAGACTATTAAGGCTGACGTCCGGGTTGATCCCTATTCAGACTTATTGGTTCTCATCACAACCTAGATTAAGAGAAACATCCCTTGATTCTCACTAGTCTCAAGGTGAATCCTTGCCTCAAAGGAGCCCCGAATTATAGTTTGAGGTGTCCTCCATTCTTGATGTCCTCGCATTGTAGCCTGGTTAATTTAGAGAAACTTTGTTGAAGAAATCTAGTTAAAATACTGAAGATCTCTCAAGTTAGAGACTGAAGAAAAATGTGCATTCTCTCTATAAATTGCAAATTGCTTAGAAAATTTTAAAAAAATGTGCGAATCCATCGTTGTAACTCAATAAACTAATGAAGCAATTCGATTCGTGGAACCTGAAGTCAAGAGAAACCATCGACATTACAGTGTAATTGTTCTATGTTATTTATATATATTGATTGTGTGTCCATCAACAGAGAAAACTTAACCACAGAAATAACATCTATTGCACCCCGCTGCAGTTTCAGCCAAACAAGAAAAAAGTAAAAATGACACAGCATATATTCAAAAGAAAGCAATGGTCACTTGGAGTGGACCCGAGGAAGTTAGGAAACAATTATTTGTTTCGGAACCCACACCTTTATCTCTTAATAGTGGTATATACACTAACTATATATTAATTCAAAAAGCGAAATTACAACTAAGGCATAATAGGAGAATTGAGTAAAAAAAACATTTTCTTCTTTCAAGACCATGTACCCGTGGTACCCAATGTCCGAACATTACACAAAGTACTGGTTCATGGTTCGGACATTATTGAATCAACGGTTGTTTGTTGTCTTGGCGTAAATGCGTCGGAAGCCCGCAATAAATTGTATAAGCATGATAAAAGATTTTATGCACACCGTAATTAGCGCATCAACAATTTGATCAACGTGTTTAATAGATCTATTAAATTAGAGTGTTAGGAGCATAAAGATCAGACCATTATGCACCCCAAAACATGCTGTATACATCAGCCAGGTCGCCAGCAAGTACAGCAACAAACGATGCTAGCAACACATACAGCCAGCAACATATGCAGCTGGCAACATGTATACACACCGCAGGCCTTTTGCCGTCGGCAGAACAACAGCAAAAGAAAATATAACAAACAACAGCAACAAATATACACAGCCAGCTACATGTATACAACGCCAAGGGCTGGTTTCCCGTCGGCAAAACAACGGCAACACAAGAGGAAAGAAATATAGCACAAAGAACAACAACAACAAATATATTAAAGTATTATATATCATCATATATAAAATATATAATAACAAATACATGAAATGCAACACAGTAACACAACAATAACAAACACAGTAAATTATTATGTATGATTATATATAAAATATATAATAACAAACACATTAAATACCATCGCAACAACAAATATATTAAACGAAACACAAAATAGCAACAACAATTGAAATAAGCCCAGCAACAGAATAAATAGATGCAATAACGCAAAACGCAAGAACAGCTGAGCATAAACAAATGCGAAGAGCTGCAACAAAAACAAAGGCAGCTGGGCATAAGCAAAATGCAAAGCGCCGCGGGTTGCTGAGCCCCAAGCATTAAAAGAAATCCAAAGCAAACGAAAACAAATGGAAAGCAAAGGGCACTGTCACCAAATGAGAGAGCGAGAGCGGCAAGCCACACGTACACTGTACGTGTGAATGCAAATACGATCGCCGCGAAACGCACTTCGGAATATGGGCACCGAGAGCACAAAAAGTGAGGGCTAGCGAGCCCGAAAGACGGGTGCGGGTGTGAAGGGGGCCCTTGAATGAAATAAAGTGAGGGCTCTGCTTGTCAAAAGGGGAGAAGTGGGGGGTGACAGTGGCAGATCGTATGAGAGCGAAGTCATATGGCGGGGTAGCCAATGGGAACAAAGCGAATATCGTTGGAGAGGCCAAGTTTACGATAAGAGTTGGCAGCCCGTACGATAGAAGGGAAATGGGTGGGTGTATAAATAAGTAAATAATTAATTACTTAAATATATAAATAGATATAGAGATATACATATATGAATTGTTAGAAAAAATAGATGACATCAATGTAGTAGAATTAAGTAAAAATATTCGGAGACCCATAAGGGCGCAAAAGGGGTCAAAAGGGGAGGTTGGAGGTCGTGAGGAATAGAAGGCGAGAAAAGGATCGGCGACGGCACCGGCGCATACACAAGGAGCGCGAAGGAGACGGAGATAGGCAAAGGAATGAGCATGCAGCGTTAAAGAAAGTGGCTGCATGCAAGAAGGAAAAGTGATAAGCGGTACTTTCACCACGCATAGCAACAGCGAAAGTGCGTGGGTGAAAGTAGAGCCAATGGAAATGTACTGGCTGTATAGCGGTACTGCGATATATGCATCCAGAGGCCAGGAGGCCTATATAAGGCACGCGTCAACGCAAGGACGAGCATCAAGCATCAGGCAGTGAAGCAAGGTGGACATCTCAAGACCTCTGGTAGTAATCTTGAGAGTTCAAAAGTCGAGGAAAAGAAAGTGAAGTGTTCAAGACCTCCAGTAGTAATCTTGAAGCATCAAATCGAAGTCAGAGTACTCAAAGGACCAAGTCTGGGTTCAAGCGAGTGTCCTGAGAATAACACAGGGAACAGAGAATAGGGAAGGTTCGGGAAATATCCTAGAATCAAGCGGCAGGGAGCAAGAAGTAGGAAAGGAAGTGTCCTGGAGGAATATTTTGGACTCAGGAAGTATCCTTGAACCAAAATAAGGACCTCAGGAAATATCCTTTAGAGGAAAAAGTTCAGGATATATCGTTGAACGGGGTTTTGAACTAACAGGAAATATCCTGGAGGAATATTTTGGACTCTGGAAGTATCCTTGAGCCACAATAAGGACCTCAGGAAATATCCTTGACAGGGAAAAGTTCAGGAAATATCCTTGAACAGGGTTTTAAACAAACAGGAAATATCCTGGAAGAATATTTTGGACTCAGGAAGTATCCTTGAACCAAAATAAGGACCTCAGGAAATATTCTTGAAAGGAAAAGTTCAGGAAATATCCTTGAACAGGGTTTTGAACATACAAGAAGTATCCTGGAAGAGTATTATGGATTCAGGAAGTATCCTTGAACCATCAAGGAGCCGGCAAAAACAAGTCAAGCGAAAAGGAGCCAACCACAGCAAGCAAAGAACAACAGCGAAGACACAATCAAAGCAGAACCAAGGATTCAAGGATCACGAAGGACCTCCAAAACTCGCCAAGGACGCCGAGAGAATCCCAAAAATATCAATAAAAATCGAAACTAAGAAGGTCTGTGCCGAAATTACATCCAAAAGCGTTATTATTTATCGGGGCACAAAATAAATTTTGTGGTGCCGAACCGAGCCCTGAAAAGTCTCATCAACGACTCTAAGGACGAAAAAGGATCGTTACAACTGGCGCCCAACGTGCTATACTGATAAAATAAATAACGTAAGCAATCAAAAAGGATAAGAAAGCGGCAAAATGACCAAATCATGGGTGTACTATATGAAGAAGGAGGATCTGGTGAAACATGGCAGAGAATTCGGGATGAACATGACAGGAACGGTGGAGGACATGAGGAAGCAATTCGGAAAATGGATCTTCAAGCATGAAGAGGATGAAACGAGGAGGAAACAAATAGATGAGCTGGCGATAAAATTCTCAAAATCACAAAGGGAAACAGGACCTCAAAGGGGAATAGACATCGCAACGCTGGCCATCCCAACTTTCAAAACGTCCAGGTGGGCCAGCGATAACGCACTAGACGACAACGAAAAGCAACTCCTAAGGACCACAATCGATGAAACGAAGAAAAGAGTGGAAGAAGAGGTGGTATACGAGAAAAGAAATAAACCTCATCAATCTAGCGAGTATGCCAAGGTGGCAAAACAAGTCAAAAAATGGACGTTTAGATTCGATGGCAACGACAAAGCTCTAGAATTCATCGAACAAGTAGAATGGTCTGCAGATATGTATGGAATCGAGATCGACATGATACCACGGGCAATGCCGGAACTGTTAAAGGACAAGGCCTTAAAATGGTACATTGCCAACAACAAACAGTGGAGGACCTGGGAGGAGTTCACGGAAAGCTTCAGGAAGTATTTCTTACCAAAAGGATACTTCAAAAATCTGGCCGACAAAATAAAGGCCAGAAAGCAAGGCAGGAGAGAATCATTCAAAGATTTCATGATCGAGATACAGACACTAATGCGACCACTCAAGATCCCAGACTTCGAACAACTGGAAGTGATAATGGAAAACTGTACACCAGACCTGCGTATATTCATCAGGCCGCAAAGCATCAGGACAATGGAAGATTTAATGCAGCTGGCGGAAGAATATGAAATTCTCGAACGAGAAAGAGCAGAGTTTATAAGAGAAGACAACAGGATGCATAACCAGAGTCTAACGAGGCAGCAAAATTTCAGCGGGGGACAAAGACAAATACCCCATAACACACAAAACACGAAGTTCAGAAGATACGTCGACGGAAATCCACCAACTCATAATGGTCTACAACAAGGTAGAAATATCGAGACAAAATAAATACAGAATCCAAAACAGGCATGTAGGCGATGTGGTGGAGCAGGACACTGGGCAAGAGACTGCAGTCGGCCCTGCTGCTGCACAGGGACGGGAAACGAGAACCGGTTCACGTCTACAAGGGGCGAGCAGGGACCGACGACAACAGCTCCTCAACACTAGTCGGAAGATTAAGAGAAGAGGCGGACCAGCTCTGCGCCATAGTAGAGCTCGCAGGGAGCAGAGTGAAGGGCACCATAGACTCGGGAGCAACGAGCAGCTTCATAAGTCAAAAGATGAGCGAAACGCTCGAACACAAAGGAATATGGAGCAGCGTATATAAACAAGTATGGATGGCGGACGGGAGCGTAAGCAACATCCAAAGACAATGGGAGGGAGAAGTAAGGTTCGGAAACAAACAAATGTCAATACCATTCCTGGTGCTACCAAATGGAATTGATTCAATGGTACTAGGGTGGAACTTTTCGAAAGCAATGGGGACAACAATCCAATGCGGAGGACACACAATAAGTATACCATCTCTAAAGAGATTCAACGGAAGACTGATAGAAAGGATGTCCATCATGGTGGGACAGGAAAAGGTCGATCAGTCTATCATCGAGTCATTCCTAGGGGATGAGCTAAAGGAGTTGGCAAAAATCACAGGAACGTCAACAATAGCAACCCATAGGATCAGAATGAAAGATGATGTAGCAGTCCGCCAAAGGTATTACCCAAAGAACCCAAAAATGCAAGGAGAGATCGATGATAAAGTATTTGAACTGCTAAGAATGGGATATATAGAACATTCAAAAAGTCCATACAGTTCCTCAATAGTAATGGTTCGAAAGAAACAAACAGGAAAATGGCGATTGTGCGTAGACTTTAGACAAATCAATGCAAAGTCAATTAAGGACGCGTACCCAATGGTTCGGATCGACTACATCCTAAACCAGCTAAAAGAGGCCAAATTTATTAGCAGTTTGGACCTGAAAGACGGATATTGGCAAATCCCTCTGGAAGAGGATAGCAGACCGATGTCCGCGTTCACAGTACCAGGGAGAGGACTATTCCAATGGAAGGTGATGCCATTCGGATTACACTCAGCGTCAGCAACATTCCAAAGGGCGCTTGATCAAGTTATAGGCCCGGAGATGATGCCACACGCATTCGCATACCAGGACGACATCATAGTCGCAGACAAGAGAAGACCACATCCGGCATCTCAAAGAAGTTTTCCGAAGATTAAAAACGGCAAACCTCAGAATCAAAGCGGATAAATGCCAATTCTTCAGAAAGGAGCTACAATTTCTAGGCCATCGAGTTACAGAACAAGGAATCGGAACGGACCCAGAAAAGGTGGCAGCGATTGCAGAAATAAAGCCCCCGAGATGCGTGAAAGAATTAAGGCAGTATTTGGGGGTAGCATCGTGGTACAGAAGATTTGTGCCAGGTTTTGCAACAACGGTGCAACCGTTACACTCACTGCTCAAGAAGAAAACAAGGTGGCACTGGAGCGAAGAACAACAATCTGCATTTGAAGAAGTTAAAAAGAAATTGGTGGCCGACCCAATACTAGCATGCCCAGATTTTGAAAGGATGTTCATCCTTCAAACAGACGCCAGCAACCAGCAACCCAAAACACGGATGAAGGGGAACGAGTCATATCGTATGCAAGCAGATCTTTGAACCCCGCCGAGAAAAACTACTCAGCCACAGAAAAGGAATGTCTGGCGATCGTATGGGCAATTCGAAAGTTCAAGCCATATGTGGAAGGATACCACTTCAAGGTCGTGACAGACCATATGGCGTTAAAATGGCTAAACAGCATCGAAAGCCCAACCGGACGCATAGCAAGATGGGCACTGGAACTACAGCAGTACGACTTCGAAATCACATATAGAAAAGGCCAATTAAACGTAGTGGCGGACGCGCTTTCAAGGCAACCGCTCGAAACATGCAAAAGGCTAATTGAAGATAAAGCAGAAATAGGGCGGGGCAACAAAGAATGGATTCAGGACATGAAAAGGAAAATGGAGAAGGACGCACAGAAGTACCCAGACTACGTGTGGGAAAACGATCAGCTATACAGAAATATACCCCACAGAGCGGGAGATGAAGATGTAACGTCATGGAAAATGTGCGTGCCTAAAGCACTACGACCGAATATCATAAAGGAAAACCACTCGACGCCCACAGCAGGACACACAGGCAGTAGAAGGACGATAGCGAGAGTAGCAGCGAAATATTTCTGGCCGGGCATGCAAAGAGACATCCGAATGTTTGTGAGTAGATGCGAAGTGTGTTTAAAGTACAAGCCAAATCAGCAACAAGCTGCCGGAAAGATGCTAACACAAATACCGGAGGAGACTTTGTAGGACCACTACCAAGGTCAAAACACGGAAACTCCATGCTACTAGTAATCGTAGACCGGTTCTCAAAATGGACAGAACTCATCCCAATGCGAAAAGCAACAGCAGAAAATCTAGTAAAAGCCTTCAGGGATCGCATTCTGTCCCGCTTTGGAACCCCCAAGACAGTAATTACAGATAACGGAGTGCAGTTCACTAGCAAAATTTTCGAAAAGATGTTGGCAGAATGGGGTAGCCACCATCAACTCACAGCACCATACACACCGCAGGAAAACCCTACAGAAAGAACAAACAGGACGGTGAAAACAATGATAGCACAATTCGCAGGGGAGAACCAGAGAAACTGGGACGAAAAATGGCCAGAGATTACATTGGCCGTGAATACAAGCAGATCGCAGTCAACAGGATTCACACCAGCGCTCCTAGTACAAGGAAGGGAACCAAGACTGCCCGGCACGATATACGACAAAATAACGACAGGATCGGGGGTCGAAACATTAACGCCAAAACAGCGGGAAAACCAGTTAAAAGAGCTGTTCGAAATCGTAAGACGAAACATGGAAACGGCGGCACAGGACCAAGCACGTCACTACAATATGAGACGAAGAGAATGGAGGCCAAAACTGGGAGATACGGTATGGGTCAAGGAACACTACCTATCGAGGGCGGCAGAAGGGTTTGCGGCCAAACTGGCACCAAAATATGGGGGACCATATAAAGTGGTCGGATTCCCATCGCCCGTGATATGCAAAGTCCAACACCTGCAAGATGGGCGCAAAAGGAAAGCCCACCTCAGCGAAATAAAACCGCAGAGGCAGGAAACAACACCAGGAACATAAGAATTGGAAGGGATGAATCCAGACCCAAGCGCACAAAAATCACCAGACTAGACCGGCCGGCTAAGAAGAGATTAATGCACGCAAGGAGACGGAGCCATCATCGGACATGATTTATTCAACTGACAAGATGCATCGGTCACATCAAAATAGCAATTATAATATCACAAAAAGTTTGGAAAACAAAAATCAAAATAATTTCATATCAAAAACAGAAAATAATTCAAAAATGTTGAAAATAAAAATAATTTAATCAACGACAGAAAACAACATGTAAAAATGTTGAAAACAAAAACCAAAATAAGCTCACCAACAACGTAAAATAATTTAAAAAAAAATAATAAATTTTGAAAATAAAAATAAGTAAATCAACGGCGGAAAACAACATGTAAAAATGGTGAAAACAAAAATCAAAATAATTGCATCAACAAATTTTTTTTCAAATTAATTATTATTCGAGTCATACTCAATTTACCGTCGGCAAAACACAAATAGAAAACAAAGAAAAATTCAAACCCAACGGCCATTTAACGGAAGAGGGAAATTAAATTCCCATTGGTCGACTAAAGTTACGATATTCACAAAATGGGAGAGCGGCGGAATTTACGATATTCAAAAGGGAGAACAGCAGACCATCACCAACACATACAAACGCGCGAGAGCAGAACCAACGCACACACGCGCAACAAAAGCCGAGAGAGTAAAAAGGGAAATTCTCTCACATGATAAAAAGGGAAATTTACTCACGCATACATGCAAGAGTGCAAACGAGACAAATGGCGACATATACTTAAACAGGCAAAATACAAAAGGAAAATAAACATATAAATAAATTAATTGGCAACATATTATAAATTAACATGTAATGCAAAGGCAAACATATATACATGCATAAGAAGGAAACACTAAGTAGATATGCAAGACAGAATGAAGAAATACCCCGCAAGAGAGGGCTCACACATACAAACAGAGAAACGAACGAACAAAAGAGCGAGCCGACATGAAGGGAAATGGCCCCGAAATACGGCATCAAGCAGCGCAGCGTGCAATGCGAGGTTACATGCTAACTCGCAAACAGAAAATGTAATCATTCGAAAATATTCTGCCTAGTAGCAACACGCATTTTTTTCTTTTTCTCCTCATTTTTCCTTTCATTTTGGTTGTGACTATGAACAACATGCACAGCAAAAAACATTTTAAAACGACGAATGGCGGAAGGGGAGGTGAGGCACCACGGGCCCAAGAGGAGGGGATGAGGGGGCGTGGTGGCCCACGAGAAGAGGAAGAAGAGGCGATGCAATTATTGGCATCGCCTTATGTATCTCATGAGGAGTCCGGTGACGAGGGACCGGTGGTCATGGGACCCGACATCGTCATCTCATCGGATGACGAGAAGGGGGAGACGGATGAGGAGTCGGGCATAGCTTTGGAGGGAGAAGAAGAAGAGGAAGAGGAGGAGGACTATGGCATGGAGGAAGAGGAGGTGGAAGTGGTGATGGTAAACGAGGAAGGGGGAGATTCGGACTCCACGGAATTAGCACCCCCACCCCCAAGGTGGCATCCGGCGTGACCACCGACGCCACACCGGAGGGTATCAAACGAGTCCGTGGATGCGGGACCATTGCGGGACGGAGTCGGAGTCGAAGCCAGCGGCAGAAGGCGAAGGGGCACCAACACCAGACCAGCAAGGTGGCCCGGCACCCCCACCCCCGTTCACCCCTGGCCCACCCCGAAGTGACCAGTGGGTGGAGTCTGTGCGGGTGGGGATTTTCTGGGTACACCGGGCCACCACGGTGTACGAATGGGCAGTACCCGACCAACAACCACATCCCCAGTAACAACAACCACCCCAACAACAACACCAACCACATCCCCAGCAACAACAACCACCCCAGCAACAGCAACCACCCCAGCAACAACACCAACCACATCCCCAGCAACAACAACCACCCCAGCAACAACACCAACCACATCCCCAGCAACAACAACCACCCCAGCAAGAGCAACCACCCCAGCAACAACACCAACCACAACTCGAGCAGCAACAACAACCACAGCGCCAGCAACAACAAGCACAAGAGGGACCTAAGGGACCCGCGGCTGAGGACAAACGGTCCGAGTCCCTGGGTCTGGCCGCGCCCAGTGCTGCAACGGCAAAGCTCGCTGCCGGAGCAACAAGCGGCCAGACCCAGGCGTGGCCGATAAATGTATTTGAGGCAGTTGAGGAGATGGTGCGACAGGGGGTCACGAGAAGGGTAAGGGTGGTGTGGGCAGGGAGGCTGCGTTACAGGGTGAGGGTGGCACGGGGTAACGCCAGGGTATTTAGGGAAAGGGTCTAGACAAATAAGAGAGTAGGGTAAGAAATTAGAAGATAAGAGAAAAATATTGAAGTTTAGGTTAAGATACAAGTAATGAAGTTTAGGTTAAGACATGGATGGTTATGTTAAGAGACAAACTGAAATTTACGTTTAGACATGAATGGCTAGGTTAAGAGAAGAAGCGGAACGAGCCATGCATTGGGAATTATATCCGGTGCAGAACGGAAAAGATGCTCTAATCCGCCAACAGGATCGAAAAGACACTCAGCAATCGCCAATATAAGATGTCTGAATGGCCGCAAAAGATGCGAAAAGACCAAACAAACAAAAAAAAAAAAAAACAACTCAAGGAACAAGGGACAGGGGAGGGTACCTCCCTCCGGAAGAAAGGGGGGAGTGTGAGGAGCATAAAGATCAGACCATTATGCACCCCACAACATGCTGTATACATCAGCCAGGTCGCCAGCAAGTACAGCAACAAACGATGCTAGCAACACATACAGCCAGCAACATATGCAGCTGGCAACATGTATACACACCGCAGGCCGTTTGCCGTCGGCAGAACAACAGCAAAAGAAAATATAACAAACAACAGCAACAAATATACACAGACAGCTACATGTATACATGTTACCGTACGCGGCATAATAAGCCATCTCTTTCCGCATATCCAGGATGACTCAGCCCCATCATTAGCGCAGTACCCTCCTGAGTCACAACTGGCGGTGTGCACAGTTGACGAGGTCCTCGCCGTGGCTCGTAAGCTAAAACCTAAGAAGGCACCCGGTCGGGACGGGATCCCCAACCAGGTCTTCAAACTTGCGGTCTCGATGTTCCCTGAACCATTTGTCGATATGGACAACAAATGCCTCAGCGAAGGCACATTCCCCAGCAGATGGAAAATACAAGACCTGGTTCTGCTACCGAAGCCAGGTATGCCTCCCGATGAAGCGTCGTCTTACAGACCGATATGTCTGCTGGATACGGCAGGAAAAGTCCTAGAGTCTCTTCTTTGCTCTAGGCTCAACGCAGCCATCCAGGACGCCGGAGGACTCTCCGATCAGCAGTATGGCTTCAGGAAGGCCAGATCTACTGTCGACGCCATCTCTCGAGTGGTGACGATTGCGTCGGAAGCAATTGCGGGCACCAGATGGAGGGGCGGCTCCAAGAAGTACTGTCTGATAATCACGCTGGACATAAGGAACGCCTTCAACTCAGCCAGATGGAGCCGGATCTTGAACGCTCTCGCCAACTTTGGAGTCCCGGACTATCTGTGTAGCTGCGTGAGGCAGTATTTCCAGGGAAGGCCCATCCGCTACTCCACCGATGAGGGAATAGAAGAGCGAACCGCTTCCGGAGGAGTCCCTCAAGGGTCGGTGCTGGGCCCACTACTGTGGAACGCCATGTATGACGGCGTCCTACGCTTGGAATTCCAACCAGGAGTAAGCATCGTGGGATTTGCAGACGACGTAGTCCTTACTGTGGTCGCCAAAACCGTAAAAGTGGCCGAGGAGAGCGCCAATGCCGCAATCGGCACCGTAGAACAGTGGCTACTGGCCGCCGGCCTCGAGTTGGCTGCACACAAGACGGAGGCGGTGCTTGTAAGCAGTCGGAAGCGAGTGGAAACTGCCCAAGTGCGGGTAGGAAACACGTTGGTCGTTTCTAAGAGGGCCATTAAGTACCTTGGCGTTTTTATAGATACGCGACTGAGCTTCAGGGAACACCTCCAATATTCCGGCGAAAAGGCCTCTAAATGCGCATCCGCACTGTCGCGCATTATGCTAAATACGCGCGGCCCGAAGCAAGGACGTCGTCTTCTACTGGCGAGCGTTGTGAACTCAACGGCACTCTATGCAGCACCAGCCTGGATTGAAGGTATGCACGTGAGGGCTTACCGGCGGGGTCTGGAAGCGGCACATCGGCTTAGCGCGATAAGGGTGTGTAGTGCATTCCGCACCATATCGGACGACGCGGCACTCGTCATCGCAGGCATGATGCCAATAAATGAACAGGCGGAGATCCTCAGCACGGTCTCTAATGCTAGAAATGCGGAAAGCTCCGGGGCGGCGCGCAGCCTAGCCAGGCAACGCGCCCTGCGCAGGTGGCAAGAGCGCTGGGACACCTCCAGCAAGGGACGATGGACCTATAGATTGATCCCAGACATAGGCGTGTCGATCCAACGGAGGCATGGTGAGGTAAATTACTACCTGACCCAGCTCTTAAGTGGCCATGGTTGCTTTAGGCAATACCTAAAGAGATTCGGGCACGAAACCACGGAGGAATGCTCGTGGTGCGGCAGTGAGATAACAGAGGACGCGGAGCACATACTGCTGTACTGCCCAAGGTTCGAGGCAGAAAGACATCGCCTGGAAGGTGCTGTGGGTGGGCATCTGTCCACCGCTAACCTAGTCCGCTTAATGTTGGCCGATATCCTTGCCTGGGAAGCAGTTAGCGCATTCGCGGCGCATGTCATGAAGGAGCTCAGGATACTTGAACGCCTGAGGAATGAGGGTTAAGCTACACAGGGCCGTGCGAAGCAATACCGACCAGTAGTCCCGCTCGTCCTTGCACCAGTTACCCCCTCTCTCCCTTCTAAGTTGTAAATATTTTTTGTCAGATAAATAAATGGAATTAAAAAAAAAAAAAAAAAAAAGCTACATGTATACGAAAAAGCATCTGCAAGATCGCCTGCCAACTTGTTTTAGAGCCGTGCTTTTGTTGCAAAGCTTAGCTTTCGGGAGCTTTCGGGAGCTTCCGCGAAACGTTGCATACTTTTAGGCTGGCAGCTGCTTTGGCCTACTCCAGTATTTATGTATACTTGAGTTTCAGCCCAATTGCTGGCAACACGGTCTGTGGTCCTCAGGGTAGAGAGTCTGCCTTGGAGGCCAAAGGGCCTGGTTCGACCCCGCTGAGTGGTTAAAAATTGCAAGTTTGTTTAAATTGCAAATTTTTAGCAGATAATTTCTTCGTTGGCGATGAACGTTGCTTCGCATGCGGGGCATGCTGCGGGAATCAGGCGTGAGTCCCTTCTCCGCACGCCTCCTCCGCCGCAAGTTGTTCAGCTGCTCCACCGGTCATGTAGCCCACCATAATGCATGGACTACATGGACTCGGTGTTCGGTGACGACGCAGAGAGGGAAGTTCAAAGGTGGTCGTCTGCATTGGAGGATGGTGCTCCTAAGAGGGCAAGAGATGCTTCGCTGAGTCCGTCTAGCGAAGTGGCAAGCGGAAGTGGCACCGCATCTCCATCCAAGAAGAGGTCTAAGTTGCAAGCAAATCCTTTTTTGCTGCAACCTCGCAGGGAAATGGCCGAAATGGGATCGCTGCTAGATGAGATAGCAGATAGGATCAAGCCTGAAAGGGAAGGAGGCAAACGCGCTATTACCAACGCGCTCAGGGAGAAAGTGGAGAGACTAAAAGATCTCCATCTTGTGGTCAGTTCCCTACTGAAGGGCACTGGACCTGGGTCACGCACGGTTGTGGCATGCCCCAGATGCAGCAAGGCGACACCCCAGCTCGTATCCCGCCAGCAGCAGACGGAAACAGTGCAGCCGATGCAGGTGGAGTCTACTCAGACGTCACCATTGTCATTGGATGCCAGGAAGTCGGCGAATTCGAAGTCGCAGGTAACTCAAACATCACCTGGTGCCAGGAAGTCGGCGAATCTAGAGCAGCGGAAGCAGCAGAACAAGGCCGAACCGCAGCAGCAGAAAAGAGACGGTTGGACCAAGGTGGAAAAACCCAAACCCACACCGAGGCCAAGACCGGATGCCATCCTTATTCAAGGCACCGGCGAGCTTAGCTACAGCCAAGTGCTAGAGCTTGTGACGAGGCGCACCGACGGCAAACTTCAGCATGTCCGTACGAACTGCTAATGACGGGCTCCTCCTGGAGCTGCGGAGGGAATCGTCTGAGATCACGGAAGTCATCAAGGAAGACATCACCCGCGTGCTTGGAGAAAGCGCTGGTGTGAAAAAACTCACGCAGCAGAAAGCGGTGATTATTCACGACCTGGACGAGGCCGTTAAGCCTGATGAACTCTTGGCGGCACTGAGCGAGCAGGCCCAAATAAATAGGAGTCAACTTGCTATTAAAAGCCTCAGGCCTGGCTTTCGGAGAACGCAGTCGGCCGTCATCAGGACAACGGAAGCAGTCGCCTCAAAAATGTCTGCACTGGGCAGAGTTCTTGTTAGATGGAGCAGTTGCAGAATAAAGTTACTGGATTCGCAACCAACGCGGTGCTTTAAATGCCTGGCAGTGGGTCACATAGCCGCTCGATGCTCTAGTCTAGTGGACAGGTCGAAGTGCTGCTATAGGTGCGGCGAAACAGGACACATAGCAGCGAACTGTGACGCAGTCGCAAAATGCTTCTTTTGCACCGAGAAGGGGCTGACCGCGAACCACATCGCGGGTAGCAACAAGTGCCCTGAAGGGCCACACAGGGGTCAGAAAGGGGTTCCACACCAAAGAACAGCGAATGATTAATTTCCTGCAAATTAATCTAAACCACTGCGAGGCAGCACATGACCTGCTGAAGCAAACCATTATCGAGAAAGATACTGATGTGGTCATTTTCAGTGAGCCTTTTAGGCCTCAAGACGACAGCGGTGTGTCCTGCAGCGTTACCCGCAAAGCTGCCATTATGCTGACAGGCAGGAAAAGGTTGCATATGACTGCAATATGGTCTACCAGCCACTTTGTGCGGGCCAAGATTGACCGATTCTGGGTGTATAGCTGCTACCTTCCTCCCAGCATCACGTATGGGGAGTTCTGCATAGCTATCGACCACCTGGCCATAGATGCACGCAGTCATACTCAGTTCATCATAGCTGGAGATTTCAATGCCTGGTCCATAGAGTGGGAAAGCGTGTCCAACAACGCGAGAGGCCTGGCAGTGTGGGAGGCTTTTGCACCTCTGGATATCGCCCTACTTAACAAAGGCAATCGGAACACCTTTAGACGAGCTGGTGCTGGGTCAGTTATTGATCTCACTTTCGTAAGCAGCAGCATCTTCAGGCTCTCCGAATGGAAAATCGGTAATTTCTATACAGCAAGTGACCACGAGGCGATCCTTTTTGCGATTGGCAACAGCACGCAGCCTACGGCACAGCGCACACCAGGCAAGACCTACAAGGCAGACACTCTAAGAGTTCACCTGTTCAGCACAGCTATGGCTAGGGCAGTAGTACCACAAGGATCGGCCCAGATCATGGCAAATCAGCTGGCTAAAGCGATAGACGACACATGCAGCAGGAGTATGCAACAACGGAAGGCATATCGCGGTCAACAGCGACCTATTTATTGGTGGAATGACCAAATAGCAGAGGCACGCAAAGCCTGCTTTACTGCAAGACGCCAGTACCAACGGGCAAGAAAACGAAACTGGGCCAATTGGCCCTCTCTCCAGATGCTCTTCGCGAAGACACGCAAAGCATTGAAAATTGCCATTCACTCCAGCAAGCGTAAATGCTTTCTGGATCTATGCGATTCTGCAGAGCATGACCCCTGGGGAAGGGCGTATAAAATGGTGGTAAAGCGCGTCTACGCGAACAAAAAATCCGTGCCCACAGACCCAGCGTTTCTCAAGGGCATAGTGGAAGCTCTTTTTCCGCAAATGCGCGATGCTCTCGCCGACAGGCGACCCGCCCAAATGGCGTTTGATGCAACCGTCGTTTCGCACGAGGAGATTATAACGGCGGCAAGGTCCCTTAAGCCCAGCAAAGCGCCGGGTCCAGATGGCATTCCAAATCGCGCACTGAAGTTGGCAATGACCCTAAGGCCCGATATATTTGCGCAGGTCTACACCCAGTGCCTGCTCGATGGATGTTTTCCAGACATCTGGAAAATGCAAAAGCTGGTTCTGCTGCCCAAGCCAGGCAAGAACCCCGATGAACCCTCGGCATACAGACCCATTTGCCTCATTGACTCCATGGGCAAAGTATTGGAGTCAATTATTGCCAAACGACTGGAACTGGCCATCTCTGCAGGTGGCGGATTGTCACCCAACCAGTATGGCTTCCGTAAAGCGAGGTCAACAGTTGATGCCATATCAAGAGTGGTCGGCACGGCCTCGCAAGCGATCCAAGGCGCAAGGTGGAAAGGAGGGGCAAAAAAATACTGCCTAGTTGTTACCCTCGACATAAAAAATGCGTTCAACACTGCAAACTGGGGAACTATCCTAGATGCTCTGCGGCAATTTGGAGTCCCGGACTACATCCACGCGATCATCTGGAGCTACTTCGGCCGAAGGCGGCTGATATATGAGTCAGACACCGGATACGTGACGCACTTGGTTTCGGGAGGCGTACCCCAAGGATCAGTGCTGGGGCCCTTGCTCTGGAATGCGATGTATGACGGCGTCCTGAGGCTGTCACTTCCTGATTCCTGCCAGCTGATTGGGTATGCGGACGATGTGGCGCTTGTAGTTGTTGCGAAAGATATTAAGCAGGCAGAATCAGCAGCAAACACGTCGATAACAAAAATAGTGGACTGGCTTAGCACGGTGGGCCTCAAGCTTGCAGCACAAAAGACGGAGGCTGTCCTAATAAGCAGCAGGAAAATAGTCGAGACGGCTCACGTCACTGTAGATGGGACGACCATCCAGTCGAAACGAGCGATCCGCTATCTAGGCGTGTGGATCGACACCCGTCTGTGTTTCAGAGAGCACCTGGCAAAGGTACACGAGAAGGCTGCAGCATGCATTCGTTCTCTCTCCAGAATAATGCTAAACACTCGTGGGCCAAAACAGGAGACGAGGAGGCTGCTGATGTCGGTGCACAAGTCAACTGTCCTGTACGCAGTGCAGGTATGGGAGCCAGCATTGGGAGTGGAGAGCTATAGTAGAGGCATACGAGCAACCCACAGGCTGTGTGCACTGCGAGTCTGCAGCGCTTTTCGCACGGTGTCCGACGACGCAGCGCTTGTGATAGCTGGGATGATGCCACTGGACATCCAAGCGGCGGAAGACACAGCCGTTCTTAACGCCCCACATGCACAAGGTTCGAGAAAACTGGCCCGCGCTGGCGCTAGAAGCCGCAGTCTAATAACCTGGCAGAGGAGATGGGACGAGTCCCGGAATGGGAGATGGACCCACTCTCTCATCCCAAATATGAAAACCTGGGTCGAAAGGAAGCACGGCTCAGTGAACTTCTACCTGACCCAAATCCTGAGCGGCCATGGTTGCTTCAGGCAATATCTGCACCGTTTTGGCCATGAGGTTTCACCACTGTGCACATTCTGTGGAGACAACAGTGTAGAGGACGCCCAGCACGTTCTGTTCGGCTGCGGGCGGTACGAGCAACAGAGGCAGCAGCTAGCAGCAGTAGCGGGAACCACTCTATCAGAGTTCAACTTGGTGGACGCCATGATGGCAAGTCCACACACATAGGAGGCTACAAACAGCTTCGCAGCATATGTGATGCAGGATCTGCGGCAAGCTGAGCGAGCAAGAGCAGGAGAATCATAAGGAGAGCTACCGACCCTAGGAAGCAATGCCCACGAGGAGGTCCCCTAGGATCCGGCTCCCTTATTGGTTATATACTTTTTCACTACTTTTAAATTTTTATTTATTTTTAATAAAGAATATAAAAAAAAAAAAAAAAATACAACGCCAAGGGCTGGTTTGCCGTCGGCAAAACAACGGCAACACAAGAGGAAAGAAATATAGCACAAAGAACAACAACAACAAATATATTAAAGTATTATATATCATCATATATAAAATATTTAATAACAAATACATGAAATGCAACACAGTAACACAACAATAACAAACACAGTAAATTATTATGTATGATTATATATAAAATATATAATAACAAACACATTAAATACCATCGCAACAACAAATATATTAAACGAAACACAAAATAGCAACAACAATTGAAACAAGCCCAGCAACAGAATAAATAGATGCATTAACGCAAAACGCAAGAACAGCTGAGCATAAACAAATGCGAAGAGCTGCAACAAAAACAAAGGCAGCTGGGCATAAGCAAAATGCAAAGCGCCGCGGGTTGCTGAGCCCCAAGCATTAAAAGAAATCCAAAGCAAACGAAAACAAATGGAAAGCAAAGGGCACTGTCACCAGATGAGAGAGCGAGAGCGGCAAGCCACACGTACACTGTACGTGTGAATGCAAATACGATCGCCGCGAAACGCACTTCGGAATATGGGCACCGAGAGCACAAAAAGTGAGGGCTAGCGAGCCCGAAAGACGGGTGCGGGTGTGAAGGGGGCCCTTGAATGAAATAAAGTGAGGGCTCTGCTTGTCAAAAGGGGAGAAGTGGGGGGTGACAGTGGCAGATCGTATGAGAGCGAAGTCATATGGCGGGGTAGCCAATGGGAACAAAGCGAATATCGTTGGAGAGGCCAAGTTTACGATAAGAGTTGGCAGCCCGTACGATAGAAGGGAAATGGGTGGGTGTATAAATAAGTAAATAATTAATTATTTAAATATATAAATAGATATAGAGATATACATATATGAATTGTTAGAAAAAATAGATGAAATCAATGTAGTAGAATTAAGTAAAAATATTCGGAGACCCATAAGGGCGCAAAAGGGGTCAAAAGGCGAGGTTGGAGGTCGTGAGGAATAGAAGGCGAGAAAAGGATCGGCGACGGCACCGGCGCAAACACAAGGAGCGCGAAGGAGACGGAGATAGGCAAATGAATGGGCATGCAGCGTTAAAGAAAGTGGCTGCATGCAAGAAGGAAAAGGGATAAGCGGTACTTTTACCACGCATAGCAACAGCGAAAGTGCGTGGGTGAAAGTAGAGCCAATGGAAATGTACTGGCTGTATAGCGGTACTGCAATATATGCATCCAGAGGCCAGGAGGCCTATATAAGGCACGCGTCAACGCAAGGACGAGCATCAAGCATCAGGCAGTGAAGCAAGGTGGACATCTCAAGACCTCTGGTAGTAATCTTGAGATTTCAAAAGGCGAGGAAAAGAAAGTGAAGTGTTCAAGACTTCCAGTAGTAATCTTGAAGCATGAAATCGAAGTCAGAGTACTCAAAGGACCAAGTCTGGGTTCAAGCGAGTGTCCTGAGAATAACACAGGGAACAGAGAATAGGGAAGGTTCGGGAAATATCCTAGAATCAAGCGGCAGGGAGCAAGAAGTAGGAAAGGAAGTGTCCTAGAGGAATATTTTGGACTCAGGAAGTATCCTTGAACCAAAATAAGGACCTCAGGAAATATCCTTGAGCGGAAAAAGTTCAGGAAATATCGTTGAACGGGGTTTTGAACTAACAGGAAGTATTCTGGAGGAATATTTTGGACTCAGGAAGTATCCTTGAACCAAAATAAGGACCTCAGGAAATATCCTTGAAGGGAAAAGTTCAGGAAATATCCTTGAACAGGGTTTTGAACATACAAGAAGTATCCTGGAAGAGTATTTTGGATTCAGGAAGTATCCTTGAACCATCAAGGAGCCGGCAAAAACAAGTCAAGCGAAAAGGAGCCAACCACAGCAAGCAAAGAACAACAGCGAAGACACAATCAAAGCAGAACCAAGGATTCAAGGATCACGAAGGACCTCCAACCACTCGCCAAAGACCCCTGCAGAATCCCAAAAATATCAATAAAAACCAAAACTAAGAAGGTCTGTGCCGAAATTACATCCAAAAGCGTTATTATTTATCGGGGCACAAAATAAATTTTGTTGTGCCGAACCTAGCCCTGAAGTCTCATCAACGACTCTAAGGACGAAAAAGGATCGTTACAAGAGTTATTATAATTTGTTTGTTACAAAATTATTAATATTTTTTGAGAAAAGAAGTAATCCATATTTCTTTTCACGCTCTAAGCTATATATATATATGTCATATATACCAAGTTTCAGCTCGGTAAAATCATTATTAGACTTTATGCCAAAAAAAATGATCATTGAGCCCAGTGCACTTTGGGCTGTCATTTCAGACACTGCCGTCAATTGTTAGAGGTCACCTTCCTAGCTAAGCAAAATCGCCATTTTCGGTGTCAGCATTCTCGAGAGTGTAAGCTTTTCTCTGACTTCAACTTTCCCACAGCAGCCAATTTATAAAATGTTGCTTACCAAAAAGTTTAGCAACATTCCTGCCTAAAAGCATGCTTTTAGATTTTTTAATGCAACTGACAGCGCTGCAAAATCCTCCCGATAAAATCTGACCACCAGGCACAAAACAGATGAATCTAAGCTGGCAGTTTGTCAGTATTGTCGAATATCCTTAGCGTCCTATTGACCGCCATTGCAAATCCTCCAACTCATGACAAGCATTGCCACACTTTATTATAACCCAATACTTTTGGTTGACCTGCCATTAGAATCTTTTTTTGACAATTCAACTTGTCTTCAACTGTCAAATATGTAGTATGGAGACGTGACTTAAATTTTTATCCCAATCTTTCTGATTAGTATTTACATAGGACTGCATCGCTGAAATAATTGAACAATAAACTTGTTCCGCAGCATTCGCTTGAGATGAATGTACGGCAGTTATGGTATGACAGATCTCAT
Organism: Drosophila sp. 14030-0761.01; assembly: GCA_018150735.1. Lineage (NCBI taxonomy): Eukaryota > Metazoa > Arthropoda > Insecta > Diptera > Drosophilidae > Drosophila > Drosophila sp. 14030-0761.01. Next base: position 8,423,257 of record JAECWO010000078.1, on the reverse strand, counting down.
AACCTGATAAAAATTTCTGAAATATTCAGGATTTGAATTGTGATCCGTTATCCAAAATTATTATTTCTACTCTATGACTTTTTTGGTGCATAATTTTTTTACCGCCTTTTTTAACGAATTTTGAATAATGATCCAGAATGATGAGTATTCCCTTACTAGATCGTGGATAGGGACCGAGAAAGAATATGTACAGCCTCTTGAAAAACCGTTGTGGCTTACAAGACATTGGAAAGAATAGGTGGAATAACTCTATGCGAAATTAATGGGTGATCATGGGACACTTTTAATACTGCTGGGACAGCTCTTAATGAATATTCACGTCCGAAAAGAATGTAAAATTTGTTAGGTCTGACGAATGCCATATTGCCTTTGAACATCTGAAGAAAGGTCTAATAAAGCCAATATTACTAAAGTATCCAGTTGTTAGTAAAGAATTTTGCTATGGTCTTTGTTGTCGATGAATAATCCGAGTTCCAAATTAACTAGAATGAGACCTAGACTTAGAAGTTCACTGTAGAATATTTCATGGGAAAAGACAACTTTGTAGCGGATGCATTATCTCGAAAAACATTAAAGGATCTGAAAAATACAAATTCGCATGTCTTAAAATCACTACAAGACAACCGAGCAGTAAATAAAAATCCTGCGCAGGAGCAAATCAAGAAAAATACCAAGGGAAATTGCAAGAATTGAAGAAGCTTCCAAGCTTCCAATGTATATACCGTTATTTAGAAGGACGATGTAAGAAAAAAAATCAAAAAAATCGTTTCACTCGTTGACGAAGACGGACGTGTTTTTTTTACGCTTGAAAACTTTTATTTTTTTCTAGCGACAAAAAATTCCTAAATTTCGCAATATTCAACTCGGCATAGTTAAAATAATTTCCGATTTTTTATTTCCATTTCGCGTTTTGGGTTTTGTTGGTTCTTTACTTGTGCAAACGCAAAATCAAATTTTAACAAAACGTTTATTAACATACAACAAAATCTCCCTTGGCGGTGTTGTTGTTTTTGTTAATTCTTTTGCTCCTGCGTTTTAACATCTTTCCGTTACAACTTACTCTCGCGCCTACGCGTACAAATTGTTGTTGCATGCGTTCAATTTGACGCGCTCTCCCGCTCTTTCCTATTACTTTTTGTTCGCGCTCTCGTCTATTCAGCGCCTAATATCGTTTACAAGCGCGGTAATTCCGGGCATTGAGGTTACTCCCATATCGCCTGGTAGTAACATCGCATCTAATGCGAAAGTAGGCGTAGTATCCGATTTGTCCGGGCAATCTTCCATGCGAAAGGAAATTGCCGATAGTTTTGTCATAGGAGGCCCTGTTAGTGGCTTTGCTGCGTCAGCAGTTGCAACTCCCAATGTTGCAGCTGCTGTTGTAGCACACCCGCCAAGGGATCTTATTGGTGTTCCACCAAAGAAACATGTATTTGTTTCTAGGCTTGCCCCTGAAGTCACATCTGATGATGTTATAGCCTATATTCGTTCTGTGGTTAAAGACCCGATTATTGCAGTGGAAAAGTTTAAATTTTCGTATGCCCGTGACATTTCGTCATTTAAAATAAGTGTTTCTGCCAACAATTTTGACACTATATGTCATAAACGTTTTTGGCCGGAGCACATTATAGTTAAAGAATATACTGTGAAAAAGAAAAATCGGCCACCGATTCGCCTGCCAATTGCTGCTCCAGTTACTAATACTGTTTCGAGCACACCAGCATCTGCTGAAATCAAAACTTACTAATCTCTATGTAGATATCCTTTCTTTTACGAATAACATTTTAGCTTTTACGGAGACGTGGCTAAAACCTGACATTGCTGATGCATCTGTTTTTGCTTCAAAATTTTCTGTATTCAGATGTGATCGAACTCCTCGCGTGGGTGGAGGAGTTTTGATTGCTGTTGATGCTGCTTTACCATCTGAAGAGATTCAGCCTTCTTATAATCAGGAGATTGAGCTTGTCGGTGTTAAGGTAGATTATCATTCTTTTTCCGCCTACATCACTTGTTCTTATATTCCACCGCAGTCTGACATGGTGGCTTATTTAAATCATTTAGAGGCAATTCGATCTGTCTCTGCTTTAACTTCTAATCGTGATATTCTCATTGTTCCAGGTGATTTTAATTTACCTTCTATAGCATGGTCCCTTGCGGATGAGGCTACTATACTGTTGCCTACCACGTCACATGACTTTGTTGACGGCCATCTTGAGATGTCTCTATCTCAAGTCAATTCAGTGCGTAATATAAATGGAAGATCATTAGATCTGATATTTGTACTTGATCCTTCCAATTGTGCTGTTTCCAGGATTGAACCTTTTATTCTTCCGGAAGATAAATTTCATCCTACTTTAAATTTAACAATCGATCTACCTTTTCTTCCACCACTACTTTGTGGTAATATGATACCTCGAACCCGATGCTTTCGTAAAACAGATTTTTCTAATCTTAATGATTTCAATCTTGCTACGGATTGGTCTTATCTGTACAATTGTATAGACATGGACTCAGCTATTTCTTTCTTTTATAGTACACTTGATTCACTTTTCGATAATTGTGTTCCTCTCAAGAGACAGGTGATTTCTAATAGACCTCCTTGGTTCTCTCGGGAGTTATCCAACTTGAAAAATGTGAAGTCACGCTATAAGAAGTTTGAAAAAACTTGCCGTTCGTCTGATTTCATTCTGTATTCTGTTGCTCGTTCGAGATTTATGGTCCTTAATACGCAATGCTATAAGGATTATCTATGCAGTGCAAATTTCAGTTTTTTCGTAATCCTAAGCAATTTTAAAACTTTGTCAATACTAAACGTAAGACATCAGTGCATCCGTCTTCCTTGTCGTTTGAAAACAATAAAGCTAACACTGATCAGGCAATTGCCGAAATGTTTGCTGATTTTTTCAAGACTACCTACTCCTCAACGGAATATCATTCAAGTCTTCCGTATCCTTATCAGTAAACAAAGTCGAACTGTATTTTTAATCCAGTGATTGATGAAAGTTCGCTTCTCAGCGTGCTTAATTTAGTGAAACCTGTATATTCACCAGGACCTGATGGTAGTATACCTGGTTGCATACTCGTAAAGCAAATGCTTTATGTAAGCCAATTTTGAAGTTATTTTTGTTGTCTGTTGACTCGTCCTCCTTCCCAGCTATTTGGAAGGAATCATATATTATTCCTCTCCATAAATATGGTAAAAAGTCCGAAGCTTCAAACTATAGGGGTATTTATAAATTGTCTGCTATGCCTAAAGCTTTTGAAAAGATAATTACTTCTCAATTGCAACACTTCTGTAGGTCTATTATTTCGACATCCCAGCATGTGTTTGTGAAACGTAGATCCACTACCACTAACCTTTTAGAATTCACTTCTTTAACAATCGATGGATTTCGAAATGCAAAACAAACTGATGTCATATATACTGATTTCAGTAAGGCTTTTGATTCTGTTAATCATACGCTTTTGCTTATTAAGTTGAGCGACATTGGCTTTCCGCCAATTTTTCTTTGTTGGATTTGCGAGTATCTAACAAACAGAACACAGAAGGTACTTTTCAAGTCTTCCTTTTCCAGTTCCATTTATGTGACGTCATGGGTAGTCATCTGGGCCCTCTGCTTTTTACACTCTTTATTAATGATCTTCCCTCAGTTATGATACATTCGCGTGTGCTTATGTATGCTGATGACGTTAAGCTTTTTTTTAGTTATAAAGATATGATTTCGCCTGCTTGCTTACAAGCCGATCTTAACAATTTCGAGTCTTGGTGCCGGCTCAACTTGTTAAACCTCAATACTACTAAGTGTAAAGTAATGACTTTTCATAGAACTTCTCCTCAATTGGTAACCTATTTTCTTAATCATAGTCCATTGGAACGTCTAACTGAGATGAACGATTTAGGTGTGCTTATGGACAGCAAACTAACTTTTAATTCTCACATTTCCAACATGGTCGGTAAAGCAATTGGTGTTCTTGGTTTTATAAAGCGGTGGTCGAAGGAATTCACCGACCCATATATAACCAAGATTCTCTTCACATCACTTGTACGGCCTATTCTAGAGTACGGTTCTTGTGTATGGTCGCCTCAGTATGAGACGCACCAAACTAGAATAGAATCTGTACAGAAACAATTTCTGCTTTTCGCTCTTCGTGGCTTAAACTGGAATCGCAATGCCAATTTGCCTTCGTACTCCAGTAGACTTCTTTTGATTAACCTTCCTTCTCTCATTAACCGTAGAATTATGGTTGGTGTAATCTTTATGCACAAGCTTTTGAATGGTGATATAGATTCGCCTGAGTTATTATCTCAGGTAAATCTATCTGTTCCATGTAGACCTACCAGAAACTTTATTCCTTTATCTTTGACTCGCTGTACTACTAACTATGCTTTGCATGAACCATTTCGTGTCCTTTGTGCTGACTACAATCGGTTGTACCGAGCGATCAGCACAGAATCCTCTCTTCCTATACTAAAAACGTATATTTTATGTTACTTAGCTCGTAATTAGCCTTAGTTATTCGATTTTATGTTTCTTGTCTTCGTCCACGCGATAACGTGTCGTACGTTATGCGACTGCGCCCCTCGGTCGGTTGGGCGAGAGGTGGGCGGAACGCCTAGGACTCGCGCGAAAAAAAAAAAAAATAGTGACCTTGCACATAACAGAATCATCATGCTTTCTAAACCATGGTAAGAAAAAATGTAATATTGAAATCAGCCACCTCAAAGTGTCACTGAGCCAAAATGCTATCTCGATCACTCTTATGTCGACACGAGCACTTAAGCCGATTTTTGCGAAATTTGGTGGGATGATAGATATTCGTAACATGTATTAGTTTGCCAAATTTAATTTCGATAAATATATCGGTTGAAAATCGAATTTATAGAATTTCGGAGGCGGAAAGGGGCTTGGCGAAAATTTGAAATAAACTTGATCTGCGTGCATACTGCCCACATCTACTGTCCAAATGAGCTTTTGTAGTTCCCGTGATATAGGGGCTCAAAATATTGTTTCTCAAATAGCGTGGTTGGAAGGGGGCGTGGCAAAAAAAAAAAAACAAACTCGATCAGTGTACACACCAAACGAGTCTAAATTCCAAATTTGGTGGCTCTAGCTTTTATAGTTGCTGAGATCTAGGCACTCTTTTGGACGGACAGACAGACGGACATGTATCAATCGACTCGGCTATTGCTACTGATCAAGAATATATATACTTCCTTCTCCCTGTTACATATATTTTGGTGACTATGGATGCGTGGTATAATAAAGTAAGTAATTCGACGGGCCGTCTCGGATATACCATGCATCAGGTGAATATTCATATGCAGTGGTGTCACAGAAAACGCTAGCGATTTTGGCGACGTTTGAAATGTAAAACGTCGAAACCAAACGTTGGTGTCATGGAAATCTCCGACGTTTCATTTTCGGCAACATTTTCGGAGCCACAGCCACCGGTTGGCATATCGGCTGACTCGATAGCAGCTATTTCGGTATTTCGATAAGTCGATAAGTGCAATAGGGTTGTGCAATTCAAAAAAAAAAAATACTAACGTTTGGAATTAAAATTGTTATACATTTTTCGTAAACCAAAAATTATTGCTAATGTTATACAACAAGAAAAAATGTACTTATTTTTTGGAGGTACAGTTAACATACTGCAACACCAAAATTTTTAAAATTATTATCGCGCGTAATATTGTCGGTGCTTTACAACCCTATTGTTTACATTTACTTCAAATTTGTAACTGTAAACAAACATTGACAAATTAACCAAAAATTTGAAAACAATGAATTAAATACAACAAGATGAATACAATGCATCGATAACTGCTAACTATTGCGTTTGTAAGCGTACATTCTCTTTTCTACACAATTCTTTTTTCGCAACAATTCTAGGTATTAGCTCTATTCAACAGTTCATTGGATGCAGACCTGGAGGTGTTTAGAACAAATGTGAGCGAAATCGTTGGGAATATTATTTAATCTAGACTCTTGCTTCTTTGAAGCAACCGATTTCCATTTTTACAAATCATCAATTACAAGTGAAATAATTTAAAATTCGATGCACATATTCAAATGCAAATTTAATTAAGTTTACTCGAGCATATTAGAGACCATATCCATCAGAAATCCAAAAAATTTCAATTCATTTTAAAAAAGGCGGCAACTGCAATTGCATTTTTTACAGCTGTTTACATTTCTTCTTCTTCTTTGGCTGGCCAAGATAAAAACAGAGACGTCCACTTGGTGCATTTTTTTGACGCTTACATTAAATTTATCCGTGTACACACAATTTAAAAAACTTTCTTAAATTTGGTCGTAATCCATAAAATTTGTGCTTCCTTGTGGCATATAATAAACTAAAATTGGAAAAATGTTTTGTCCGAAAATTAGTTTCTGCCGTTTTCAGCAGGATTGCAGCCTTGCTTATGGGTGATTTAAGCAAAAACGACGCTTGCTTGATTTTTTCACAGGCGTTTTCGTAAAATAATAAATTATATATGAACACAAATATTGCCAGCGATTATTTGAATGCAATTCCAAAAATAATCAAAGTTTATTTCAACACCATTCTTTATTCAACATAATTTGCTGTAAGTGCAAAATTAACCAAACAGAGAAAAACTTGTAACTTTTCAAAACTGTCAAAAGAGGTTTCTGTGACACCCTACATTTGCGTTTGGGGCGATTTTGGGGCGTTAGCGATTTCTGTGACACCCCTGATATTAAATTTCTTGCAAATGCTATCTCGCTCACTCTTATGTGGACACGAGCATTTAAGCGCCCCCAATAAATCGGCCATTTTTATTTTTATAAAATTTGGTACGAAATTACGATACGATAAATATAGAGGGAGATAATCACTTTTTATTGAATTCCGGAGGCCGAATGTGGCTCGGCAAAAAAAAAAACTTGGTCAGCGTATACACTACACGAGTCTACGCTCTAAATTTGGTAGCTCTAGCTTTTACAGTTTTCTGAGATCTTTGGTCTCTTACGGACATACTGACATGGCTAAATCAATTTTGCTTCTGATCATATCTAGAATATGTCTAGAATATAGGGTCGGAAAGACTTTCTTCTTCCTGTTGCTTCATTTTGGCAACACTAATAAGCCATTTCATCCTATGGATGCATTTCGATTCATTTAACCACTTGTCTTGATGATGGATAGTTTGAATGACCCAATGTCCGAAAATGCGATAGTAGAAACACTGAAACGAAATCTCAGATCAGAAATACGACACGAAATTTCTTATATTCTGAGCTTCCAGCGAGATCGAAGCTGGCATAGATGCACAACCGTCAATATGTTAGAATTGTATAAAATCTTCTGTTTGTGCTGGGGATCCTGTAATATGTACAAGCCGGATGGTCCCATCCGCTGCAGGTTCAATGCAACGGAAAGATGAACAGCGATCAGAATTAACAAACAACCAATTAGAAATTTGCTTCAATTACCCAGCTATTGCAAGCAATTTCAAATCAGACGGTAGAGAGCGACCACTATTCAGGAATCCAAATGAGTATGGGTCATATAATCGCAGAAATGTCTTTCCTAGTTCTACGAGAATGAGGCGCTTTTGGCAGAAAACCAAAAATAGAGGAAATTAGGCAAAAATCATACGACTCAATCGTATTAACATTGACTATTTCATGCAAAGAAGTCGTTCTGTGATATCGTCGTAAATTTAGGATCATTTTTAAAATTTTATTTTGTGCGATTTGAAGCTTTTTTAAATGCGTTTTAGCTGAAATGTTCCATATTTCTGCCCCATACATAACCATGGGTAATATAACTGATTTGTAGATTGTTAGTTTGTTTTTAGTTGATAAATGAGATTTGCGATTTATAAATGCATATAATATACCAAGTCTTGTTGATTTTATCATTCTGCTTTATCATTCTATTTAAATAAGTTTTCGGTGATGTAGCTTGACTTGTTTTCTTGGGGTGCTGTTTTCGATTGCTTGAGTGTAATGTTATTGGTTCGTCAGAACAAGATCAAGAATGGATGGTTTTCATTTATAGCTTGATGGTATATAAGTAGGAATTTGACATTCTGAATGTAGGTCAACATTGACTTTTGAGGAACTTAGCCGATGGACCAGGAAAATAGACTGCATATATTTTGAAGGACGTACGGGCGTCTATACTTTGATTCCAACATTTTCAATAAGGTGCGTATCAATGTTTTGGACTTGTGAGTGCTTGATCGATTTTTATACCATGCATTCGTAGAATGAAATGGTATATTAAAGTCGCCAAAATGTATGTAACAGGGAGAAGGAAGCTTCTCCGACCCTATAAAGTATATATATTGATCAGTATCAATAGCCGAGTCGATTGAGACATGTCCGTCTGTCTGTCCGTCTGTCCGTCTGAAGAATCATCGAGATCTCGGAGACTATAAGAGCTAGAGCTACCAAACTTGGCACGTAGACCCGTTTGCTCTGCAGGCAGATCGAGTTTATTTTTTTTTTCGCCCCGCCCCCTTCCGCCCCCGCTATTTGAAAAACAATATTTTAAGCCTCCATATCTCGGGAACTATAAAAGATAGAGCTTTCGGATTTGGACATTAGATGCGTGCAGTGTGCACGCAGACCAAGTTTGTTTCAAATTTTGGCCACGCCCCCTTCCGCCCCCGAAATTCGAAAAATTCGATTTTCAGCCGAAATATTTATCGTATCGTAATTTAATTTGGCACACTAATACATGTCACGTATATCTATCATTCCACCAAATATCACAAGAATCGGAATAAAAATGGCCGAGTTATACATAGAAACGTTTTTCACTCATAGCAGTGCAAGGCAGATGCACGCGAAAAAGAGCGAAATAGCATATGCTGGAAATCACCGATTTGGTCGGGGGGCGCTAAAGTACTCGTTTCCACATTAGAGTGAGCGATATAGCATTTGAAAGAAATTTAATATATATCTCTTCACCTAATGCATGGTATATCCAAGTCGGCCCGGCGACTTACTTACTTTATTTTACAATGATTGCACCACCCCCACCTCTACTTTCGGGTCGATAATTTCTATACACTACGTAATTTGGAATGAAGAAACTTTTACTTTGCGTCAGCCATGTTTCACTGACAAGGCATATATGGATTCGATTTTGGTTTAAGAAGTGGATTCAATCTAAACGTTTAATATTAACGGCACGCGCATTCCATGCCATAATACTAAGGGAGTTTAGCGAAGTATTTGTACACATATTTTAACGCTAACTCAGTGATAATAGTAAATTGGTTTTGCAACCATCAAGTTTGCAGATGAGCTAGTAAAAGCAGTAATTTCTTAAAGAGTGAAGAGGGCAGGATTTGTAGGTTGGTTTATTCCGTTAGTAATAACCTGGTTGTAACTTGGATATGTAGTTTGCGGTACACTATGGATTGTAATTGGAAAGGCATTTGCTCTTGCCGTAGAGCGGGGGGCATGATTGAATGACTTATAGGCATTACTTGGATTACCTTGCCTTGATCTCTTGTCGGGGATAGCTGTAGAAAAACAGATACGGAACAAAATTCAGCGTTGGCAGATTTTCCAAAAAGATGTACCAAAAACGCTTAAAGCGCTTAAGAGCTTTTTAGAGTTAGCTGGTTGGTATAGAAAGTTTATAGAAAATTTATCTGATATAGCCGCATTGCTCACCGACTTGCTAAGAGCAAGATTTAGCATTACAGCAGCTGGGCAGGAGCCGTTCGAATATATGTTGCGTTCCGCCCGAGTGCTGCATAGTCAAAATTTCTAAAAGCCATTCTACATATATTGTTGAAGAAGACTCAAAAGAAAGACGAATATCCTGTCGCTTTCGTATCCAAGAAATTAAATAAAGCTCAAAGGAATTATACAGTAACTGAACTAGAATGTTGGGCAGCCGTAATCAGTGTAAAAAGATTTCGAGGATATGCAGACAGTCATGATATTGCGATAATTACAGATCACGTGTCTCACACCTAGCCCGATGGACCCTAAAACTGAAAACGATTTAAAATAGAATATAATTTGGTATATCGTAGGATAGAGCACAGCAAAGGGGATAAATTACACGATTATGCGATTTGGAAATTATGGATTCTTTAAGAGCTGTCCCAGCAGTATTAAGTGTCCCATAATCACCCATTAACTTTGCATGGAGTTATATACAAGACATTGGAAAGGATACGTAGGCATATTTTTTGGCCTCTTGGTTTACCCATGAGGGCCGTAAAGCGGTGTTTGGTGCTTTAGTCGAGTTGCACATTGCGCAATCGGATATATAAGCGGTAACATCGTTGACTAAATTTGGCCAATAACCAGAAGGCCAGGCTACGGCCATGCCGAAGTTTGTATACTAAGGGTTTTTGTGTTACTCAATCCCCAAATGGAAGTTTTATAACAATTAGATGAAAAAGAACGAAGTTATTAATGTAAAACTCATTTTTTGACTGATGGTTCCTATGGGAGCTATATGATATAGTCGTCCGATCTGGATGAATCAGAGATATACAATGCCTGGAGTATATACAAGACTTCGTGCAAAATTGCAGCTCTGTAGCTTTAGCGGTTTAGGAGGAGAAGCTGTTGATCCAGACAGACGGACAAACGGATTTGAACACGCCTTGTCACGCTGATGAAGAATATATACACTTTATATGGTCGGAAATGTCTCTTTTTATGCGTTGCACACTAACTTTAAGTGCGATTTATTTGCATAAATTAAATAAATTGCATGCTGCATATCTACTAACATGCATGTGCTATGGCGTGTAGATACGAGTTCTTACACAAAATCCTTTTCAATTTGCTATTTCAATTTAGGGATTGAGTAACACAAAAACATCCACGGGTATACAAACTTCGGCGTGGACGAAATTAGCCCGGCCTTCTGGTTTTTATTGTCCGTTTTCTATAGTCCAACAAAAACGTCCACATAAAAATTTAAAAATGTTATTACCTCCAAAAAGACCTGCAATAAAATCCATTACCATTTTTGGTGACCACAAGTCAGAAGGCGGCTTCAGCTCAATATCGTCATCAATGTACGAATCAGGGTATGTTTTCTGTAAAAATGATATAATTATTTAGTCAAATAACTTGAACTTTTTTTGATCGGCAGTGCCGAAAGTTTCATTATCTGTAAGAACTGTAAGAAAAGAAAGAAATAATAGGATGAAAAAAACAGAAGGCCGGGCCATGCCAAAGTTTGTATACCCTTGCAAGTTCTTGTGTTACTAAATTCCTAAATGGAGTTATCATAGCACGGCACGCATACATATGCATGTACATACATATGTAGATATGCAGCATGCAATTTTTTCCTTTATTTGTATAACAGCTACATACAATGGTGACCAATTATTTGGCACATATTTTTTTTCGTTATTCAATTCAGATTTTCTCGAGTGTCAAACAATTTTTTGAAACAATATTTTTTGCAATGTGTTAGTCAATATATTGAGATCACCGTAATTTTATAAAGTTGGCTTTAGCCGTTTTTCCCCATATGCGTTTCATTGGAAAAACCCCCATTTTTTGTGGACAAATATTTGGCACACTCTTCCAGAATCGTTAATATTAACGATACACCTTTGGACCCTTAGAAGAAGTTAACGATCTAGTAAAAGTAAAAATAATTGCATACCAGAAATTTTCAATTTGTCCCCAAATTGAGTTTTGGAGCCAACTGAAGTTGCGATTTTTGCTCTTAGATTTGGGTCTTTTCGCTTGCCGCCGTTTTAGGGTACTAAATAATGCTAAATCACTGTTTTTTTCAAAAAACGTATTAGAGGATTTTTCCCCATATGCGTTTCATTGGAAAAACCCCCATTTTTTGTGGACAAATATTTGGCACACTCTTCCAGAATCGTTAATATTAACGATACACCTTTGGACCCTTAGAAGAAGTTAACGATCTAGTAAAAGTAAAAATAATTGCATACCAGAAATTTTCAATTTGTCCCCAAATTGAGTTTTGGAGCCAACTGAAGTTGCGATTTTTGCTCTTAGATTTGGGTCTTTTCGCTTGCCGCCGTTTTAGGGTACTAAATAATGCTAAATCACTGTTTTTTTCAAAAAACGTATTAGAGGATATGAAATTCCCCGTCCAATGAGGTATCTTGCATTAAAATCGGAAATCAATTAGATTAATGAATCGCCTCGCAATAAGTGTATTTTTTATGCGAGATGCCTTATTCCTTATAACCCAATCTTCCATCTCTTTCTTTTTCGTGCATGCAAGGACGCTACTTAGGCAATAAGAGACAGTGCGCGCAGGTACCTGGGTGTCATAGCCAAATAATGCGCCCACAAGCCGTCAAACCATTTTTTCACGATAAAGGAAAAATGCGTCGCTTTGGTATCCGACTAAATATTAAATACTAATAATAGTTTAAATAAAATAACTGTTTAGAAAACGTGTCTATGAATTTGATTTTGTAAATTCGAAGTAGTTTTAGTGAAGGACGCGTGGGATTGCTCCAGGCGTTAGTTTTTCATACATAAGTATGCACCTGCATTTGCATTTCTTTCTTCAAATTGTAAATGTTATGTATGTAAATATTTTATAACAGGCGATTTAATAATCAAATATAGAGATAGAAGATAAAGATGGAGATAGATAATATGAAAGGTACGTCAGGAACAATAACATAAGAAGAGAAAACGAAAAAATACGAATGAACAGAAACAGAACAATAAGTCGCGAAATTTCAACTGAGACAAAGTCGTATTGGTGTGACAGAGAAAGAAACTTTGTGTGAAGCCCTTAAAGCAGAGCCGGCCACGCATAGCCCCCGGGGGCCGAAGTCAAAACGCGAAACTCATGTATACGAGCCGAGCGCTTGCCGAAGCCATCACAAAAACTATTTGAGAGCGTGAAAACAGAATCAGTTTCTCACAGCAATTCGACCCGAGCACTTCTGTGTCGCTCTGCTGAGAGGCTGCACATGAAAAAATGGATCCTTGCTTTGTTTTCTCTTTCTTTCTCTTGCATTTAATCGCCGACTGCTCTCGTTGTCTTCATTGCGACGAAATTTGTTCACTTTTTATTTTGCGCAGTGCAATGCAACATTGAAATGCACAAATACAATGATACTTTTTGTGGGCTCTTTTTGTGGCCGGCTCTGCCTTAAAGTGTGGGAGATCGTGAGAACCCACGAAATTGTTGTTGGATCTACACCATTCGTTGGTGAATGATTAATACCATATGTTGAAGGATCAGTATTATATGATGAATGTTATGATTTATTTAATAAGAAACACTAAATATTACAATTCTGATTAACAGATTTAATTATCAAATAGACAGAAATACAAGATATAGAGGGAGAGAGATGACATTGAAAGAGAGTAATGCTCTCAAATGGAAATGGAATGGGGACATAAAGGAAATGAAAATGAGAAGTTATGTTTCCTGTTTATTATTTATTAAATACAATTATTAAATTATTACAAAAAAAGACACATGTAAAACGTTTAGAAATGCGCTTGTTATATGTAAATTGAATTACACTCTAATAAATCTTCGTATAACGCCCGATTTTAATTTAGAAATACTTTTTTTTTCTTTTCTCTTTTTGGATAGACTTGAGAGTCTTACTGTGTAGATATATAGTATATAAGATAAAGATATAAATGGATATATGTAGATAAGAAACAAAAATGATGCCAGAATCTTGGTGTAAGTATAACAGATTTCATGTATATATATATACATAGTCATATGCATTTTGTAAAAAGGTTTACAAAAAAGAAGGAAGTGAAAGCAATTCGAATTCAAATACGATTTCGAATCGCTTTCGAAACATATGTATGTATATGTATAATTATCTTTTCGGTGCATTGTTATCGTCTTTCGATATACATATGTACATCAGATTTCTATAGCCGATCTTAGAAACAAAACAAATAAAAAAGAACGTTCTGGTGGAAATTACAGGAAGTTTTCTCAGTTTGGAATTGCATTTCATCTTTTTCGTTATTTTGGCGGAATGAACAACGGCGGTTAGCTAGTTCGTGGCAGGTTTATTAAGTGTATTAATGGATTGTGGTTTTTGTTGTTGTTTCTGTTGCTTCCAAACTTTATGTGAACCTGATACTTAACTCGTATCAGTTGATTTATCGATTGAATTTATAGATACTTGCAGCATATGATTTTGGTTCATATGTATATTTGGATGTGTGTATGGTTTCAGAAAAAGACGTTACAAAAAGCCCGCCAAATATATTTTGTTGTTGGAGCGAGAGAAAAAATACGAGCGAATCTGTTGATTAGCGTAATAGTTCTCAACATTGCTGTACCAACAAAATAGGAAAGGGAAAGAGAGATCTTAATGAGTAAAAGAGATAGCAAAATAGGAATAAAACAAAAAGTGGAATGGAACCAAAACAGAACAAAAAGTCGCGAAAATTGGGAAACAAAATTAAAAGAAGTCAAATGGGCGTGACACAGACAGAAATATACCACAAATGTTGTGGTAAAGTGTGGGAGATCGTGAGAACTAACGAAATTGCTGTTGGATTCACATTCTTTGGTGAATGATCAATATTATATGATGACAGTTATGTATTATTTGATAACAAACACTAAAGTAATACTCCCAAACGGAATAGAAATGGGAATATAAAGGAAATGAAAATGAGAAGTTGCTTCTGAATTTTATGTAAGCCTGATTACAAAAACTTGTATCAGGCTGGTTTACTTAATTTAGTGACACTTCCAAAGCAATAGTTGCTACACTAATAAAATAGGAAAGGGAAAATGAGATCTTCTTAGCCTAATGAGTAAAAAAGATAGCAGGCCAAACATATAAAAGATTGAGTGGGAGAGGGATACATAGAAATAAAAATACACATAATCATTATTATTATTTGATTTTATTTGTGTTAAAACAGTTTTGTACAAGAACTTTCCTCAGCAATGCACACATGTATTCTATCGACGTATGTATTTGAACACATACATTTATGTTTCTCTCTTGTATTTGTATTCTGCGCTTTCCCAACTGAATTACTGGCACGCGCATTGAGTTAGTCTCCAATAAACTTCTGAGTTGTACGGACGTGTTACTATTCTTTGTTCTGCTTGCGTTATTTGGGTTGTGCGTTCTCCTCCCCTCTCAACAAGTTATGGGCCCAGGACACGGTTTTTCAATAGTAAAGTGATGAAGTGATATATTTAAAGTGTCGACCTTGGAGGATTGGATCGGAAGGCCCTAGCAAGTATTACGTTGAGCGTAAAACCATCGCAATTGGCATACATAAAGAATGCCTTAACGGCACATGAGGCGTGGATAAGACTACGAGATGTCCATCAGCCAAGGGGACCGGTGCGGAAGGTATTGTTGTACCATAAGTTGCTGAGCTTACGTATGACGGAAGGTCAAGAAATGACCAGTTATCTAAATGTTTTCTCTGATGTACTAGATCAGCTTGCAGGCGCCGGTGTACAGATAAATGAGGAGTTACAAACTATCATTTCATCAATCAGTTACGAACTATCAATTTCGTTGTCGCCATCGAGACGCGCGACGTTTTGCCGAGTTTCGAAATTCTATGCATCAAATTAAAGGAGGAAGCGGAACGAAAAAGTCTAACTGTAACGAAAGAGAATGGGCAAGAAGTGTTTGTTGTTACGCAGAACAAAAGCAGAAACCAAAACACACGAGCACAAAGAAATCGATGAAATTAACGATGAACAATGTACTTTATGTACTAGGGCTGGCAGGAAATTTTATGTCAGTGGCGCGTGTTATTGAATATGACAGTGTTGTTCTATTCGGAAAGCATATGGCAAGATCATACAAAACGGTGAATGTATTTTGAAAGCGGCAAAGATTGGCAACTTGTATGTTTTTGAAGCTGAATCGAAAAATCTTTTTGCTGCTGTTGGAGAAGATGTATCATTGTGGCACAAACGTTTTGGTCATCTAAATTATACAAGTCTGGCACAAATACATGTTCAACCATTTCCAAAGATAACAGAAACTCGGTCCAGTGAACTTTTGGAATTGGTTCATAGTGATGTCTGCGGACCTTTTGGAACAAAATCACTTGGTGGTTCACGTTATTTCCTAACATTTATTGATGACAAATCTAGACGGATTTTTGTGTACTTCCTCAAGGGCAAAGATGAGGTCTTTGGCAAGTTTTTGGAGTTCATGAGTCTAATGGACAGGCAGACAGAAAAGAAATTAAAATGTAACCGTAGTGACAATGGACGAGAATATGTGAACAAAGCATTCGAAGACTACCTGAAGAAAAATGGAATATTACGGCAGCTGACCATAGCGTATACACCACAACAGAATGGCGTTGCGGAAGAAGCTAACCGCACTCTCGTGGAAATGTCTAGGTGTTTGTTGGCACAGTCTGGATTATGTGAGGCATTGTGGGCAGAAGCTATATTTACAGCTGTATATCTGAGGAACCGTTCCCCTACAAGTGCGCTTACAAACCAAACCCCAATGGAAGCGTGGACTGATAAGAAGCCATGTATCAATCAACTTAAAGTTTTTGGTTCTGTTGCAGTTGCGCTGAAAAGTAAATTTCGACCGAAAGGAAAAGAATATCGCATGGTGGGGTATTCAAGAGAAGCAAAAGGTTACCGACTATATGATGGAGCGACTCGCAAAGTGGTTGAAAGAAGAAATGTTCTCTTTGATGAAAGCGATCCCCTAGAGCAAATTAATTGCACGACGGTTATGTTTGATTTGCCTGGACGCTATAGGCAAAATGCAAGGCAGATGCAAATCCGGAAATAGATGGCAGCGAGAGCGACATAGTGCACCTGAGGAGAAAGTTGCACAAGATGAACGCGAAATACAGGTAGGACCTGGCAGACCACGAATAATCAGAACGGGTAAACCAGGACGCCCGAGGAAACAATATAGTATACTTGGTGGATGGCGAGGTGCCAATTCCATCGACTTACGAGGATGCCATAAGTGGACCGTATGCATCGCAGTGGCGAGAGGCAATGGGCAAAGAGTTTGGAGCTCTGGTAAAAAATCAAACTTGGGAGCTGATGGACCTACCGCACAAGCAACGAGAAATAGGCTGCAGATGGGGTTTCAGTCTGAAAAAGGATGCGCAGGGCGACATAGAACGATTTAAGGCGCGATTGGTTGCGAAAGGATGCTCGCAGCAGTTCGGTGTGAACTACACTGATACATATGCACCTGTATGTCGATTAGAAAGCGTAAGGTTTGTTTTGGCGGTGGCAGCAGAGTTGGATCTTTATTTACATCAATTGGACGTATGTACGGCATACCTCAATAGCGATCTGGAGGACACGGTGATTTGGGTTTTAAACCATGTAGTAGTGAGCCGTGTTTATACCTTTATACCAAAAACATGGTGAAGAAGATTTAACACTAATTCTTGTATATGTTGATGATCTCCTTATAGCATGTCGATCGAAACAGAAGATGGATGCCATCAAAGCAGCGATATCAAATGCGTTCGATTGCACAGACAAGGGTGCAACTGCGCTATTTCTGGGTATGGAGATTCATCGGGACGGTGAGCTTGGGCCGATTTCCCTAGGCCATTACCAATATATCAAGGATATGTTGATTCGGTACGGTATCGAAAACTGCAGACCGGCAGCTACTCCTTTTGACGCAGGGCATCAAGTGGCAAGCGACAATAAGCAGTGCAAGAGGGTTGACATAGGGTCATACCAGACTCAAATTGGCGAGCTGATGTGGTTGGCTCTGACCACCAGACCGGATATATTGCGTTCAGTTGCAAAGTTGGCTCAGCGGAATCAAGATCCGCATTCGGTTCACGTTATTTCCTAACATTTATTGATGACAAATCTAGACGGATTTTTGTGTACTTCCTCAAGGGCAAAGATGAGGTCTTTGGCAAGTTTTTGGAGTTCATGAGTCTAATGGACAGGCAGACAGAAAAGAAATTAAAATGTAACCGTAGTGACAATGGACGAGAATATGTGAACAAAGCATTCGAAGACTACCTGAAGAAAAATGGAATATTACGGCAGCTGACCATAGCGTATACACCACAACAGAATGGCGTTGCGGAAGAAGCTAACCGCACTCTCGTGGAAATGTCTAGGTGTTTGTTGGCACAGTCTGGATTATGTGAGGCATTGTGGGCAGAAGCTATATTTACAGCTGTATATCTGAGGAACCGTTCCCCTACAAGTGCGCTTACAAACCAAACCCCAATGGAAGCGTGGACTGATAAGAAGCCATGTATCAATCAACTTAAAGTTTTTGGTTCTGTTGCAGTTGCGCTGAAAAGTAAATTTCGACCGAAAGGAAAAGAATATCGCATGGTGGGGTATTCAAGAGAAGCAAAAGGTTACCGACTATATGATGGAGCGACTCGCAAAGTGGTTGAAAGAAGAAATGTTCTCTTTGATGAAAGCGATCCCCTAGAGCAAATTAATTGCACGACGGTTATGTTTGATTTGCCTGGACGCTATAGGCAAAATGCAAGGCAGATGCAAATCCGGAAATAGATGGCAGCGAGAGCGACATAGTGCACCTGAGGAGAAAGTTGCACAAGATGAACGCGAAATACAGGTAGGACCTGGCAGACCACGAATAATCAGAACGGGTAAACCAGGACGCCCGAGGAAACAATATAGTATACTTGGTGGATGGCGAGGTGCCAATTCCATCGACTTACGAGGATGCCATAAGTGGACCGTATGCATCGCAGTGGCGAGAGGCAATGGGCAAAGAGTTTGGAGCTCTGGTAAAAAATCAAACTTGGGAGCTGATGGACCTACCGCACAAGCAACGAGAAATAGGCTGCAGATGGGGTTTCAGTCTGAAAAAGGATGCGCAGGGCGACATAGAACGATTTAAGGCGCGATTGGTTGCGAAAGGATGCTCGCAGCAGTTCGGTGTGAACTACACTGATACATATGCACCTGTATGTCGATTAGAAAGCGTAAGGTTTGTTTTGGCGGTGGCAGCAGAGTTGGATCTTTATTTACATCAATTGGACGTATGTACGGCATACCTCAATAGCGATCTGGAGGACACGGTGATTTGGGTTTTAAACCATGTAGTAGTGAGCCGTGTTTATACCTTTATACCAAAAACATGGTGAAGAAGATTTAACACTAATTCTTGTATATGTTGATGATCTCCTTATAGCATGTCGATCGAAACAGAAGATGGATGCCATCAAAGCAGCGATATCAAATGCGTTCGATTGCACAGACAAGGGTGCAACTGCGCTATTTCTGGGTATGGAGATTCATCGGGACGGTGAGCTTGGGCCGATTTCCCTAGGCCATTACCAATATATCAAGGATATGTTGATTCGGTACGGTATCGAAAACTGCAGACCGGCAGCTACTCCTTTTGACGCAGGGCATCAAGTGGCAAGCGACAATAAGCAGTGCAAGAGGGTTGACATAGGGTCATACCAGACTCAAATTGGCGAGCTGATGTGGTTGGCTCTGACCACCAGACCGGATATATTGCGTTCAGTTGCAAAGTTGGCTCAGCGGAATCAAGATCCGCATTCGGATCATGAAGCAGGTGTGAAGCACATCCTGCGGTACTTGGCGTCAACGATGGATAAAAAGCTGCACTATAAAAGGACCAGTCAAGCTTTTTCTGAATATGTAGATGCCGATGCATGCAAAGAAGCTATCGTTTTGCGACGTTTAATCATTGAACTCGGATGTGGGAATGCCAAGACCCCAACAGTTGTATATGGAGACAACTTGAATTGGGGACACTTTGAATTAACTTTGTAAGACATGGTTGCATTGAGGAAGGGTGTTAAAACAATTTTGTACAAGAACTTTCCTGAGCAATGCACACATGTATTCTATCGACGTATGTATTTGAACACATACATTTATGTTTCTTGTATTTGTATTCTGCGCTTGCCCAACTGAATTACTGGCATGCGCATTGAGTTAGTCTCCAATAAACTTCTGAGTTGTACGGACGTGTTACTATTCTTTGTTCTGCTTGCGTTATTTGGGTTGTGCGTTCTCCTCCCCTTTCAACAAATTGAAGTATTAGCTACTATTGATTAAGTACTGTTTAATCTTTCTCTGTTCTCTGGAACAAGTAAAATTATCTCCACTTATGTATGTGGAAGGGATACCATGGGAACCAATGACATTGTTCTTGGCACTTCTTCTCTTTTCACACGAAAGAGTAAATATGAGAGATGGTTGGAATTGTAACAACACAAGTGATAAAAAATATCTAAAATATAATAACCATAATACGTATGAAATATGACATTTCTAAATATGTGTCTAAACACAGAATACATACAAATATTGCAACTGCATAAATAGTTCGCACAATTTAATTACTAACTATGAAAAGTAGTTAAAGATAGATTTCTTAAAGAAATCTAGACATAATGGCACAATATTTAGGAACAATGGCACTAGAACATAGCCTACGAAAGCTTTCGTGGTGTTGCCATAATTCAGTCTTAATCGATTATCCAATCGAATAAGTGTTTTCTCTGCTCTCGATTTCAATATTATTATATTTTATAAAATAGTTTCCAATTAAAATTTTTTTTCACTAAATAATTGCTCATTGAATTCCTTTATAATCCTTTCATTTCCACAATTTTTTAATTTCACATTTTTTTCTTTATTCATTTTTTAAACACGTTATATATATATTTTGTCGCCAAAATGTCACGTTTAGGTAGAACTTCAGTTTCTCAGCGGGCTCTTAGAACAAAATTGAGAAATAGGATTTATAGGGGTAATGTAGGAGAACCACAGAGGAATAGGAATGTAGGATATCAGCAAGCTCGAAGGGCTAATTTTAGTGAAGAAGAGTTAGAAGAGCAACGGGCTCTTAATAGTGTACGACGGTCAATTCGTAGGCGAAACAATCAAGTAGTTCGAAACATAGAACAGGCAGCTAACACTCGTCATCAGTTTGATCGCAGACAAAACGCGAACTATAGGGCAAATGAACAGACTCAGAATACAGTAGAGCACCTAACACTTGTCGTCGGTCCGATCGCAGACAAAATGCGAACTATAGGGCAAATGAACACAGTCAGAATACAGTAGAGCATAGGGAAAGAAACTCAGAACAGGCAGCTAACACTCGTCGTCGTTGGATACATAGGCATACGTAACTAAGCCAAAGAATTTTAGAAAGAGAGCAAGACAGGTTACGTAGATCATAGTTTAGGAGAAATGCAGAGCACTTGAGCGGGCACGCAATACATTGGCACGCCGAAGTGCTCAGATAGCAGCCCGATAAGCGAACCGCGACGCTATTAGCAATCTTAGTCAGCGAGTTAGGCAGCATAGGAGTGTTACTGAAAATAGAATAGCAGAGAATAGGCGAAATGCATCGCGTAATAGAGAGGAACGTGCGAATACCTTTTGGGATATTAGAATTCAAACACATTCTTAGAAAGAAATTATCAGTTTAGCGCAAGTATTTTCGAAGTTGCTAATCAGTTTCCTCCCACTGATGACAATTTTTCTTTTTGTTCTACGTGCTTTGCTCACTTTTCGAGAAACACCATGCCCAAATTTGCCATAGCACATGGCTTAGATTTCACTAGACTTCGCGAATGCATTGTGAGGAGCATAAATAGCAATTTATCCACCTCACAACATGCAGCAACATCCACGAAATAAAGCCACAAAAATCAGCAACATGTACCGAGTAATGCCGCAACATGTGTACAGCGAGCAATGTTGCCCAGCATCAACATTAGCGGGCTGCAACATGGCCTACGACATAAGCATAAATATGATCGTGCGAAATGCAGTCGGGAATTTGAGCACATGAAAATGCAAAAGTGGGGGCCAAGCGAGCCCAAAAGACGGGTGCGGGGTTGAAGGGGGCCCTGTACGAAATAAAGTGAGGGCTCTGCTTGTCAAAAGGGGAGAAGCGGGGGGCGATAGGAGAATAGTAGCGGAGAGCAAGCACGATATACGATACAAATGTTGCGGGCAACTACGATAATGAAAGGTGTTAAGCTATATATGAAATGAATTGTAATTAAGTGTATTAAATAACTAAAAGATACAATGAAGTATATAGGCATAAGAAATAGTAGTTTAAGAACGATAACGGAATATGAGGGGTCGCAAGGCGAGGTTGGAGGTCGAGAGAGGAGCAGGAGGAGAAAGGAAAGTCGGCAATGTCGCCAACACAGGAACACGAAGTGCGAGGGAGACAAACAAAAGCAAAGGGATGGGCATGCAGCAGCATAGAAAGTTGCTGCATGCGAAACAAGGAGTAGTACGGGACTTTCTCCACGCATAGTAACAGCGAAAGTGCGTGGGTGAAAGTGAGCACCGATGGAAATGTACTGGCTGTATAGCGGTACTGCAGTAGCTGCATCCAGAGGTCAGGAGGCCTATATAAAGGCCGCAGCAAAACAAGGAGGAACATCAAGTGTTCGGCAGCACGGACGGCAAGGCGAAGCCCCTCAAGTAGTAATCTTGAGGGGTCAGATCATCAAGCATCAAGCAGCGAAGCAAGGTGGACCCCTGGTAGTAATCTTGAGAGTTCAAAAGGCGAGGAAGAAAAGGTGAAGTGCTCCAGACCTTCAGTAGTAATCTTGAAGCATCAAGTTGAAGCCAGAGTACTCAAAGGACCAAATCTGGGTTCAAGCGAGTGTCCTGAGAATAACATAGAACATAGAACCAAGCGGCAGGGAGCAAGAAGTAGGAAAGGAAGTATCCTGGAGGAATATTCTGGACTCAGGAACTAAAATAAGGACCTCAGGAAATATCCTTGAGAGGGAAAAGCTGCGTCATCATCAAGGAGCCGGCAAAAACAAGTCAAGCGAAAAGGAGCCAACCACAGCAAGCAAAGAACAACAGCGAAGACACAATCAAAACGGGACCAAGGATTCAAGGATCACGAAGGACCTCCAAAACTCGCCAAGGACGCCGAGAGAATTCCAAAAGATCAATAAAAGCAAAAAGTACGAAGGTCTGTGCCAAAATTACATCCAAAAGCGTTATTATTTATCGGGGCACAAAATAAATTTTGTTTTGCCGAACCTAGCCCTGAAAAGTCTCATCAACGACTCTAAGGACTAAAAAGGATCGTTACAGCCTATTACCTATTTACCTATTTTAGAGGAACGAGTCGTTTCTCCTCGTCTTCCTTTTATGATTATTAGGGCAACGGGTCATGAGCGTCAAAGTGCAATTAAAAGATCAGTAGTTAATGTCCCCATCCCAGTCAGTAACATAGTTACTTCGCTTCCTCGAGCATTTAATGAGACCGAGCTCCACCTCAAGCCTAGAATGGAATATG